>CM032453.1:48791208-48893708 GCA_019049505.1 Pachyrhynchus sulphureomaculatus
GGGGTAAAATAGATATGGGTAAGTAATTAATACATTATTTCTATATTTAATTTTCAGATTTCAGATATGGAATTAGTGACTTCTTTAAGTTAGTTTTACGTGTTAATATCAAAAGACGCTATTTATTAATATTTTTCTACAGTTGTTTTTGCTCCAGAGATATGCTAGTTTCACTATATTAAATGATTTCCATAACACCCTGTATATCAATTCTTGGGCAGTAACAAAATAAATTCTCGTTAAGATGTACCAAGTGGCCCATTTTTTAGTGTTCCGTACGGAACACTTATAAGATCATTTCGGGGTCTGTCCGTCTGTCTGTCCGTCTGTCACACCCGATTTTCTACGAAACTATTTGACATAGAAAGTTGAAATTTGGTACTAATATAGGAATTGATAACCTCATCAGAGCCGTGTAGTTTTGAATGTTAAATTTTTGACTTAAGGGTTAGCTTTGGGGGGTGAAATCGGAAGAGAAAAAAAAAAATCAGTGGTCATCGAGTGTGGTGTCAAATGAAAGCTTGTGAAAACACCCAGTTATACATATATATATATATATAAATATATATATATATATATATATATATATATATATATATATAATACTTGCGCTCACTTTTTTTTTGTATTATTTTTAAAAAATCGCTGTCCTCCCCCCCTTATCTCAAAAAGTGCTGATCAAAAATTGTTGTAAAAATTCTGAAATATTCTCCACGGGGTGTAGATTGAACGAAAATAATCATAATGATTTATCTGATTGATAAAAAAAAAAACTAAAATTTTAAGGTCATCAATTTTCAGTAAAGATTGGAAACAACTTTGTTGAAAACTCATTTGTGGTGTGTTTTGTCAAGTCACTGATCATTTTATACCTCTGTAACAAAAATTTTTATTTTAAATGCAATCAACGTACGGAACACTAATTGCCCAAGTTCAACTTGCACTTGACCGGTTATTTTTTTGGGATATCTTGCCTATGCGAGTTGCGAGATTACAAAATGTACGTGGAGATGTAACTCGTTGTTAAATCATATATGGAGGATACTGTGGGTGTTTTGTGAATGTGTAGAGGTGAAAGAAAGATCATCAACTTATTGCATAGTATTACTATTTACTTTCATCTCGTACTACATTGATTTTGAAATATTTTGTAGTAGTTTCCCCGCCAAATATTACAGATATCATTCGTTGCTATGATGGTATTTTTTGAGAAAAGATGTTGCGGCAACTAGTTGCTGAAGGTAGGCCAGTCGCATTCCATTAATCGTCAGAACTTTACCATATCACTAACGCTACTGGAGAGACGCCCTAAAATTAGGTTTAGTAGAGTAGTCACGATTTCTTGACAAATTTCTACTCTTACAAATAATTTATTTTCTGGAAACTGGCTTTAGCGGTCCTTTACACTTCAACGCCTTTTTGATTTTTATTCCACAAAAGTCTCCGAAATTACATAAATGTCTAGACGTAAGATTAAACAGAAAAAGGAAAGTTCTGAATATTTCTTTTACATAAATTTAAGTATTGAAAGACTAGACTGACTAATTTGTTGTCCTTAAAGGTTATTAAGTGCATAATACAAAAAATTTGGATTATATAGGGTCCGGGGTGATGGCCAGTCGAAAAAAATTCAGTTAAGAAAAGACAGATAGCGTAAATGACAAAGTAGTTTGCTTTTTTTCGTGAATGGCCACAAGTGTTTGTGCTATTTTTTTAGAAAATAAATGGAAAAGTAAGTAAAATCCATTTTGTTTTTTGAACACTTAAGGGGTTCATGTATTTTAAGGTCACATAAAAATTTACATAAATTTGAGTGGTTTCTGGACTTTTATTTCGAAAAGAATAACTTTTCTGTTAATCTAACCTAAAATGAGTTGTCAAAGAATACTCCGTTTGTTTTTAATCATCTCTCTCGGACAATCGGGATAGATAGCCATATCTATTCCAGGATAGTTGACCTTAATATTTTTATTCACATTTTGAGGGTAGTTCTTAATTGTTATTATTTTTGCAGATGACAAACATTTATTGCGGTTCGTAGTACCTGGACTGAAGAAGATCTAAAAGCAGCCATGACTTCGGTTCGAAATAAAACGATGTCATTCTACAGAGCAGCTATTGTTTACAACATACCGAAAAAAACTTTAGAAAGGAGGCTCACAATTAATAATAACACTAAGGAAGCCATGGGCCCCTCTTCTACATTTGACACTGATAACGAGAAGAGACTCTGTAAATACATTAAAGAAATGCAGTCTAAAGGATTTTCCTTGACTATCGATGATATAAGAGGAATTGCATTCCATTTCGCGGAGTAGTTAAAGTTAAAATACAGATTCAGTCAGGTAAATGAAAAAGCTGGTTAAGATTGGCTGCAAATGGTTTAAGAAGAAATCCTGATATTACTCTAAGAAAGTAGGAAGGGGTATCTTATGCTTAAGATAGAATTTGATCAGGTGCTAGAATTTGTTTCATACTCATTTGTAAAAGATTCCTTTCTCTGGATTGCTTGAAGTGAGGAGAGTCAAATATATGTTTCAACCGTGAGCGTTGACTGGCAAGTCGAGCAGATGGAGCAACTTCGTTTTTGAATAAATGAGAGTGGGTGAGGTAAGTGTGGCCAATTGCAAGTCTTCTCCATATGGTGTTTTGCCTTCTTGTCAGAGATTGATTGTGTAGGGAAGGGTAAACCATGGGTTTGAGATCCCAAAGTTCAGTAGACGAAAAGATAAGGCCGAAAAAGAAATCAGAAGTCAAAATAAGAGAGGACCAAAGATGACGAAACAAGAGAAAAAGACTGATAAACTAAAAGGCAAGAAAATGATATGATTCTATGCAATACCTCTGAAAGTGAGAGCGAAAATAAAGAAGAAGATGGCTGCCGTAGTTGTGGCGATAATTATTATCAGACGCAATTTATAGAAGAGTGGTTGCAATGTAACATATGTAAGTTTTGGGTCCACGAAAATTGTACGGAGTTCGAAGACATGTGTTCTATCTGCGGTAAGATAAAAAAAGAAAGAGCTGAAAGATGCAAAAGGCAAAGGAAGAGGAAAAAAAAGTAGTGGCCATCTGCCCCCAAATCCTATGGTCATGTCATGACTCCCGGTCACTCAGGGGAAGATGGCCAATTATGAATTTTTTTTAATTGATTAATATTTATAATATTAAGTTAATTAAGAGACTAATTATAATTACGTTTTTGTTTAAAAAAATAATTAAAGTTTTGTTTTCAATTAAAATGGGCGTTTTAATCATCACGGTGTCCAAGTAACTCAAAAAAACTGTGGCCAACTCCCCCGGACTTATTCTCTTTTTATTGTACTTTAAATTATACGATTTTTTTTTTTAAAATATGTTTTAAATGTTAACATTATTTTTTAAGTGTTTAAATGGACCACTGATGAAAACTATGGCGCCTCCTTATCTGCAGGAAACTTCAAAAAAAAAAATCCAATTTGCAAAAATAAAAATTAATTTTGTAAAATAATGTAGTAGTTAAATTTGTCGAACTGTTTTTGTTTAAATAAAAAATTTACGGTGTTTCAAACTTTAGTATGCAAAAAAATTATATTTAATTATTTATAAAAAATTGTCTATTACAAAAATTAAAAAAAACCTCTCTACATTTTCTAGAAAAAGTAAATATTAAGATTTAAGAGAAAAAAATAAGAAATATTAAAAATTGACTCAATAATATTGCAGACAGTATCTGAAAACAGGTAGCGGTCTCAATTGGATACCAGGTCAAATTTAAAGCTATAATTTTTGTAATGGAATGAAATTTTCTTAAAATTTTTTTTTGTTGAGTAATTCTTAGAAGTATGAGATTAAAAATTCGTAAAAAAAAATCGAATTTTTGAAAATTCAAGGTGTATGTAACGTAATAAAATGTATAATAGTAAAAGAACTAGGCATATTATTATTAGTCAAAACAAAAGATTAACTTGTATTAAACGTACGGAGCGAACAGGAAAAAAAAGATTTATTCTAAGCAGTAAAAACTTTTAACGACGTTAATTAGTCGTCAATAAAACTCTGCTGCGTATAATTATTGTCACGTTATCGAGAGAATTTAATGAATTGGGGTTAATTTCTTCCACTCCAATCACTTGTTTTATAAAACTGACAAATTAAAAAGTGACCAGATATATGTCGCATATTCAACATATATGATTTTTTTTTCAGTAGGAATGAAGATTTTTTTTGAACTTTAAAAATAAAATAACAAAAAAAAAAGATTGGTAAGATACAACGAACTGTACTAACTACGTAATACTCTTTCGGAAGCTGACAGCAGCCACAAGTCGACAGAGTGGTTGACAAAGTCAATAATTCAACGCAGGTAGATTGACAAATAAGGGAACAGTGGGTAGACTGCTGAAATATGGGCCTTGTCCGTTTTCAGTTATTTTACATTAAACTATAAAAAAAGATTAGAGAGAGATTAGAGATTATTAAAATTAGAATTAGATCACTCTTTAATTTTGTTGCTAAACATTCTTGTCTAATACAGGCCTTGGTTAAGTAGCCACAAGTTTTTGTTGTACATATTTTCAGTTTTTTGAGACATCGTATGCCGTGGGAGGAGCCACTTTTGTATTTAATAAAAGCAGGGGGATATAATTAGAAATCAATTAATTTTACTTTTGCAATGTTTCTGATAAGGAATTAAGTGGAATATTTAAAAAATCTATATCTATAAAGTAAACAGTAATTGGAAGAATGCAGGCTTTCACGACCGGTTGAATTAATATGGGAGTTTAGGCCGTGTTTCCCCAGGTATTAACTTCCTGACGTTTCTTTTATACTGCGGTCAACATTTTCAAAGGTGATGTAGCAGTAGTCGGAGGTTTCTTCTTGGCTATTCACTGTCAATTGTGTTCGACGATGTAACGCTGTCTGGTCTTATGTGTTACGGAGTAGGCGTGGCCATTTGGACTCTCGGCCAATCAGGTGCCAGCGACATTTCCCTGTTTCTTAACGTTTTTCTTTTTCGTAATGCGGATGTCCAAGTTTTGCTGAGATTAAACCCTTTGTCTTTTTTATTGGAATTACGTTTGTGTTTGTGGATTTCAATAGCCTCTCTCTATAACCTCGGGAAGTAGCTCTATACGTTGGCTAGAACATGGTGTCTGGTCGAACAGTATTTTGTCGTCTTCATGGGTCAACGTGAGGGACGTGTGCTCGGCTACGGCAGATTTGTCTTATGTCATATGTCCATTGCCACATCGCCTTTGAAAATGTTGACCGCAGTGTCAACGAAACGTCAGGAAGTTAATACCTGGAGAACACATCCTTAACTCCCGAAAGAGACCCATATTAAAGAGTAATTTGTTTTTGTATAAAAATTTACAAGCTGTATAGTCGTAAAAATAATCCTTTACAATAAAGGAGTATCACTTAAGTTTTGTTCAAATGGTTTTGAGGTGGGACTGTAATATTGATATCACAGCCCCACAAAAAAAAAAGTGGGGTATACTTTTGATGCGATATATCAGATCCGTAGTATTTTTGCCCGCTGATCACGAATCTGACGTCAGAATATCGCCATCACATCTCAATTTTTTTCTAACCTCAAAAAATAGGTAAATATTAGTAAAAATTAAGAAAAATATACTCCTAAAAAATTGATTCAAGCTTTTTCATGAATCCAAAGATGTATTAATATGTATTCGGACACGCTAAGCTAATATTCATCGGTCGGATTGAGCCATACAGTTCTGTTTTCTTTCTAACCTCAATAAATCAGACAGATATAGTGCTTCTCGAATGCAAAAACGAATTCAAATTAAAATTCAACCGATCCTTACCAAATTTGGTACACGGGGATTTTTTGGGTCGTTGATCACGAATCTGAGGTTGGATTTGCAAAATTTAAGATGGCAGATGTTTTCGCGCCATTTTGAACGCCGAGAAAATTCATCGGTCGATTTTTATTCTTCTACCTGCATCCAGGGCACCTCCACGTGGTGACGATGGGCAACGGTGTTACTCCACTAGCAGGCAGAGTCCCTGGATAACGGCTTAGATGCCGTCATGGAAGGTAGAAGAAAGAGAATTACGATGCAGGGACTCGGAAACCCAGTATCGGCGGTCGGTCAGGGTGGGAAAGCGGGCCCGCAGCCGTCGTCATCCAGCGACCGTAGCTCTTCATGTGTGGGTGACTTGGCTCATGTAGAGTATAATGCTACAAGAAAACGGTCTCACGGTACAAGGAATTTTCATAAGTGCGATAAAAACAGTGATTCATTTTGTTATATTTGCTGTCAACACGTATTGAGTAAAATGGGGTCACCGATAACGAATAAGATTAAAACCTTATATAAGGATTGTTTTAAACATTGAAATACAGCACCAGGATACAGATTGGGTTCCCCACATCATTTGCAGTTTTTGCAAAATAATGTTGTACATCAATAAGAAGGCGATTAAATATTCCAGACCAGCAATATGGAATAGACCATACAGTGAAAATGATTGCTACTTACTACTACTACATTGAGACTGTCGAAAAAGATTCAAACACTGTTACTAATGAATGTTCTAGTGACAACCTATCATATACTAGTGACACAGATAAAGAATTTCTACCATACAACCGTAAACCAGAACCAATAGTCGTATCACAGTCAGAACTTAGTGATCTAGTCAGAGATTTAGGCTTATCCAAAGATGGTTCAGAGCATCTTGCTTCCTTTTTAAAGAAAAGACATTTACTTAAGCCAGAAGCTACGATTTCTTATTATAGAAACAGAGATGAAGAATTTCGAAAATATTTCACAATGGACGAGGAATTGTCACTTTCATATTGTACCGATGTAAAAGGTCTAATGGATGAATTTCAAAATAACACATACGATCCTGAAGAATGGAGACTGTTCATTGATTCTTCTAAACGGAGCATTAAGGCAGTTTTGCTGCATAATACCAACGTTTACGCTCCCATTCCGATTGCTCATTCCACAGTTATGGAAGAGCAATATGAAAAATTTTCAAACATTAGGTTGCTTAATGAATCTAACATTACATTTCCTGGACTCCCACATCGATGATTTCCCAGATAATCTTGGTGACTACAGTGAGGAGCAAGCGGAACGTTTTCACCAAGATCTGAAAATCATAGAAAATCGGTATCAAGGACGATGGGATGACCATATGCTAGCGGACTATTGCTGGTCGCTAAAAAGAGAAACAAGTCCTCAAAAGCGTTTGGGCAGAAAGCCTTTGAATAGGTCATTCGCGGAAAAAAGAACAAGATACAGCCAAAAAAAGGAAAGTTAGGCGCGGGTCTAACCTTCGCGTTTCTAGGCTTAAGGGTCTACTATTTGAGAGTATATGGTTTAAAAAGTCCTGGTTTTGAGTTTATTGGGTCTCATTTTTAAAGTTACAGGGTTATTGAAGTCTATTTTTTGAGGTTACAGGGTGTGGGAGTCTAAGGTTTCAGGGTTTTAGGGTTTAAGAGTATCAGGTTTGAGGATTCCCCAACTGTATACCAAATTTGGTAGGAATCGGTTGGTTTTCAAAAATTTTGTCCGCCATCTTGGATCCGCCATTTTGAATTTTGCAAATCCGACCTCAGATTCATGATCAGCAACCCAAAAAACCCCTGTGTACCAAATTTGGTAAGAATCGGTTGAATTTTAATTTGAATTCGTTTTTGCATTCGAGAAGCACTATATCTGTCTGATTTATTGAGGTTAGAAAGAAAACAGAACTGTATGGCTTAAGCCAACCGATGAATATTAGCTTAGCGTGTCCAAATACATATTAATACATCTTTGGATTCATGAAAAAGCTTGAATCAATTTTTTAGGAGTATATTTTTCTTAATTTTTACTAATTTTTACCTATTTTTTGAGGTTAGAAAAAAATTGAGATGTGATTGCGATATTCTGACGTCAGATTCGTGATCAGCGGGCAAAAATACTACGGATCTGATATATCGCATCAAAAGTATACCCCACTTTTTTTTTGTGGGGCTGTGTATTTAATAGTTACGTTGATTTGTGATTTATTAATATCTCATCTCTAGAAGCTTGCTTTTACAATCGGATGAACGGAAATCTATTTATATGGTACACATCTTCGGAAAAATCATTTTAAATTATCCTGTTAAAATTATTAAAAAATAACGGAGTTACAGCGCATTGTCTATTGACGCGCCGGGACTACTTAATCGGGAGACGCATTATGGACAGGTATAAACAGGTTTCTATTAAATATTAAATAGAATTGTAAATTTTCTACCTTTTTTTTCTCAGAACACTTCATATAGGTCACCATAATATGTATTTTTGATACGTGGGGATTCAAACTGTCCTAGGAGTTTGAGAATAGGTCTGAAAATACTATTAAGTATATACAACACTTCCGTTCAACAATCAAAGAACGCCGACGCGCTTTCCCGGTTGAAGCCCCTCAAGGCGAAGTTCGGACGTGTGGAATGGTGGTCCACATACTGCTGGTTAGGGGTTCTAATCACAGAGGGTTACTAACTGCTGTGAGCATTGATCCCTAAAAAGTCGGTTGAGGTTATGTGATTTGAGCAGGTGGTTTAACATGTAAAGCCGTTTGTTCGTGACAGTTACGTAATCGAACTGGCGGGCTAACAGGGAACGGTTATATACAAAACCAATGGCGAAGAGATTCTTTATCAGTACCTACGATTAAGAAAATTTTTCTTAATTGATTATAACCTTATATATAACGATGAATATTCTGTGGATCGGATTGAGAACAGGCTCAACAACACTAGATTTCTCTCGGGATCCGAGCCGATGGGTCGCCGCGCGCCGGTGCTCCACCTAAGCACGAGATGGATCTGGAGCTGGCCAATTGCGTTAGCAATAGTGCCATTAACGATAAAGCAAAATAAAGCAAGAATAATCATTTTTAAAGCTCTTAGCAATAAGAAATCTAAATTTTTGTGGGCCTTTTAAATCATTATTTCTTTATTGTGTCAAATGAAAATCTAACATCTAAAGCATCGTAAATCTGTATATAGCAGGAGCATTTTTAGTGTTCCGTATGGAATACTTATAAGATCACTTCGGTACCTGTCCATCTGTTCATTTATCTGCCCATCTGTCTGTCTGTCACACCCAATTTTCTCCGAAACTGTTTGTCACAGAAAGTTGAAATTTGGCAATAAGATAGGCCCTATCAAAGCCGTGATCTTCTTCGTGTAGGTAGGAGGATTCTTATTTTAAACTTTCTATAAAACAGTTTCTTTCCTGACATATACTCGTACATCACGTTAAAAATAATAAGCTTTTAGTCTATTAGAATGTATTTAAATTTTAAATGTTTTTCAGCGAATTAGTGATTTTATACTAAATACTAATGGCAGATATTTCACCCGAATCGATAATATCAAAAAACATGAATAAGCCTATTATTTCTTAATTTGGCCCGAAATTATAGTAGATGCTTGATTAATATGCTGTTTTAGTGTTTCGTACATTGATCCCTAAAAGTGTCCCCAGTGACACTTATCGAATTACTTCGGTGTCAGCGTGTCCGTCTGTCCGTCTGTCCGTCTGTCGGTCTGTCCGTCTGTCCGTCTGTCCGTCTGTCCGTCTGTCCATCTGCCAAACCTGATTTTCTCTGAAACTATTTAACATCGAAACTTGAAATTTGACACAAATATATGAATTGATGATCCAATCAGAGCCATATAGTTTGAAACGTTTAATTTTGACTTAAGGGGTTAGTCTTGGGGGGTGAAATCTGAAGTGAAAAAAAAATTACCAGGTCATCGCGTGGGGTGTCAAATGAAAGCTTGTCTTATCTTCGTAGAGGTTCTGCATAAATTATCAGCCTCTCTATCTAAATTTCATAGACACTGCCTTCAAAATAAATATATGCTCAATATTACTTTACATTCACTCTAAAGAGAAAAACATAGCCTTTGCTCTGTTTGTGTCCACATACATTTTGGTATTCCTATTGATTAAATATTGCTTACTTAAAAATAACTTGAAGCGTGGTAGCAGAGTAAAAGCGAATTACAAAGAGAAATTTTATCATAATGATAACTAGTGCATCACTAAGGCCCTCAAAGGAACTTAAACTAGATAGTTGTTCAACTCTTTTATGGATAAAATAGAAACGGAATATTATATTAAACAGGGTAGGGAGAGAACTGGATGTTATGGATTAAAAATTCGTAATTCATAAAAATTTATAGGCAGAGATCGTGAAAACTCTATTTAAAAATTATATAATAATTCATGAAATCTTGTGGTTAACACCGAATGATAAGCCTGATTAACCACATCACCAACGCATTCACCAAGATTATATACAATAGAATTTGCAAAAAATGTGAAGAAAACATCGGAGATACATAATTCGGATTTCGAAATGTCCTTGGCACAAGAAAAGCGCTCTTCAGCTTACAGGTTCTTATTTAGCGCTATAAAGACATGAATAAAAATGTATATCTGTGTTTCATAGATTACACTAAATCTTTCAATAACGTTAAGCACTATCACCTGCAGAAACATCCGGACTAAAGCGAATCTCTACTGTGGACAGTCGGCTAGAGTAAAAGTAGGGTCTGCGTTAACCAAGAATATTGATATCAAGAAAGGTGTACGCCAGGGTTGCATTTTCCCCGCTCTTCTTTAAAATCTACTCGGAAGAAATATTCAAGATAGCACTAGAAGGAAGTACTGAAGGCATAAAGATAAATGGAGAAATATTTAATAATGTAAGATATAGCTGACGATACAGTGGTACTCGTAGCAGCACAGATGAACTAAATAGCCTGATGGAAAGGTTACGAAGAACAAGTGAAGAGTATGGGCTAAGCCTAAACCTCGCGAAAACCAAATGGATGCTTATAAGTAAAAATCAATAACCAGCAAGACAATTAATACTAAACAACCAGAGAATTGAACACGTAGAATCTTACACCTATTTGGGAACAATAATTAACTCAGGATGGGACCAGGTAACAGAAATACGTGTGAGAATAGAAAGAGCGAGAACATCGTTTAATAATATGAAGAGCATATTTATCTCCAACAGTATAACCCTACCTCTTAACATCAGACTGCTTCAATATTATATGTTTTTGGTACTGTTATACGGAGTAGAAGCGTGGTCAATGACCGAAACGCTCATGAAAAAGGTTGAGGCGTTTGAAATGTAGGACATATCCTGCTAATATCTTGTACGGACCACATCACTAACGAGGAGGTACTGCGTCGGATCGGTAAGGAAAGAGAGGTGAGAATAACTATTGAGAGAAGAAAGTTGGAATACCTCGGACATCTTATGAGGCACAGTAAATATCGGATACTTCAGTTAATAATCCAAGAAAAGATAGACAGCGGGAGGGGACCCAGGAGAAGAAGACACTCTCGACTTCAGAACTTGCGCTATTGGTTCGGGCTGTCATCTGCCCAACTGTTCAGATCTGCCGCAAATAAAATTAGAATAGCCATGTTAATAGCCAACGTTCGCAACGGACAGGGCACGTGAAGAAGAAGATAATAATTTTGAACCATATGTAAGTGAAGCCTATAGTAGATTTATCTTTCTTGCTTGTTAAGCAGAAAATCAACCTAATAATGATTACGTAACATTGCTGAAAGCATCAAACTGTAGATTTCGTAATATTTCACATCCTTTAATACACTATAAAGAACTATGTGGAATAAAGGAAGATTTACTTAGAAAAAACTAGTATGAAGGATTTAACCATACCAAAATATATTGTCGTTTCTTGTAAAAAATTTTGTCAGATGCATGGAATGAAGTAATAAATAAAATGCAAGTTATCAAGAAAGTTAAAGAAGAGAATTTTGAATTAAAGAGAAAGATTATTGAAGGGGTAATACTACTCACGCGTTTAGGAAATAATTCGCTTGAATATATCTGTGTTTCATAGATTACACTAAAGCTTTCGATAACATTAAGCACTATCACCTGCTAGAAATACTTCATCAGATTGGAATTGATTCCAGAAACACCCGGACTATATCGCATCTCTACTGGGGACAGTCGGCTAGAGTAAAAGTAGAATCTGCGTTAACCAAGAATATTGATATCAAGAAAGGTGAGCGCCAGGGTCTCATTGTCCCCGCTCTTCTTTAAAATCTACTCGGAAGAAGATAGCGCTGGAAGAAAGTAATGAAGGCATAAAAATAAATGGAGAAAATACTTAAAAACGTAAGATATGCTCAAATTCGACCAACTATGGAATAATGCTCCGATGTTTGGGGCTCCGCTCCCAAACATACACTGCATTTGTTAGATTCTGTCCAGAGAAGAGCTGTTTCGTCTGATTGGAGACCCGGAACTGACCGGCGGCCTTGAATCGCTGGAACATCGAAGAACGGTTGGCGAATTGAGTCTGTTTCTACAAGTATTTTCATGGAAAGTGTTCGAAGGATGTAGCCCGCTTAATTCCTCCCAAAGCGGTGCATGTTAGAAATACACGTCGCGCTGGTGCTTCACACCTGTATGAGGTTTAGCTTGTTACTCCGCGTACAACGCTTTTCAAGCAGTCTTTTATATGGGGAACATCATCCCTTTGGAATAATTTGCCCAGCGCTGTGTTTACCACCGAGCACAATTTACAGCGATTCAAGAACAACGTGAATCGCTTTTTCCGCACACGTGCCGCTCCTGTAGAGCTTTAGGGACTTCCCTGCAGCACGTGTGCTAGATCCATAAAAAAAAAATGCTGACGATACAGCGGTACTCGCTAGCAGCACAGATGAGCTAAATAGCCTGATGGAAAGGTTACGAAGAACAAGTGAAGAGTATGGGCTAAGCCTAAACCTCGCGAAAACCAAATGGATGCTTATAAGTAAAAAACCAATAACCAGCAAGACAATTAATACTAAACAATCAGAGAATTGAACACGTAGAATCTTACACCTATTTGGGAACAATAATTAACTCAGGATGGGACCAGGTAACAGAAATACGTTTGAGAATAGAAAGAGCGAGAACATCGTTTAATAATATGAAGAGCATATTTATCTCCAGCAGTATAACCCTACCTCTTAACATCAGACTGCTTCAATATTATATATTTTTGGTACTGTTGTACGGAGTAGAGGCGTGGTCAATGACCGAAACGCTCATGAAAAAGGTTGAGGCGTTTGAAATGTAGGACATATCCTGCTAATATCTTGTACGGACCACATCACTAACGAGGAGGTACTGCGTCGGATCGGTAAGGAAAGAGAGGTGAGAATAACTATTGAGAGAAGAAAGTTGGAATACCTCGGACATCTTGTAAGGCACAGTAATTATCGGATACTTCAGTTAATAATCCAAGGAAAGAGAGACAGCGTGAGGGGACCCAGGAGAAGAAGACACTCTCTACTCCAGAACTTGCGGTATTGGTTCGGACTGTCATCTGCCCAACTGTTCAGATCTGCCGCAAATAAAATTAGAATAGCCATGTTAATAGCCAACGTTCGCAACGGACAGGGCACGTGAAGAAGAAGATAATAATTTTGAACCATATGTAAAGTGAAGCCTATAGTAGATTTATATTTCTTGCTTGTTAAGCAGAAAATCAACCTAATAATGATTACGTAACATTGCTGAAAGCATCAAACTGTAGATTTCGTAATATTTCACATCGTTTAATACGCTATAGAGAACGATGTGGAATAAAGGAAGATTTACTTAGAAAAAACTAGTATGAAGGATTTAACCATACCGAAATATATTGTCATTTCTTGTAAAAAAATTTTGTCAGATGCATGGAATGAAGTAATAAATAAAGTTATCAAGAAAGTAAAAGAAGAGAATTTTGAATTAAAGAGAAAGATTATTGAAGGGGTAATACTACTCACGCGTTTAGGAAATAATTCGCTTGAAAAAAATATGTCAGAAATATAAAATGTCAAATCCTTATCTGACATGCGGAATCACTAGAAATTTTCCGACGGTAATCGATTACTGTAGTAATAGAGGACATGTGTAAACAATTTAAAAATTTGTTGTCTAGTCATTTTGAACAAAGTGCATTTAAAAATTAATGCAATGGCGGAAGTTCAATTTGCGCTGGTCAAGTGCAAATTGAACTTCCGCCATTAGTGTTCCGCACGTTGATTGCTTTTGAAAATAAAAATTTTTGTTACGGAGGTGTAAAATGATCAGTGACTTCACAAAATACACCACAAATGAGTTTTCAATAAAGTTTGTTTCCGATCTTCACCGAAAACTGATGACTTAAATTTTTGTTTCTGTTTACATTTTTTTTATTATAGGTCTAGCACACGCACTACAGGGAAGTCCCTAAAGCGCTACAAGAGTGACACGTGTGCGGAGAAAGCGATTCCCATTGTTCTTGAATCGCTGTAAATTGTACTCGGTGGGAATCACAGTCCTGGGCAAATTATTCCAATAGGATGATGTTCTCCATATCCCGCCGCCATCAAGGCCGCAGGTCAGTTCCGGGTCTCCAATCAGACGAACAGCTCTTCTCTGAATAGAATCCAACAAATGCAGTGTATGTTTGGGAGCGGAGCTCCAAACATGGGAGCAGTATTCCATAGTTGGTCGAATTTGAGCTTTGTAAAGAATTAACAGTTGTTATGGAGTGTAAAGCTTTTCTGGTTCGAAATAATATTCCCAACTTTTGAGAAGCTCTCCTTGCTATAGTTTCATGCTAGGACATATTTGCTCCCAAATTAACGCCCAACAAATTGAGTGACGATGTTAGAAGAATGGAGTGCCCCGACATAACTATGTCGGATTCAGCAACGTTAACTTTTTTAGAGAAAACTGGGTTTTTGTAGCGTTAAATTCCACTTGGTTACTGTCACCCTAAGATAGAATTCCTTCCAGGTCTTTGTTAAGTTGAATGACTTCCTGCTGTCTGCGGATATTCGTCTGAGTAGCCGATGTGCGAACGTTTAAAGTGAATGAAGAGATAAGTGTACTGTCATCTGAAAACTGAAGATTGGATTCTCGGTCTTTTCCAGCAGATCGTTAATATAACTGAGAAAGAGCGTAGGAGACAGTATGGAGCCTTGGGGTACACCGGCGTTGATAGTGAAGGTGTTAGAAAGAAATCCGTCGGCTGCCACTCGTAAAGAACGCTCTCTGAGGAAACACGAGAGCCACAAACAGAACTTTTCAGACTTACCATAAGAACGTAGCTTAGCCAACAACCCATCGTGCCAAACACGGTCCAATGCCTTGAATATGTCAAGAGCAGCCGCTCGAGATTCTCCAAAGTGTTCAATTGCGTTGTTACAAACATGTATTCCATAAGTCAGAAGATCTCCCGTTGATCTATTTTTACGAAAGCCATATTGGTGATCGCTAATAATGTTAAATCCTTCAAGATATTTTAGAAGATGCTGATTGATAGCATTTTCCATGACTTTCTATATTATTGAAAGCAGTGCGACTGGTCGGTAGTTATTTGGCAAGGTCTTCTTGCCTTTTTTAGGTATCGGTTGAACTATGGCACATTTTCAGCAGGAAGGAATATTCCCTTTCTGTAGGATAGGTTAAAAAGTCTACAGAAAACTAGTGTCAGTTCCCTCGCACAGTTTTTGAGAACTATGACAGGTATTCCGTCAGCGCCAGAAACCTTTTTGATGTCTAGCTTCATCAAAATACGTTTTATGATACGCCGTCTGAAGACAATATCGGGCATCCTTGACTGCACTATGGGAATATTAGGTGGTGTTTTTTCCTTGGAAATCGACAGAGTTCAGCCAACAAGTTCGCTTTCTCAACAGGTGTCGTTGCAATAGAATTATCTGGCTGTGTGAGTGGTGGTATGGTGGATTTGATAAAATTTTTGACTAACTGCCTTAGCGACTGACTAAAAGGACCTGGAATTGTTGGGACAAGCGAGAAGTTTGTTTCTAATCCGTTGATATACCAGATAAATTATTAAAGGTGATGATATTTTTGTTCAATTTGCACCCTGTGAAGAATATTCTAGAATTTTTCAAAATTTTTTGATCGGTACTCTTCGAGATAGGGGGAGGAGGCAGCGATTTTTCGCTATTTTTTAAAAATAATACAAAGAAAAGTGTGCGCAAGTATTACATTATATATGTTTTTGAACTCGTGCTTTTACAAGATTTCTTTGACACCCCAATCGATGACCTAGCAAAAAAAATTTTTTTGACTTCCGATTTCACCACCCAAAACTAACCCTTTCAGTCAAAATTTAACTTTCAAGACTACACGGCTCTGATGAGGCCATAAATTCCTATGTTAGTACTAAATTTCAACTTTCTATCTCAAACAGTTTCGGGGAAAATCGGGTGTGACAGATGGACGGACGGACGGACAGACACCGAAGTGATCTTATAAGTGTTCCGTACGGAACACTAAAAATGGAAAATTTCAAAATAACCAAAATTTTCTACATTAATGATGTTCATCGAATTTATTTAAAATATATTTACATCATATTTATATGATATTATTGCAACTGTATGTAATAGTATAAGTGAAAACCATCAATTTCAGTAATTTCAGACGTGGTAGAAGTCTGTTGGTGTTCTGGAACCAAAATTATGATAATTTTAAGATTTTTTAAAATCCCAGGTACAAAATTATGTGAAAATATATTTTTCTCATTTTTTCGTTTTTTTTTTAAATTTTCATAACTTTAGTTCTAGATCATCTAGAAATTTCTTTAAAAAATAATATTGAGGGGTTTAAACTTATAGTTTCATAATCTACATGTTTTCTAATCGAGGTATAATTTTGCGTTACGTCGAAATAATATGATTTATCTTTAGTACAATATTAATGGCGTCCCCTTTTTTGAGATAAAGAAGAAAGAATTTTTCTTACCTAATGTTTTTTAATAAATCACGTACTTCTTTTTTTTTTCGGAAGTAGAGAGAAATTTTCGAAATTATTTGAGCAAAAATGAGGCTTTCCCCATGTCAATTCCATACTACATTTGGACAATATCTGGCAACCTTTCCTTTTGTTTCCACTCTAGATTCACTCTTTAAAAAATTAATATGTCCTGGTTTTCACGCTAAATCACACAAACTGCATTTACATAATTTTTCATCTTGAGGCCTCATATTTCTATGCAATGCTTAAAATGTTGAAGAATCAGGTAACTCAATGAATTTAAATGTTTCATTTTTTTTAACAGCTTCATAAACTAAGATTTTACAAGAAGTGAAAATTACTGTGGGAAGACGTTTGTCGTTTGAGTCGAAATTAATGAATTTTAAAATATTATTTTTTAAAGATCCAGAAATTTTATTCATCTAATCTTTTTTTTTTCCAAACATAACAAACATAAAACATTTTCTTGATTTTCTTCAGGAGTAAGGGCACTATCTTCTCGTTTTTTAAATATTTTGTTGAATTGAATATTAATATACTAAGGCAAAGAAATTAACAACTGTTATGTTATTTTCTACAACTTTATACCTAGTGAACTTAAATTCAACTAATAGCATTATTGACCTCACTCAAACTAAAATCTATTATATATCTATCACCTACACATTTATACCATGTCGAGAAAATTAATTTTGATTTTTGACCGGGAATTCTAAAAAATTACCATAATTTTGGTTCCAGAACACCAACAACAACAATGCACTTTTTTCAAAACGGCTCTAAAAAAATTTTTAAAATGTTTCACACGTGCTCTGTAATACTACACTAATCGATTACCGTCGGTAAATTTGGAGTGGTAGCCGAAGTCATTAAAGATCTGTTTCAGGCACATCGTGAATGTTAATGCTAAAACATAGGGCGAATTATTAAAGCTAAGAACCAGCAAGAGCATGAACATAGCAATAATTATATTAGTGATAATGGTAGGGTGTTGAGGAGGCGGACTCCTGTCGTACAAACAGCTATAGCACCACCACAACAGCAACAACCACAGACGATCCAAACAACCGCCTCAGCCAAAACTACTCCCGTTAGTTTTACCAGATCCAACATTGTAGGTGATGGAAATTGCCTGCATTCCGGGCAGTTAGCTTACACTTATATGGCCACCAAAACCATCATGAAAGACTCCGAGAGGTTACTCTAAGATATATACAACAAAACTGGTCGGAACTTCAAACATTTTCATTAATTGGGACGACGATACGAAAGACTTCAATAACTACTATAACTATATGAAGAAAAATGACCCCTATGGAACGAGCCTAGAGATACTTGCCGTCTCGAAAACCCAAAATAGCAACTTCCATATTTTCTCAAAACAACGAAGAACAAGGGATACAAAAATAACTTTTTGGGACAGACCAACAATAATTAGCACAAGAAAACACACCAAAACTATTTACCTTCTACTAACAGGCAACCCATTGTCGGGACACTTTGAGCTTCTGATACCACAAAACACTAAAAACATCCCAAACCACAGTAGACCAATAAAAGAAGCATAGGGCGAGTAACGTAACGGTGACCAAAACGATGAAGACCGGGCAACTGAAAATGGGCCTGCCAAAAGTGTTGTGCCGGCGAGTAAGTTGACATCCACCAAGGCGGGAAAATCAAAGCAACGCATGAGTTACACAACAGGAATCAATGAACACACCATGCGTTGCTATAATAAAATCACAAGTCTTAACAAAGAAAACTATTTTCATGGAAAATGGTCGAAGGATGTAGCCAGCTTAATTCCTTCCAAAGCGGTGAATGTTAGAAATACACGTCGCGCTGGTGCTTCACATCCGTATGAGGTTCAGCTTGTTACTCCGCGTACGACGCTTTTCCAGCAGTTTTTATATGGAGAACATCATCCCTTTGGAATAATTTGCCCAGCGCTGTGTTTCTCACCGAGTACAACTTACAGCGATTCAAGAACAACGTGAGTCGCTTTTTCCGCACACGTTCCGCTCCTGGAGCGCTTTAGGGACTTCCCTGCAGCACCTGACAATTTAATTGCAAAGCCGCATTTTAAAGAATAGGTAATTTTTAATACAAATTTAAATATTATTCAAATGAAATAAACCAGAATTAACACATGTATACAATGTATATTTCGATAAGAATGCAAACAAATGGAAAGAAAAGATAATCGTCAGCGATAAACACTTAATAGTAAGGAAGCTTTGAGCCCTATGAACAAAAATCTGAACCAGAATTAAAGGTCAGATTTTAAAAGAAGATTTAGGTAAAACAAAGGTTTGCGCAAAATAAGTTTCATAAATGAAGATCAATGGTTTTGCAACAGTTGTCTGGAAAGAGTAGCATTCGACTTGAATATCGTAATACAAACAACTGGCTCTTCTTAAGTGATAATCTAGCAATTTACACTTTACTTAATGTTTATGCATTTTTTATTTGAAATGACGTCTGGGTGTTGACTTATTCCCCATATCGATCTGACTGAGCACCTTGTGACTTTTCATTATTCCCAAAACTTGAAATGAAGATAAAGGAATGCTCTTTCGGGAACACAAAGGCCATTCAAACGACACGTGCTTTTCGGGCATTCATAAGAGGAGCTAGAAAACTCATTTCAGTCATTACTAATTCATTGTAAAACGTACATTGAATTAGGACGAGGACTTATTAAATAAAAAAGTACTCAAAAATCTGTTTCAGAAAATTATAAACCTATTACACAGGCTAACATTTTTCAAACCCTGAGACCAGACTATACTTTCTCAAAGGTTTTTGATGCACTGAATCCAAATCCGATCTCAATTGCTTCATCACATCAGGTTTTCGAAATATCCTAACCTAAAAATGCTTCCCTATATTCGGAACTATATTACACTGCGAATTAATTTTTCTCCACAAAACTCGTTAGAGCATCTGGAAGTACAACTCTTCCCCTTCAAAATGCATTTGAATTTTTCAGATATCCTATTTCTTCTCGGAGAAATCGTCCGTTAAAATTAATTAGTTTGGCGTTTTGGTTACAACCAATCAAAAAAAAAAAATGATCCAACAGGCGAGAGTAGTGTAATTTTTTGAATTTTGGGATGCGGAATCCGAATTTGTTGTCGCTTTAACCCCATCGAGTCATGATTTGTCCCCAACCTTAAGAAATTCAAAATGGCGTATCCGATATGACGGACGGGCCGGGATTCTGAAGAGTCTAAATTACTATCGAGAAAAGTTTTTCGAAGAAAAATTGTGTATTTTTGCTAGAGAAACATGATGCCGTCATAAAAAGACGAGTTTCCGTTAAAAAAAATCAAAGTTGACCTTCAAATAACCTTCAAAATTATCTTCGAAGGTCATCATAATTATATCATTTGATTGATCCTTCAAAATCCTTCAACTTTTGTCTAAAACTTTTTTTACTAAAAGTTGACATAAAAAAATTAAGAAGCCTGGTACTTTAAAATAGGAGATCGTGTATAATAACAAATAAAGAATGTTGCTATTAGAAGGAACATTTCTGTTAGAAGAAATAAGATATCTGAAAAATTCAAAATGCATTTTAATAGAGAAGAGTAGTACTGTCATATGCAGTAACGAGTTTTGTGGAGAAAAATTAATTCGCGGTGTAATATAATCCCAAATATAGCCAAAAATCGTGTTGTTTGCATTTTTAGGTTAAGATATCTAAAAAACCTGATGTTATGAGCAATTCTGAGGCAGATTCGGATTGATCGCACCAAAAACCTTTGGGGAAGTATACTCTGGTCTCAGAGTCTGGAGTGTCGTCCATTTTTATCGGCCTGTGTTATCGGTGTTAAAACTTTTACTAGTTTGGATTAGTATTCATTTCAAAACGAGGTATACTATCACCTCCAGAGCTCTTAATGAGAAAGACCGACGCTAAAAACGACGTCTCACAGTGAAACCTGAACTAACCTGAACTATTCATGTTTCGAATCGTAATAAACATAAAAAATCCTTGTCAATAATTAAACAGAGAACCTCTTATAGTGCAAAAAACAATAAGGTAATGGATTCCTGGGAAGATTTTAAAAACAGATGACAATACTATAATTTATATTGTGTTAACTAAAGATAGAGATATATTTAGAACGAAAAAGGTAAATAAACAGCTTTAAGGGAGTAGAGAAAATTTTAACAAGACAAGATACTTTCCAAAACTTCATAGAAACATTAATTCCGGAAAATATGTACGTAGTGATGACTAAAGTATTATATGCTACAAATATTCTATGCCTTCTACTTCTAAGAATGTTGTTTCAAATAAAGATCACTAAACCAAAAACGATAGCCGCATTGAAGGGAGAAAAATGACTAAATATTCAGACCGATTCAGGAGAGCCACTAGCCGTCAGAACCGTAAAAATTAATCATGAGTAAATTTTCAGCGAAATTACTATGAGAACAAGCTTATGAAAATACTTAAATAATTTTTTTTTTAAAGATACAATTTACAAGTTCGTACCAGGTGGTTATAGCTACATATTCAATACTCAGAGAAACATCTTTATTGAAAAAACAGTTACGCAAATAAGATACGGTTCTGTAAACGGCAGAGACCAAACTGTATCCTTAGTTCAAGTTTCCCACGTTTCCAGTGTATAAGAGGTGGTTTCTCAAAGAAGGGATCAAGTTATGAGACAAAATGTATACATGCCGTATACATTTTTGCCGTTAAGAGTTTTTCTCAATTGTATTCTTCAAATATCAAAATATAAGTATTTAGAAGGATCTTTCGTATAATTACATAACAAAGGTTTTTATGTACAAAACACCTATTAAATATGAAATTTACTGAAGGTCCGAAGATTATCAAGAATAAGAAATGAAGTGCAGATAAGGGAAAAGTTCTTAGGGTTGCTGAACAAACTGAATAAATATACACATAAACAAAACGTACATAAAATATTAAATCATTAATAACATTAATAACTTAACCCTAGGGACCCCCGTTGTTGCAAGAAAAGCAATTTGTGCCAGGCCGAAATAATTTATTCTCTTTTTGTTACTATGTTCCTATAAGAAGAGGGATTAAATGAAACACTTTTAGTAGAAGACTTTGTCATTTTAAGAGCTCTTCTGTTATTCACTTTACGTTGCTAATCATCTTCAAACCTTTATTATTAAAAACTCATGTCATTTTCATAACGTCCGACATAATGACTTTGATGTCGTAATCTTCTTAACAGTGTTTTATCACGCTGTAATGAACATCATTTATTAAGCGCCTTTAGTAGATGTTATTTTTATATACACTCCTTCACACATAAACAGACAAATAAATTTTTGGTTAGGTCATAAATTTATTTTAATGAAAGTTTTCGCATATTATGGAGGACATTCGTCAAGATTAATACCTGTGTTTTGGCTTTGAAAATTATGGATGATATACACCTCTGTAAGTCATATGTGTGGCGTCACCTAGCGGTAATTTTAGCAAAAATTTCTATATTAATTTGCGGCCAATACTGGCATTGCCCTTAGTAGAGGGCAAACATGCTTTTAATACTTATAATTAGGTGAAAATTAACAAGTAATATTAAAACTTACATATGTTATGTGTCATCCTTTGAGGATTTGTTTAAAATATTTATATATTTCCCGGATATCACGTAGTAGATATAAGAATAGGTATAACATACTACCAATTTATAATAACCGTCCAAGTGCAAGTCGGACTTACACAGTTAGTGTTCCGTACGTTGATTGCTTTTACAATAAAAATTTTTGTTAAGGAGATATAAAATGATCCACGACTTCATAAAACACACTCCAAATGAGTTTTCAACAAAGGGTTTTTCCGATCTCGAAATTTTTGTGTTTTTTGATGTACCAAATAAATTATAATAACTGGTGATAATTTTCGTTCAATCTGTACCCTCTGGAGAATATTCCAGAATTTTTCAAAAATTTTTTAAATCAGTACTTTTCGAGCCATTTTTGCAATTTTTTTAACAAAAATACAAAGAAAGGTGTGCGCAAGTTTTATATTATATATATTTTTGTGTGTTTTTTACAAGATTTCATTTGACACCCCACTCGATGAGCTGGTAAATTTCTTTTATTCACTTCCGATTTCCCCCCCAAAACTCACCCCTTAAGTCGAAATTTACCCTTCAAAACTACACGGCTCTGATGAGGCCATCAATTCCTATATTACTGTTAAATTTTAACTTTTTATGTCAAATAGTTTCGGAGAAAATCGAGTGGGGCAGACGGATATACAAACGGACAGATGAACAGACGGGCAGACGGACACCGAAGTGATCTTATAAGTGTTCCACACGGAATACTAAAAAGGCTCACCACTGGTATTCTCCACAAGTCGTATCAGCCGCCTGTACGGCCGAAAATGGAAACAGCAACCTGTATAATTTGAACACACCAGGGTTGTGGATCTAATCAACTATAAACCCTTGAATATATGATCTGATCATATGTTAACGCCTCAAAATTTCAAAAAACCATATAGACTTGGGTGCGACTCAAATTTATGGATGAAGGTCGAAACTTTGACGAAGGAAACGGGTGTGGTCTATTATACAGACGGATCAAAAACTTGGAGAGGAATAGACACTGGTATATATGCAGAAAAACAGAGTTTGACCATTCCACTGGGGACAGGTGAAACAACATTCACGCAATAAAAGCATATGTTCAAGCAACCAAGAAATATATATTCTCTCAGATAGGCAAGCTGCTCTAAAGGCTCCAGATCCCATTCGACCGACTCCAAGATCACGGTGGAGTGTAAACGTGATCTGTTAGCACTATTCTCCAGGAACAATTACCGTAGACATTTGGAGATAAAAGGTAATGAAAAAGCGGTCGACTTAGCAAGATTCGGAACGAAAAAAACATTCTACTAAAAAACTTTTGGAGATACTTCAGAATTCAAATATAAATTGTTCAATATAAACACATTAAAGAATCTTCATGATATACCATATAAAAGTCCAGGATAAAAGTAGGAAAAAACAATTTTCACATTTTCACAGATACAAAAAGCTTGATGTTTGAAAATTTACATAACGGCTTTTTAAAACATCAGAAAAGAAAGATTAAAGGTGTGGATATTCAGCTGAACGATGATGCATGTCTCTATACAATACAGTTTACTGGTAGCCAAATCGTCTTAACAAACCATAAAGAGAACATTGAATAAATTCTTCAGTTTTCAAGAAATATGATGAAGAATTAAAAATTAAGGTAAATATAGATAAAACATTCTAATTATAAAAGAGTGATATACTATGAATTTAGGGCTTATTTTCTCTGCTTAGGATTTAGATGACTGGGAGGTAGATATCAGAATCATACAGTGTTCTATGGAGTAAAAAATAAGCAAAAAAATGAAAATTAAATATATGTAAAACGATATAATAATATAATATAGCTGCGAGACTTCGAGGCTCATAAAAAATCACAAGAAGAAGATAAAAGTTATAGAATTGAAGAAGCAGTAACGCCGGTCATCGAATAAAACAACACTCATGGTATGGGGTAACGTAAATAAAGCGTAAGATAGAAGACTCGCAGAACTTGAAAGGCAGTGGCAAGCATAAGAAAAACGAAAGCGGGTATGATCTAGAACCTTAGGGAAAAATCATAGTTTAAAATATTAGAACACTAAGACGGATTAAAAATTGGGGATAAGGTAGCATTATCAGACGCTATAAACCGATACTGACATGCATAAGTGTTTTTTTTCAGAATAAAGTCTACAAATGGTTGGGTTAGCCCTGGTTTTAACGTGTTACTAAATTTCTTTCCTTGCGACTAGATAAATTTGAGTTACAAAAAGGTCACAATTTTAACGCCATTTTAGGTAACATGGATGAAATAATAGATAAGCTAATAAATTCACAGTTCTGTTAAAGTTATTTGTAATTCCTTGATTCCTAGATGTGTTATGCAGTTATTGACTAATTAGCCGTCTACCCAACCTTGGCAAGATCCTAGGAAAAGTATGCATGTAGTCTTAAGACTTTTGAAGAAAAAATGGCAGAAAATTATTGAACCAAAATGGCATATATTTGATTTAATAATGTTTTTTTTAACATATAAAAAACAGTTGCCTCAATTTTGACTTTACAAAGCTCAATACTTTTTCGATAACCTAATATTATAGAAAGACAAAGTCATATATTTCTTTATTATTCATAAATCACTATCATCAATGTACTCTTTGATGTGCTAACAATGGCGCAATTATCTTAGTAAGTTATCCAATCGCTTCCTGCATGTTATCGACGAGGTTTTCAGAATACTCTGCAAATTTTTCGAACTCGCGAGACAATTAAATCAAAGTCCTCAGAGTCTTTCCTGTAAGCTTTCTCTTTACAAGGGACCATACGTTTTTAATAGGGTTGACGTCCGGCGACTGTGAGGGTTACTCTAGTATCTTATCGGGAGCCCAAGCGAGCAGCTTCGTTAGGTGATTGTCACCCAGCAAAGATTTCTTCAACGTGTTTTGGATCATGAGCACGAAGATGTTGTCGAATGGTCTCATGAGACACATTCAAACCCGATTTTCTTAATTTTGTTGCTCCTTGATGCAGCGTCAATTTCAGATCTCGTGAAAACAAAAACACGATTTCATTTTTCGACTTTGCCTATCGAGCCACGTTTTGGCCAGTCGTCGACATTTTTAGTCTCGTTAAAATGATTTACTCACTTCCTTTCACAAATGACACTGACTTTTTAATATATTTAGAGGCCGCGGAATGTGTCGTTTTGGGCCCCTTTGGATGGGAACAAAGAAAGACTGCCTCGAACCGATGCGCAGCCAAGTGACTAATTTTGGATTTTACATAATTCCGACAGTTCGGAATCGACTGGTATTTTTACTAAAATGCATCGTAGACCAAAGTTCCCTCTACCGATTTTTTGTTGAATTGCTAGAATCGAATCTATCAAAAATAAATTATTGCCGACACGTTCTTACTTGACAGACTGTACATGCATATTCATCTGCTTTTTTTTATGGGTGTAGCACACGTGCTGCAGGGAAGTCCCTAAAGCGCTATACTAGCGACACGTGTGCGGAGAAAGAGATTCACGCTGTTCTTGAATCGCTGTAAATTGTACTCAGTGGGAAAACACAGTCCTGGGCAAATTATTCCAAAGGGATGATATTCTCCATATAAAAGACTGCTTGAAAAGCGTTGTACGAGGAGTAACAAGCTGAACCTCATACAGATGTGAAGTATTAGCGCAACCCGTACTTCTAACATGCACCGCTCTGGGAGGAATTAAGCGGGCCACATCCTTCGAACACTTTCCATGAAAATACTTGTAGAATAGGCTCAAGTCGCCAACCGTTCTTCGATGTTCCAGCGAATCAAGGCCGCCGGTCAGTTCTGGGTCTCCAATCAGACGAACATCTCTTCTCTGAATAGAATCCAACAAATGCAGTGTATGTTTGGGAGCGGAGCCCCAAACATGGGAGCTGTATTCCATGGTTGGTCGAATTTGAGCTTTATAAAGAATTAACAGTTGTTGTGGAGTATAAAGCTTTCCGGTTCAAAATAATATTCCCAACTTTTGAGAAGCTCGCCTTGCTAAGCCTGCAACATGTTCATACCAGGACATATTAACGCCCAACAAGTTGAGTGACGATTTAGAGGAATGGAGTGCAACATAACTATGTCGGGTTCAGCAGCGTTAACTTTTTTAGAAAAAACTGCCGCCTGGGTTTTTGTAGCGTTAAATTCCACTTGGTTACTGTCACCCCAAGATAGAATTTCTTCCAGGTCTTTGTTAAGTTGAATGACAAATTTAATACAGATATATTACCAGATCTTCTACGAGGATATGTTAATAAGTTTCTTACCTATAATAGAAAGAGCAATGTAGTTTCATAAACAACTTTTATATATTCAGCGCAAAGATTTGAAAGTAACCCTATAAGTTTCAAAAAAAAGTCTTTGTCTTGGTTTGAAAACCAATCTTCAAAATTTATAACTCTTCATTTGAATGAAATTTCTGTCCTTACAAATATTATAATAGCTCGAGAAAGCTAAATTAGGAGAGCATCAGTTATGATCAAAATCCAGTCAAATCCTAATTCCTCCATTTTTTTTGCAAAACAAAGCGATTTAAGAGCAAAAGCAGCACCCCTTTAGGCGCTTTTCCTTGGCGTTGCAACATGTTCATGCCAGGACATATTAACGCCCAACAAGTTGAATGACGATTTAGAGGAATGAAGTGCAACATAACTATGTCGGGTTCAGCAGCGTTAACTTTTTTAGGAAAAACTGCCGCCTGGGTTTTTGTAGCGTTAAATTCCACTTGGTTACTGTCACCCCAAGATAGAATTTCTTCCAGGTCTTTGTTAAGTTGAATGACTTCCTGCTGTTTGTGGATATTCGTCTGAGTAGCTGATGTCCGAGCGTTCAAAGTGAATGAAGAGATAAACGTACTGTCATCTGCAAAGCTGTAGATTGGATTCTCGGTCTTTTCCAGCAGATCGTTAATGTAAATGAGAAAAAGAGTAGGAGACAGTATGGAGCCTTGAGGCACACCGGCGTTGTTAGTGAAAGTGTTAGAAAGAACTTTGTCGACTGCCGCTCGCAAAAAACTTTCTCTGAGGAAATATTAGAGCCACAATCAGAACATTTCAGACATGCCATAAGAGCGTAGCGTAGCCAACAGTCCATCGTGCCAAACACGGTCGAATGCCTTGGATATGTCAAGAGCAACCGCTCGAGATTCTCCAACGTGTTCAGTTGCTTTGTTCCAAACGTGTGTTAGATAAATCTGAAGATCTCCTGTTGATCTATTTTTACGAAAGCCATATTGATAATCGCTAATAATGTTGAATCCTTCAAGATATTTTAGAGGATGCTGATTGATAGTTTTTTCATGACTTTCGATATTATTGAAAGTAGTGCGATTGGTAGGTAGTTATTTGGCAAGATCTTCTTGCCTTTTTTAGGTATCGGCTGAACTGTGGCATATTTCCAGCAGGAAGGAAATATTCCCTTTCTGTAGGATTTGAAAAGTCTGATGTTAGTTCCCTGGTACAGTTTTTGAGAACTATCTCAGGTATTCCGTCAGGGCCAGAAGTTTTTTTGGTGTCTAGCTTCATTAAAATACGTTTTATGATACGCTCTCTGAAGACAATATCGGGCAAAGGCTTTTAGCCTTTCGGCAGACTCGATGTTCGGCCATTTTTGGTAAGTTTACCTAGTATTTATTCTATTTCTCTAATCATTTCCGAATGTATCTTTAATGATTTTTACATATTTGTTTGTTTAAAAAAAGAGTTATTTTTTTTGTTCACTTCGTGATAATATTTTAGTTTTTTGTTTTTTCTGGGAAAAATTTTGCAAAAAAAACCCAGTTTGATTTTGTCAGGTACCAATATTATCCCGTGAAGTGAGGTATTACGGAAAGCTCGCAGAGATGATGTATATCTTGATTCAAATCGAACTGAACATTAAAATATTAAATAGCTGAAAAGAAACTGCTACATTTTCAGGTTTTTAACATCATTCAGTACATCCACACATAAGTCTTTAAAGTTATTAAGCTCTTCATACTTCAATGGACAAAACTTTTTATTATTTTGATTTACAGAGGTACAGTGATTATACGTTATGAAATCCTTCATGAATAGAAACGTTGGATTTCATGAAATTTTGTGCTGCTTCCTAAAAAAAATATCGGGATTATAATCGGATTGTCGGTAGGCAAGCGGATTAAATTTTATAAGGAAAAAACTTATTCTTGTAAAAATTAAAACATACGAGGTATACCAGAAGGAGTTCTTAGTAAAAATTTGTTAGAAGAGCTATCGTTATAATTTTAGTAATTTGGACTTACATGATTATTTCGACGCCCATTTTCAAATACATTGGTGCATAATCTTAGATTTTCTAGCTGTCTTAGATTTTCTAATTGATACCGATTTTGCAGTTTTATTTAAATCTCCTTGTTTTTTTTTATAAAACTACTTATTGCTAACTGTAAATATTTTATATGTAGCACAGCGTTTCTCAACTTGTGGGGCGTACCACACTAGGGGGACCTGATTACACTATTGGGGAAGGGGGCTGCGGGAGCGTATCAAAAAGAAGTTATTATTAAAAACATTAATTAAAAACATTTAATATAATTTATTGAAAGGAAAGCAAAACAAAATACATTCTGACATAATAAAAAATAAAATACACATTTACACTGATATAATACACCTATAAATAGGATTCTATTAGTACTGCACAATGTATTTACCTAATAATTAACATATCAATTTTTTTTTATGGGTCTAGCACACGTGTTGCAGGGAAGTCCCTAAAGGACAGGAGCGACACTTGTGCGGCAAAAGCGATTCACGTTGTTCTTGAATCGCTGTAAATTGTACTCGGTGGGAAACACAGTCTTGAGGGGATGATGTTCTCCATATAAATACTACTTTGAAAATACTGAATTGAAAAAAACTACTGCTGACATACCGTCACAAAATCGAACATAGGCAATGAAATGAGCATCTTTATTGCTATCTGTTGCCTCATCAAGCTGAATTGAAAGCAATTTGTCACGAAACTTCCCGAAAAGTTGATGCTGTACATCTTCAGCTATATCACCAATTCGACGGGCAACAGTATCATTTAATATATGTATGGATAGCAATTGTTTGGCAAAATTATTTCCAAATATAGTTTCTACAATCTCAATTACCGCTGGCTAAACAAGCTCTTCACCAATGGTGGGAGGCTTTTCCATCTGGCTATTTTATATCAAACTTTGTAAGAGGCAAGTAAAGCTTTTTCATTCACTGACGAAGTTTTTTTTAAAAAAAAAATTATTTCTGCTTTACATACACATTAACTGATGTAGCATATATTATAATTATCTTAAGCCATTTATTATAGCTCCAGTCGATGTATTTGGTCAACTAGATTGGACATAGAAAGGCCTAAAGATAGATGGTGTTAATCTGAATCACTTAAGGTTCGCAGACAATACCGTCGTCATCAGTAGTAATCCACATGAGTTACAAGAAATGATAAAAGAGTTAAATTACTACTCAAAGACAATTGGTCCTAAGATGAATAAACGTAAGACAAAAATATTAACCAACACTAATACCAACATAGTTATAAATTGGGAAGGAACAGCTCTCGAGATTGCTAAAAATTATGTGTATCTGGGACAAAAAATTACAGTGTCTCGGATGAAATTTCAAGAAGAATCTGGCTTGGTGGCATTCGGGAAATTAAGTTATATATTCAAAGATAAAGCCATTTCAAATAAGTTAAAAGCCAAAGTTTACGACCAGTGCGTCGTACCCGTAATTATATATGGCGCGGAAACTTGGACATTGAATAAAGCCGATATGCAAAAACTAGCTCGGACCCAGAGAGCACACGAAAGACAGATGATCGGGATAAAACTTAAAGATAGAAAAAGAAACAAGTGGATACGTGAAAAAACTAAATTAAAGGATATTATAAAGCACGTAGCAGAAAGAAAGTGGCAAATGGCTGGACATGTAGCACGCACGACCGATAATCGATAAACTAAACGAACATTAGAATAGAGACGACGAGACTAGAAAAGGAGCGTAGGACGTCCCAAAAGAAGATGGCGGGATGATATACAGAGGGTTGCTGGCATTGGATGGATGACACCAACTACAAATATATTGAGATAGAAATTCAGGGGGAAGGCCTACATCCAGCATTGGATATAACTAGGCTTATAGTGTTACTAATATATTATAATTAGCAAAATTTATTTATTTATTTATTTATTTACGGGACATGCCCATTCAACACATAAAGATAAAATACACAAGTTTACATTTATAAATGACACTTAAAACTAAAGACTAAGAAATTTAAAAAACGATCCCGCTTTGCCGTTTAAATAGAGACAAGGAGCTGGCAAACAAGTTATTTACAATGCCCATAGATCTTGTCATGAACGTATTAGCTCCATAGGTCGTCTTATGATAAGGTAATTATTCTGTTGTGTCAGTATCTGACTACACAAGTTTGTAATCTTGACTGTCAATTCTTTTATTAAAAACTCATTTGTGTGTTTTGTGAAGTCACTGATCATTTATACCTCAACACCAAAAATTTTTAATCTACAGGCAATCAAGTACGGAGCACTAATTGCGTCCAACTAGTACTTGACCGATTTTTTCTTAAACGAAATTGACCTGAATTGTTTTTCAAGTGGATATTCTTGCATATATATGTGAATACACTTTGAGTAAAGGCTGGCGAATTTTGCCCAAGAAGTTCCTTTCCTTCTTCTATTCAAAGCAGTTTTGTTAAATTTTAAACACACATGTATATTGTGGATCAAAATACACTTTGATTATAGCATTTATCTATAAGACTTAACTGACTATTTTTATAACTTCATAATCCTATAAAAATAATCTGATATTGGTATTTTTTTAACATTTTGCCCAATGTAGAGTTCACCAACACATTAATAAACAGAAAATGTAAAAAAATAAATCCTTTAGTAATTCAATTTTTGCCTAAAAATTGTTCAAGCCTTTAAATTTTGCATCTACGTAGAATACTTTAGTCTCATCGCTTTTCAACAATTCTACCTATATTAAGTCACTTGTCGTGTCGTACAACCATCTTGTGTATTCCATCCTCATAGAGCTATGTCGACTGTTTTGTTAATCACTACAACACGGCTGTTCCGGCAACGTCGTCGGTTCTGACGCTCATCGCTAAAGTAATTCTTTAGTTTCAGGAACAAATGGTAGTCACTGAACGCTAGGTCAGCACTATACAGAAGAAAATCAAGTTGTTCCCAGGCATATGACGTAATGCGAAGTTGGGTTCGATGATCCACGTATGGACAAGCGTTTATTAAGTCCCTTTGAGGCAATAAAATTTACAAACAACACCCTCTACCTATCTCAAAACACAGTGCGGTTCATTTTTTGTGCTAAAATTGTTTGCTCGACTTTGCTTTCTTTGGTGATATTGAATACCTCCATTTGGGGAACTTTCGTTTTGATTCAGGTGTAACATAAGCAACCCAGGTTTCGCCACCAGTGACAACTTGGCTTAAAAACTGACCACCTTTAATAGTTTATCTCTGTAGGAAAGACAAAGCACTGGCTAAACAAATGGTGTTGTGCACTCTAGTCAGCGTTTTTTGTATTCAGCATAAGCACAAATTCCGTTAATTTAAATGTTCAGCTACAATTTCATAGAGAACACTTCTTGTACATTCACTAATCTACCGATGAATTTTAGCCACTTTTACGTCTCTTTCTTATATTTAAGAAACGAATTACAGCACATATTTCACAATCCGCGGGATTTTCAGTAGTCTGCAGCATTTTAAACACGCGCAAGGAAACGTCGACTCGATTGATTCCATAATGTCGTCGACCCCTAGCCAATAGATGTAGGTACTCATCGCATATGCGTAGAACGGAGACAGCAACGATGCGCCGGCTATATTTCAAAACAGTACCTACTTAAAACACGCGCCTCGTAATAATTTGGTCATAAATTTTTCGCTTTAAAAATCACAAACTTCTTAATAAAATCTTGAACTTAGTACAAAAGAGATTGCAATTGGGCAATGTTATTTAAATAAACCGCAATAGCGACGTTTATAACCCATAAAGTGACAATGCAATGGCACTGTGCCGAAATCCTTATTGCATTTTGAAAGTTAAGCGAAGGAATTTTCTCTCGGGATATCTTTGTTTTAATCATCGTTTAGCCCGACGGTGCTTACCGCCCTAATCACAGAGGTTTTGACGCTAAAGTTTGTTTACTAATTAGCTTCTTCTGTGATCTCAACTGGGACAATCTATTCTGGGTGGCGACTCTACTATGTTAATTTATTTTAAAAGAGAAACTGGGTCATAATTGTCTATTTCAATGTAACTAAACTTAATAGTTTAGGCATTAGCTCTAAATTATAAATTATTATCAATGATTTCCAATTACACATGAAGTGTTTAAATGCTATTTACTCAGTATCGAGAATCAAGTTATAAAATAAGTACTGAACGTTACTTAGTATCATGACAGAATAATTTAATCCACGCATGTAAGATAATAGTGAATAGGATAAGGATTTTTAGCAAAAAACTCATTAACAATACTACAGATCTAGTTTTCTTCGAAGGCGAAGTTTTATTAGTGTTCCGTACGGAACACTTATAGGATGACTTCGGTGTCTGTCTGTCCGTCTGTCTGTCTGTCTGTGTGTCTGTCTGTCACACCCGATTTTCTCCGAAACTATTTGTCATAGAAAGTCAAAATTTGGTAATAATATAGGAATTAATGGCCTCATCAAAGCCGTGTAGTGTTGAAGCTCAAATTTTGACTTAAGGAGTTAGTTTTGGGGGGTGAAATCGAAATCGAAAAAAAAATTTTTTTAGTAGGTCATCGAGTGTGGGGTCAAATGAAAGCTTGTGAAAACACGAGTAAAAAATATATATAATGTAATACTTGCTCACACTTTTCTTTGTATTATTTTTAAAAAATCGCGAAAAATCGCTGTCCCCCCCACCTTATCTCGAAAAGTACTGATCAAAAAATTTTGAAAAAATTCTGGAATATTCTCCAGGGGGTGTAGATTGAACGAAAATTATCACGAGTGCATAACCTTTAATAATTTGTCTGATATATAAAAAAAAACAAAAATTTCATAGTCACCAATTTTCAGTAAAGATTGGAAACAAACTTTGTTGAAAACTCATTTGGGCTGTGTTTTGTGAAGTCACTGATGATTTTATACCACCGTCACAACATTTTTTATTTTAAAAGCAATTAACGTACGGAACACTAATTGTGCAAGTTCAACTTGCACTTGACCGGTTATTTTTATTCGGCGTCAGTTGTTGATGCTCTAGTATTATTGGCAAAGCACACGTGCAGCAGAAAAGTCCCCAAAGCGCTACAGAAGCGACGCGTGTACGGAAAAAGCGATTCACGTTGGTTTCGAATCGCTGTGAATTGTTCTCAGTGGGAAATACAGTCCTGAGCAAATCAGTACAAAGGGATTATGTTCTCCATATAAAAGATGGCTTGAAAAGGGTCTTTCGAGGAATGACAAGCTGAATCTTATATGGATGCGATGTATTAGCGCGACGTGTATTCCTAGCAAGTACCGCTCTGGAAGAAATTAAGCGGGCTACATCCATCGAGCCCTATCTATGAAAATATTTGTAGAATAGCCTCAAGTCGCCAACCGTTCTTCGATGTTCCAAGGTATCAAGGTTTATGGACAGTTATGGGTGTCGATTCAGGCGAATAGCTTTCTTCTGGTTGGAAATCAACATATACAGTGTATGTTTGGGACCAGAGCCCAAAATATGCGAGCAATATTCCATCGTTGGTAGAATTTGAGCAGAATTAACAGTTGTTGTGAAGTGGTCCAAACTGGTCACTTTCAAAGGTAAACCTCTTTATCTAAAGGAGATGTCGGTGTCTGCTGCTCAATTTTTATGATAAACTCAATGGTGAAAACCGCATATCGATATCTAGTACCGTTTCAGATATACAGGGTGTTTTTCAAAAATCTCCATTATGGAAAAATGTTTGTAATTCTTTTCATATTGAAAATTTTTGATTTCTGAAAAAAAATTCACATTTTGTGAAGTAGGCTTTGAACGGAGCGGCAATATCAATTGTTTCCCGATAGCAGTCAAATCGTAAAAAAAAATTGCCATAAGTAACTCTAAGAGTCATAATTACAATGAAATTGCTATAGTACTTTAAACTATGTAGAAAATAAAACAAAACAACAATAAATTTATTCCGAGTAGAGCAAACTAAAACAAAACAATTTTCTATAAGAGATGTTCGAAATATCGACCAGTTTTATTTACACATAGGCGGCACCTTTTCTGGATACTTGTTACCGAGTTGATTAGTTCAAGACAAATGAGAGCTGCAAAACTTTGTATCACTGCGACTTCTAACTCTTATCTGGTGTTTGTCGGCAATTTAAAAATTAGGTCTTTCAATCTTCCTCAGAGATAGAAGTCCATGGGTGTTAAATCTGGTGACCAGTTATTGTCGAAATTGGCCGATAAAAAAAAACTGATAACTGCAGCGTTATGAGGGGGTGCCCCATCGTATTGAAAAAATATATTTCTAAGGTCTATGAACGGCAGTTCATCAACAAGAGGTTCTATTTGCTGCCTTAAAACTTCTAAATATCTCTGAGAGGTGAGTGTTCCTTCGAAAATAAATGGACCTATAACCCTGCCTCTAAAAATTCCTGCTCACACATTAAATCCAAATCTGCTTTGATTGTTTTGCTCCACAACTAAATGAGGATTTTCTTGTACCCACGTATAAAAATTGTAACGGTCCCTGCATTGCTTACATAAGCTTCGTCTGTCCAAATTCAATTTAATGAAAAATTCGAAACATGGTTACAATTCTCCAGAAACCATTGGCAAAAATCCATACGCCGTTGAAAATCTTCATCTCTAAGGTGATGAACTTTTCTTGTCCTATATGGCCTGAATTTGTGCTTCTTCAAATGCGACTTACGTTAGTTCTTGGTAGTCCAGTGGATTCTTTTAACTGTAGGGTTGAAATGTTGGGATTATTTTCGATAGTTCCTAAAACTACTATTTCTTCTAACTTCTTATCCCTGTTTGATGCATAATTTTTGGGTCGTTTCTTTTCAAACTGGCCACTATTAACTAGGTTCTGTCGCAATCGAGCGAATTTATCCTTGAAGGGTTGACGCCTCTCTGGATACTGTTTCGTGGTACAAATTACTTGCCACTTCCGAATTTTTTCCGATTTGAATGAAACACACTATCATATCTCATTTTTCGTATTTTTCAAACTTTATTGCGACTTATTTGACAATTCAATAACTGAACCTGAAGTAAAATTTGACAACTATGAGTAAACAATTGAATTAAACCATATAGCCGCTTCGTCCCAAGCCTACTTCACAAAATGTGCTTTTAAAACTCGCGTAAAAACTTTTATATTTTGAAGTAGATTTAAGCAAAATATAAAGTGTGCTATATTTTTAGAATGGTAATTTAAAGCTCTATTCGGATAAGGAAAAATATACAGGGTATCCCGTTTAAAAAATATATTTTTGCGTTAATAACTATTAAAATATTAATTGTAAAAAAATGTAACTTACACTGTTAAAATCCACGTGAAAAAGTGCTTTGAGAATGTTTTTTCAGAAATCAAAAATTTTCAATATGAAAAGAATTAGAAACATTTTTCCATAACGGAGATTTTTGAAAAACACCCTGTATATCTGAAACAGTACTAGATATCGATATGCGATTTTCACCATTGAGTTTAACATAAAAATTGAGCCTCAGACACCGACATCAGTTTTCGTCTATCTCCTTTAGATAAAGGGGTTTGGCCCACCCCGTACAACTTTCTAGTCCGCTTCCCCGCTTTTGACAAAGTCTCTTTGCTCTGCATGCGACATGTTTATGCCAAGATATATTTGTTCCCAACTTAACGCCCAGGAAATTAACTGGCGATGTTAAAAAAATGGAGTGTCTAGATATACCCATATCAGGTTGAGCAATGTTACCTTTTCTAGAAAAAAACAGCCGCCTACGTTTTTGTGGCGCTAAATTCTATTTGGTTACTATGACATTTCCAGATCTGTGTTAAGTTGAAGAACTTCCTGCTGTTTGCGAATATTTGCGTGAGTAGCTGATGCTCGAGCGTTCAACGAGAATGAAACACCCTGTCAGCTGCAAAGCTGTAGATTGAATTCCTGGTTCTTTTTACCGATAGTTAGTTTAAATCACAAAGAGAGTAGGAGACAGTATGGAGCCTTGGGGTACACCAGCTTGGATAGTGAAGTTATTAGAAAGAAATCCGTCGACCGCTACTCGTAAAGAACTCTAAGAAAACATGACAGGCATAAACAAAACAAATGTAATGAAAGACTAATATTATCAAATTTCCACTTTATTTAGTTTCACTGAAACTGTATGACGCGTTTCGCTATACTATAGCTTCTTCTGATACAAAATGATATTTGAGTATTAGTGTTGTTACATTTTTATAAATATCCGAAGGTAGATAGGTAATAAAATTAAAACTATATGCTAATGAATATTGCTGGGAAATCCATTCTGAATATTAATTGTATAAATTGAGTAAAGGGGAATCACCATGGGCCAGACAGGTATCTTTTTGTTCGTTTAAAATGATGTCTGAATTTTTAATTCTATTTATTTCTAAATTTTCTAATAGGTTTAATTTTACGCCTTTGTTTTGTATGTGTAGAATTTTAAATTTATCGTCAAAAAGATGATTTGATTCTGTTAAATGATTACTGTACGCTGAGTCAGTTTTGTTTTTTAAATAGCTTCTTTTATGTTCTAAAATCCGAGTTTCGAATGAGCGGCCTGTCTGACCTATGTAACTTTTATGACAAGAACCACAATTTAACTGATACACTCCAGATTTTTGTGATCTATTTTGTTTTCCCTTTGCGTTTTTAATGAATTTTCCTAACGAGTTATTTGTTCTAAAAGCTATGTTGATATTATATTTGTTTAAGTGGTTTTTTAATTTTCTCTGACGTGTTACCAAAATAGGTTAAAACATTAAATTTTTTCCGTGTTTTCTTTCTTGGGGTATACTAAATAAATAGATTTATTTTTTAATTTCTTGTTTAGAATTGAGTCTATGGTGTCAGGAGAATATCCGTTGTTAACAGCAATTTGTTTTATTAGATTTAATTCTTTATTAAAATCATCTACCGATAAGGGGACACTTACAAGTCTATGCAACATACTGTGGTAAGCTGCCAATTTGTGTTGTAGGGGGTGAGCTGATTTTATGTTTATTGTAGTATCTGTATGTAAGGGTTTGTGAAAAATAGAGAATTTGTGTTTGTTGTAATGTCGGGTTATCGTTAAGTCAAGGAAATTAATTTTATTGTCGACTTCTAGTTCCATAGTGAATTTAATATTTTTATGTATTGAGTTTATATAGTTAAAAACATTGTCAAGTTGACGCTGTGTACGATTAAAACAAGCAAAGATGTCGTCTACATATCGGTACCAATACAAAAATGATTTGCTAAATTCTTGTCGATGTATTTGTTTTTCTAGGTTATCCACAAATATTTCTGCTAAAAGCGGGCTAAGTGGACTACCCATTATGAGACCCTCAGAACTATTATTAAACTTATTATTAAAGTAAAAATAATTTTGATTGAGGCTCATGTTTAATAAATTTAGTATGTCTTGTTGTATAACGATATTAACTTTCTTTTGGTTAGAAATGTTTTTATGATTTTTACTGTTTCATCCTGGGGTATGCTAGGGAAAAGGTTTTGGACGTCAAATGATACTAGTTTTGAATTATCTGGTAGAAAGACGTTGGAAATTTTTTCCGTTAATTCTAACGAATTTTTTATTGTGTAAGTTAGGGTGAAGTTAATGTTCATTTTAATGATATCTATAAGAAATTTTGAGAGTTTGTAAGCTGGGGCCGATATGTAGGACGCTACAGGTCTAGTAGGATGATTTTCTTTATGTAATTTGACTAATGAATAAAGTAGAGGGGGCTGATGATTCATGACTGTTAATTTTGAGATTTGATTGTCTGATATAATGCTAGAAGCTTTACCTAACGCTGTTCTTATATCTTTCTTGAATTTTTCTGTCGGATCTTTAAGTAATATTTTGAAATTTCCTTTCTTAATAAATTCTAATGTTTTGTCTATATATTGTCGTTGATCTATAGCGACTATTGTGTTACCCTTATCTGCTTTCGTGAAAATGATATTATTATTTTTAGCTTTGTTTTGTATTGCTCTAGCTATATTTATTTCATTATCAAAATTAGGTTTGTTGCTAAGAAATTCCTTTTTTATAATATCTGCGCAAATGTATTTTTTTGGCGTGTTGAATGGTACATTTATTAAAGCTACTTCTGTTTCTACAGCCAAGATTTCAGATTCTTTTAAATCAAATTTATTATTTATATTATGTTTAAAACCTTTGTTTAAGAGGGCTGTTTCCTGATTGGAAAAATTTGTTGCTGATAAATTTATAAATCTGTCAAAGAATTTATGATCTGAAAACACTTTTTTTGTGGTGGGCTGTGGTAGATGTTTGTTTTTTCCCTTATAAGAGAATCAAGTTTTCTTTTTTGATTAATGTATTTTTTATTTATTATAGTTCTGATTCTATCCCTCGTTTTTCGATCTAGATCAAAAAATTCTAATGAGTGTAATCGAAACGTTAATTCAGAATGGATTACCTTAACATAAACATTATAGATGTCTCGTTTGCTGTACTGGATCCTTCTTTCTTCAATAATCCATTTTTTATGTCCTATGTTGGCTGCTTTCGAGACTGCAACACTAGTGTCTTTAGTCTGGAGTTTTATATAACGTGGTACAACATGGTAACTCCCCTTTACTCAATTTATACAATTAATATTCAGAATGGATTTCCCAGCAATATTCATTAGCATATAGTTTTAATTTTATTACCTATCTACCTTCGGATATTTATAAAAATGTAACAACACTAATACTCAAATATCATTTTGTATCAGACGAAGCTATAGTATAGCGAAACGCGTCATCCAGTTTCAGTGAAACTAAATAAAGTGGAAAATTGACAATATTAGTCTTTCATTACATTCGTTATGAATTTCCATCAAATAATACCCACAACAATTCAAAGTATAAACAAAACATTTCAAACATACCATAAGAGAGTAGCTTAGACAACAGACCGTCATGCCAAATAGACTCGAATGTCTGGGATATACTAAGTGCAACAGCTCAAGATTCTCCAAAATGTCGAAATGCGTTGCTCCAAATATGTACTACAGAAGTTAGAAAATGTCCTGTCGGAATGTGCTTACGAAAGCGATATTGATGGTCGCTAACAAGATTAAATATAGGTATTTTAGAAGATGCTGACTAATAGACTTTTCCACAACTCTCAGTATTATGGAAAGCAGTGCGACTAGTCCGTAGTTATTTGGTAAGGTCTTCTTGCTTGTTTTATTTTTTTTTTCACCAGGCAAAAATTATTTCCTTTCTCTGACTAGACTCGAAAGTCTACAGAAAACTTGTGTTAGTTTGTTTCTTCATTTTTTAAGTACACAGCAGATATTTCATCAACTCAGAAGCTTCTTTGGTATCTACCTCCATTAAAACGTTTTATGATACGCTATTTCAAGGCAATATCGGGCATTCTTGACTGCACTATAGGAATAGTGGGTACTATTTTTCCTGGTTCCAGCACAGCAGAATATAAAGCAAAGACTTCAGCCAATAAGTTGGTTTTCTCAACAGGTGTGGTTGCAATAATATTATTTAGCCGTGTGAGTGGTGCTATAGTGGTTCTTGACAAATTGTTTCGTACCAGAAAGCTTTACATGCTACAACTTTTAATCCTATATCACGCTCAAATGTGAATAATGGTGGAATACCATTTCCATGTTTAGAGCTCTGTTTTCAAATTACACTACATTTACTAGATTCTATTCAGAAGAAAGCTAAGCTTATTGGAAACCCAGAACTCACCAGCAGTCTTGATTCCTTGAAATATCGCAGAACAACTGATGTCATGAGCTTATTCCAGAAATAGTTTCATGAAACGTATTCCATGGATGTAGTCAGCTTAGTTTCTTCCAGAACGGTGCATGCCAGGAACACACGTCGTACTAATGGGTCACCTCCGTTTTAGGTTTTGCTTGTCACTCCTCGTACTACCATTTTTAAGAATTATTTTATATTGAGAAACTCATCCTCATGATTTGGCCTATGCTGTGTTTCTGACCGAGAACAATTTGCAGCAATTCAAGACCAACGTGAACGCGTCGCTCCTGTAACGCTCTAGGGATATTCCTGCCGCACCTGTGCTATACTCTTAAAAAAATCAATTTTTATTCAAAGGGAAGCCACAGCTATAAATAATTACTTATCATCTTTTATGGTCAATTTATTCATGACTAAGATTGAATCTCAGGTGGCGCAAGAATTTAAGTACTTTCCATGGGTGTGGTAGAGGTATGCTGGTGATGTATTCGGGATTTTAAGTACAGGAATGTTAAATGTAGATGATTGTATTTCTAAAATAAATAGCCCATGTAACATATAATTGTGAAATTAAAAACAAAGAACAATTAAAATTCCTATATATTTTAATTATTAAAAATATTAATAACTTAGAATTTGACATATTTTTATAAACGTAGTAGGAGATAAATTTTGGAGATCCATAGTACAAAAACTATTAAACATCTTTAAATTTTCATGCAGAATCTTGACAACTATGGTTTCGGATACCTCAGCGTTTTTAACCAGAACGGAGATTCCCATTGGTTGATCGGACGGTAGCAAATCATCAACGGGCCCAATTCTTACCTCAACTAGTCTTCCTAATTTGAGATCAACCTGAATTGAAACTTTTTCGACTAAAATTTTACTTGAAAATAAAATGGGCCGTTATTTTCGTAAACCCGACACATTTTTTTCAGGGATAACTTTTGGTCCGTTTTAAACAAGAAACCTTATTACTGCACGATGCTCCAAATTACTTTAAATCATTTTTCGGAAAAAAAGAAAAATTAAAACTACTGCAAAACGCGACGACGCACAGTAGAGCAAAACACCAGATAGTGTTTGTTTTCCTTGAGTTTTGAAAAACTAGCTCCACTCACTTCCAAGGAACCTATTATTTGCTTAGATAGTAGATACTATGAGATCCGATTTCTCGCGAAGAACGCCACCAAATATCACCGAATGCGATTCCAGGTGGCAAACCAGTAAACAGGGGACAAAAGTGGTCATTTCAGGAAAAAATATAGAAGTTTTTTCTTAACTGTTCTTTATGATTTTTGGAGTGCTGAATCTAAATTTCAACTTTGCCACTTCGTAAATGTTGTGCGTTTAGAGCAAAAGGCAAAAAAACTGCCGAAAAAAAGCATACCTTTTTAGTTTTTCGGTTATAACTGGAAAACTGAGAAAAATATTCCTATCTAAAAATAAACTACATTAAATGTCCTGCAAATTATGTTCTATAGGGTTTTTTTATCAGGTGAACGGTTTAGGCGCTAGAGTGCTTTGGAATTTAATAAAATTTTGGATATACCGCTAAGGGAAAAGCAACTACCGCATTTCTCACTCGGAGCTTTATTCTCTAGTTACAAATGTAGATTATTAATTTTATTAGATATAACTAATTAAATTGTTTTAAATAAAGATATCGTGAAAATAGAGCGTGGAGCGACAAATGAGGGAGTGTTCTTGGCTTAGCGTTACGTCCAAAATATCGCTAAATTTTAGAGCATTCTAGCGGCTAAACCGATTGCCTGACAAAAAAAAAACTATGGAACATAGTTTATAGGAAATTCAATGTAGCTTATTTTTGGATAAGAATGCTTTAGTCGAAAAGTGTGTTTTCAAGTTATAAGCGAGAAACTGAAAAAAGAGCATTTTTTTTCGCCGTTTTTTGCATTTTACTCAAAACTCGCAATATTTACCAGGTTGTATAGTTGAAATTCGGATTTAGCTCCCCAAAAAATATAAACTACAAATGATAAAAAAACTTGTATATTTTTTTATATTTATATAGTTAAGGTTCTGTAAATCCGATTTATGATGATCACTTTTGGTCCCCTGTTTATTGAACTATCAACTGAAATCGATTTCGGTAGCGTTCCTTGCTTGAAATCAAACTTCATGGTACCTACCATCTAAGCAAAAAAAAGAGGTTCTTTCACTTTCGTGAAAGTAAAAACCGCTAATACGAGTATAAATATACGGTATTCATGTTCGCTACATGATTGCTTAATTTGGACGAATTCCTTGAAGAATAAAAACTTTTGGACAACGTTAAAAGCAACTTAAAGTTTATTACACTGGTCAACAAAAAAAAAAAAATTGCTTGTTTCCTGTGATTTTTTTTTTGTTTCTATCTCAAATTGACGCGTATTTTTTAAAAATGGCAACAATTTTTCTCTAACAGCTTTTTTTTTTTTTTTATTTGGTCTAGCATACGTGCTGCAGGGAAGTCTCTAAAACGCTCCAGGAGCGGCACGAGTGCGGAAAAAGCGATTCACGTTGTTCTTGAATCGCTGTAAATTGTACTCGGTGGGAAACACAGCGCTGGGCAAATTATTCCAAAGGGATGACGTTCTCCATATAAAAGATTGCTTGAAAAGCGCCGTACGCGGAGTAACAAGCTGAACCTCATACGGATGCGAAGCACCAGCGCGACGTGTATTTCTAACATGCACCGCTTTGGGAGGAATTAAGCGGGCTACATCCTTCGAACACTTTCCATGAAAATACTTGTAGAACAGACTCAAGTCGCCAACCGTTCTTCGATGTTCCAGCGAATCAAGGCCGCCGGTCAATTCCGGGTCCCCAATCAGACGGACCGCTCTTCTCTGAACAGAATCCAACAAATGCAGTGTATGTTTGGGAGCGGAGCCCCAAACGTGGGAGCAGTATTCCATAGTTGGTCGAATTTAGGCTTTGTAAAGAATTAACAGTTGCTGTGGGGTGTAAAGCTTTCTGGTTCTAAATAATATTCCCAATTTTTGAGAAGCTCTCCTTGCTATGCCTGCAACATGTTCATGCCAAGACACATTTGCTCCCAAACTAACGCCCAACAAATTGAGCGACGATGCTAGGGGAATGGAGTGCCCCGACATAACTATGTCGGGTTCAGCAACGTTAACTTTTTTAGAAAAAACTGCCGCTTGGGTTTTTGTAGCGTTAAATTCCACTTGGTTACTGTCACCCCAAGATAGAATTTCTTCCAGGTCTTTGTTAAGTTGAACGACCTCCTGCTGACTGCGGATATTCGCCTGAGCAGCCGATGTCCGAGCGTTCAAGGTGAATGAAGAGACAAGCGTACTGTCATCTGCAAAGCTATAGATTGGATTCCCGGTCTTTTCCAGCAGATCGTTAATGTAAATGAGAAAGAGAGTAGGAGACAGTATGGAGCCCTGGGGCACACCGGCGTTGATAGTGAGGGTGTTAGAAAGAAATCCGTCGACCGCCACTCGTAAAGAACGCTCTCTGAGGAAACATGTTTTTGAGTTATAGCTAACTACCCTCATTTACTATTTTTACTCAGATTTTCGTTTTTTATTGGACACCAAAATATATTTTGTTGTTGTTTTAGATATGGCTTCGTCAAGAAGATGTTGTGTACTTAATTCCGATTGTTTTTGCTATATTTGTGGTGAATATGTATTTGCAAAATATCGAAAACCTATGTGACTTTGTGAAAACTGCGTATCATCAATACTTTAAAATAAAATTGTGTAATCAGGACAAGCCATGGGTTCCTCATATTGTATGCCAGAAATGTGTGGTATGTCTACGGTTATGGTCCAGTGGAAAAAGAGATGCAATAATGTTCGTAACACCTATGATTTGGCGAGAACCTCGAAACCAGCATGACGATTGCTACTTCTGCGTTGTGAAAATAAACGGAATTAACCCTGGAAATCGAAGTAAGTGGTCATATCCTAACTTATCTTCTGCTCAACGACCTCAATTAAAATCACAAGAGGTACAACCCAGCACTTCTAAATCTTCTGATGATCCAAATCTCTGTGAACCGGAACGAAATACATCACGTGAAAACTCTGATTCAGAGTACAAATGTAGCCTTTCAGAACCTCAACCATTTAATAAGAAAGAACTAAATGACTTAGTAAGAGATCTGAACTTACCAAAAGAAGCTTCTGAAATTTTAGCATCTCGTTTAAAAGAAAAAAATTTGCATACTCCGGAAACCAACATTACATTTTATCGTACCCGAGAAAAAAATCTGTTACCGTATTTCTCTCAAGACAAGGATTTAGTTTTTTGTAACGATGTTGGTGATATTTTGCAGCAGATGGGATTAAAACAGTACCAACCTAGTGATTGGCGTCTTTTCATAGACAGCAGCAAAAGAAGTTTAAAGTGTGTTTTGCTTCATAACGGTAACAAGTACGGATCTATACCTATTGCACATTCGACGACTTTAAAAGAAGAATACGTAAATGTTTCTAAGGTTATGGAAAAAATTGAGTAACAAGACCACAAATAGGACTACTGTTGGAGTTTGCAACGAGATCTACCTAAAGTCGTTCATTCAAGGAAATCTTATAAAAGATCATTTACTAGTGTTCAATAGAAATTTTGTTAACATAATGTATTATTTTTTTGTATTTTTTTGGCAAAATAATAAAACTGTATATTTAAAAAGGTAAAGCTGTTAGCAATCTCCCAGTATTTTTTTTCCTACTCAGGGCCATAGAAATACCCAATAACAGAAAAAAAAATAAAGGAAACAAGACTTGTGTTGACCAGTGTTATCTTCAAAGAACATTTTCATACAAAAATCGTCTGTAATCTTTGGTTCGGACTACTTTGGAGGCCGTTTTTATTCCTCTGTGAACGCTATTGGAAAAAAGCTTGTCAAAATAAGAAACTTTATTTAAGCTACAATAAAAATTTACAATAATAATTTTTAAAAGTGTTTTGAAATTTGGAGTTTTTTCCCTTATTTTCCACTGTGTGACGTCATAGAAAACTTCTTCAATATACTTATTACAGTGATAATAATTTGACAATTAATCACTTTTGTATGATGTCATACAACTTCTATTCATGTCATTACATTTCAACAAGCTTTTTACAATTAAAAAGTTCTAAAGCAATTTTTAAAAAAGTAATTGGACTTGACCCATTTTTCGTCTCTCTTCTTTTTGTTTTAAGGTCTTCCCTCACTCTTGAGCTTTTTCCTTCTCAGGAGAAACCAGTAATGAAGAAATATATTTTTAAATTAGAATGTTTTTTACACCATGTATTTGCAGATTTACTACATTTTCTAGCTCACGTCACTACAGTAAAACAAAGTTTTAAAAGTATATGTACGAGGGTTGTGTAAGAAATAAGGTTCCCAATGCTGTAAACTAGCCGCGCGAGATGCTATTCGAAATCCGGCAACACCGCCGTGTGCGCTGATTCCCCCACTCTAGATCCCGCCTTGGTAGAACTCGCTGCGACGTTCAGTGCCGGCCTGACAGCCATCTGCGATGGAACCTCCGATCGCCGTCACCGCCAGGTGCGAAGTTCGTGCGTTAATCCGATTTTTTCACGCTAAAAAGTTACCACCGGTTGATATTCATATTGTGTGAAGTTTATGGGGAAGCTTGTATCAGCGTTCAACACGTCCGCAAATGGTGTAGGGAGTTCTCCAAAGGACGCCCAGACATCCACGATGAGCAAAGAAGCGGAAGGCCATCGATCTCCGACGAAGTTGTGTCGAAGATTGAGCGAATTCTGTTCGAGGATAGGAGGATAACGATTCGGGAACTAGCTGCTCGGGTTCCTGAGGTTTGTGAAAAAACAATCCACACGATTTTGACTGAAAGGTTACGTTATCACAAGGTGTGTGCGCGGTGGGTCCCGCACATGCTTTCAGAAACCCACAAAGCCGATCGCGTCAAGTGTGCCCAGGAGTTTCTTCGAGAATGCGCCGAGAATACCGAAGATTTCTTAGACTCCATTGTTACCGGAGATGAAACGTGGTGTCATTACGTCACCCCGGAAACAAAACAACAATCGCGACAATGGCGCCATACCGGATCGCCTAAACCGAAGAATTCGGAAAATTATTGTGAGACCTTGAAAAAACTCAGAAGAGCCATCCAAAATCGCCGGAGAGGAAGACTGACAAAAGGCGTAGACTGCACCACGACAATGCGCGCCCGCACGTCTCTCGCCAAACCAAGGATTTAATCGACAGTTTTGGCTGGGATCTCGTTGAACATGCTCCCTACAACCCTGATCTTGCACCGAGTGATTTCCACTTTTTTCCAAAATTAAAGCAACACTTGGGTGGATAACGTTTCGAGACTGAGGAAGAAGTGCAGGAAGCGGTCACCAAATTCCTCCACGGACTGGCGGCTGACTTCTTTGAAGAGGGATTCCAAAAGTGGGTTAGTCGTCAACAAAAATGCGTAGAAAAATCTGGAGATTATGTTGAAAAATAGCTAAGAAATTAAGCTTTCCAATGATGTTTTTTTCAGTTCAAATAAAAAATGCCTTACACCTGAAAAAAATGTGGGAACCTTATTTTTTACACAACCCTCATATTATTAAAATATTCTAATTCAATTTTAACTGTTTAACCCTTAGAGTTTTTCCGTAACTCTCCTAAATTAGAGACCGTCATAGTCGAGTTACATACAAAGTTAGTTAAGGGTCTGTAAACCCGATTTACTTTTTGTTATCCCATAAGAACTTTTTTATGGGCAGTTTTCATTGGGTAACGGAGATTACTAAAAAGATAGACCTCGTTTATTTACAGGTATAATGACATAATACTTTTAACTGCTTTTATAATATTTAATATGGCTTCATTTTGGTCACGTTTTATTTGGTAAATATTTTTTGTACAGGGTAATATCCTTTATTTTTCACTTTATTTATAACCATTTCTGTAGGATATGCAACAAAGCTTTAAATATTAAAACTTTAAGCTGTTATATCGGAAGTGAGATCATATAAATATTAGATTTTTGACCTAATGTGGCTCATATTAGGTTGTGGTATTCCGCATATCCCATGAAATTATTTGTGTTAGAATAAGTAAGAATACTGGAAAATTTTGTAAATATATTGAGGTCAACAATTTGTACACTTTACATCAATTATGACTTTCTTAAAGTCACTCTATCTCCCTCTCTAAAAGTATAGTTTCAGTCACGATGAAAATAAGGATCATCGTGTGATATATTTTTTCTTGTTCATCAGCCTTCAGTCATTTACTCCTAGATGTAGGTCTCTTCAATGTTCTTCCATTTTTGTCTATGCTCAACTTGTTAGATCGAGTTTCTAACCTGCTGTCTTTAAAATGTCATCTACCCATGTAGTTTGTGGTCTTCCTCTAGTCTCGTGAGACCTCTACTGTAGTGTATTCAACTTCGACCTGTCGCTATCTTCTCTGGCTTCATGACCTGCCCATCTCCACTTTAGACCCTCTATTTTCGCCATAACATCCCTCACCTTGGTTCGTTTCCTTACATATTCACTCCTGATTCGATCTGTCAAAGATACGTTCAGCATGGCACGTTCCATTGCCTTTTTAATTGACTCTTCCTTACCCTGTTTGCACTCTGTCTTGTCAGGGCCATAATCTCCATACCCGTATGTTGCAACAGCCAAGATACATGAGTTATAGGCTTTCCATTGTAGGTTTTTGGGGATCTCTGGATTTTTTAGAATATAAATCAGTTTCCCAAATGTCCCAAATGCGGTCCGGCTTAGCGCCACTCTTCTGGTTTCTTTTGCTTTCCGGTTTTCTTTCCCTAGGGTGTTGTTGTGCCCCAAAATATACATATTGAGAGAGATTCTATTGCTGGTTTTCTGTTTATTTTATTTTTTTAATTTTGTTTATTTGTTTCTATGATATATACCTTACTGTAAATAAGTGGGTAACTCAAATATAAATAAAACTTTTTTCTGTAAGAAGAATATTATTCAGAACATGTGTCCGCTTATAGACGTATTGGGTCCATTGGACAGCGCATCATTAATAAATTTAACGCCTCTGAAGGCGTGAAACCCACCACAATTTCTAAAGATGAAGTTCCGGGAGGAAACACTGTTTAGCCCTCGTGTGCTTGCCTGGTACAAGGATTTTATGAAAGACCGTGAAGGGAATGAAAATGGAAAACGCGATTCGAGACATTATTAAAGACGACCAACCTCGAACTTTCTGCTGAGTTCGGAATAAGTTGCTTGCTTGTTATCAGATGAGTGTGGAAGAGAAGTTGAAATGTTTAAAATTCTGTTAGCGGGCCTCAGCATGGTTCGCAGAAGAGAGAAGTGACACGTTTTTGCATTGCATCGTAACCTGTTATGACACGTAGGTGCACCCCCCCGAATCAATACCAAGAGTATGTAGTGGCGCAGGTCTGGCAAAGCAGCCCCAGTGAAAGTTAAGGCTCGATTGTCAGATGACAAGGAGCTTACGACTGTATTTTCTGGCCGGCGTAGCGTTTTGTTCATTGACTGATCTTATAGTGGACTACAAAAAGGAAATCTACACCCTATTACGTGCTGTTATGAATATAAAGAAACTCTAAAAGAAAATCCTCAAAGTAAAAAACTAGTCCTTTCGGGTAGGAATATTTCTCTGAAAATCTAATAGAACTGAGATGGTCATACCATTGGCAGACTTTTGTTATGTACTGGTACTAACCCCGTAAAAAATAAATATTACAATACTAAAATCTTATATTTTAAATAAAGAACTTACGGCAATTAAATAAAGATCATCATCCCGTTTTGATAAAAAAAAAGAAAATATTATATATCAGTAAAAGTAGAAAAGCATGGATTCAAGAAGCATTAATTCTGGAAACTGTAACAATAGTAAGAGAACACGGAATACAGACAGAGTCCTTAGTGCATAGAGCCTACTTCATCATTATCATCATCATTAGCTTATTCCATCCACAGTCGGATGTAAGCCTACTCAAGTTGTCATGAGCTCTGTTGTTTGCTTTTTGGATCCAATCGTGTCCCACTAATCTTTTTATGTCATCCGTCCATCTTGTTTGTGGTCTATCTCTGCATCTTTTAGGTTCTCTAGGCCTCCATTCAACCATAGGGCGTGTCCACCTGTTATTATTCATCTTTGTAATATGCTCCGCCCAATTCCACCTTAATATGCATATTCGTTGTATTACATCTACCACTTTTGATCTTTTTATCTCGATGTTAGGAATACGATCTTAGAGTCCATTGCTCTCTGGGTTACCTGAAATTAACTTATTATAGTTTTATTTAAAGCTCACGTTTCAGTGCCATATGTTAATACCAGCAGTACATATTGATTTATTATATTTGGGATGTCCAATTTGAATGTAGATTGCAATCTTCCGAACGCAGACCAGCTAACGACTCTTCTATCCCAGTCAGCCTTTAAATTATTTTTTGATATTTTGATTTTTTGTCCTAAATATGTGAATGTTTTTGACTTTTCTATTCTTTTACCTTCTATTAATAGTTGTTTCGTTCTTCAAATATTTGGTTTTGGTAAAGTTTATTTTCAGACCTATTTCTCGACACTTGTTATTTAATTCCATCAGCATTTCTTGCGAATTTTCTTTTCTGTTGCCGACTAGAGTGATAACATCTGCGAACCTTAAGTAATTTAGTCGTTCAGTTGCTTTATTTTTCCACTTTAGCTATTTGAACATGTCTTCTAGAGTCAACATGAACAGCTTTGGGGATATTGAGTCGCCTGGTCTAATTCCTCTTTTAATTTTGTTTTTGTTGGTTTTTTCTTCAAGCATTATTTGTGATGTGGCATTTATATATATATATATATATATATATATATATATATATATATATATATATATATATATATATATATGTATATATATATATATATATATATATATATATATATATATTTATATATATATATATATATATATATATATATATATATATATATATATATATATATATATATATCTATATATATAGAGAGGGAGAGAGAGAGAGAGAAAGAGATAGTCGAATCGAGGGCAGCGGTAGTCCTTCGATGTTTTTTGCGGCTGCATTTATTATTAATTCGGTGTAAAAAGCCAAAACAGTGCTAAATATTTCTGCATTTTTAAAACCGATTTACATCTGCAATCCGGATAAAAAATAAGAAAGGACAAAATGTATGGATACAACTAATAATTATGACAGCGTGAGGCTATCTAAATAAGATGTAAATTAATCTAGTGGGAAGATCCATAATCAAAATATTGTAGTAACTGAAAATGGGGAAACGGAAGTTAGGTGAATAAATAGTTTTTTCCGCATTTGTTGTGATATAATGCTATCGTGACATGGTGCTGTTATGAAATAGCTTGTAAAGCTTAATTTTATGAACTGACTCTGACAGCCAGCACCATCTATATATTTATAATATATACAATAATCACCATTGTATTGAACGGACAGAGAGAGAGACCTGGAAGAAATTCTCTCTTGGGGTGACAGTAACCAAGTGGAATTTAACGCTACAAAAACCCAGGCGGTAGTTTTCTCTAAAAAAGTTAACGTTGCTGAACCCGACATAGTTATGTCGGGGCACTCCATCCCTCTAACATCGTCACTCAATTTATTGGGCGTTAATTTGGGAGCAAATATATCCTGGTATGAACATGTTGCAGGCATAGTAAGGAGAGCTTCTCCAAAGTTGGGAATATTATTTCGAACCAGAAAGCTTTACACTCCACAACAACTGTTAATTCTTTACAAAGCTCAAATTCGACCAACTATGGAATACTGCTCCTATGTTTGGAGCTCTGCTCCCAAACATACACTGAATTTGTTGGATTCTATTCAGAGAAGAGCTGTTTCGTCTGATTGGAGACCCGGAACTGACCGACGGCCTTGATTCGCTGGAACCTCGAAGAACGGTTGGCGACTTGAGCCTATTCTACAAGTACTTTCATGGAAAGTGTTCGAAGGATGTGGCCCGCTTAATTCCTCCCAGAGCGGTGCATGTTAAAAGTACACGTCGCGCTAATTCTTCACATCCGTATGAGGTTCAGCTTGTTACTCCTCGTACAACGCTCTTCCAGCAGTCTTTTATATGGAGACCATCTTCCCTTTGGAATAATTTGCCCAGGACTGTGTTTCCTACCGAGTACAATCTACAGCGATTCAAAAACAACGTAAACCACTTTCTCCCGCACACGTGTCGCTCCTGTAGCGCTTTAGGGACTTCCCTGTAGCACGTGTGCTAGACCAATAAAAAAAAAAATTGGTCAAATTGTATAAGGCTATTCAGAGCTTTCTTTAATGGATATTGGAGGTATAAGTAGTGACCAAACAGCAAATATTGGCAGTGCTTTAAAACGAATACTTAGATCTTCAAAGCAAAAATAGAAGAAAACTGTTGAAATTCTATCTCATAATATAGGCATTACGAATATTACAAGTATTGACGATGATTCTGATAGTGATAATATAGATTCATTATCTGCAATTAATATAACATTGCGCAACAAATTGGCGGACCAACTAGCCCGAAATGAAGATCTAGAGAAAGAAACCAAAAACTATAGGAGAAAAATTGAACTCATTTTGCGAGATCTCAAAAGTAAAAAGAAGAGGTATTTCTGTACACGTATACGCTGTACTGTTGCTCATTTTTACTTGTTTTCATCTTATTTTATTTTAGTTAAATTATCTGACCAGACTAACCTATGTACACTCTCTTGTATTTTGCCGGTAATATATGTATTATTATTACATATGTATATATATATATATATATATATATATATATATATATATATATATATATATATATATATATATATATATATATATATTTATATATATTGGGACATTTATTTTTTCCTGGATTTTAAGATCATGTTACGACACTGTTTTTCTCCACATAATTTATATTTTATTACATTTTTATACTTATTGCAGTGATTTTTGAGCAGTTTAATTTAAAACAGTGATTTAAATTTTTGAGCAGTTTAATTTAAACCGGCAGTGTGTAACGCATGTTGCCGACTTGATTTATTTAATTTGCATAAAGACGTCACTTTGAATCGGAAGGAACAAAAATATTTAAGGAGCCATTTCGAATTGATAAGGGCTTTTTTCCACCATGAAGCAGTAGTGGCTTTTTGGAAGCAGTAGACCATAGTGGCTTTCTTCTCCAGCAGGCCATAGTGTTTTTTAGTGATGTAATAGTGCAGTAACGGTTTCTAGCTCCCAAGTTTAAGGCCTTTTTCCTTTCTTGAAATATCCTGTTCATCCTCAGGCATTTCGGATCAAAAGGGGTTTAGCAACCCAAATGAAACTAGGATGGTAATGGCTGAGACAATATTTTTATAAGGATCTCACCAGGAGAGGCCGAGTAACTTATGGAAAACCCACGAGGAGAAACCAATCCGTAAGTCATAAGCACACCAGTCTAAAAATCTCACTTCCTGTCTACAAGTGCGTTTCCATCGACTACTCTATACTTGTAATTCGCGGAGTTAATTTCAATAATAATATATCCTTCTATATTTAAATTTAGTGTTTCACTAAACTCCTGCTTTTTCTTTCAGGACGCGATGGTTGTACATATATTAATTTTTTTACAACTAAATAACTCTTCAGTATTTTTTCATTTTTTGAGCCGAAGTTAGAATCTTTTTATTCTAAAATGAATGGTGCCCAAAAACAGTACAACCAAATTTTAAACAACTATAGAAACTATTTTCAAAAAGCGTACAAAAATTACCTCGATCTCCATGTACTCTACCAGTAAAAAACGAGCTAGCTGATGTCTTTAATTCTGTCCTCTATCAGTATTAATAACCACTCAATCCATTCTCAAAATTATGATATAAGAGCAAATAACGGCTTCTATTTAATAAATAAAATATTTATTAAAAGTAAAGAAAGTCTATTTATTAAATAGAAGCCGTTATTGCTTCTTTTGAAATCTTATATGTATATATATATATATATATATATATATATATATATATATACATATATATATATATATATATATATATATATATATATATATATATATATATATATTTATATATATATATATATATATATATATATATATATATATATATATATATATATATATATATATATATAGATATATATATATATATTTATATATATATTTATATATATATATATATATATATATATATATATATATATATATATGTATATATATATATATATATATATATATATATATATATATATATATATATATATATATAAATTATATATATATATATATATATATATATATATATATATATATATATATAAATTTATATATATATATATATATATATATATATATATATATATATATATATATATATATATATATATATATATATATATATATATATATATATATATATATAATATATATATATATATATATAATATATATATATATATATATATATATATATATATATATGTATATATATATATATATATATATATATATATATATATATATATATATATATATATATATATATATATATATATATATATATATATATATATATATATATATATATATATATATATATATATATATATATATATATATATATATATATATATATATGCCAGATTGCTTCATAAAAAACTACCAAACTCTTCTTTTGAAATCTTCTTGAGGCTTGAATATCCTCTAAATTGACATTTCATGTAGAGCATGACTTAAGAAAATAAAAAAAAATCACTTGACTCCAGATCTAGTGCATACGAAGCTTGATAGGGTATGGACACGTTTTTGTGCCAAGAAATCTACTACAATTCCAATCATTTGCGCTTACGCCTTGTCATGAAGCAAGAAGCAATCTGTCCGGTTCCATCGTTCCGGGAGAAGCTGCCGAGTCCTCTTTGACACAAGGAAATAGCACTCCTAGTACTCGGCATTGACTGATCCCAACTGGCCGACTAAATGAGCATGTGTGTTCATTGTTGTTACAAGTTTCCACTGTAGTTCAAGAGATGGCGCTGCTTATAGGATGGGAAAAAATCACTCTACGAGCTTTTTGAACAGATGGTGTATGTACCGATTTCGTGACAAAAAGCTTATTTTTTTTTTTTTAAAACTTAATCTGTTTCAAATTGTTTGTGAGACATTCAGGCCCGGACGGGTCAAATTTTGAGTTTCAAACGTAAAAACTGTTATATATATATATATATATATATATATATATATATATATATATATATATATATATATATATTTACATATATATATATATTTATATATATATATATATATATATATATATATATATATATATATATATATATATATATATATATATATATATTTATATATATATATATATATATATATATATATATATATATATATATATATATATATATATATATAAGAAAAGTTGTGTATCTTTCGTCGACTCTGCTGTTACTTAAAGCCTTAAGGATTGCCAATTTCACAAAAGTATAAATATTAAAAAAATAGTACTGATAATAGCATCAATAAACTTAAAGTAGCAAACAATAAAATGCTCTAGAAATATTTTCAGAGCCGCGTTTTCAAAAATTTTCTATTAAATAAATATTCGGATAACCCTTTTCCGGTTCTAGTTTATTTTAAATGTGCCCATTGTGTGCTAGCAAAACAATACGTGTTTGTTTTTTAACCAATTTCTTGCCACCAGGATATTTGTTTTGTGCCAGAGTCCTTGTTACAAGTCTAAATACAAGCACTGAAATTATTATTTATGGAAATTTTACATGTGACCTTCTATATATTTAAATTCTCTAATTAAAACCTAACGCTATGGGGAATAAAAGTTTTAATTATTTTAATTTGAAAATTTATGGTCGCTCTAAAATATGAAAATGCTAAGTGTTTTTCAACCATAAAATAAAATCGTAACAGAAGCTGTGTTGGCATATGTAAACTATTGAATTATTAGTGGAGTTACACATAGTATCAATAACTTACTGTATACATATATATATATATATATATATATATATATATATATATATATATATATATATATATATATATATATATATATGTGTGTATATATATATATATATATATATATATATATATATATATATATATATATATATATATACTCGTATATACATGTTACAATAGAGGTTTTCACGGATGATGGAATGTAATACATTCCGGGTTTCAATCCGTTCGTCAAAGTATGAATTGAACGACGTTTCGCCAAAATCTCTTTTGACATTTTCAAGTGCTCGCGCTGCTGCTGCTACTCGATATTGTGATCTTGTTGCTGCCTCCGCTCGAAGCTAATTAAGAAACCGACGTGCGGTCGTCGTCTTTTATAGTTTGGCGTCTACGCAGATTGTAGGTGGGGGGATTGGAAGTATTCGTCCGAGCATCGGTGTTTGCCGGCCGTAATTATGGGTTCCAGCACTATGCTAACTGTTGCCTTCTCGATGTTTTGGTTATTCCTTTGTTGAGCTAGTAGACCCTTCCATGTAGTGGAGATATTCAGCGCATCATCTCGCTTATTCAGCTGTCCATTCTTTTCGATTTCCAAGGCTTCTCCGACTATGTGTGTTTTATAATGTGAAATCGAGGCTATTTGTTTAGATCCCTCAAAATTGATGTGACCAGTATCATGATGGTGCTGAAAAAGAGCTGATGATACTTATTTTATGTTCTTGGATCCGGGTGGAGATTCTTCTGTTTGTTTGTCCTATGTACAATTTGTGACAGTCTCCGCATGGGATGCTGTAAACTCAATGGTTTTCCAGTTTTTTCTTGTTCTTGGGGTTACACAGGATGTCTGCCAGAGTGTTTTGTGGTTTGTATGCTGTACCTATGTTGTGTTTTCTTAGGACTCTTCCAATCGTATCTGTAACTCCTTTCATATATGGGGTAATAGGACTCGACCCTGGTTGAGGTCGCGTTCTTCTGTCCTTGTCTGTGGATGGCTCTGCCTTTCTAATGCTCTCCGCATGGACTGGTCTTTATATCCATTTTGCTTAAGGGCCCTAGTGATTTGTGTAATTTCTTGCTGTCTCGTGGTTCGGTGAGTCGGTACGATCTCGATACGAGGGTGTTGGCTACCGACTGAATTTGGGATGGATGGTGGTGTGAGCCAGCGTTTAAGTATCTGTTGGTGTGGGTGGGCTTCCGGTAGACTGAGTATTGAAGCTGACTGTTGTTTTTTCCATTTATGAGCACATCAAGGAGGCTTTTTTCTTCATCTACTTCCAAAGTGAACTGTATCCGGTGCTGAATTCTATTTAAATAGGTCAGGAAGTTGTCTAATTCATTTCGTCCATGGGGCTAAATTATAAAGATGTTATCAACATATCGTTTCCAGAATTTGGAGTGTCAGAAAATTGATCAGGCTAGTGGCGCTGTGCTCGCTTTTCTTCTCTGATCGCACTTAACAAAATTCCTTTAAGTTATTTAGAATTTTTACGTTTTCAGTGACTGTTTTCTTTGTACCTGGATATTTAAATGAAATATAAACACTTTATAATTGAAGCTTAGACTTTTATCTTTCCTTTCTTACCTTTAAATATTTTTTTTTATTTTAAGTTTAAGTTGTATGATCAATAATAAGCAAAAAGCATGTTAATCATGAATACTTTTTTACGAGGAAAATTACAAAAAAAAGAAGTTTTTTTTAAGTTTCTAATGATTTTCTAATATCAAGTAAAGGGAGGCTTTTTTCTTCATCTACTTCCAAAGTGAACTGTATCCGATGCTGAATTCTATTTAAATAGATCAGGAAGTTGTCTAATTCGTTTCGTCCATTGGGCTAAATTATAAAGATGTTATCAACATATCGTTTCCAGAGTTTGGGTTTGAGTGGTGAGTTTTTAAGGGCCTCTGTTTCAAAATACATCATATATAGATTGACTATTACTGGTGAAAGGGAAGATCCCATGGGCGCTTCATCTGTTTGTTGCAAACTTGGGACCAGAGGTTGAAAGACTCATAATTCCAAGAGAGAAATCAAGCCGATGCCCAAAGTCGTATGGCCTATCAAAGATACACAAGCCCAACGTCCCCCTTAGACCAATTTTAGCGCGGTGGCCTCACCTACACAAAACTTAAAAAAACGTCTGTCAAAGATCATGCAACCAACCGTTGAAAAGTGCTGATTCATACATCGAAAACTGTACTGTATTAAAAGGAGTTTATGTTTTCAGAGTTCCTGTGTAAAAGGTTCTATTTATCGAGCAACTTTACCTATCGTATTCTCTTTTGTTTCTTAAGGGAACGTTGTTTGTATTGATATTCTTGCAGCCCTGCTGTACTACGTCATTGTACAGGATGTGTAGCAGAAACAGACAAGAATTAAAAAATTGTTTCACTAACAGTAATATATTAGGTATACGACTGTAATAATAATTTCTTGCTTAATTCTGTTACCTGCCAGAATTCAGATACGTTTTAAAAACATTTATATAAAACTAAACCATGATTTACTAGAAATTGAGATATCGTTACCATCATCATGAAAAATATGTTCTTGAGGAAAATGGATTTAAAGTTTATAAGAAATAAAAATTTTCTTTAACACTCCCTATCCAAGAACTAAGAAAAATATGCCAAAGTTACCACCTAAAGAAATGAACTATACTGAAAAATTGTTGTTTTCAAACCTACAACTTTCTATGAATGTAGAGTGAAGAAATTAATTAAATATAACATAATTATTTCCCACTGTGAACAGTAGTGAACTATTTACTCCAGAAGTCTATGATTCCGTATTGTTTTCGAACTGGAAATACTAAGTTGACAAACTTACAAAATGATCACCAGGGCCAGCCTCACCTACTCCAGTTCGGCATGGTGCCCGATGTTACATACTCACAATTCTACCCTCTAGATAATTAAAAATAAGGTCCCCCGCATCATCGCCAACGCCCAATTGTCCGTCCGCAATACACAAATCCACCGTGATGTCCAGTTTCCAACCTTCCTGGAATTCATGAGCAATACCCAGCTCAGATTCCTGGATAAAGCCACTTTCCACTCCAACCTTACCATCAGAAATGCTTCTGTAACTGCACCCAACGGTAGGACTCGTCACTCAAACCCCCCTTCAAGAATAGGGGGAGGTGGTCTGAGCGTAGCACTAGACTAGTTTCGAATTAATAATACTTCATGAGATGTCTTAAGTTTCAAATATCTGAAGTTCCGTATTGCAAGTGAAATATCTTAAGTCTCAGATATCTTAAGTTATTATCTCATTTAGCTAATGCTAAATTAATTAGGTTACTGACATGTACATATCTTAAAATCTAAATTGTGTATTCCCGCTTATATAATAGTAGTTAGAGAACCTAGCTCTACCTAATTAGCCAATAAATCAAGTCTGAAATCTCTAATACTTCTCTTGCAAATACGTAGTTCTAAAATAACCACCAAGCAGCAAAAATTAGATATGTTAAGTTAAATCATAAAAAAGGTTGAGCATGAAATCAGTTTTAGAGATGTTTACAACAAAATCAAGACATTTCCCAACTATTTTTTTTTTAATTGGAAATAATGAGAAAATAACATAATTTTTAAATTCCCCACCTTCAAGAACCCTAACATTGTAACATGATATAACCGAAGGAATTCCTTCGACCGAGTCCCCCACCCCTTTCATCTTTCTTATGTTTAACTATAGATAATTAAGCCTAAGATTTTTTTATTATGTAAAAAAACAGGAAGAAATCTCATAATACTCTTGATATATACAATATTTAACTACTCCCTTTCGCCAAGAACCTGTAGGTTTATATATTTTATGTGTTCACTCTGTCAACAGACCGAAAGACTAAGATACAGACAATGAGACAGATTGACAGAAATTGAAAACTATGTTTTTCGTAATCCACGGATCTCGAATAAATGCAGAGATCTTGATGAGAAATAACGCCCTACAGCGAGGATAGTAATAGGAAAAAACATTATACAGGCTTTTTAAAAGCTCTAGATTTAGCTCTTTTAACTTTTATAATTCTTGAACCCTTTTATATTCTTAATTATGTTTACTAGACTAACAATATATTAAATTTCCTGCAAAATAATAATTATATTCAAATGTGTGTCAGTGCTTTACAGAATAAATGACCCGATAGAAATGTAAACCGAGCACCATTGACTTTAATTTATAGAATTTATTAGATAATCCCAGAGGACGATAACAAAACAGATTTCAAATATTCTAGCAACCTCATTTTAGATTTAACTAAATAATATTATATTACGGCCTTATTTAGATACTGTAGGTCGTCAGCGTGAGCAAAAACAGTCAAAATTTGTGCTATAGATGAATCTATGAAGTAAAGTTTGAGTTCTGTAGCTACGTATATAAAAATCAATATAAACTACTAAAAATGTACAAAGTCTATATTTCAGCAGTGACCACTTCCTCTATCTACCTGCATCCTTAAACAGCTCCGAGGAAAATCAAATATGTTTTTAAATTTTAGGCTTTTACAAGCCAGAGTTGCTATTTATTTTATCATACTGCGATGTTATGCCAGTAATACAATAAGTACTTCTAGGTTTATTCTCGCGTTTGACGATCCTAACTCGACTTATGAGTCGTGATACTGAGATGAATTGACAGTGGTCACTGCTGAAATATGGAGTTAATTTTTAGTTGTTGATATAGATTATTGCTGTCTAAGTGATAAGAAATTTTCTTGTATCTTTTTTTATGTCGTTCAATAATAGGTACCTTATAATGTGATATTAGTAATAGGAAAAAAAGTTAGACAGCGAAAGGTCTTCTGTCAAAATTGGAAATATTAAATAAATGAGAGAATTTTTACATTTTTCGACATCGAGAACCCAAAAACGATATTAAGCATGGCATTTTCAAAGTACGAAAACAAATTGACAGACCGACGGCGACACCATCCTGCGTCGTTACATTTTTGGTTCATTAATATATACAAATTTGAAAATTACAATTTATTTGTCGAAGCAGGAAAGTATCATTTTACAACACAAAATAAGCCGGGAAACGTCAGAGGCAAATTTTGATTAAAGCTCTCATTAAATGTTAACAGGCTGTATTTTGGCATACAGGTAGTTTTTTGGACGTAGAACACGATAAAAAAGGTTGCTGCTCTAAAGTGCACGCTAAGCCTACAAAATCGAAAATAAAATGAAAAATTCGGTTTTTTCGCAAATGTCCTGGAAAATAAAAAAGGTATCGAAAAACTAATAGCACCACGTGAAAGAACGGGAAATTTTACAAGAAAATAGTATATAGATTATTTTTTTTTTAGTTTAACTATAATTAAAAAAAATTATTTAAAATAAAATTGCTGGTTGAACTCTCTCAGTTGTAGTGGGAAATTAACGTTTCTGTATATCGCTAAATATTTTGAAATTGACTATTAAGGGGCTTCTGGGGGTGCTCATTAAGAATCCGATGACAAACTTTGGAATAATTTGCCCCTTTGGAATAATTTGCCAACGACCGTGTTTCCCACCGAGTACAATTTGCAGCGATTCAAGAGCAACGTGAATCGCTTTTTCCGTACACGTGCCGCTCCTGTAGCGCTTTAGGGACCTCCCTACAGCATGTGTGCTAGACCCATAAAAAAAAGATTTGAAAAATTCAAAATGGCGGATTGAATATGGCGGCCAGAGGGTATATAACTTATTTAATTTTCCAAGTTTCTTTTTAGAGTGTCTACAAAAGGGTCTTTTGGGGTGCTGATTAAGAATCTGAGACAGATATAAAAAAATAAATGAAAGTATATTTATTTATATAAAAAATTAATATATTTTTATTTTACAAGTATATTATACATATATATATATATATATATATATATATATATATATATATATATATATATATATATATATATATATACGTAAGCATCGCACAGATGTCAGAAAATTAATCAGGCTGGTGGCGCTGTGCTCGCTTTTCTTCTCTGATCGTACTTAACAAAATTAAGTTATTTAGAATTTTTACGTTTTCAGTGACTGTTTTCTTTGTACCTGGATATTTAAATGAAATATAAACACTTTATAATTGAAGCTTAGACTTTTATCTTTCCTTTCTTACCTTTAAATATTTTTTTTTATTTTAAGTTTAAGTTGTATGATCAATAATAAGCAAAAAGCATGTTAATCATGAATACTTTTTTACGAGGAAAATTACAAAAAAAGGGAAGTTTTTTTTTAAGTTTCTAATGATTTTCTAATTTCAAGTATATTTTTAATTGTAACTAAAAAAAATTGTCTAACTTTTTTTCACAATTTTGTACTGCTTTGAACGTAAAATTGTCGGCGGAGCACTACAGCAGGCAAATTTTCGTATTTTAAAACTTAATTTTTAAATAACACGAACTAAGTGAGTATTTTTAATTATTGTTATATTGAAACTTCAGGTATAATAATGATATATGTACAAGGATTTTTTTCTTTCACTACTATATTTTATTAAATATTTGTAATTTACTGTATGCCCGTTAAAATCATACAAACAAAAATTTCGGTTTAAGTTTTACAAATTATATAGCAATAAAAATAAAAACTATTGGTATCATCAGAAAGCTGAAAATCTTTTATTCAAGAAGCTATCTTTTAATTTTTATTTACACTTTGAAAACAAGTAATTTCGGTTAACTTTTGAGCAGTGCGCGTAACTTTCAAATTAATTTGTTTTTTTTGAATCACCTATCCGAATTTTTAATAAATTCTCACGCTAATAAAAAACTTGAAAAAAAATCTATATACTATGTTTTCGTAAGATTTCTCGTTTTATAAGTGTGTGTTTTTTAAGTTTTTCGATATCTCTTTTTATTTTTCGAGATATTACCGAAAAACCGAATTTTTGATTTTATTTTGGATCTGTGTGCCAAAATGTAGGCTGTTAATATTTAATGACATCCCAAAACCTCTGTGAACTGGACTACGGGTAGATATTTATAGAAACCAAAATTTGTCGGGATTAATTGTCTGGTTTGATTGGTATTGTTATTTCCGCCAATTATGCTCTAAACGTCTTTTTGTGCTCTGTTGTTTACAAACGCTTGTATTGCAAAAAAATACAATTTTCGTATAGTAATTTGGGTAAAAAAGTAAAAAATATGTACTATTAAAAAATAGAACAGCATGAATTTGCCTACAAAATTAAAAATAGAAAAATTTTTATTGTTTTTTTAAAACTTGGTGACTATGGTGGTATTTTATATAAGTTATATTTTTAAATCTGCATTTTTTACTAAGCTATACTTACCAGGATTTTAAATTGGATATTTTCTTCCGCACAAACGCCTAGTTTTTTAATTCTTTTTTTAAAGAAAACAGAATTCATATTACATAATATTGTGTATTAGTTATTTCGTTAAAATTTGTGTATTATCTTTCACAAGATTATGCAATATGAAAGCGTAATTAAAACTGGATCCACATGAAAGTTTTCAAGTTAGACATAGTGCCGAAACCTGACTGAAATGGTTCGCTCGATAAAATAAAGAAAATCACGTGGATCGTGTGGACACAGCATGAATGTCTTGTGTTGGTTTATCCGCTCTAATCGAATAGCTCGTCTCGCAGCGAGTAGTCCAAGTAGATTGCTACTTCAAGTTTATAAGAAACTTTGATTTGCTTATTAGCAACATGCCTTCATATACAACTTAGCAAAGTTTTCTTCAAGTTAACTTACTCCACAGTTCTCAGCCAGTGCTTTTAAGATAATCGTGGTCAAACAATACTTTTTAACGTTGCCATGTATGTTTTTACTTTGCTTACTAAGCGGAAGTATTATATTCATCAATAATGTTTGAATTTCTTTTCGTTTACGGGTTTATGAGCACGACAGATATGACTTCTCATTTCCGTCGGTATATCAGTCGATTGGCATGATAATTCTCGAACGAAATGACATTGATTTCAAATCGAGCATACATATAATATTTAAAGCAGCAATAGAAGCTGTCGTTTTCGTGAGATATCCTTTAAGAGAAGAGTTGAAAAGGGTGAAGATGTATTAATTTTATATAGTTTTAACGCTATTATGACAATTATTTCTACTTATTAGTTAAGATAATTGACAAACTACTAGTAAAATTAATGTAAAATAACTAAAAACGGACAATTCCCTTCTTTCAGCAGTTTATCCACTATTCTTTTATTCGTCAAATCCATCTCGAGACGCGTGTTGTCATCTCACGGTTCGTCAGTCGGGCTAGGATTGACAAACAAGAGAACAGAAGTTACGGGACATGAAGGTAGGATACAACGAATGCTACTAAGTACATATACCTAATATTCCATCGAAAGCTGACATAGCAGCTTTTAAGCCAAAGAGTGGTTGACACGGTCAACACTTAAAGGCAGGCAACTGAAAATGGACAAGGCCCATTTTTCAGCAGTTTACTCACTGTTCTCTTATTCGTCAAATCCATCTCGAGACGCGTTTCACCGTTGGCTTGCCAGTCCGACTAGGATTGACAAACAAGAGAACATAATGTACGAGTATTTATCCAAGAAGTTACGGGAGACGAAGGTAGGATACAACGATACTAGTAAAATTATTTATAGTGTAGTATAATAGATTTTAGAAAAGGGTGTAAATTAGTTTTAAAGGGCGCTATAGCGATGGCTTCAAATATATCGTATTATTGGTCTCTTTAAGTATTTTCGGAGTCGAGTGAACTGAAAACTACATTATTTTTTTATTATTTTTAATCTTATTGCATTATTGTACCTTTTCTATATTTACCTTCAACAATAAATATAATATTACAATTAATATTATTATTATTATTAACTGATAATATAATCAACTATTAATGTTTATCAGGAAATAGAGTATAATTAATAATAGTACATTTAGTGAATAAATGATCTGGTCATAATTTACACCATCTGTGACGCCCCTTAATTTAGCAAATTTAGCGCTAACTTAACAGAAATACGCACAACGTTTGCCTCTATATTTACCGTGAATTATTATGTAATGGGGGCATATCGTAGCATATAAAATAGGGTGAGAATAACTGAGGACCTAATTAGTCACATGAATTGATATATGTAGTTAACACGTAGTAGAGGACTTTTAGTAAAACCTAGTCAGTAAATTTAAAAAAAGTTTGGTAAATCTTTTGTTAAAATCTACTTAATGAAAATCAATAAGACATTTTTATGAATCTAACGCGTCAACATCAACACATTTACTAAGTTGGGAATGTGGAATCTTTGGCACAATGACACCACTCAGTATATATCACCACTACAACAAACACTTTATTTTTGCAGGTTAAACTGTGGATTGGCATGGCAAAGGATAACTTTCTAAAGTTGAAAAATAGGCTGCTTCAAAGAAAATTGCCACTCACCCTGCGTCTACGAGTAATAAAAGGCTGTCTACCCGGTCCTCTTATATGGTATAAAGACATGTTCGTTAAAAGTGAGATCATTGATTGATTGATTCCTAACCGTGAGAAAAGTGGAATTTATGAAATTAGTTGTAATGATTGTGACAAAAAGTATGTTGGGCAAACTAAAAGGTCAATTAAAACACGATTTAAAGAACATTTAGCACACTTAAAATACAGTAGAACAGAAAAAGTCTAGCATTGTCGAACATGCCCTTGAAGCTAATCATATTGTAACATTAGATAATCTAAGATTAATAAAAAATGTATCTGATAGGAGATTGTTGAACGCATACGAAAGTATGGAAATTATAAAATATAAAAGGAGTTTAAATAAAGACAGAGGGCCTATTCCTACTGGTTACTTGACAGGAACTGGTGGCCTTGCCTATGCCATTAGTTCCGCCTAAGTAATTCAAGGGTTAGGCTAAATATAAATAGAGTAGATTTGTAGTTTAGCTTTAGTCAATCATCGCTCCTGATGAAGCTAACATGATTAGCGAAACGCGCGTCGAGTGCAAAAATAAAATGTTTGGTGTAGTGGTGATATATACTGAGTAGTATCATTGAATCGTATCGAAGCTTGCGAGCTATGGGTACTGCGACGTTTGCTTCGAATTTCTTGGACAGAACACCTAACCAATGAAGAAGAGCTTCAATGTGCCGGGGTGGAGAGGCAACTACTTAATATAGTAAAACAAAGGAAGGTGTTTTATTTGGGATATATACTAAGAGGCGACCTCGCGCTACTCGATTCCAAAACTTATTCTTCAGGGAAAAATAGAGGGTCAGCAAGTACCCGGTAGAAAGTAGCACTCGTGGCTCCAGAATATCAGGGACTGGTGTGGAGTTCCGGACGTTGCATCCATTTTTCGATTAGCAGAGAATAACAACCTCAATATAAACTGAAGATATGATACAGAGACCATGACGTATGTGAATATATGGGACAGGAAAAAGAAGCAGAAATCTGTCAAGAAATTGTCCTAATTGTTATTGTCTAAACTTTTTGTCAAAAAGGAGAGAAAACTTTTAGTAGAGAATGAAGTTGTAAGGTGTATCTTAGCGGAACGGGTACTATTGTAAAATAAACTAATAGATTTTTATCATGGATTATTTGAAATACACAACTTTTAAATATATACAGTATTGGGAGCAGTTAAAAAATTTCTCATTTGGAACCCCTCGACTGCGATTTAGGTTGTTTGGATGTCTGGAACGGTACGTTTATGAAATACCATCATCGCCAGTTTGAGTTGTAGGAATACCTAGCAGTCACATGGTGCCAAATCTTGGGAATACAGCGAATACAGTGGTCGTTTAGAAAAATTTAAAGTTTTTTCCGAGAGCAGTTTTAATGGTTTCGTACGTGTCTGGATCACTTTTATCTACTTGAGAACAAAAATGTAATGTCAGAGCGTAGCGCCATGTTGATTGTTCGACAGACACCATAAACAACTGTCAACATACGTTTGCAGATGAACAAAACCAGCTAATGCCTTGAAATTTCTAGTAGTGATAACTAAGAGGGATTGTTAAACATTGCAAAAACCTATTTATAGATGTCAATCTGCCTGTGGGACTCAGTTTTACTCTCGTTCAGCCTGGATATAGTCTTCGTTACAGGTAATTAATTAGCTCGGTCACTGTCTTCGTCAATCAACTTTTTTTGTATCGGCTTTCGTGATAATGTTGAGGATCGTGGTTACTGTAGCTGTGTTAGTACATCGATTCTCTTTCATTGGAAAATAGTGCCGTGAGAGAAGGAAGCAGTCGGAGTATGCTAAATCAATAAACGAACACATAAAATTGCTTAAAAATTGTTTCGCACTTGGCTCCAAGAAAGTCTGGGTTCCTAAGAACGATCAAAATATTGTAAACTATTAATTTTCAAATTACAAATTTAATTTCAATCTAATGGACGATTTTGGATTTTTATTGATACAATACCGCAATTTTTGGATGTTGTTTTCGCTTAGGGCAGTTTTTTGACGGCCCAACTTTTCGTCATTCTGAAATATTGCATAACTACTTTGAAATGGCTTAAACTACTCGTATTATATAACTCTATCTATGAACAGAATTTATTTTTTAAATTTAAGGAGAAATCTCCACGTTACCTATCATTTCAAGTGTTGGTTTCAGTTGAATAATTTTTCATGCTTATTTCTTTTTATTCCTTGTCCTATGAAAAAAAGGTAAAACCAACAAATATTTACTTTATTCTACCTAAAACGTTTGCGATTTTAATTTTTGGTTACCTGTAATATTATAGAACATACTAAAAAAAACTTACTATTTAATTTCCTAGGTAGTTGCTGTCTCACAACTTATTTATGTTTTTAGATACTTTATTATATAATCCTTAATAAACCAATGGATAAAGTTAACACTTGAAATTGGCAAAATTCCTTAGGGTTCTTACAAATAAAAAACCTTAACTTTCACGAATCTTTTTCTACGTAGCCTATTCGTTTTGGCACTAATTTCTCATTCATTCTTTTTCCTCTATTGTCGATCGAAAAAATGACCAATCGATTACTGCAATAATATATGTGTTTTTTAAGTTCCAAATTTCCATGGTTTAAAACTGTCTGACAAAATATACGAATATTTACCAGTAGCTATTAAAAAAATCTTGGGACAGATTTTGAATGAATTTTAAAAACTTAATTCTGGATTTTATTAACTTTATACGTAAGAAAGGACATTAATACTCATCATTTCACGAATACAAGTCGATATTGCTAAGCTTGCGTATTGTATCGGTATCTTGTAAACTATACGGTCATTTTGGAATTGATATCTTCCACTATAAACCCCTTAATTGATATTTAAATTTTCTATCTTCAAAATCACTGTGCTACTGTTAAAAGTTAAAACCCAGAAATCCAATAGTTACAAAATTACTCTTTCTTCGAAAGTTTTGAGATTTTGCACCATATCAAATTTTGGATGGATTCAATTTTCATTACAAACCTATATTGCATAATACATAAAATAATACCACCACTTTTAAGAAATATATATATATATATATATATATATATATATATATATATATATATATATATATATATATATATTGCACAATATTATGTAATATAATGCTTACTAAACTTAAATAAATGTACTAAAAATACAATTTTCGTAAAAAGTTGCAATTAAAAGAAGCAGATTGGAACAAAGATTTTTGAGTAAAATTCAAAAACATAATTGCGTACGGGAAGATGTTTTGAAATCTCATCATGGCTATGCTTTAAAACGGAAATCGAGTTTTAACCTTTAACCAGTTAATGAATTTCAATTTCAAAAATACATATTAAAACAAGTTCAGCTGTTTGTATATATTTCATTTTTTGTGTCATCTTTCAGAATAATGTCACCTTATCAATTCTTATCCCGAAAATATACTTTATCAAACTCGTACGAAAAATGCAATTTATCTTATAGTTTAACCACACCACGGCAAGACATGAGATGTGTTCATGAATATATCGTATCTGTTATATCATTGCTAACAAATAAATAGCTAATTCTGTATGATACTCGTACATATGAATACATAAAAAATGTTATGAATTACCGTACACAACAGTTCTCACTACTAAACTTAACACTTTATTGTTGCACCCTGTGAGTGTTTCGCTAATTAGGTTACCATCATCAGGAGCGATGATCGACTTAATCATTGCTCTTAACGTTGCTAGCATGACAGCGAAACGGGCATCGAGAGAAAAAATAAAGTGTTTGGTGATAGTGGTGACAACTGTTGTGTAGTGTCATTGTGCCAAAAATTCCAAAGTCTCAACGTAGTTTACATATCAATGACCACTATTATGGGGACTCAGTATACTGTTAAAAATTGTATTCTCTCGACTAGAGAAAAACCTAGACTTCCACATAAAATACAAGAATAGAAGAACTTGAATTATTTGATATTCTTGTCACTTTAGAATAAAATTTATAAATTACTACAAGGAAAGTATCTTCTCAAAATAAATAAAAATAGTTAAAAGTTTCATTAAACAGAGAAAACCTAAACTAGAGTCTTCGTCAAAACGTAAAATGTGATTTTCGTCTTATTAGAACCTTTTCTTTCGTTTCTGTGCTATTATTCCAAATTGTATGTTCGAATCTGTCCTATAACTTTTCCAACGCAATGTGGCGAAACTAAAATTTCTTCTGAATCTAATTATTTATAGCATTATAAAACTGTCTAATATTATCTAGCAGATGAGCAGGGTCTACATGAAATTCAGAATAATTGTTCTTAATTTTTTTGTGGACTGAAAAATACGATCTCTTTAAAAAGAATCAAATAAATTGGTTCATAGATTTCATAAAAAATTTTTATTTACTTTTAAAAAATAATAATAAAAGTAATGCTTATTAAACAGTGAATTTTATTTTAGTTTTTGAGTTGCTATTATTTTGTTTGTCGAGTGAAATAACATAATTTTAATTTTCACTAGTTTTGCTTAATTTTATTATTATAATTGTGAAAGATTAGTAAATGTATGGCGCATTGGTATAACAATTAAAAATAAATGAAAAAATTGTAATTCTTAGAAGTTACCAAAGTGTTGTGTTCTTCGCATTTGCTAAACCATCCCAGGACGCGTTTCGCCGTATCACGGCTCATCAGCTGAGCTAGGTTCAGCAAATACGAGAACACACTTTTAGTCCTTTATCCAAGTAACTAACGGAAAACTATAACAAATAGATGCTTTTACTGCACTCTACCGGCGACTTACTAAGTCATTCAAGCAGAGCTGCCAACACGGCTGGCAATTTATTTGCAGAAGCGCACCTTTCTCAAGCTTACTGCTCGAAGGCATAGATGGCGCATTGGTATAAAACAATTAAAAATAAACGAAAAAATCGTAATTCTTAGAAGTTACCAAAGTGTTGTGTTCTTCGCATTTGCTGAACCATCCCAGGACGCGTTTCGCCGTATCACGGCTCATCAGCTGAGCTAGGTTCAGCAAATACGAGAACACACTTTTAGTCCTTTATCCAAGTAACTAACGGAAAACTATAACAAATAGATGCTTTTACTGCACTCTACCGGCGACTTACTAAGTCATTCAAGCAGAGCTGCCAACACGGCTGGCAATTTATTTGCAGAAGCGCACCTTTCTCAAGCTTACTGCTCGAAGGCATAGATGGCGCATTGGTATAACAATTAAAAATAAACGAAAAAAATCGTAATTCTTAGAAGTTACCAAAGTGTTGTGTTCTTCGCATTTGCTGAACCATCCCAGGACGCGTTTCGCCTTCGAGCAGTAAGCTTAAGAAAGGTGCGCTTCTGCAAATAAATTGCCAGCCGTGTTGGCAGCTCTGCTTGAATGACTTAGTAAGTCGCCGGTAGAGTGCAGTAAAAGCATCTATTTGTTTTAGTAAATGTAGATTGCTAATTAAGATTTTACAAGTCCTCATAATCATTTTTTTATCCTTGAGTGATAGAAAAATTCCAATTTTTGTAAATTATGTATAAAAAGAATTAATGAATAGTAGTTGATACCAGTTAGCTGGACTTGGCGTTTTAAGAATTTTAAATAGTAACAGCTGTTATTATTTTTATTGTAGCTTTTATCTAAAAAGAGAATAAAAACAGAACGACAAATGTTACTTCTCCTACCTACGTAGACAAGTGTACAATATGACTAAATAGTTATGATCACACTCCATGTCTGTTTAGTCACATATCATCGACCAAACTTATCTGCTTAGTAATCTGAGAGAACTAACCGAGATATAGCAAACTGGTATCTGGGTGTATTGACAAGGTTTAGCCTAACATAGAAAGAACAAGCAAATCTCAGAAAAACTTTTTTAACTTTGTTCTAGATAACATATATTACTTCTTTATTTGAATAAAATTTGTGCCTTTTTTTGGGATTAGGTAATAGACCAAAAAAGCTAAATCAAAAAAATATGTGGGATGATCAATCAGTTCTTCTATTCTTTTATTTTTTTTTGGAGAAAATAATGATTCGTGAACAGGAGTATTGTCTTGCAAAAACAGCACCTTTCTAGACAGTTTTTCTCAGCGTTTTTCCACAATTTTTTGTTAAAGTTATGTTAATAATGAAGACTAATATTTTTTAATCACTAGTTTGCTGTGCTCCAAGTAATCTGTAAGAAGTATTCTATCCTTATCTCAAAAAATGGAACAAGAATTTTCCAGCCGTTTTTTTGTAACTGAAACTTCCTGGGGCAAAGTGATGCCAATATATGTATCTATTCCTTTTATCTCTGTAACATAATGATGGAAATATGTTTCGTCTATAGTTCGATCCAAAAAGTTAGATTTGTCCTTTTTAAGATGGCTACAAATCAACTTGGGTGTTGTAATTCTAAGTCGTTGTTGGTCGGCTTTCAGTCATTTAGAAATCCATTTAGCCAAAATATCAGTTATAGTGGATATGAAGAATTATTTCTTATATCCAAGTTAGGATGGACAACGTGAAAAACACATTTGTGTGAGATGTTCAGAGTGTGTATAGTACACACGTTTCAAACCAATTTGTCAATTCTCCGCAATTATTGAAAAAAACGGCCCTTCAGCACAGTGTTCATCACTGATATCAGTTCTTCCTCTCTTAAACTCTACAACCAAATTTTTGATAGTGGCTTAGAAAGGACATTGTTCTTTCAATATACACTGGTGAGCAAAAAAAAATCGACTCAAACGATTTTGCTTCATTTAACACCGATTCTTGAACTTAATTTTCAAACAATGGTATTATTTTTGGTGTCATTAGAATGCTGATTTTCTATTATTTCTAATAATACCAAAAACATTTGAGTTTCCAAAAAGTTTTACTGATTAAAACGGTTTTACTCAATATAACCGTCTTTGCTCGCTCAGCAATGTACTCGTTGCGCGCTATTCATCCCTATAAAAACAAATGCAGCTGCATTTTCCTATCATTCCTTTATCGGAATTTGAACCGTCAACATCTCTGCTATTCCTGCTCACTAATTACGTCATCGAAAAATGAATGGCACCCCGGAAGAAATGGCAGAAGTCATTGATTGCTTTATTGCAAGAAGGGCATAGTGAACGTGTAGTCGCTGCGCACCTGAGATAGCCAGCACTCTTCAGAGTCAACAAACGTTACGAAGAGATTGATGCGTGTGCACGGAGCCCAGGATCAGGAAGAAGACTATGTACCTCGGAGCGAGACAGCCACTTTTGTCAACACAACTCTAAGAAATTGTCACTTGACGTCGTTGAGGTCCAGCAGGAGCTCCGACAAGTTCATGGTCAGCCTGTCAGTTATTGGACAGTCAGAAGAAGACTAATCTAACTCCGAAGAGACTAGCTAACGGACCCAAATTGACAGCAGCAGCAGCAAAATGATGGAAGAAGACGAGTCTATAGGAGGCCTAGGGAGCGCTATGCGGACTGCCGCATTACTGAAACGGTTGCCTATGGAAGAGGTTTTGACATGGTGTGGGTAGGTATCTCACGGGATGCGATAATGCGAAAACCGATTTGGTTTTCGTGACTGATGAGACTCGTAGAGGTTGATTAACTGCTTACCGGTACATCGAGGAGATCCTACAGGAACACGTCCCTTATGCTGGGTTTGTTGGCGATAGGTTCATGCTAATGCACGACAATGCGAGGCCACATGCTGCTGCATCGGTGCGGCAATACCTAGCGGAAGTAGAAACACCCATATTAGACTGGCCTGCGCGGAGTTCTGCAATTGAGCACATGTGGGATGAGCTCAAAAGAAGGGTTCGAGCCAGAAATCCAACCCCTGCATCGCTGAGGGACTTAAAGGTTGCGATGGCGGAAGAGTGGGGAAGAATCCTACAGACTGTGGTGAAAAAGCTCACCCGCTTCATGAAAAACCGGCTAGAAGCAGTAATAAAGGCTAGGAGGGTAATACAAAATATTGATTTTGGTTTTTGCCAATAAATTTAATTGTTAAACTTAAATTTTGTTTAATTTTTCGTTTCTCTTACCACTATTTTCATTCCTTGTTCTCCTTGTTTCAATCATTTTAATCAGTAAAATGCATGAGATATGCTATGCAATTTGATATCATTAGAAAGAGAATAGAATGGGCTTTCAAATGAAGCCAAATAGTTTGAGTCGATTTTTTTGCTCACCAATGTATTAAGCATGCCGTCGTAAATTTCTTCAGCGGACAGACCTTTCAGAAAGAGATACTTTGTCACCAATCGATATTCGATTTTACTAATTCCACAAATTTGTCGATCATATATTTTTTAAAAATGCACAATAAATAGTATAATAAATTCTGAATTACCAAATTTTGTGTACATATTTAGTTAATGTCAAAGTAGTTAGCCTACTTGTCTTCAGACAGAGTATCATAAAACATATTTTAATTAAGCTAGACACCAAAAAAGCTTCTGGCGTTGACGGAATACCTTCCATAGTTCTCAAAAACTGTTCGAGGGAACTAACATCAGTTTTCTGTAGACTTTTCAACCTATCCTACTGAAAAGGATATTTCCTTCTTGCTGGAAATGTGCCACAGTTCAACCGATACCTAAAAAAGGCAAGACGACCTTGCCAAATAACTACCGACCAGTCGCACTGCTTTCAATAATATCGAAAGTCACGGAAAAGGTTATCAATCAGCATCTTCTAAAATATCTTGAAGGATTTAACATTATTAGCGATCACCAATATGGCTTTCGTAAAAATAGATCAACAGGACATCTTCTGACTTATGTAACACATGTTTGGAACAACGTAATTGAAAACTTTGGAGAATCTCGAGCGGTTACTCTTGACATTTCCAAAGCATTCGACCGTGTTTAGCACGATGGACTATTGGCTAAGCTACGCTCTTATGCTATGTCTGAAAAGTTCTGTTTGTGGCTCTCAGGTTTCCTCAGAGAGCGTTCTTTACGAGTGGTAGTCGACGGATTCCTTTCTAACACACTTTAAAGGTTCGCACATCGGCTACTCAGACGAATATCCGCAGAGCGCAGGAAGTCATTCAACTTAACAAAGACCTGGAAGAAATTCTATCTTGGGATGACAGTAACCAAGTGGAATTTAACGCTACAAAAAACCAAGCGGCAGCTGTTTCTAAAAAAGGTAACGTTGCTGAACCCAACATAGTTATGTCGGGGCACTCCATTCCTCTAACATCTTTACTCAATTTGTTGGGCGTTGAGTTGGGAGCCAATATGTCCTGGCATGAACATGTTGCAGGGCTATCAAGGAGACCTTCTCAAAAGTTGAGAATATTATTTCGAACCAGAAAGGTTCACATTCCACAACAACTGTTAATTCTTTACAAAGCTCAAATTCGACCAACTATGGAATATTGCTCCCATGTTTGGAGCTCGGCTCCCAAACATACACTGCATTTGTTGGATTCTATTCAGAGAAAAGCTGTTCGTTTGATTGGAGACCAGGAACTGACCAGCGGCCTTGATTCGCTGGAACATCGAAGAACGGTTGGCAACTTGAGCCTATTTTACAAGTATTTTCATGGAAAGTGTTCGAGGAATGTAGCCCGCTGAATCCCTCTTAGAGCGTTGCATGTTACGAATACACGTCGCGCTAATACTTCACATCCATATGAGGTTCACCTTGTTACTCCTCGTACAACGCTTTTCAAGCAGTCTTTTATATGGGGAACATCATCCCCTTGGAATAATTTGCCCAGGACTGTGTTACCCAGCGAGTACAATTTACAGCAGTTCAAGAACAACGTGAATCGCTTTTTTCGCACACATGTAGCTCCTGTAACGCTTTAGGGACTGCCCTGCAGCAAGAAAAACCGCATTTGTTTTTGATAATGAGAAGTGTGTTCTAGGCTAAGTAGTTACCCATAATCGTAGTAATAAACCATTAAAACTATAAAAAAAAGTTACCACCAACTTGACTGGAAGTAATGTTAAAAAATTGAGTTTATTTCAAATTCAAAAAATTGACAATGAAGCCCTGTCTATTAGTTAAATCTCTAGGCTCTTTAATGAAAAACATAATTTATTCGGATCATTTGCAATTTTCATCACTTCAACATAACTACTATAAACTACTAAAACGAAAAGTGTCACGTTACTTTAAAGAGATAACAAAAGCTTTCCAACTTTGTTAAAAGTTTGATTAAACATAGACTAAATCCCTTAAACTTAATTGTTCATTAAAACTTAAAATACAAATTCGGCATTATAGACTATTTTCATTCGCATCTTTTACGATTTCCCTTCGGGACTGGTCTTGTAAATTTGCCAAATTAAGGACCATCATCATCCAGCAATACTGTGGTAGAATGATTTATTTGTTAAACGTAGTTACTTTCCAATTGTTCAGTTTCTTCTAAATCTACTCTTTTTATGTAATAAAGTATCAGATAAGTTTATAATATGTCTTTTTAACTGACTTTAATACATATACAGTAAGAGGCAGAAATTGTTCGAAATATGGAATTTTTCTTTCTTATTAAATTTAAAAGAAAAGTGAGTTTCATGGTCTTCAAAATAGACGGTGAAAACCACGTGGTATTTTGTATTTATTAATTTTTTCAATTTAAAAAGTTTTTATTTTGTTCTAGGATAATAACTGATCAAATGCAAGTTGGACTTGAGCAATTAGTTTTCCGTACGTTCATTGCTTTTAAAATAAAGAATTTTGTTACGGAACTATAAAATGATCAGTAACTTCACAAAGCACATCTCAAATGAGTTTTCAATAAAGTTTTTTTTTGCGATCTTTACTGAGATCTGATGACCGTGAAATTTCTGTTTTTTATATGCCAGGTAAATTATTAAACGTAATGCACTCGTGATAATTTTCGTTTAATCTACACCCTGTAGAGAATATTCCAGAATTTTTTCAAAATTTAGTGCTTTTCGAGATAGGGGGGAGGCAGCGATTTTTCACACTTTTGTAAAAATAATACAAAGAGAAGTGTGCGCAAGTATTGTATTATATATATTTTTGAATTCGTTTTTTTACAAATTTTCATTTGACATTCCACTCGATGACCTGGTAATTTTTTTTTTCACTTTCGGTTTCACCCTCCAAAACTAACCCCTTAAGTGAACATTTAACTTCCAAAATTATACGGCTCTATTGAAGCCAGTAATTCCTATATTAGTGCTAAATTTCAAGTTTCTATATCAAATAGTTTCGGAGAAAATCAGGTGTGACCGCCAGATACACAGACAGACAGACAGACGGACGGACACCGAAGTCATCTTATAAGTGTTCCATACGGAACACTAATGATATATCGTGAGAGTTATATTTTATCGCAAGATGAATATTGTGATGAGTAAAGGAAGAAAATGAAACATACCTTCTCTCATTTGAAGTCAGAGTTCAAGAAAAAGGGGATAGAAGCGTATGAAAAGCGACGTTTTTCTTAAAAAGAATGATTAATGGTTACAAGGAACATTTAAAATACCTAGTATAAAATTCCGTTCTTCTGTTCGACCAACAAAGTCATTTGAAGAATCAAGTGAGAGGAGCAAACCCATAAAAACAGAGGAACTACGCAGTGCTGTAGATAAAGAAGTAATAATGCGTGCTGCTCAAACATCCCTTCAAAGTTCTGAAGAGAAAATTGCATCCAGTATTCTAAAAGACATAAGTAACTCTCCTCAGACAGCCCAAGTATACCAGAGAGCACAGAAAATGTCAAGGCAGCACAAAAAACAGTCATCACTTAATAGCCTCCGTCTCAATGTTAGTAGAAGCTGACCGCTCAAGGAGACAGTATGAAATCATAAGGAATAGTAAGAACTATTATTCGAGTTACACCGTGTTACAGAAGGCAAAAAGGACTTGTTACCCGGCAAAAGGGGCTTATCGGTTGACTGAAACATGTGCTGAAATTAATTTACATTTGATGGATCACACGCTTAAAGGTTTGGCTACATATTTGGAGGATGTACTAAAAGAATTAAATCCAGAAGAGCTTCAATTATTGACACTCATTTCGAAATGAGGATGTGACGTATCGCAACAATCACAATTTAAGCAATAATTGCAAGAACCAGATGAAATTGACCGCAATATTTTTCAAAGTTGCTTTGTTCTACTACAATCGATTTGTGGGACAAACAAGAAAGTTATTTGGCAGAATCCAACTCTCTTTTCGCCACGATACTGTGAGTCAATTAGGATTAGATTTGTTAAAGAAGTAGTGGATATTACAAATTCTGAAAAAAACGCTTTGGTAAACATCGAATTCGTATTTCTATGAAACGCAAAACGTGCAATGCGGCTATTTCAACTACTTCAACAATGAAATGCTACATTTGTGGTGCTAGTTCAAAGCAGTTTAATGACCTCAATGTAAAAAATAACATCGACACAGATGCATTAGAGTTTGGCCTGTCTGTATTGCACGCTAGGATCCTATTATTCGAAATATTCTGCATTTGCTATACAAGCTTCCTGTGCAAAAGTGGCAGCTTAAATCGTACAAAGAAATTGTCAAGCGAAAAAAGCAGACAACCACACCAATGATGGCAATACAAGTAGGAGATTTTTTGCCAATCCAGAGGTGACCGCTGAAATTACCGGAGTCGACTTCAACCTCATAAATCGCTTGAAAGTGATTTTGGAATTAATATTGAGTGGTCATAAAGTCTACTTATGTGTAACAATGAATAAGAGACAGCCAAAATTATGTGGAGTTGTATCCCTGGCATCCCATGACTCCTACGATGCACAAAATATTAATTCACGGTACAACAATAATGGAAAAGGTACTTTTTCCCATTACTGTCCGAAGAAGCAGCAGAGGCGTGAAACAGGCACGCCTGCACTGGCAAAATTTTGCTAGAAAATTCTCAAGCGACGAATGCAATTTAGATGTCCTCAACAGATTATTGCTCAGCTCAGATCCCTTAATATTTAGTATAAGGCCAAAACCCAAAATAAGATCTATGTCTCGTTTATTATAGTAGGTTTACACACTTGCCAAGTCTTGGCAAGCCTCCACAAGCCCCAAGCCTTGTCACAAATGAGACTTGCATTTGGAAGTCGTTTACATGCTTGTGAATGCTCAGTGTGCTCCGAACAGTCAAACATGGCGAACACCGAAGTCGTGGCTGCTACTGCGTTTGGTTTATCATTCTTTTATTTGAAATACAAGCAAAGTAAAACAAAAACAAAAGCCCGACGAAAAAGAAGATGGTGGATGATAAAAATACATAAAAATCGTACCAGGTAAATATTAAATCATTTTATATTTAGATTTCGGGTTAACGTTAAATAATACTGCAATATTTAATAATATTTATTTATAGTTACAGTATGCTATGTTTTATTACAGACAATCTATAGAAAATAGATTTAATGAACTTTTATACGAACCATCTGGAGATCTGCTGATTTTGAATTTTTGTTAAACAAAATTTCACCAATGATTTCCAAGCAAGATACATTCTTCAGAGAAGCCATACCAGCTAAATATCGTCTTGCGATAACACTACGATTTTTAGTATATGGTGATTCTTACAGAAGCCTACACTATTTGTTTAAAGTATCCGTCCCAATCATACCAAAAATTGTTCCTGAAGTTTGCCGAGCTCTTAATGAAGTTTTAAAGGACGAAGTTAAGGTAAGGTAGTGAAATAAAACAGTAATTTTCATTTATATTAATTTAATAAGAATCATATTAAATCTCTTCGTTTATAATATCGAGTACTTTTATTAACATAATATTTAAATTTAAGAATTGTATGAATCAAAATCTTCATGTGCATTCAATAACGCGATGTGTTTTTATTATTATGTTTTCAATAGGCTCGGAATCAGAGGTTTGTGTACATGGAGACGGAAAAGAGGTTAGTGTTGATGAAGGTCTGCGTTGAGTATTTAGGATCGGCTCCGAATATGCGGTATTAACAGATGAAGGGCGGCTTGACATAAAACTAGACATTGATGAGGCTCCAGAATAATATTGAGGAGATGGTGTATGACGTATAATTGAACTGTCGTTGAACCTGTTTATAAATAATCCATCTATTTGGTACATCATAATTTTTCGTTCATTACTTGGCAGTTCGCGTAGCTTTTTAGCCAACAGCTTAGAATAAAAATAGCAATCATCTTCTTCTTCAGCTGGTCTACGTTTAGTTTGCCTTTGACCTATAACATTTGTAAGTTGTTCGAATGCCGCGGCCATTTGCTTTTCAGCAATTTCAGAGTAAGGGCGACAAGGGGATCTCTGAGTAGACGTCTGTGGCAGGGAGGGTGTATTGACCGTATCGTTATCATCTCTTAGCAAAGAATCATTTTCTACCTCCCCCGTTTCTTTAAGTACTCCATATTGTGGTGATGGCTGAAAAAAATAGTAATTATTTAAGCTTATTGTAACAGTTTATTTATTTTCTTACTGAAGCCCGCGACAGCAGAGGAATGGCGGACTACAGAAAATGGATTTAGAAGCAAATTTCCACGTTGCATAGGTGCACTGAACGGCAAGCATATAATTATAGAAAGTTCATCTCATAGTGGAACAGAGTATTTCAATTACAAGAAAACATTCAGCATTGTTCTTTTAGCATTAGTGGATAGCCAATATAAATTTATAATTACAGATATAGGAAGTCAGGGAAGAATTAGTCACGGCGGTGTTTTTAACAATTCATTATTATGGCAAAAAATATGCAGAAACGACATAGATTTTCCTCCGCCATGTCCACTTCCAGGATCGGATATTGATGTGCCATACATATTTTTGGCTGGTGGTGCTTTTGCACTGAGTACGCACGTAATGAAGCCCTACCTTGGAAACCATGACATCGGTTCATCAAAAAGGATATTTAACCAAACTTATCCAGATCCCGGGTTGTAGTAGAAAATACGTTTGGAATTTTAACCTCAGTTTTCAGAATTTTTCGACGCCCTATTGATTTAGATCCAAAAATTGTGTCGGAAATTACGATGAATTGTGTATTACTACATAACTATTTGAGAACGAGTAAAAGTTCTTCAAATAGATATACCCCTCCGGGATCCTTTAATGTGTACGATAGTAGTGACAATTTGATAACACCTGATTCATAGCGCAGATGTAACAATGAATACAATGCAATGCAAAATTTGCCGTATATACCGCGAAGATCTCCGCTAAGTGCCAGACAAATCAGGGAAGAATTCACTTCATATTTTTATAGAAATTAACTTAAGAAATTATAATCTTATTTATAAGCTTGTGTATATGTGTGTAAGGCCATTAAAATTGAAAATAAATTAATCATATAAACAAAGTAAGGTGATAGTTTAATTGACATCGATAAAGCTCCTTTTAACTTACCGTTTCTGTATTTGTGGTAACGATACAGGTATATACTGGCAATAGAAATTTTTCCATGATTTCGTATGCGAACCAAACTGGTTTGTATATGTCTTCGGTACCTAAAACAAAGGACATATAATTACAACCAACGCTTCTCACTTTCATGTTACACTCCTTTTCAATAAAAAAAAACAAAAGGTAAACAAACAAACTGCATTGCACCTTTATAATTCGGTTTTTGTGTATGATTTATTTTTGTTCAGTCATTTACTTAAACGTTTGCTAATATTGTTTCATCACTAGTTTTCTTTTTTTATTCGAAGGTAACATAATTCTTAGAATGGTCGTCCTAAACTCAAAAAATTGAAAAAATGAATTTAATATATAGTACAGTGAAATCAATAAATATTTAAAGTAATATTCGTAAAAAGAGTATGTATAATGAATAATTTGCCAAATTAGGTAAGTCGTGGGTTTGTTTACCTTTTGTTTCTTTTTTATTGAAAGGAAGTATATACCTAATTAGTAATGAAGTAATTACTACTACGCATTCAAAAGTAATACGTACCTGCACCAGAACGAAAAGATTCTTGTTTTTTCTTTAAATATTTGCGAAAAGTCGTCATCAAGATATCTTTTTTTGCTTTCAATTCTTTTACTGGCTTTTCCATGGACTCGGCAAGACGACTCCAGACATCTGCTACTTTCTTCTTGTCTTTATGATTTGCATCCTTAGGATTCCAAATACATGATTCACTCTGGTAATATTCCAAAAAAGGATAAAGTTTCCTCGTTCGACCATCCACTCATTTTGCGATCGTTCTGCAAAACGTCCATCCGTCGAGAGATTACGAGTACAAGCGAAACTAAACGCATACCAACATGTAAATGCGTCGCAAGCGCTTGTCACAAACGTCCTTTGATCTGTTAATAAAAACCGACACTCGACCGGAACGGTGACAAGCTCCTCCCAGCTCACGCAAGCCAAGACAAACAAGCCGTTCACACGCTTGTGTTTGTGGACGCTTGTCAAGACTTGGCAAGTGTGTAAAGGGGCCTTTAAAGAAGCAATACAAATGCTTGTTTCTGCTGAACCCAATATTGCCGAGCAAAATTCCGAGAAGAAGAGAAATCCGCGGAGGGATCTGCAGAGGAAGCCGGGAAATGAAGCTCTGGCGCGGACGAAGAGAGCTGGGATTCTTTATCGTGAATAATTATTTTTGTAATTTTTGTTTGAGTCAACATGTTTTTTTTTCTCAATATACTGTGTTTTTTTATATATATTAAAACGTATTTTTCTTCAAAATATGTACACCAAAAAGCTTTCGCTGCTATATTTAGAAATAAAACCCGATTTAAAATATGTAAAAGCAAAAAAAAATAATTTTGGCCACACAAAATATTGAAATATCCCCATGTGCGTCGTACAGACAACTAGAACGAAAAATATCTTGTTAGGTTAAAACAGACAATACTAACTTCGCGAGTTTGTTAAAAGTTTGATTAGACACAGAAATTCGAAACTAGAATATTCATTAAATCTACAATTTTGTACTATTAGTTTAATTCGTATCTGTGCTTTGGTTATACAATGTTCCCTCTAGGTTTGTCCTGTGAATTTGCCAAATTAAGGACCGTCATGGTCGATTAACGTTATGGTTGAATCATTTATTTGCTAACCGTAGTTAGGGTTCGGTGAATACGCTGTTCGGGAAGATTTCCTTTTTCTTATCCTGCGAAGGGTTTCTTATAAGATGTGGTTAGTTTTAATTTGCTAATTAGGATGTGAATTGTTCGACTAATTTCATTTTAATTTGATTAATAATACGATTGATGTATGATAAAACTTTAATATGACCATTCACAGGTCAACACTTTTGCAACCACTCTAATTCCTGTACATACGAATGATCCAGAGGTTTTTAAACTATCGTCTACTTGCTGCATTAAATAGAGTTAATTTGTTTGTATTTCTTACATTTTTTCCTAATTTTCGGTAAAAAGGCCTTTGCGTTTTAATTTTTAATTTTGATATAATGTATTTATGTATAAAGGTCCGACAAAATTGGGTAAGACAAGGAGACGGAATAAAGCAGGATTAAAAAGAATCAAAAATCATTAAGTTGACTTAAAAATAGTTTTTTTTATGGGAGTAGCACAGGTGCTGCAAGAAAATCCCTAAAGTACTATAGGAGCGGCGCGTGTGCTGAAAAAACGATTCACGTTTGTCTCGAATCGCTGTAAGTTGTACTCGGTGGGGAGTACAGTTCTGAGCAATTCATTCCAAATGGATATCTCTCCATATTAAAAACCTCTTGAAAAGTGTTGTACGAGGAGTAATAAACTGAACCTTATACGGATGTGATATGTTAGCGCCACATGTATTAATAGTGTACACCGCTCTGGGAGGAATTAAGCGCGATATGTAAGTCACTAAGATACACGTCCAAAATAGATCAAAACTAGCTTTTGATTAATAGAATAAAAACACACAGTTCTGGTACCAATTAGACAAGCTTTAGCGAATGAGTTGAAATGAATTTTCGATTAGTGCCCCTAGAGAATTTTTTTCCACAAACAATCGCTTGATTCTAAAAATTTTATATTCCTCAAATATTATCAACTAAGATGGCTATTTCGTTTGTTTAAATTAAAATTCATATTAACTAAGGGGTTATCGAACTAATACTATATATTTTTAAAATGGCATATTTTTTTTCTAATTCCCACCAAAATTGATACTTGGTATTCTATATTGTTTAGCAAATCACAAAAGATGACAATGACAGAATAGAAAACAGACTGAAACAGGCAAAATTTAGGAGAATGGTCATCTAAAACAATAATGAAACGTAGGACAGAAAATGCAAGCAAGTAAACACATACCTAGGAGGAACCAAACCATCGGAAGCTTGGAAATTCCTGAAATGATAGAAACGCCGATAAAATGAATATAAAACAGAGAGCAGTATCCAACGCAATCACCAACCAATTATCATATTCAGGGCCAACATATAAATATAATAGAAGAGATAGTTTGGAAAACGGTTCGGTCAATGCAGAACAGAAAAAAAGGCTGGACTAGAGGAGATCTCCGCAGAATTGCTAGGAAGATATTAATAATAGTGAGGCACATATTCGAAAAAATATATAAATGGAAAGAAAATACCTCAGATTTGGAAAGAATACACCAATTTGCAAAAAGGGGGGGAGATAAAACTAGCTGTCAAAACTATAGATGTATATCAGTAACATCAATCAGTATCAGTATCAACTGAGCATCCTCAGTCGGGTCTACGCAAAAATTTTAAGAATTATAACCGAGGATGAATATATTCTCCACGAGACTAAACAACAATCTGGCTTTAGTGCTGGTAGATCATGTATAGACATTATAATTAGTGTAATTCACTCAAATGAAAAAAAGACGTTAACGAACAGAGAGCTCCATCTACTGTTTGTAGACCTAACCAGTAACAAAACTATGGCAAATATTAAAACGATCAACCATAAACAGTACAGCAATCGCCGCAGTAAAATAGCTGTACGACCAGTCACGTTCCCGAATAAAGCTGGGAAACATTCTCTCCGAAAATTATTCTGTAACGAAGGGTGTCAGATAGGGCTGCTGTTTGTCTCCTACATTATTTAAAATTTATCTGAATGAGGCATTAGAGAGATGGCGGATAGCATGTGGAGGAATGGGAATACAGCTCTCCACGAAACAACGTTGTACACTCTACATTTTGCCGACGGTCAGGTGGTTATTGCTAAGAACAAGAAGGGCCTTGAATTTATGACAAGAAAACTGTTAAAGATTATAAAAACTGGGGTTTAACGGTTAACTGTAAGGAAACCAAATATTTGTGTACAGGAGGAAAACAGGGAAGCTTTACTCTAAATACCAGTGAGGTCATTGATGCTTGTAAGAAATATATATATATATATATATATATATATATATATATATATATATATATATATATATATATATATATATATATATATATATATATATATCAAAACTAACATAAGTAAGAACGAAAAAAAAACAGAAGTCAGGAGTAGAATAAGTGAAGGAACGGCGGTTATAAGGCACCTAAACTCTATCCTTTGGTCGAAGAACATAATATCACAGAGAAAGCACTCATTTATAATGCAGTGAAACTTGGCTATTGATGAAACGATACTAACAGAAACTAATTGCACTCGAAATGGATTACTGGCGAAGATCGGCTGGAGTATCAAGAGTGGATAGAGTTAGAAATGAACGAATAAGGGATGTAATGAAAGTAAAAAGCCACGATTATTGAGGAAATTCAACAACGGCTACTTATATGGTACGGACACGTGGAAAGAAGAAAAGAACACCGAATAACAAAGATAGTTCTAAAGTAGGTACCAAGTGAAAGAAGGAAATGGGGGAGAGTAAAAGCGACAGATTTGGAGGATAAAGGAGTCATTTAAAAATATCTGTGTCAAAGTTCAAAACGAAAAACTTAATATGCCAACAAAGACAGCGAAAAGAGAATGTATGACCCAGGATGGATGGAAGAAGACGGTATAAAAACAGTAACAAAACTAAAAAAAAAAAAAAAAAAAAAAAAAAAAAAAAAAAAAAAAAAAAAAAAAATAAATATGAAGATATCAGTAAACAGATTCGAAAGCTTATAAGAAAGGCTAAAGAAAAGTGAATGGAAGAACAATGTCAGTAAATGGAAGAATTACAACTAAAGCATGACTACTTCAGTATGTATAAAAAAGTTAAAGAAGTTACCGGTCAAAAAGAAGTTACCGGTCAAAACAGTACACGAACACCCACATATTTAATAAACGGTAATAATCAGATATTAACCGAACAAAGAGCTAGAAGAAGAATGGGCTCGATACATTAAAAATACCTTTGATGACGACAGAGAATTACCAGAACTCATTACGGATAGAATTTCTTTAAATATACTTCCAGCAGAAGTTAGGGATGCAATAAAACTTGCAAAAACTGAAAAGGCTCCTGGATCTGATAATCTTTGTGCGGAGATGTTTCAACTTTTAAATGAAGAAAATATTTCTATCTTGTGCAGCTGCATAAATTCCATCTACAGTGCAGGAACTATACCAAGGGATTGGCTTGAGTCTGTGTTCATACCAATACCTAAAAAGCTAAATGCGAACAGATGTGAACAGTACCATCTTATAAGCCTAATGAGCCACGCTTTGAAAGTGATGCTTAAGATCATTCTACATAGAATACGCAATAAATGCGAACAAGATGTCAGCGAAGAGCAATTCGGATTTAGACAAGGATTTGGAACTTGAGAAGCACTTTTCGGGCTGAGTGTATTTTTACAGAAATGTAGAGATCGAGGGAAGGACGTTTACTTGTATTTTATCGACTACGAAAAAGCATTTGACCGAGTCAAGCATCCACAATTAATACAAATGCTTCAAAATATGGGCCCTGACGAAAATGACATCAGATTCATTACTTACTATATTGGGATCAGGTGGCAACAATACGAGTAAATAGGAGAGAGACTGAGGAAATAGGAATAAAAAGAGGTGTTCGTCAGGGATGTGTTCTTTCCCCGCTCCTGTTTAATCTCTACTCTAAGCACATATTCCAGAAGGCCTTAGAGAATGCCATAGATGGTATCAAAGTTAATGGCAAAATCATTAATAACCTAAGGTACGCTGATGATACCGTTATTATAGCAGATACAGCGGAGGGACTTCAGCGTCTTATGAACAATATATCTAGGGAAGGCGATGTTTTAGGCATGAAAGTAAACGTTAATAAAACGAAAGTAATGGTCATTTCAAGAACACCCGGGTTGCAAACAGATATTCGTGTTTACGATCAATTTAAGTAAAGTAAAGTAAACAAATTTAAATACCAAGCGGGTTGGGTAACTAATGAATTGAATCCTGAAGTTGAGGTACGAGTTCGCATTGAAATGGCTAGAGCGGCTTTTCTCAAAATGAGACTCCTCCTCACAGACTCAACCCTTTGGATACTCTTTATCGTTTTGTAAAAGTCTATATATATCCAGTGCTTTTATATGGAGTTGAGGTCTGGACTTTGGGAGTACGATCATTGAATCGTTTGGAGTCTTTCGAATTATGGGTCATGTGCAGAATATTGAAGATCTCTTGGACAGAGCGTGTTACTAATGAAGATGTATTTCCTCCAATGGGTAGAGAAAGAGAACTATTGTCATTTATTAAAAGACAAAAAACTCGTTACTTGGGACATATTTATACTCACTGCTCTGGTTGTTGGTGGAAGGGAAAATTGAAGGGAAAAGAGGTGTGGGGAGTAGAAAATGTTCCTGGCTGAAAAATATACGAGATTTGACAGGTCTGGATAATCATACTTTATTAAGAATTGCCCAGGATAGGGAAGAATTCGCCGTGATTACAGCCCAACTTCAGTAATGGAGATGACACTATAAGAAGAAGAGAGGATAATGACAGAGAGAAATCTAAAACCCAGAGATTGAGAAGATCGAAGAGGATGGAAACTGGGAACCAGAAGGCGAAGAACGAAATAAAAAACCGGATTGATTATAGATCATGAAAAGATACCCAGCGGCACAGCATATAGAAATTGTTAAGGTTTATTACAAAAATAATGAATCTATTCGGGCTACATTTTGCACATTACGTGAAATTTATTGTCAATATAATCGATCTACAGCGCTTACTATTCCTAACTTAATTCAAAAATTCGAAACAAATGGTAGTGTTTGTGATGTTAAAAATCCAACCCGTCTAAGACGTTAACGTATTACTGAAATTATCGATGCTGTGAATCGAACTGTGCTTGAAAATCCAGCACAATCAACTACACGACGTTTTCAGTAACTTGGATTCTCTTATGACACTACATGTAATATTCCTCACAAACATTTGCATTTGAATACGTATAAAATTCAGTTGAACCAAGAACTGACGACATTTATTGCGTAGAAATTTTGCAGACTAGCCTTTAGAGAAACTTGAAACAGACCCAGTAACACACTAACTTGCTTAAAATACTTATTATTGAGGAGAACTTTGATTGCATAGAATTGTAATTTTTATGTAATTCCCAAGCTATATTGCATGTTAAAAATTCAGTAATCTTTTTAGTCTATTGATAATCTGTTAACTTATCTTGAATCTACTTTTGGGGCCTAGAATAAATGAAACATTAGTTTATAACTTGTGCAACACATTTTTTTTTGTTTTTTTCTTTATGTAATGGGTAATCTGTAAATAAATAAATACACGCCATATATGGCACTTGCTCTTAGCTGCTTAACAGGGCTGCCAGACAACCTAACACCCTGAAGCATCAAAAGTAGCATATACTAGTAAACATGATGAGAGTATTGGTCAAAGATTCTAATTTACAGTACTATAATCTCAAATGTCCGAATTATAGATATTTGGTTGGCTATATTGAGTTAATAGTAATGTTACTCCGTCATCTTTAACAGCTCACATACTTAACAGACTCATTTGCTGGTAAAATGATACAAATTTAAAATAATGAATTTTTTATCATTCGATAAAAATTTCTTTTTTAGGTAAAATAGTCGAAAAATAATTTTATATAAAAATTACTTCGTATTGAATAGATTTATTCTTTCAGTGAGCAATTTATGTCTAAATACTGCACAGTTTAAAACACAACAAGATTAACTTTAGATCTAGTAACGAACTGCAATAGAAGACCAACACAGGTGCAGTTTTCTTCGATATAAATAGGGCCTTCGGTAAGGTCTGACATAATGACCTAATTACTAAATTAATCGGATGGTTACGTCCCGTGAGCTCATTCAGGTAATTACTTCTTTTTTAGAGAGGAGAAAATTAAAAATTCCAATTGACGATACAGCCTCAAGTGATAAAGAAATAAGGACAGGCATGCCCCTAAGTGTTATATTCAACCTGTTTTTTGCTGATATGCAAGAAATTGAAAAACAAATTAATTTATATCTTTCACCGATGATCGTGTAAAAATAACTGTAGTTTTTAAACAGCTAAGACCGTTTGTTTAAAAACTGTAATACAGTATAAACGAACTAGAACTATGAATGCAAAAATTAGATGATCAAATGAAGTCACCGCAATCCAAGGGTCATTTATTTCAGCAAAATTTTACGCCTTCAACGAATGTTAAAATTCATAATCCAAAAACAAACCGATTTTTATAGATTAAATATCTAGGTTATTTTCTTTCTGAAGCTACTTTGGTTAACATTTAAAAACATTGTTAATCTAACTCAGATAAATAAATTTTTGCATTTGTGGACAGTTCTACGAGTGGGGATTTTTAAAGGAATCATCCAAGATTACGTGGAGAATAAACAAATTTTTTTAATTTACTTAGCGTCTTTACTTTTGCTGTATTTTGATTGCTATTGAATTTCATATAGCTAACCTATTATTAACATCATCGTTAAATCTCAAGGATATAATCAAAAACCGATTTACCTAATATTTATATCTTACTTCTCTACATACGCAGCATACTAAATAGCTACAAAATTGTGACTGGTAAAAAGTGACCCAATTTAACAAAACATTTTCAATTTATCTTGTTTCGTTGCATTAAAACCAGATTTCCCTGCGTCCATTTATTAAAATTTTACGGAGAGCAATTTTTAAAGTTCCAATATTCATGAAACTTAATGCACAAAGAGTAAAAAAATGCTCCTCGTTCATAATAAAATTGATTAGCCACCATAACATTGCTATGAACAAATTGAGTTCCAATCTATATTTTAACAAAAGTTCTGAAGCTCAAATTATCATTAGTAAATAATTATTAAAAGAATCGAGTTGTGTATTCGTATATACAGGGTTACAGGGAAAGTCGTCCTAGATAATTAAGGACGTTATAGTTTAGGTCGTTTCTGACCGATTTGACTCTATGACATGATGTCCTAAACTTAACCGTTTTCGAGATATTGAAGTTTAAAGATTTTCTAAAAAAAAAAAAAACATGTTTTTTTTTGCTTTTATATCGATTTTTTTTTATTAGAGGTTCTCTAGTGCGATTTTTTGGTTATTTTTAGTTAGTCTGTATGTCAAGTATCAAAAATCATCAGAAAAATTTGAACTAGTTACTAACAGTTTCAAATGGCGGCTTGTTAATGTTTCTAAATTACGAATTTTTACCAAGTGTTTCCTACTTTAAATCAATAAAGAGAAAAAAAAATGTATGGAAGTTATTCTGAAAATTATTTTAAAAACTTTTACGTCTTTTTAGCTATCAAAAAAGGTATAATACTAGGAGTTTAATACGAAAACTGTACACAGAATGACACCTAAAGCGGGCTCGGGTAGCAAAAGGTAAATTTTTTAGTTCTAGGTGAAAATACGAAAAATACACAAATAAAACAAAAAACCTTGCAATTTAATATTTTTTTATTAATTATAATTCATATTCTATATGGTCGCCCCTATTTCTAACCCAAATTCTCATTCTTTTTCTTAAATTACTTTTCACAACGCTGGTTGTGAGGTGCCGCCTCATTTCGTCAGCCGCATAAATTATTTTTTGTCTTAGGACATCCACGTTTTCGATAGGAGTCATCTGGTCGTATACGAGACTTTTCATGTGACCCCACACATAAAAATCGATCGGTGTTAGGTCTGGGCTTCTCGCCGGCCAAGGTATGGGTCCGCCTCTTCCAATCCATTTGTTGGGATAATTGTCATTGAGCCATGCACGAACACTTCCTCTGTAGTGAGCTGGGCAGCCATCGTGTTGAAAGTACATGTTTTGTCTCAAACCAATAGGTAGGCATTCCATCAAATTAGGTAAATCGTTCCGCAAAAAATTGTCGTCTTCCTCGCCATTCAAATTATCTGGCAGGAAGAATGGCTCAACCAAATAATTTGAAATTATACCCATGCACACATTTAAGCTGAATCTTGTTTGTGATCCTTTCGTTCTTTTTTTGTTTGGGTTGCCTTCCTCTTTAGAAGCCCAGTAGTGGGCATTGTGGTAGTTTGTAAGACGGTCTTTGTCGAATTTCGACTCGTCAGTCCATAGTATTTTCTTAAAAAAAGATGCATCTTCGACATCGGTATTGAGCATAAATCTGCAGAATTCTAATCGTCGCAACGGATCCCCTTCTTCAATGACTTGCACGGGCGTATAGTGGTAAGGGTGTTGCCCAACAGTATGCATTACAAACCATACCTTCCACTGCGAAATACCAAGCTGTTGTGCGACAACATTTGTAGATGTGGTTGGGTCCACCTCAAAGAGACGTCGTATTTCGTTTTCTTCGTCTTCGTCAAAGATACGTGGTCGTCCCATGTCAGTCCGCCGTATTTGTAAGGAACCAGTTTCTCGTAGTCTTCGATAAGTTCCATCAAATACGCTAACATCAGGTACACGACGAGTAGGATATCGCAGTATGTATTCATCACGTGCACGCGACGACACTCCTTCGCAAAATCCGTAACACATTAGGATGTCAGCATATTCCTCGTTGGTATACGTTGCCATATTCACAAGCAGAGATCAAAATCCAGTTACGAGCCAATTCACACAGTCAGAAGATGAAACACAGATATTTTTGAAAAGCACGGTATAGCACATCTACCACGGACGAATCGCATGAGCAGACTAAAAATCATTCAATAATGTTTAGTGAACAGAAAATATCACTCGCACAGAGAGTACCCCGACCGGAAAAAATGCTTACCCAACCCTTTTCATTGTTTGAAGGTGCAGGTAGTAAATCGGTAATTGGTAGTATCTAAATTCTATTATTATGTTACTCTACATTTGGGCCTATTGAAATCTCATTTTCTTAGAATTTTCAATAGATCCAGTAGATATTATACCGTTTTAGATAGCTAAAAAGACGTAAAAATTTTAAAATAATTTGCAGAATAACTTCCATACATTTTTTTTTTATCTTTATTGATTTAAAGTAGGAAAGAACTTGGTAAAAATTCGTAATTTAGAAACATTAACAAGCCCCCATTTGAAACTGTTAGTAACTAGTTCAAATTTTTTTGATGATTTTTAATACTTGACATACAGACTAACTAAAAATAACCAAAAAATGGCACTCGAGAACCTCTAATAAAAAAAAAATCGATATAAAAGCAAAAAAAACATGTTTTTTTTAGAGAATCTTTAAACTTCAATATCTCGAAAACGGTTAAGTTTAGGACATCATGTCATAGAATCAAATCGGTCAGAAACGACCTAAACTATAACATCCTTAATTATCTAGGACGACTTTCCCTGTAACCCTGTATATATATATATATATATATATATATATATATATATATATATATATATATATATATATATATATATATATATATATAAATTACGTTTCCCTCTTGTTTCAGGATACTTTCAAAATTTTATTATATATCACCAAGATCTGGAGAATGCAACTGTCGTTCAGTCAATGCATCATATACGGAATGATATTTGCATTCTCAAGATCGTACTGGCATATAATAAAATTTGGAAAATGCTCTGAAGCAAGGGCAAAACTTCAACATATTCCTTTAATTAAATATGCAAACCTCAACTAACGAAAAACCTAGGAAAATAAAAGGACACCAGGAGAGACTTAAAAAACTTATATTCGAAAGTGCCAGTAGTCAACACCTGGGACATTCTTTGACGAATAACTTTTGGTCTATTTTCCGCTTTAATAAAAAATCTTACCACTGGGTTGTGCTCCCAATCTCTTTCATTAATTTTTGAAGAGAAAAGATATCGTAAGAAGTGAAAGAAACAACAAATTCGTTCAAAATTTGGTCAAAGTACTTAAAGGAGTGACAAATTTTCACAACCTAACGATTTTTTATATGACGTAGTTTTTATGGCCTATAAGATTACTTAAAGAAACATTCATTTATATTTAAGTATTTGTGAATAAAAGCAATATTACAGCCAATAGAATTTTTAGAAACTGATAAGCATATCTCAGGAACTTATCAGCTTAAATTGCTTCATGTGTTGTTATCTTCAATAGCCCATGTGATACAACTAATAAAAGCCAGAAAGACATCGTATACAACCTGCTGGATACACACATCAATTAAGATAGATGAATAAAATTTTAAAAGTTTTGACTTGTTTTAGTAGCGTTTAACCCAGCATATAATATTAATTATGTCCATGTTTTCACTTCTACTCATACCAAAGCAGTGTAGCTTTAAGTTACACACATTTTTGTAGGTATATTTTATAGTTCATAAAATATCATTATAACAACACTACACTGGTATCTCGAAATTTTACCAAAACAAATTTGGTCCTATGAGATCGTTATTTTAATCATCGTTTAGCCAGTCAGTACTTACCAGCACTAATCAAAACAGTTTTGCACCAAAGTTTGTTTGTTAATTAACTTTCCGCCATATCCCGAGCGGAAATCCCTGTTTCCAGTTTCAACTTTATAGTTTTCATTTGTTGTTTGGCTAAAAATGGAATGAATTCAAACTTGGAATCTTTAAATGTTAGGTTTTTTATCGTTATGCCACTTCTTTTACATTTACTAAGGACTTGATTTTCTATTAAAAAAATCTATGCAATCCATAGAACCGTCATTTTTATACTATATCTGTGGATCATTTATATAGACTGATTCTCAAGTTTAAAAATTATTTTTATCTAATAGAAACTATATAATAGTAATAAAAAATATTTAAAAAATTAACTTACTGTGGTCTTAGAGTAAATATTCTTGAGCTTAGATTCCGCCTTCGACGTTACAGTTATACTGGGGCTAATCCCAAAAACGATGTGATTTTTCCGATAAATAAAACTGTTATAAAAACCAAAATACCATATTAAAAACTTTTTAATATGTGTTTTTTAATCAAACATTAAGAAAATTACCGGTATACTACCAAAACGAATATTCAAGATGAAGCCACTAAGCAGACATGGCGATCTTAATCCTGGCTTTAACCCAATAGCATTTAGACAACATTTAGATTATTGCGCAAGCCATCGTGCTATCGAAGGAGAGGGCCAGTTGGAAATAAGCATACAGAAGCAACCCGGAAACGTTTTAATTATTCAACTGATTTTCTCGTTGGCGGTCCTAGCCTGACTGATGAGCTGTGATACGGCGAAACGCGTCTCGGGGTCAATTTGACGAATAAGAGAACAGTGATTAGACTGATGAGATATGAGCCTTCGTTAATTTTCATTTCTTTTACATTGAGCCATATATATATATATATATTATATATATATATATATATATATATATATATATATATATATATATACATATATATATATATATATATATATATATATATACATATATATATATATATATATATATATATATATATATATTATATATATATATACATATATACATATATATATATATATATATATATATATATATATATACATATATATATATATATATATATATATATATATATATATATATATATATATATATATATATATATATACGAGGCTGGTTTGAAAAGTCCGTGCAAAAATAAAAATTACTTATGTGTTGGGGGTAAACCTCTTTTATTTTTCGACATAGTCTCCTTTTAGGCTTATACACTTCGTCCAACGATGTTCTAGTTTGTTGATCCCTTCCGAATAATAGGATTTGTCCAAGTCTGCAAAATATCAAATAGTGTCTGCAATCACCTCCTCGTTTGAATAAAATCTTTGTCCCGCCAGCCATTTCTTCAAATTGGGTAACAAATAGTAGTCCAAGGGAGCCAAGTCTGGAGAATAGGGGGGATGTGAAACGAGTCGGAATCCTATTTCCATTAATTTTGCGACCACAACTACTGAGGCGTGTGCTGGTGCGTTGTCGTGATGGAAAAGGACTTTCTTGTGGGCCAATCGCGGGCGTTTTTCTTGCAGCTCGGTTTTCAAACGGTCCAATAACGATGAATAATATTTACCTGTAATAGTTTTACCCTTTTCCAGATATTCGATGAGGATTAACCCTTGCGAATCCCAAAAGACAGTCGCCATAAACCTTTCCGGCCGAAGGAATGGTCTTCGCCTTTTTTGGTGAAGATTCCCCCTTGGTAACCTATTGTTTAGATTGTTGTTTGGTCTCAGAAGTATAGTAATGTATCCATGTTTCATCCACAGTGACAAAAACGACGCTTAAAGTCCTCCGGATTCTTCTGGAATAGCTGCAAACCATCCTTGCAACACTTCACACGATTCCGTTTTTGGTCAAGCGTGAGCAATCGCGGCACCCATCTTGCGGATAGCTTTCTCATGTCCAAATGTTTATGCAAAATATTATGTACCTGTTCAATCGAGATGCCCACAGCACTAGCAATCTCATGCACCTTAACTCTTCTGTCATCCATCACCATATCATAGATTTGATCAATGATTCCTGGAGTCGTAACCTCCACAGGCCATCCAGAACGTTCAGCGTCACTTGTGCCCATATGGCCAGTCCGAAAATTTTGAAACCACTTATAAACTGTTCTAATCGAAGGTGCAGAGTCACCATAATGTTTATCAAGCTTCTCTTGAGGCGTTTTGCCTTTCATAAAGTAATGTTTAATGACCACACGAAATTCTTTTTCGTCCATTTCTTGAAAATCACTCGACTTCCTTGATTCACACGAATGCCAAACACAAAGAAATAGACCAATATGGCTGAAACTTGGTGTGCGTTCATTCAAGAGATGCTACTAACTAAACATGACCTCGATACGTGCCGGTGGTGCCATCTCTCGGAGTTTGCACGGACTTTTCAAACCAGCCTCGTATATATATATATATATATATATATATATATATATATATATATATATATATATATATATATATATATATATATATATTGTTTGCCAATGATACTTAAGTTAGGGTCTCAATAGGGTTATCTTTTAATACAGAAAAAACATATATTGTAGACTAGACCTGTTATTAAAACAATATTTTAATCACTCCGAATCCACGAAGTTCTTTAGGTTATTTGTAGAGGATCTCCTGTCGTAACAAGTTCATTTGGACGTGGCGACAAAAAAAGTCGCCAGAAGTTATTTTTCAATGTTACAATGTAGGGACTTTGTATCTAATTAAGTTTTGTTGGACGTATACCATGGTGCATTAGTTTCTTTCATATAGCGTAAATTTTTTGGAATTGTATTAACAGTATTTTATGTCAAAATCAAGTTGTAAGATTGGTTTTAAATTTCAATAACAGAGAAAGCGATACGCATGATTTCATAGAAAATAAAATTTTAACTTTCCCCTATAAGTTACTGCTTTATACTAAAAATAAATATCGTACGTTTCATAAAAATGCATCTTAACATTTATATGATACATGAAGTTATAGCAAACTAGTACTGGATATTCATAATCTTGCAAAGTTTGGAAAAATCTCAGATTACCTCGGAAAGAAAGTTTTGAACAGATTACCGGGACACATTGGCGATTCTGGATTTAATCAGTATAAAAAAAAATGTTAGACGTCTGCTTATGTAAGCAATATATAATTAATATTTAGTATACAAAATTCATATATACACACTCACAAAATTAAGCCACATTTTGAAGTTAACACAAGGTACGCTCGCTTACTAAACACACAACCGTCAAGGTCAGAACTCGAAAGCCAAAAATCTTGATCATAATGTTGTGTTTACATAAGTGACTGATTTAATTCATATTTTCTCCTTAGTTTATCGAATTTAAAAATAAATTTGGCACACTACGTGCTTTTTGTGGTTGATACGTAGTTTACTTTAATAATTTTTTTTTTAAATAGAAGACTTTTGCCGACTTCAAAATTTTAGATTCATATATATATCAACATATATCAATATTAGGAAATGGTACAGAAAAAATATTTAACCCCAACGTTACCTAAATCACAATTACCCAATTCATCTAAAAATAATGTTATCATAGCTCTAGCCTTAACCTCATCTGAATTTAGACTTGTAATTTGAAAAATTCTTAAACACAACTTCCCAGAAAATAAATAATGAAGATTATTAAACAATGAACTTATAAACTTTATAATAGCAGCCAAGAAACAAAGTCAAATTCAGTTCAAAGCTAACACCCTACTTAGACAGTAGAATAAATGGCAACAAATACACATGGCATACTTCCATACTTTAACATGAGCACCCAGCATACGAAAAACATGAATTGTACTTTTCAAACGCCAATACTGTCACCCAAAAAAAACTATCGCAAACTTCTTCTAAAACAAATAATATATATATTGAAAAAATAAAACTGGCCAGTACAAGTCGGACTTGCGCAATTAGTGTTCCGTACGTACAAAACACAACCCAAATGAGCCCTCGACAAAGTTTGTTTCCGAAAACTGCTGACCTTGAATTTTTTTTCGTTCAGTCTACATCCTGTGGAGAATATTCCAGAATTTTTTGATCAGATAAGGGGGAGGAGTATTATATTATATATATTTTTTGAACCCGTATTTTCACAAGCTTTCATTTGACACCCCACTCGATGACCTGGTAAATTTTTTTTTACTTCCGATTTCACCTCCCAAAACTAAACCTTTAAGTCAAAATTTAACTTGCAAAACTACACGGCTCTGATGGGGCCATCAATTCTTGGTGCCAAATTTCAATTTTCTGTGTCAAATAGTTTCAGCTGAAAATAGGGTGTGTGTGACAGCCAGACAGACACCCAAGTGATCTTATAAGTGTTCCGTACGGAATATTAAAAAGCAACATATTGTGTATGACAGACAGGATATTAATGATGTAGGTCATATCTTTTATTATTAAGGACAATAAATTAAACTATTGAAAGATTCAAACTCTATTTCAATGCATATTCTCTATAAAGATAATGAATAAATGAAGTAAAGTTTAAACTATCTCAGAAAATCCAGCCATTCGAGGTGTACGCATATATTTTTCTACACCTTATTTATTAGTTTTGAATATTGTGTTTATAAGGTTTATGCTTATATATTGTGTAACTTACATAGTTTTAAATGTAATTTTATAGGTAGTGTATATTAAAATACAATTCTAAAAGCATACTGCAATTTTGTGTTTTGATAAAATAACAATAACAACAAGCAAACATATATACAAGAAAATTTCACCAAGATACATATAAAGAATCTAAATCTGCAAAAATAAACTATAATGGTAGTTAAACGTTTTAAAAATAATTATTCATTAAAGAAAATAGTTTTAGATTTCAAAGTCAGTATTCACTGTACATCCGCTACAAACCGGTTTAGCTTTTATTACAGCATTGTAGGTATAATGACAGTATGTATAGCTTCACGATGATAGCATCACTGCTATAATGAAGAATAAAGATTTCAAGAAATAGTCCGCCAAAAACAAATACAATTTAAACAGAGAAAAAAAGACAATTCCCCACGAGTTAAGTATTACTACGTTCACTATTTATTTTTACGCGTATGAAATACTAAAAATTGACACTATGTAAGTCATAGAAAGTTTAAGTTACTAATTAACGTCCCCTTTCCTTGAAGAAAGATTTGCCATTTTACGAAAATTAATTTTACTATTATTTCTCGGACCTACGTTGAGCTACAAAACAGCAGAATACCTGGGTAGAGTCAAGAGTCATACACTGGAGAGCAAAAAATCGACTCCAAATATTTTTCATCATTTAACACGGATCCTTGAATTTTGTATTCATATATTTTTATGGATTTTAATATCATTTGAAAGCTCATTCTATTTTTTTTCTAATGATATCAAATTCCATTACATACCTCATGATTTTTACTGATTAAAGTGATTGAAAGGAGAAACACGGAGAACAAGGATTAAAAATAAGGGTAAGAGGAAGGAAAAATTAAACAAATTTTAAGTTAAACAATTAAATTTATTGATAAAAAACAAAATCAATATTTTGTATTACCCTCCCCCCTCCTAGCCCTTATTATTGCTTCCAGTCAGTTTTTGATGGAGCGGGTGAGCTATTTCACTACTGTTTGTAGGATACTTCCCCACTCTTCCGCCATCGCAACCTTTAAGTCCTTCATCGATGCAGGGGCTGGATTTCCTACTTGAACTCTTCTTTTGAGCTCATCCTACATGTGCTCGATTGGACTGAGGTCAGGACTCCGCGCAGGCCAATCTACGGTAGGTGTTCCCACTTGCGCTAGGTCTAGCCGCACCTATGCAGCAGCATGTGGCCTCCCATTATCGTGTATTAGCACAAAGCTATTGTCAACAAAACCAGCGTAAGGAACGATGTGTTCCTACACGATCTCCTCGATGTACCGGTGAGGAGCCTCATCAGTCACGAAAACCAAATCGGTTTTCGCATTCAGTGAGATGCCTCCCCACACCATAACAGAACCTTCTCTGTAGGCGACTGTTTCAGTAATGCATCAGTGGGCTCTATAGACTCGTATTCTTCCATTATTGCCATGTAGACACATTCGGGACTCGTAGGAGAATAAATCGGAGCGCCATTTCTCTAAGGTCCAGTCGACATGTTCTCTTGGGTCCATTAGCTGGTCTCTTCGGAATTGAGTGGAGCTTCTTTAAGTCTTCTTCTGACTGTTCAATGACTGCACGACCACGAACTTGTCGGAGCTCCTACTGGACCTCAACGTTGTGTTGACAATAAAGCGGTCATCTCGTTCCGAGGTACATCTTCTTCTTTCTGATCCTGGCCTCTGTCTAAAGGTGCCAGTCGGTTGGTAACGTCTGTAGACTCTGGAGATGGCTGACTGACTCAGGTGCAGTTACGCAGCGACTATTGGCTATGCCCTTCTTGCAATAGGGCAATGACTTGTGCCATTTCTTCCGGGGTGGTATCCATTTTCCGATAACCTAATTAGCGAGCAGGTATAGCAGAGATGTTGAAGGTTCAAGCTCCTATAAAGAAATGACAGGAAAATGCAGTTGCATGTGTTTTTGTAAGGATGAATAACGTACAACCAGTGCGTTGCTGAGCGAGCAAAAATAGTTCTATTGAGTAAACTTTTAATCAGTAAAACTTTTTGGAAATCCAGATGTTTTTGGTATTATTGGAATGAGTAGAAAATCAGCATTCTAATGATACCAAAATAATACCAACATTATATGTTATTATTAACTATAAAATTGATTACTATTTTATATTGACAAAAAAAATTTTTGTAATGTTGACTTGATAAGTCTCATTATCTGAACTAACCTGAAGAAAAGGCTTTTTGTCAAAAGGTTATGATATTTCATGAAAAAAGGGAACATTTGACAACAGCGTAAATGGGCATTCGAAGGTGCTGGTAGATGGTCTTTTAGCTAAATTTTAAATATGTGGGAATTAATGAAAATAAAGTTGTTAATGTTCTGTTTACCGCCCAAGAAATCATTAACTACTGTACATTAAACTGTCCTTTGTATATAGATAGGTGCATTATTACAAAATATAACTCAATTATTCAAAACAACAATTGTCTGCAACTGTTGACTAGCTTTAACGCTATTACCTCGAAACTGCAGCCAGTTGCAGCTGTGTACACACTAATAGACCCGAGTAGAGCTTGTATGATCTTCGATGTAATCGGTTAACATTTGCTGAAACGTAACTGTTTCAGTATTTTGTGTAGCAAACACAGGTAGTTCGAGAGAGATCGTTATGTACAAAGGAAATTCATTTTATTATTAGGCAGATGCAGCATTTTGTTAAATGTGCCGTAATGTAAAATTCATGTTTTCTAAAAACGTAAAAAGAACACAATTTTTTGACACACCGTGAACAAAATATTTTGTGTCCCCGATGGAATCTCATCCATCTTTTTCAAAGCGTTGATCACTGGTCGGTGTCTGTCTTTTTTGTAGGGTTCTGGTTTTGTCAAAATGGATTTTGTGGCCGGTATTGTGTGCATGTTGTGCTAGAGAAGAGGTGGTAGATTTTTGTTTTACGGCGTTTTTGTGCTCATCTCTTCTGGCGCTAATTATCATGTTTGTTTGGCCTATGTATGACAGACCGCAGTCCTGACACGGAATTTCATACACACCTCGGTCTTCTAAGGCTATAATGTCTTTTGGTGTAGGTAAAATATCTTTAATTTTTTGATTCGTTGTGTAAATGATCTCAGTTTGGTGTTTTCCTAGAAGTCTTCCTATTTTGTCTGTGACGCCTTTTATATATGGGAGAAATGCTTTTGTAGTATATGTCTTTCTTTCCGGGATACCCGAAAAGCCTCTACTACATATATATACATATATATATATATATATATATATATATATATATATATATATATATATATATATATACATATATATATATATATATATATATATATATATGTATATATATATATATATATATATATATATATATATATATATATATATATATATATATATATATATATATATATATATATATGTATATATATATATATATATATATATATATATATATATATATATATATATATATATATATATATATATATATATATATATATATATATATATATATATATATATATATATATATATATATATATATATATATATATATATATATATATATATAGTTGTTAGTGGAAATGTGTTAAATTCGGAATAGCGGCGATAGTAGAGTGCAAGAGCAGCGTCGGGGGAATATCCGGCAATCCGATTTCATCGCAACTGGCTTGTTTAGTATTTAGTAATTGTTTTGCGGGTACGCACGTTGTGCATTATGGCGTCCGCATCCGAATCACGTGTTGCACTGATGAAAGATCGATTTTATAAAGGCAACTCACAGAAAGTTAAAAAACAGGCAAGAATACTGCTTATGAAGATCAACAGTATCAAGCGTTGCTGAGTGATGTTGCTAGAGCCAAAACTATAGTTAAAAATACTCCTCGTTACTATTGGTTGTTCGGCATGCAGATGCCGAATCCTCAAACAAGAACATAGAGCAGCAAATTTCAGCACAAGCCACAAACTACTCTGAAAATATTACTCAGCCTTTAGTTATGAAATGCTCTGTATGTTTGCAAGAAAGTACTGGAGTACACACTTGTAGAGAATGCGGATGTATGATTAATTAAATTTGTGGTATTACTCCAAACCTAATGAATACAAAGTTGATGCTTTTTGTTGGCTTTCTGACGAAACCTAGTACCAACAATTGCTGGTAGCGGACTAAAAATCACTATAAGTTACTAAACGTTACGTCAAATATAAATTTAAAAATGCAGTAGCATTAAGGCATCATGGTATTTCTCACAGTTGGTTTTGGTTCTAAAATGAACCTTTAAAAATGTTTTCAGTTTTATCCTACCTCTTAAAACCTTTATAATTCTCCAAATGTGCTGTTCTCATGTTCTTTGTATGATTGTGTTCGCTACCTGGTTATTGAAATGCTTAAGTTACATACTTAATTAGAGAAAAACCGGTAACAATTTTGTATACTTATATATCACACGTCCTGGCGAACACTTTAATTTTCCTTCTGTCATTTGTTAGCATTTCAGTATCCAGAATAAGCTACCAATTAGGCAGCGAAAGCTCGATTAAAAAAATAAAAAACAGAAACTAGAGCCTGAAGATCTTTTATTGCTCATATCTATTTCCTCATAAATGCGTTTTCCAGAAGCTAAACTTTCGATTGTTATGTTTATGTATATATGTAATATATATATATATATATATATATATATATATATATGTATATATATATATATATATATATATATATATATATATATGTATGTATATATATATATATATATATATATATATATATATATATATATATATATATATATATATATGTATCGTCTTCATTCCTGCTACTTCATGAGAGTATATTATATATCATACTGATTTGGAGATCTCCCTCCAGGGTGTTTGTCTTTGCACTTTGCCTTCAACAATCAGCCTTTCCAGGCCATCAGTTATTCTAAATATGTAGTCGAAGTACCTCAGATAAGATTGATTTGTTGTGGTGGACAGTCTGGTTTTGACATTCAGTTGTTCAAGGATTGAAGCATTTGTTCGATGAACCGTACACTGATTTCGCAGCATTCGCCTGTAACACCACATTCCAAAGACGTCCATTTTCTGTCGTACTGCCAACTTTAGGGTCCAAATCTCCGAGGTGTAAGTGGCAATGGAGAAGATTAGGGTCTTTAAGAGTCTTAACTTGTTCTGAAGTCAAATGGCTGTATCTTTCCATATTTTATTAAGTTTGATCATCGAGTTACTAGCTATGGATAGTCAGCCAAGAGAGCCAAGATATATAAACTGGTCGGTGTCTTCAAAACCTGCTACTTCAGTGGTGTTGATGGGGTTTCGATGGATGATTATTATTTTGGTTTTCTTTTCGTTGAGTTTTAATCCATGCCTTTCGCTGACCAACCATAGCTTTGCATGATAGATCTCATTTCATTCTCGATGGATTTGAGTATCAAAGTATCATCCGCGTATCTTAAATTTGTTATTTGTTTACCACCCATAGTT
>CM032453.1:48896208-49261855 GCA_019049505.1 Pachyrhynchus sulphureomaculatus
AGTCGTAATATTGAATTCATAAGTTTTTCGATGATTTGCCGAACGTTTAATATCTGCTCCCTCGTTCCTCTACCGGGCATAATCCTAATTGTTCTTGGTGGATTTCTGCTAGAAGAAAACATTTTAGGTGACTGTTGATAATAAGTAGCAATATTTTACTAGATTGACTTATCAGGGCCATAGTCCTCTAATTATTACAATCAGTGGGACACCCTTCAGTGATTCGCGACACTCCTTAGGGCGTCTGCCCCCACAATAAAGAGCAGAGCTTGTGGATGATGCCAGTATAATATAATTCTTGCGCACACTTTTCTTTGTATTATTTTTAAAAAATCGCTGTTCCCCCATCTTATCTCGAAAAGTACTTATCAAAAAATTTTGAAAAAATTCTGGAATATTCTCCACGTAGTGTGGATTGAACGAAAATTATCACGAGGGCATTACCTTTAATAATTTATCTGGTGACAAAAATTTCAAGGTCATCACTTTTCGGCAAAGATTGGAAACAAACTTTGTTGAAAACTCATTTGGGGTGTGTTTTTGTGAAGTCACTGATCATTTCATACCTCCGTAATAAAATTTTTTATTTTGAAAGCAATCAACGTACGGAACACTAATTGCGCAAGTTCAACTTGCACTTGACCGGTTATTTATTACCTGTGTTCGTGGTTTAAATTTACGAGCGAGGTATCTTATCTTATCATGTAATTCATGGGTCTTATCATTGTTGCTAAGCAGTCATTTATTCTGAAAGAGAATGACACATAATCTGAATTTGAAACATCATGGTATAGATCTTTTTTTGAAATTCTAATATATTATTGATTCAATCCTCTGTGGCATCTCAAATCATATACATAAAGGGTGATTCATTTAGAGGTACTTTTTGTGATGGGGATTTAATTGCAGATTGCGCATGCGTCGTGTCAACTGAAGTGGCATTCCTATTCAGTAGTGTTTGACAATTCATAATGGAAAGACTTAGCCCTGCACAGCGTCTACAAATTGTTCAACTTTATTATGAAAATGGGCGTTCTACGAGGAATGTGTATCGGGCGCTTAGAGCAACTTATGGTCCACATAATCGGCCTACCGAACGCACAATTCGCTCTACCATCAATAAGTTTGAGACCCAGTTTTCATTATTGGATAATGCTCGACCGAATAGACCACATCCAGCACATAGTGAAGAAAATATAGGGGCGGTAGCGGAGAGTGTACTCGAAGACCGTGAAGTGTCGATTCGTCGCCGTTCTCAACAGCTTGGCCTGTCATATTCAACAACTTGGCGTATTTTACGTAAGGATCTTTCTTTAAAAGCATACAAAATTCAACTAGTGCAACAACTGAAGCCGACCGACCTTCCGAATCGTTTCCGTTTTAGTCGTTGGGCTCTTGACAAGCTTGCAGAAGATCCACTGTTTTCGAAAAAAATTGACTTGACTTTTTCCTTTGGGGCTATGTAAAGTCCAAAGTCTACATGGATAAGCCAGCTACAATTGAGGCATTGGAGGCCAATATTACTCGAGTCATTGGCCAAATACCACTCGAAATACTCACACGCGTCATTGAAAATTGGAACTTCAGAATGGACGTTGTTAACCGTAGTCGCGGACAACATTTGAAAGAAATTATCTTTAAGAAATAATTGTAAAGAATGGTTCTTTTATATGATAATAAAGATTATAAAATAAAATTGTTTTTATTCATTTTTTTTTCTATTTAAAAAAAAGTACCTCTAAATGAATCACCCTTTATATATATATATATATATATATATATATATATATATATATATATATATATATATATATATATATTTTTTATGGGTCTAGCACACGTGCTGCAGGGAAGTCCCTAAAGCGCTACAGGAGCGACACGTGTGCGTAAAAAGCGATTCATGTTGTTCTTGAATCGCTGTCCTGGGTAAGCCATTCCAAAGGGACGATGTTCTCCATATAAAAGACTACTTGAAAAGCGTTGTGCGAGGAGTAACAAGCTGAACCTCATACGGATGTGTAGTATCAGCGGGACGTGTACGTATATATATATATATATATATATATATATATATATATATATATATATATATATACATATATAAATTTTACCAACAAGTTTAATATGAAAAAGTCATTGCCAGAAAATTCCATTTTTAAATGTAAAATTATCTGTCCTTAATTAGCTATCTCACATTCCCTCTAAGGATAACCAAAACATGATATTGACATATTTCTTGAACAGAGCCCTGTTTACATAATACAAGGATTCCTCGGGGAACATCCATGCTTGTTAATTTTTATCCGAAATTCTCGCAACCGAGTTAGGTACCCTAATTTAATGTATATGTTAACGAGATGTGACAACGAAAACAGAACAGAATATTATACGTATTCAGATTTATTAATCTAACCCCTCGGCGTTACATTTCCTAAAGCGAACGGGATAAACCAAATATACTGACATTTACAAGTCTAAACGGTAATAACTACGTTATAAAATCAGAATCATAATGAATTCCCATTAGAAGATGTTTCAAGCAGTTGCTAATAGGTCTTAATAAGAACTTGCACTACGTGTCTTGACATAATGAGAAAGATCTAACATTTATATCTTGAAATCTGCTTGTTCTCTTTAACTAAGTAGTGACATATAGATTTCCGAAAGTAAGACGGTTAATTAGCTTTTACGTTTACTTATTTGATCAAACTGTTTTTAGGATTTAATAGTGTCATTTTGTAAATAAATTTTTTTTCTGAAATATAGCCCAGATGACACTTTCTCTGTCCCTTTTCGCCATTTAAATATACGTGGATTTTGATGAAAAATAATACTTATTGCGGTTCTTGAAGCCCAAAAAACGGAAAATTATATTATTTTTTTTATTATTTCCCAAATTTTAGGTGTAAATTGTTTTGAAACCATTTACTGAGTTAGCCGTTACTTATTGGAAATACATTTTAGGTCAACAAAATTATATCCTAATATGTTTCCACTTTGTTATTTTTTCCGTTACAATTGTTTCAACACGACAGTGTCTTCATCAGAGGAAAGATATTCTAAACTAATGTTAAATTCATATTGTTTCTTTATATATGTATTTGGATCTACTTATTTACTCTAACTGAGCTGCATTTAATTTAAGTTATAAACATTTGGACTTATATATTTACTAAAACTCCAGGTACATTTAATTGGGTTATTCTTGAATATAAATTAAGGTTCAATAAAGGGGAGTTATTGGTTTCTAATTGTTGATTTAATACTATATCTGATTTTTCTAGGAAATTCAATTTTTTAGATTTCCTTTCATTATGGAGTATTTAAAATTGTCATTGAAAACAAGATTTTCTGTTGTTAAATGATCAGCATATTGAGAGGTATTGTTTTGTTTTATGTAACTTCTTTTATGTTCATTTATTCTTTTTTCGAATAATCTAGCTGTTTAGCCAATGTAAAATTTAGAGCATGACCCGCAATTAAGTTGGTAACTCCTGATTTTGTGCTTTGGAGGGTTTTATTTTTGTTGTTTTTAGTGTTTCGTACTGAATACTTATAAGATCACTTCGGTGTCTGTCTGTCTGTCCGTCTGTCACGCCCGATTTCCTCCGAAACTAATTGACGTAGAAAGTATTGAAAGTTAAATTTTGACTCAAGCGGTTAGTTTTGGGGGGTGAAATCGGAAGTGACAAAAAAAAATTTTTTACTAGGTCATCGAGTGGGGTATCAAATGAAAGCCTGTAAAAATACGAGTTCAAAAATATATATAATGTCTTACATTTGTATTATTTCGAAAAAATCGCGAAAAATTGTTGCCCTCACCTTTATCTAGAATAGTACTGATCCAAAAATTTTGAAAAAATTCTGGAATATTCTCCACGAGGTGTTGATTGAGCAAAAGTTATCACGAGTACATTACCTTTAATTATTTTTCTGGTATATAAAAAACAAAAATTTCAAGGTCATCAGTTTTCAGTAAAGATCGAAACAAACATTGTTAAGCACTCATTTGGGGTGTGTTTTGTGAAGTCACTGATCATTTTATACCTCCGTAATAAAAAATTTTATTTCGGAAGCAATCAACGTACGGAACACTAATTGCGCAAGTTTAACTTGCACTTGGCCTGTTTCTGTTTATCAAATTAGAAAGTTTATTATTAGTTCTAAAAGCAATATTTAACCCTCTTTTAGACAACTAATTAGAAATAAAGTAAGTTATTTTCGCTGTATATGTTAGAGAATTAAAGTTTCGGTTATTGTTTTTAGAAGTTGGGTATATCAGATTAATTGTTTGCCGGTAGAATTTTCTATTGATGATTCTATCTATGATATTAGGTTGATATCCATTGTTAAGCGCTATTTGTTTTATTATATTTAGTTCCTTTATATAATTTTCTTCTTTCATAGGTCGTGTATATAATTAAACTAGCCGTGCCCGCGGCTCCGCTCGCGTGGACTTGATTCACTACTATCGTGACTGCTTATTCCTTATGTTACCTAACGTAATAAAATATCTCCCATTATTTCTCCTTATCTCCCATTAACTCTCCAATTATCTAGGCTTATCTCGACTTATCTCGCAATATTTCTCCTTATCTTCCATTATGTCTCCTTATCTCTCATTATTTCATCATAACTACCATTACCTAGACTTATCTCTGCTTATCTCCCATTATTTCTCCTTATCTCCCATTATTTATACTTATCTCCCATTATCTCACCTTATCTCCCATTATCTCACCTTATCTCCCATTATCTCACCTTATCTCCCATTATCTCACCTTATCTCCCATTATCTCACCTTATCTCCCATTATCTCACCTTATCTAGGCTTACATCGAATTATATAGAACATATGTATAAATTTATAAAAATACGTAAATCGGATAAGTGGTTCTTAAGTGATAGGCGCACTAACGGACAGACAGACGTTGCATGTTATATATATTATATCCTTTGCAACATGATATTGTTCCATATTTAATGGTTTAGGCAGTGTATTGCAAGAGAACGCGCTAACAGTAATCTTTTTTCCGACTTGATTCACTGCTTATTCTTTATTTACCTAACGCAATAAAATGTATCCTATAACCTGGCCAGAAAAAATATGTACGTTTAAAAAAAACACATAACGCACTAACGGACAGACAGACAGACAGACAGAGAGACGTTGCATTTTATATATATTATAGATAGATAGCCTGGCCAGAGAACATATGTATGTTTTAAAAAAAAAGCACGTAAATCGGATAAGTGATTCTCCAGTGATAACCGCACTAACGGACAAACAGACAGACAGAGATACGTTACATTTTATATATATTATAGATACAGATTATTATTATTATATAACCTGGCCAAAGAACAAATGTATGAATTTAAAAAAAGACACGTAAATCGGATAAGTGGTTCTAGCGTGATAAACGCACTAATGGACAGACAGACAGACAGACAGAGAGACACTGCATTTTATATATATTATAGAATATAGATATTCTCTGCTACATAATATTGTTCTATATTTAATGGTTTAGGCCATCTATTGCAAGGGAACGCGCTAGCGGCAAACCTTTTTCCGGCTTCATTCACTCTTATCGTCACTGCTCATTCCTTATGCTACTTATCGTAATAAAATATAGCCTATAACTTGGCCAGAGAACATATGTATGTTTAAAAAAAAAAGTACGTAAATCGGATAAGTGGTTCTCCAGTGATAAGCGCATTAACGGACAGACAGACAGACAGACGTTGCATTTTATATATATTATAGATGTTCGTAATAGTTAAATTTAAGAAATTCATTGATTTTTGTTGTTCTATTTCTATGGTAAATGTTATATTCCTGTGAATATTATTTATAAAGTTTAGAAATTGTTGTAGTTGTCTATCTGTTCCAGTGAAACAGACCAAAATATCAATCACATACCTATACAAGTAAAGGCAATATTTGCTAAGTGTTATTTTAGATTCTTGTTGGTTCTTAAAGATTTCGGCCAACAATGGACTTAACGGATTACCCATTATTAAACCTTCTTTCGACATATAAAAAGTATTTTTAAATTGATTGGCATTCTAATGGTCCTTTTACACGGTCATATTAGTTCTCAGTTCCGTCTCAGTTTTCGTATCATTTCAGTTCGGAAGGAGGATTGTTTTTACACCGTCCATTCAGTTCTCAGTCCGAGTTATCTTCCAAAGTGTTATGTGTGTTTCGCGTTCAAACACGGGTTGTCATACTATTCCAAAGTGTACATGTGTAAAATAGCTCACGTATGAAGACTGTTTCACTGCAGTAGCCTTAGCTGTGGCGTTGAAGAAACGGTGGAAGAACAGAACCCCATACCGTCAGGTGTCAGTCTCGGTTTCAATTCTGTTTTCAGTTTTTCCTTTTTACACATAGGAAAAACGGACAGTTCAACTGAAACTGAAACTGAACTGAGGACTGATATGACCGTGTAAAAGGGCCATAATATTTCTTATTGGATAATTACGTTAACGTTGTTTTTCAGTAATAAGTTTTCTACTAGTTCTACAGCGGGTCCCAAAAAGTTTTATACAAATGGGGAAAAAGTTTATCTTACATATTACAAAAAAATTTATTCCTGATGAAAAGTTCTGCATCACATGGAAATCCATAATCAAGCATCAAAAGTCTAAAATATTTGATGGTATGTAGAGAAAACAAAAAATAATGATTTATAATGAAGAGTAATATGTGTTTAAATTTAAATACAGAGCAAAATATTAATTGAAAACGTTAATAGGAACTAAAAAATTATGTTCACGTTTAGATTTGTGGCCTTCTTAGTTAAGAATTCAAAAAAACTCCAGTAAACACATATCAGTAATTGTTGGATTATTTCTTGCATAAAAGAAAACGAAATCACTACAAATTTTAGGTTGAACACAAATGATATTAGCACAAATTTATTATGGATGTAATTGTTGATATGATACAATCAAAATCAGTGCACTATTTTATAACTAATTTCGTTTTCCTTTATTCGATAAATATTCCGACAATTACTGATGTGTTTACTGGAGTTTTTTTTTTTAATTTTTAACTAAGAAGGCAACAAATCTAAACGTGAGCATAATTTTTTAGTTCCTATTAACATTTTCAATTAACATTTTGCTTTGCTTACAAATCGTTATTTTTTATTTTCCCTGTATACCATAAAATATATTTAAAAACTTTTGGTCCTTGATTATGGATTTCCATGTGCTACAGAACTTTTTATGAAGAATAAATTTTTTTGTAATATGTAAGACTAGCCGTGCCCGCGGCTCCGCTCGCGTGGACTTGATTCACTATTATCGTCACTCCTTACTCCTTATGTTACCTAACGTAATAAAATATATCTTATAGCCTGACAAAGAACATATGTATTTTATATTAAAAAAAAAACAGGTAAATTGGATAAGTGGTTCTTTAGTGCTAAGCGCACTAATGGACAGACACAGAGATACATCGCATTCTATATATACATTATAGATTTTTTTTGATGAAGATTAAGTTAAGAATTTTTAAAAAACCGTAAATCGGATAAGCGGTTCTCGAATGATAAGCACACTAACAGACAGACAGACAGAGAAACTTTGCGTTTTATATATATTGTATTTTTTGTTACATGATATTGTTCCATATTTAATGGTTTAGGCAGCGTATTGCAAGAGAGAGCGCTAATGGCCAACTTTTTTCCGACTCGATTCACTATTATCGTCACTGCTTATTTCTTATATTACCTAACGTAATAAAATATATCTTATAACCTGGTCAGAGAACATATCTATAAATCTAAAAAAAAAAACACGTAACTCGGATAAGTGGTTCACGAGTGATACGCGAACTAACTGACAGTTAGACAAAGAGACGTTGCATTTTATATACGAGGCATGTTTTTTAAGTAAGTACCGTTTTGCGATTCCGCCGCCGCAGCGATACGGTCGGCGTTCCGCGCATGCGCGCTGGTAACCTACATCTCATGTCTACGCACTGACGCCATTACAGTCTGATTCTTCATTGTATACGTTGTTTACTGAGTGTTTAAGATGCCTCCGACAATCGTGAGTCCCGCCGATTGTGAAGTACGGGCTGTTATACGATTTCTTAGTGCTAAAGGCGTAAAACTGATCGATATTCATCGTGAGATCTGTGAAGTTTACGGACAAAACATTATGAGTGATGGAATGGTAAGGAAATGGGTGAGAGCATTTAAAGATGGCCGCACAAATGTGCATGATGAAGAACGGAGTGGGCGTCCCTTCGGTCGTTAATGAAGATTTGGTGCAGAAAGTGGACGAAAAGGTGAGAGAAAACAGACGCTTTACAATTTCATCATTGTGCGACTGCTTTCCCTCAATATTCTCGTAGTGTTTTGTATCGCATTGTGACCGAGAACTTGAATTACCGGAAATTGTGTTCACGTTGGGTTCCAAAAATGTTGACGGATTTGCACAAAACCCAACGTTTAAGCAGTGCATTGACTTTCCTTGAGCGGTACCACAATGAAGGTGAACATTTTTTAGACCAAATTGTTACTGGTGACGAAACATGGGTGGCCTACGTCACACCAGAATCGAAACAACAATCCATGGAATGGCGACATTCATCATCACCCAAAAAAGTGAAGTTTAAGCAAACAATTTCTGCCCGCAAAATCATGTGCACAGTTTTTTGGGACAGAAAAGGAGTATTGCTAGTGGAGTTTCTGCCTCGTAATGAGACAATCAATGCAGCGTCTTATTGTGAGACATTGAACAATCTGCGTCGTGCAATCCAGAACAAAAGACGTGGCAAGTTGAGTAAGGGTATCGTTTTGCTGCATGACAATGCCCGTCCACATGTGGCTAATCGGACCAAAGATCTCATCAAATCTTTTAAATGGGAAACTCTAGATCATCCTCCATACAGCCCTGATCTGGCGCCCAGCGACTACCATTTGTTCCTGCACTTGAAGAAGCACCTGGGTGGTCAGCGTCTTCAAGACGATAACGAAGTCAAAACATTTGTGATACAGTGGTTAACAAGTCAGGCGGCAGAATTTTATGAGGAGGGTATACAAAAAAATGGTGCCACGTTATGACAAGTGCCTCAATATTCACGGAAATTATGTAGAAAAGTAGATTAAGGTACAGGCTTTCATGTAAAAATAAAATTATAGCGATATCTTTGCACGTCTTTTTTTAATTCCAAAACGGTACTTACTTAAAAAACATGCCTCGTATATTATAGATTATTATTATTATTATATAACCTGGAAAAAGAACATATGTATGAATAAAAAACAAACACGTAAATTGGATAAGTAATTCTAGAGTGATAAGCGCACTAACGGACAGACAGACAGACAGTTTATATATATTGTAGATTATAGATTATTATTAATATAACCTGGAAAGAGAACATATGTATGAATAAAAAAACACGTAAATCGGATAAGTGGTTCTCGAGTGATAAGCGCACTAACGGACAAACAGACAGACAGATAGAGAGACGTTGCATTTTATATATATTATAGAAGTTTATAGACAACCTGGCCAGAGAACAAGTGTATAAATTAAAAAAAAACGTAAATTGGATAAGTGATTCTCGAGTAATAAGCGCACTAACGGACAAACAGACAGACAGACAGAGAGACTTATTTTATATATGTTATAGAAGATTATAGACAACCAGGCTAGAGAAAAAATCTATAAATTAAAAAAAAAAACATAAATCAGATAAGTAGTTCTCAAGTCATAAGCGCACTAACGGCCAAACAGACAGACGGAGAGACGTTGCATTTTATATATATTATATTCTTTGCTACAGGATATTGTTTCATATTTAATGGTTTAGGCAGTGGATTGCAAGAGAACGAGTTAGCGGCTAACTTTTTTCCGACTTGATTCACTATTATTGTCACTGCGTATTCCTTATGTTACCTAACGTAATAAAATATAGCCTATAACCTGGCCAGAGAACATATGTATGTTTTTTAAAAAAAAGCACGTAAATCGGATGAGTGGTTCTCGAGTGATAGGCCCACTAGCAGACAGACGGACGGACAGACAGACAGACAGACATTTTATATATATTATAGATAAACGTTTTCTCCAATTGTTTAAAACTTCTTGGGACACACTGTATAACTTCACTGGAGAGCATGCTGGGAAGAAGGTTTTGGATGTGTTGAAACAATCGTAGCGAAAAAAATAATAAAGTGTAATTATGAAACATATTAGTGTTTAATTTTGTTTTGAAACCCTTTATCTGTCCAACCGTCATTGGTGATTATATCACCATAAAGAGCCTTTTCTTTAAATTATTCATATTTAATGCTTGGATGAATTTATTTTTTAATATGAGAAAGGCAAATTTATATATTTGTGTATTTTTATATTTCAAAACTGCGTGTTTGCAAGAGTACTGAGTATCTTTACCAATTTCTATTGTCCATTATTTTCATAAACAGAATAACAAAAAAAGGTTAGATGAATACCTACGTGTGAAGCAGGCTACATTTAGGAAAAAAAATTAACACTTGTGCTCATCACACATGGGAGTACTAACAGAAAAGTCAGGATAATATAATTTGAATACCTCCTTTGCTGTGGTTGACTTCTATAAACCGTTCGATACCATCGAACATTGGGTAATTATGAATAGTCTGAAAAAACGCACGAATCGCCCACATGTATACAGAAATAATAAAATATATATATATTAAAAGGCAACATGGACTATTAAATTGTAAAGATTCAGATAAAATTAATATTTGCATAGCAATTAGACAAGGGAACATTATTTTAACAAAATTATTCAACTTAGCAATGGAATTGGTATTTAAATGCAATGGAATGGTATTTAAATATCTAAAAAGGCAAGACAAAGACATTTTAATAAACAGCAGTAGGATAAACACACACTTGAGATTTGGCGGCAATGTTGTCATCATAGCGGAAAATCAAGGAGACTTAAAATATTTTAAGTTTCCTGGATATTCAAGGAACAGGAAAAAGAATCAAATAAAGTAGTCTTAAAAATGAATCTGAGAAAGACCAAAATCATATGTTAGGAAGATCCGCACATATCAGTTAACAATTCCGACGTTAAAAATGTCGAAAAATACATTTACCTGGGCCACCAAATACAATTAGGAAGAGAAAACCAAATGAGTGAAATATAATGAAGGAGTGCGTTCGGAAGACTGTCACACTATAAACTTAAAAATAAGAACATTGCCTTAAAACTTTACTCAAGGGTGTTCGACGAATGTAACCTTCCAATGCTTACGTACGGGAGTTAACCTTGACAAAATAGAAAATTGTAGGAGTTAGACTTGAGTAATTAGTGTTCTGTACGTTGATTGCTTTTAAACATTTTTCTTACGGAGGTATAAAATGATCAGTGACTTCACAAAACACACTTCAAATAAATTTTCAACAAAGTTTTTTCCAATCTTTACTGAAGAATAATGACTTTGAAATTTTTTTATATACACCAAATAAATTATTAACGGTAATGCACTCGTGATAATTTTCCTTCAATTTACGTCCTGTGGAGAATATTTTACAATTTTTCGAAACTTTTTTGATTAGTACTTTTCGAGATAAGGGGGAGAACAGCGATTTTTTGCGATTTTTTAAAAATAATACAAAGGAAAGTGTGCGCAAGTATTACATTATATATATTTTTGAACTTGTGTTTTTACAAGCTTTAATTTGACACTCCACTTGATGATCTAGTAAAAATTTTTTTTTTTACTTTAGATTTCACTCCCCAAAACTAACTCCTTAAGTAATAATTTAACTTTAAAACTCTGATGATATTAGTACCAACTTTCTACGTTCTACGTCAAATAGTTTCGGAGAAAATCGTGTATGACAGACAAACAGACAGACACCGAAGTGATTTTATAAGTGTTCCATATTGAACACTAAAAGAATAGCTGTGACGCAAAGGGCTATAGAAAAGTAAATTATCGGTATATTTCTGAGGGTCAGGAAGACTAATGAGTGGATTAGACGAACAACAGAGTTGAAAAACGAAGTTGAGAAAATCACTATCCTAAAGTGGAATTATGCAGGACATACACCAACATGTAGTGATTCTAGATGAAACATCATCCGCCACTGGCGACTTTATACTGGAAGAAAAAGGGGACGCTGACCAACAGGTCAGACAAATGACCTGAAACTTACGCCCGGGCTGAACTGAACAAGAGAAGCACAAAATAGAGATAGAAGGGATGCAATAAGGGGGACCTATATTCAGAAATGGACGGTGGCTCGGGGGGCACTTTGAGATTGAGACTGAGATTATTTTCATTCTGGATCGCAACACTATGGAGTGTTGCGATCCAGAGTTACTTCTCTCGCTATTTATCGAAGCGTTGTCATTTTCTCATTTTTGATTAAAATGACCCGTCAAGTAAAAGTTGAACTTGCGGAATTAGTGTTCCGTACGTTACTTCTGAAAATAAAAATTTTTTGTTACGGAGGTATAAAATCATCAGTGACTTCACAAAACACACCCCAAATGAGTTTTCAACAAAGTTTGTTTCCGATCTGAACTGATGACCTTGAAATTTTTGTTTTTTTATGTACCAGATAAATTATTAAAGGTGATAATTTTCGTTCAATCTGCATCCCGTGGAGAATATTCCAGAATTTTTTCAAAATTTTTGGATCAGTACTTTTTGGGATAGAGGGGGGGAACAGCGATTTTTCGCGATTTTTTCAAAATAATACAAAGAAAAATGTGCGCATATAAGACATCATATATATTTTTGAACTCGTGTTTTTACAAGCTTTCATTTGACATACCTTCCTTATCCTCCCATCGGGTGTGACAGACGGACAGACAGACGGACAGACAGACACCGAAGTCATCTTATAAGTATTCCGTATGGAATATTAAAAATGGCTAACTTTAAGTGTAGTTATATTGAGTCAAATATTTTTGAGGAAAATCGAGTCATAATTAACGTTTATTTTACAACTTATATTTACCAGTGAAGAATTAGGTAAATCGTTTTACAATTTTTTTTATGTCTATTTTTATTAACATTAACAATATGATGTTCTTGGAAATAGGTATTCTTTTCGTATACTTCCATTGCTAAAATAAGCGGGAAATGTAATTTTGCCTCCGTAGTTTAATAAAACATTTTGTAAAAACTTCAAAAACAACTCCCTATCTAAAAGGAAGTTATATTCCTGACATTACCAATAAAAAACCCTCCCTAGATAATTTGCATGAAGATAAAATTTTCCTTTTAAGATGTTTTCTTAGCTCTTTGTTCCGATAACCACAATATTTCTATAATAGAGGGTTTCTGTTGAGCATTAGAGATTTTGAGACGCTAAACTTTAACAAGTTTTCACGTAAGCCTTTTCTTTTACAAAATATGTTCCATTACTTTCGCGCAGTTTCCACGTAATTGTAACGTCTTTTTTAATGATTGTTCTGAGAAGTAAATAGTCTAGAAAACAAATGTATTCATGTCGTGTCCACGTTAAAATGACAATGTTAAAATTAGTTTTCGTAGATAAACATTTCGACTCTTTATTTAATCACTTTAGAGCGCAAAAACTGCCATTGGAAATATTTCATTTGTGAAAATAACACCCGCTTGAATTTTTTCACAAATAAAATTTCATTGCTTTTCGGGGGTTTGTACACACTCGCAAAAAAATATTGTCTTTTATTTTCCTATCCTGGTTTTGGTAAGATAACTCTAGAACGAAACGAAATATCGATTACAAACTCGGTAAACTTGAAGTAGAAATGAGGTTTGTATTTTTCAGCGATATTACTTCTGAAGAACAGCGTAGAAATAAACAGACTATAAATATTGTATATTTTTAACATTGTTACGCAAGTTTTTCCTTAGTCCGAATTTTTTTTGATCTGTATGTCCTGTGTGTTGATCTGTATTTTATCGATAACTAAAAAAACGAAATGAGATTTCGCATTGGGAATATATATTAGAGTATTTGCAATAGGGATTTTTTTTTAAGAAGTATCGCTTCAGGGGAAGCGGTAAGAGGAGTCACGGCCAATAGATTTTGTAGAGTTCCAATAGAATATTGAGAGCTTTTTCTTGTATTTGAGACACTGAACAAATTTTGATGGATATGTTTATAGTCAAACATATAACGAGAAGAAGGGTTTTAGAGGGTGTATTTCTAATACACCTTGTGGTAAGTTCTGTTTAGTAAGAGTGTAGAAATCTAAAAATGAAATATGTTTTAAGAATTTAAATTAGACAAAAATGAAGAGAAGGAGGAAATGAGATGTGGGTATGATTACAAGCGACCTCAAAAAATAATTTAATAATATTTTACCACATTTTATTTATATTTGGTTCAAAAAATTTTTAATCTCACATATCCTCTTCTTCAGGTGCGTACTCTCCTAAGAAGAGTGTTCGCGATGATGATCCTGTACACTGCCGTTGTAAATAGTTAGGCAGTTGAACACATTTGTTAATCCATACCAATCTCCCAAATTCTTCAACCAAGCAGACGTCGCGTCGTCTACCTGGCGGGCAACGTCCCTCGATTTTACCCTGCAATATTAATTGCAGTAAGCGATATTTGGCATTTCTCATTATGTGACCGAGGTATTGTAATTTTAATTTTTGAACAGTATCAACGCATTTTGGTGTTTTTTTGCATTTGTTCAAGGACGGTCTTATTGGTCACTCTACCTATCCCAGAGACTCGACATATTCTCCTATATGTCCACTTTATTCTTCTTAAAGCTTCTTTACTTAATCTCCAGGTCTCCGCCCCATAAAACAACAATGAAAATACATAGCACTGCGACAGCCGTGTTCTTATGTTAATGTGTATTTGTGGCGGACATAATATTTGTCTCATGTTGACAAAGACTGTGCATGCTGTGTCTATACGATCTTTGATTTCTTGGAAGCAGTCACTTCGATTGTTTAATATCGTAACTATGTAGCCAAATTGAGATACGTTTTCTATAGTTTGGTTGCTAAGTTGTAAAGCCAACTGAGCGATGACTTGGATTCTAGCTATTAACATTGACGTGGTTTTTCTTTTAATTAGTTGTCAACCCGTATCCCGTAATTGTTCTGATGTGGCCCACATATAAGCGAAGTAAAAAGTTTGAGATGTGTAGATTAGTTCCAATATTTGTAAGGTACTAATGTCTTTTTTAAAATCACTATATCACTAACACTATAAGCCAAGTTCTGTCCAATGCTGGATGTAGGCCTTCTTTCTGAATTTTCATCTCAATCAATTTGCAGCTGTTGTCATCCATTCAATGCCCACAATCCACTGTTTATCATACTGTCATCTTGTTTTAGGACTCCTTATGCTCCTTTTCTGTTCTCGTGGTCTCCATTCTAATGTCTGCTTGGTCCATCAATCATTGATAGTGCGTGCTACATGTCCAGTCCATCGTCACTTTCTTTCTGCTTCCTACTCTATAATATCCTGAAATTTCGTTTATTAACTTATTCACTTGTTTCTTTTCCTATCTTTCAGTTTTATCCTGATCATCTGTCTTTCGTGTGTTCTCTGGGACCGAGCTAGTTTTTGTATATCGGCTTTATTCAGTGTCTAAGTTTCAGCGCCATATGTAGTTACGGGTAGGATGCACTGGTCCTAAATTTTGGCCTTTAACTTAGTTGGGATAACTTTATCTTTGAATATATAACTTAATTTCCCGAATGCGCACCATCCAAGCGTCATTCTTCTTAAAATTTCATCCAAGACACTGCCTGTTGTCGTAAGAAAATCTCTTGTCATGGAAAAGGTTATCAATCAGTATCTTCTAAAATATCTTGAAGGATTCAACATTATTAGCGATCACGAATATGGCTTTTATAAACATAGATCTACAGGAGATCTTCTGACTTATGTAACACATGTTTGGCAAAACGCAATTGAACACTTTGGAGAATATCGAGCGGTTGCTCTTGACATATCCAAGGCATTCGACCGTGTTTGGCACGATGGACCGTTGGCTAAGCTACGCTCTTATAGTTTTGTTTGTGGCTCTCATGTTTCCTCAGAGAGCGTTCTTTACGAGTGGCGGTCGACTGATTTGTTTCTAACACCTTCACTCCTTCTCTCTCTCTCATTCACATTAAAGATCTGCTGGAAAAGACCGGGAATCCAATCTACAGCTTTGCAGATGGCAGTACGCTTATCTCTTCATTCACTTTGAACGCTCGGACATCGGCTACTTAGGCGAATATCTGCAGACAGCAGGAGGTTGTTCAACTTAACAAAGACCTGGAAGAAATTCTATCTTGGGATGATATTAACCAAGTGGAATTTAACGCTACACAAACTCAGGCGGCAGTTTTTTCTAAAAAAGTTAACGTTGCTGAACCCGACATAGTCATGTCGGGGCACTCCATTTCCTTAGCATCGTTACGCAATTTTTTGGGCGTTAATTTGGGAGGAAATATATCCTGGCATGAACATGTTGCAGGCATAGCAAGGAGAGCTTCTCAAAAGTTGGGAATATTATTTCGAACCAGAAAGCTTTACACTCCACAATAACTGTTAATTTTTTACAAAGCTCAGGTTCGACCAACTATGGAATACTGCTCCCATGTTTGTGGCTCCGCTCCCACACTGCATTTGCTGGATTCTGTTCAGAGAAGAGCTATTCGTCTGATTGGAGACCCGGAACTGGCCGGCGGCCTTGATTCGCTGGAACATCGAAGAACGGTTGGCGACTTGAGTCTGTTCTACAAGTATTTTCATGGAAAGTGCTTGAAGTTTAATTCCTGCATGTTAGAAAATACACGTCGCGCTAATACTTCACGTCCGTATGAGGTTCAGCTTGTTACTCCGCTTACAACGCTTCTCAAGCAGTCTTTTATATGGAGAACATCATCCCTTTGGAACAATTTGCCCAGGGCTGTGTTTCCCACCGAGTATAATTTACAGCGATTTAAGAACAGCATGAATCGCTTTTTCCGCACACATGCTGCTCCTGGAGCGCTTTAGGGACTTCCCTCTAGCACGTGTGCTAGACCCATAAAAAAAAGAATTTTTTGCTCCCATTACACATAATTCTTAACAATCTCGAGAGCTGGTCCTTCCAAATTTATAACTATGTTGTTATTAGTATTGGTTAATAGTTTTGTCTTACTTTTATTCATCTCAAGACCAATTGTCTTTGAAAGGTAATTTAACTCATTTCTCATTTCTTGTAACTCATGTGAATTACTACTGATGACTACAATATCGTCTGCAAACCTCACCATCTATCTTTAGGCCCTTCTTGTCTAATCGAGTTGGCGAAATACGTCTTCTAGAGCTGTAATAAATAGCTTTTTTAAAATATCAGGCAGCAATAATTATTCTTTAATATGACAAAGACAAATTTCATATCTACTTTGCTATTTTTATAAACCAGGGAAGTACGATTTTTTCTTCATTCAAAGGATTTTTTAAATTGTTCATGCATAAATCCCGTTATGCCGGAAAGAGTCATATATTTTTTATTTTGAGTTAAAAAAAAACGCGTTAAATAACAATAACTAATTCTAGCAATTTAAAGACCATGTTGTGAAAAAATTTGGGATTCTCAAGTCCTGCAGATATGCATAAATTATGGCCTAAAGACACTAGTTCTGCCAAAAAAGACTCGTCCTAACTTACTATTCAATATATTTCTGATGGGTTACGCATTATTTGTATTCAAGGATTCTGTTGATAATAAATCGTTAATGTGTAGTACTCATGTTACACCGCATTCTACGTGGGTGACCCGCTAACGCCGTGATCTACGTGGAGAACTTGCTTCAAGCGACGCAGGAGATATAATTATATTAATCAAGTCAAAATGTCATATTGTTGAGTAATTTGTTGTTTTGACTTCTGGCTTTAACAACGGTCACTGCAACTCCCTTTGTTTCTAAACATAATAACGTCTTACAAGAATTGCCATGAGTATAATGTAGCATCTCATTATTTGAAGCATTTAACCTAACAGTGTAAAAGTCAGATGAAACTGTAAAGACCGTTGCTGAGAATACTGATTTAAAGATTTTCTAATTCTAAGGGCCTTTTCTTGCCGATACATCACACACGCTGCAGGAAAATCTCTAAATCGCTACAAATTAACCCTAATTTTATGCAGGAATACCTAGTAGTAAACATACTCTTTGGCAGTACGTTTCAAAGGACTATAATTTTTCTTATAAGCTCAATCTCAAACGGATACTCTGAATTAACGCGACTTGTATTTTTAGTGTGCGTCGGTCTGAAACGAATCAAGTAGGCTACATCCATTGTTCATTTCCCTTAGAACTATTCAAAGAATTGTCTTGAGTAACCAACTTTTCTTCGTTGATCTAATAAAATAGGCTTTCTAGAGAGTACCGAGCCAACATTTAAGAGAATAACAGCCTTTCTCTGGATAATGTTTCGTAAATACAGTTTAGGTTTCTAAACAAAGCTCCAAAGATGGCATTGTTACACCACCTATATGATGACGACTTTAGAGCTAGTATTAAATTAACCGATATTCTGGGGTGTATATCCTAATATGAATTAATTTGTTTGGACATTATCATGTCAAAACATATTTACTTCAAAGTTAATAACTAACAAAATGATTTGAATCGAATCATCATTTTTTTTTAAAAAAAACTTGCCTTCTATGTTTCTGTAGCGCTAAATTATAATTTGGTTACTGTTACTATGTTTTCGTCAAGTTACAAAACTTCTTGCTGTCTTGGGATATTTATATTTTCAGCTGGAGATCGGGAGTCCAAGGCACATCTTCAGCAATGCCATATATTATGTTTTTGATCTTCTCTAGCAAATCATTAATGTCAAGCAGAAAAAGAATCGGAAACAGTATGGAGCCTTTAACTACAACTGCGTTGATAGTGAATTTGTGAGAGATAAATTAGTTAATTGTTACTTGCAAGAGATAATCGTTTGGTAAACCAGCGCCGTATAAAGAAGACCTTTCAGACATATCATAAGCATGATGTTTAGCAAACCAATGATAATGCTATGCAGGTGTTACTATTATAATTTATCCCTAATTTTTATTTTACTTTTTTCAATCCTGTAGCAGGCTAAAAATGATTCGGAAAAATTACTTTTAATATATATATATATATATATATATATATATATATATATATATATATATATATATATATATGTACATATATATACATATATATATATATATATATATATATATATATATATATATATATATATATATATATATATATATATATATATATATATCGGTTTCAAAATTTAAATAGAAAGTGATTAATTTCGAAATGTTAGCACAGAAAATATTTTTCAGTGTTGTGCGTTTCTGCTAGTTCCGGGCAAAAACTCCCCATTATTCGTTTAGTAGGTACTTTCATAAACTTAAGTAAATGTTTACTTTTTCACTTTCTTTTTTCTGCTGTTTTTTTTGTATCTGTTACCGACGCCAATACAATAAATGGGCCGATATTGGATTAGGAAACATTTGATATGGTGAGAAATCAATTTTGGGGAAATTTCTAGCCAAAAAGACTGTGCTGGAATTAAAAATATGGATTTTACAGATAATTGGGAGTGTTGAATCTATACTGGCTTCATTATTTTATTCATGGTTAAATTAAAATGCCTAAAAGATAATTTTTTACTACTACATTTTGTATTTTAGATTATTTCAACAATTAAGGATATTTCGATCTTTGCACAGTATTAACGATTTTATATCGAGAGACCAACTTACAGTTAAGTTGTCAAACAATTGCATCTCCCACACGACCACTATTTTGGTAAAAAGAGAGTTCAAAAAGGAGGTAATAATTTTGAATACGTAGTTAGGATTCAAACAAATAATCAGACGGTAACAGTAGAGTGAACGTTATAAGAAACCGCTAAACGGTTCCGTTAAATACAATAAATGTTGATAGCGACAGACGGTAACACTAACGGACGACGGTAAACGGAAATAGTCATCGTACACAGGAAGGTAATCTGCGACGGTAGATGGTAAATTCACCTGAAGCTGGTTAACCATAAAACTATACGTTTGGCATCAGCAAGAAGGTCCAAAGAATGGACATCGACTAGAATTTATTCCAGTTCCAATCAAAGTTAATTCAACTTATTATAAACACTTATGGATTCTCTTCATGGATATTGGACAGTGGGTGTAAAGCTAAGTGAAAGACTTGATTAGAGCGGCTTTCTTCTTGTTTGGTTCCAAGTTTAGTCTTCCATCTATTCTAGGTAACTAGCAGTCGACAAACCGAATGCCGTAGTCTAGTCGTGATTTCGTGAGTTTGCTAGCCCTGTATTGTGAACGTAGAACTTAGCGCCGAAAAAGCAATCCGTCATTAGTATGATAGCGATGCTAACTAACGGTTGAGAAAATTAACAAGTTAATTTTATTAGTTCCGTACAACGGAATTTTAAGCATAAATATAATCTATAAGTTTTTATCTACACATTACACCGATGCATAATATGAATGACTCCCATATTATTGTAGCTTTATGCTTACCTAGGTTTCTCAACGATTGCTCTTTTGTTGTATAGTATGGATCCCAAAAATTTTGGACACCAGCTGTTTGGACCTAACTGTTGGGGTGCTTTTGGTTGTTCCGGATTTGCTTAATCTCTAACTTTTTAAATCTTTAATAATAAAATATGATTTACCCAGTAATTTCCTTGCAAAACAGGCAATTCTAAATAAGTAGCGAATTTGACTTTCTCAAATGAAGGGAAAGTAAATTTTATTTTTAACACAATTAAAACTATACAACTTATCGATACTAAACTCTTTCACTCCGTTCCCCCAAAACGATATCGCTCAAAAACTATAGGTTTCATTTCTATTTTAAGTATTATATCATTTTGTTTGAAAATTATAGGGTCAACAGATTAACAGACCGACACACCCACAGAAATTAAAAAATGTGTTTTTCGTCATTTGAGAACTCTAAAACGTAAATAAAAGCAAAAATAGTGGATGGTATTTTTTTCACGAATTCGGTATTTCACTTTAGCAAAGGAAGTAAAAACAACAATTTACCTACTGCGTCAGAGGTAAGTAAGGTTCGGCCAAGTGAACTGAGCGTATTTCTAAAACTTATTCTATAATCTACTTATCACTGTAACGGGATCTTAATCGCTTCTACATAATATTTCGGTTGCAATTGGAAATAATGAAAAACTACACTGAAATAGAAGTATATTTGATATACACGCAACCACCCATCTAACCTCCTACCGCATTACTTTCACCTCGTATATCTTTTACTATAAATAATTAGCTAAAATTGTATAAAATATCGTAACCAAAAACTAGAATAGATTTTTATAACAATATTGAAACTATACAATATTTAATGATCCCCACCCCTATCACACTCTTCCGCTGTTAACATTAAAAATAATGTACTTTTTCGACCCCTTGATTCAAAGAACCCTGAAAGACTCAGAGTAAACACGAAATTACCCTTCTAACTCCCTTCCCTGTTACTTACACGTTGCATAATTATTTATAATAGATAAATAATTATGCTTAAAATTTGTTCATTATTAGACCCAAAAACCTGAAAAAATTCTCACAATATTATTAAAATAATACCGTATTTGACCACTTCATCTCTTTCACACCCTTCTCCCGTTAAAATTAAAAGTAATGTGAACATAAATTAATTTACTACAAATAAATAATATGCTTAAAATTTGTCCAAAAAGCCTGTAAACATTTCCAAATGCTGTTCAAATTACTAGGAACGAAAATTTAAACAACTATTTAAGATCACCACTTATTTTTATTATATTACTGCTGACAATTGTTGAGACACACTGTGTCTTCTTCTGGAGCAAGACGTAAATTAACTATAAAGTATGTTACGAAATATATAAATTATCTGGTTACAAGTGCTAAATTAATTAACAATATTTACCTTAATACCTAAAACAAGTTCAATAAAGGAGACCCACACCCATGTAACTGCTCCTTGAGTAGTAAACCTGAGGATTTTTTCTGGTTAATTTCTACCTGTTCTAAATAATTCAGTAATTTCTCTTTCTTTTCATTGTGCGAAATTTTAAAATCTTAATTGAAAATATGATTTTCATCTGTTACATGTTTAGCGTAGTGGGATATATTATTTTTTATTCTATAATTTTGTTCATATATTTATTCTATATATATATATATATATATATATATATATATATATATATATATATATATATATATAGGTTTTATTACAAGTGCAACAGCATAATTCGTAAACTCCTGTTTTATTTCCTTTTTTTGTTTTACGTTTATTATTAGTGGTTCGTACGGAACACTTATAGGATCACTTTGGTGTTTGTCCGTCTGTCTGTCAGTCACACCCGATTTTCTACGGAACTATTTGACAGAGGGCGGTAAAATTTGGCACTAATATAGGAATTGATGAAAGTTAAATTTTGACTTAAGGGATTAGTTTTGGGGTTGAAATCGGAAGTGAGAAATAAAATTTTTTACCAGGTCATCGAGTGGGGTGTCAAATAAAAGCTTGTAAAAACACGAGTTTAAAAATATATATAATGTAATACTTGCGCGTACTTTTCTTTGTATTTTTTTTTTAAATTTGCGAAAAATCGCTGTTCCTCCCCTATCTCGAAAAGCATTGATCAAAAATTTTTGAAAAAATTCTAGAATATTCTCCACAGGGTGTAGATTGAATGAAAATTATCGCGAGCGCACTATCTTTAATTATGTATGGCGTATGTTTTTGTGAAGTTATTGATCATTTTATCCGTAACAAAAATTTTAATTTTAAAAGCAATCAACGTACGGAACACTAATTGCGCTGGTCCGACTTGCACTTGGCCGGTTATTATTAATATGTCGAGCTAATGTACTATTAGTACGAAAGACAATGTTTACATGATTTTCATTATACAATAATCAACAACCCACTCCCTTTCAGCCCCTTCTTAGGTTAAAATTGAAGACAATAAAAAAAACCACCGAATTTTTAATTTCTCAACTCTAAAAAACCCTACAAAAGACATATAACACCATATATACGAATCAACGCCTATAATCTCCTTCCCCACCCTTTTCGTCCCCTATATATTTTACTATAAATATTTAGGCAGAAAACTTATTTATTATTTCAACAAAAAAAAAAACAGGAAAAATTACCATATTACTATTAAAACATAAAATTTATCGGCTCCCACTTTTTTCACCCCCTTGGCCTGAAACGATGTTATTAACTACAAGCTTCATCCCCTCATTAGGTAATATCTACGCACCAAATTTAACATTAATATTTTATTTCGTTAGAAAGTTATCGTGCTATTGTCCGATCGATAAACCTACAGACCAACAGGCAGACAGAACAACAGACAGACCAACGAAAATGAGTAATTAAAAAACCTGAAGGAAAGCAAAAATCTCCAAGTTCAAACAAAGTAAAAAACTTTAATATTGTTAAATAATTTTAATTATTGTTTATAATCCTAATGAACAGTCAACTAAATATAATTATTATTTCACACATTTTAAATCTATCTATTAACTGACAATTATCATACCGTAACGGTATTACTTATATTTTTTCCACAATAATGCGCTTTAATTATTGTTATTATTAATATAGACTTTGACATACAATATTTACGATCAACAAGTACAAATTTAATAAATAATCCTATGAACTGTTTATTAGCCAGTGCAAAAATATTCACATACACACACACACACACACACACGAACTGTTCATAACCAAATAATTTTATGATTGAATGTAGATTATGTTACACGAAAAAAAAAATACTAGAAAGAAATTGTTCACAGGATTGTTAAAGGGGAAACTGCAATCACAGATAAATAAACAACCGGTCAAGTTGAACTTGCACAATTAGTGTTCCGTACGTTGATTGCTTTTAAAGTAAAAAAAATTGTTACGGTGGTATAAAATGATCAGTGACTTCACAAAACACATCCCAAAGGAGTTTTCAACAAAATTTGTTTCCAATCTTTACTGAAAACTGATAACCTTGAAATTTTTGTTTTTTTTATATACCAAATAAATTATCAAAGGTAATGCACTCGTGATAATTTTAGTTCAATCTACACCCCGTGGAAAGCATTCCAGAATTTTTTCAAAATTTTTTGATCAGTACTTTTCGAGCTAAGTTGAGGGAACAGCGATTTTTCACGACTTTTTAATAATAATACAAAAAAAGTGAGTCCAAGTACTACATTATATATATGTTTTTTACTCGTGTTTTCAGAAGCTTTCATTTGACTCTACACCCGATGAAATAGTAAAAAAAAATTTTTTTCACTTCTGATTTCACCCCCTAAAACTAAAAAACCGGTCAAGTGCAAGTTGAACTAGCGCAATTAGTGTTCCGGACGTAGATTGCTTTTCAAATAAAAAAATTGGTTACAGAGATATAAAATGATCAGTGACTTCACAAAACACACCCCAAATGAGTTTTCAACAAAGTTTGTTTCCAATCTTCACTGAAATCTAATGACCTTGAAATTTTTGTTTTTTTTTTTATATATCAGATAAATTATTAAAGGTAATGCACTCGTGATAATTTTCGTTCAATCTACACCCTGTGGAGAATATTCCAGAATTTTTTCAAAATTTTTTGATAAGTACTTTTCGAGATAAGGCAGGTGGACAGAGATTTTTCGCGATTTTTTAAAAATAATACAAAGAAAAGTGCGCGCAAGTATTACATTATATGTATATTTTTTACTCGTGTTTTCACAAGCTTTCATTTGACACCACACTCGATTACCTAGTAAAAAATTTTTTTTTTTTCACTTCCGATTTCACCCCCCCAAAACTAACCCCTTAAGTCAAAATTTATCTTTCAAAACTATGTACACGGCTTTGATGAGGGCATCACTTCCTATATTATTACCAAATTTCAACTTTCTATGACAAATAGTTTCGGAGAGAATCGGGTGTGATAGACAGACAGACGGACAGACAGACAGACAGACACCGAAGCCATCTTATAAGTGTACCGTACGGAACACTAAAAATAGAGAAGAACTACAGATAAATCTATTGCAGCCGCAATATTTATTTTAAAGCAAATTAAAGAAAAAGCAATAGAGTATAATACGCCAGCGTACGTATGTTACATTGACTTAACTAAAGCCTTCGACAAAGTCAGACTCACTAACGTAATACAAACGTTGATGCAGAAAAAGACATAGACAAACGTTATGAATGTCATAAAGAACTTGTCTTGTTTGTTACGCAGACGATACGGCGCTAATCGCCGAAAGTGAAAACGACTTACAAAGACAACTTTTTAAATTGTATCAAGTCCGTCATCAGCTAAATGGGAGCATATCTACTAAAAAGACCAAAAGCATCATTATTACCAAATACCCCATCAGGTGTAAACTCGTAGTGGAAGATGAACCCATAGAACACTGAACATAGTTTAAATACTAAGTTGGGAATGTGGAATCTTTGACACAATGACACTACTCAACATATATCACCACTATACCAAACACTTTATTTTTGCACTCGACGCGCGTTTCGCTAACCATGTTAGCTTCATCAGGAGCGATAATTGACTGTAAGAGCTTTTTTAATTTTTTACGTAGAATAGAGAATTTCTTTTTATATTAAATATCAATAACTAAAAAGATTTTCCTCTGAATCTCGCTCCATACTTCATATTCAATATTGTTTAATCCTGAAGTAAGTTTTTTGAATATGCTGTATGATTCTACTTCTAACATACTACGTTTTGTGTACAAATTCTTGATTTCTAAGTCAAGCCATTTTTGTTTAACAAAGAATGAAACTTTTTCTGAAATGTTTGATTTTAGTAAATTAACCTTAATAAAATTCGGAAAAACTTTAAATTTCTTGCAAGACTTTAAAAACCAAATATTTGCACCTACTAGGTTGGGAATGTGGAATCTTTGGCACAATGATACTACTCAGCATATATCACCACTACACCAAACACTTTATTTTTGTACTCGGCGTGCGTTTCGCTAACCATGTTAGCTTCATCAGGAGCGATGATTGTTTAAATACCTTGGTGTGGGCCTATCGAGCTATCATGATTTAGTCAAAGATCTTAGAGGATTAATTAATAAAACAAGAGTTATCACAGGCTGCATAACAGATGTTATATGGACCAATCAATACATGCGAACAGGTAGCAAGGTTAAAATATACAAGACTTGCGTCAGACTCATAATGACGTATGGTAAAAAATCACGAGAAAATAACAATAAAACAAGAAGTATGCTACTTACCGCCGAAATGAAAGTTATACTGACATCAGAAAACAATGCGGCGTGTAAGACGTAGTAAGAGGTGGAAAACAAGAAGACAGTGGCATAACTACGTAAAAACAATGGACGAGCACAGACTAACAATGATCGCTCTGGAGGGAAAACGAGCAGGCACGCGTCAACTGGAAAGACCACCAAAAACATGGAGAAATAATTGGCAATCTACCTCTCAAAAAATCCTACAACCGCAGAATAACAGATCATCAGATCTATACAAATTTAAGGAGAAGGGAAGGAAAAAAATATGAAACAATTTTGTTGCAAGTATCTTCAATTTTCCTTCATATCTTCCATCTATCTTTATAATTTTATATATAATTGTAGCTTGGTTCAATCGGAATTTCTCAAGTTCTTCCTTACATTTTGACCCCTCTGATGGCGTGGCTAGAGATACAGTTACTAGTCTTAAAGTAACTGTAATGTTAACTTGGGATTTCATTAGCTGAGTTGACAGGTAGTTTGTTATTGGTATTAGTACTAGAATTAACTCCCTTAGTGTTAGAGATGGTGGCTACTAGCTGCGTCTCGTAGCTAATTCTTTACATTGCTAGTTTTAATATTTGCAGCCCTTATGCTTGTGGCCAAATAAAACTATTTAGCCTACTTTCACTGAACGACGGACTCTTCATCATCTAGAGTAAACACTACATTGAAAGGCTCTCTGTTTTTCAGGGCATTTAATTCCAGTTTGAAAAGGTTCATTATACCTTGAAAATGAGAATTGTCCTCTGCCATGACTATGACTGGCTCATATTCAGTGGGGGAGGGGAGAGTTTTTACCGCATAACTTGATTGATGCCATTTTAGTATCCTGCAACTTGACTCATAATAACATCCATATTATTTAATTAAATAAAAAAAAAGACAGCAGCAAATTAAAGTCATCTAGAAACGGAAGCATTCGCGGTCTTGTTTAGATGCGTAGTTTCCTTAAGATCCGTCTTGAAATCCTGAGCAAAATGTCGGAAAGTCATTTCAATTTGGCATGGTCTAATCCCAAGAATCACGATTTCTTAAAAAATGCCTTATTTGTACCTTAACGTCAAGAGGCTGCAGTGCGTTAACAAGCACAATCGCCTATCCCACCTACAACCAACCACCAAAGCTGACAACCACACAGAACGCCCTATTTTGACTACCTAGTATCCCAATTTGCATAAAGAAATGAAGGCGGCTAGCTGTGGACACGGGACACTATAAACCTAATCTAGGACATATTCCACCCTGGCCCTGGCCATTTTAATGGCATGAAATCCTAAGTGAAACGTCGGTAAGTCACTGCAATTTGGCACGGTCTAATCTTAAAAACTACGATTTCTTAAAAGACTTTTCCTTGTTCCACAAAGTTTAGGTCCTTTACTGGATCTTTCTTATAGATCCAAACAATGGATCGAAGAAATAATCAAAACATTACAAACCAAATAATATACTAAAATAAATAATAATATTAATAATAAATTGTAAATAATAACATGTAAAATTTTCAAGTCATTCCTTAAAACACAATGGTAATAGCGTTTATGCTGACTTGGCTTAGGGCCGTCAGCCAAACATGGAACCACATTGACCAAATGTGTGAAAGAAGAACAAGGATAATAATAAAATAATAAATTAATTTTAAAATGCCGCTTGACATCACAGAACATTTGGTTAATTACTGTGTGTCTACAAAACGCAGTTGCACCTACTTACATCAACCTGAGAACTGCTAACCGATGTCTTGCCGCAAAGAGAGCACGACCATATGGAATAAAAAAAAACATTTGAGAGAAAAATTCTATTCAATAAGAGAGACATTTATAATGTGTATTTAAAGGTAAGTAAGAATTTGACATTTTAGACAATAATGTTAGATCTCAAATTAAAGAAATTGTTCATAAAAAGACCTCAAATAAATTACAAAATTAAATAACCGTATCTCTAATAAGGAAACATCAAAAGAAAGATCTTAAGCCCAACCATACTCTCTATAAAATATTTGTTCATTTGACTGAAACAGCATTTTCAAAAGAAGAAACTCGATTATTAGAAGAAGGCTTCAGTTATAATTTAAAACCAATAAACAATAAAAATACTCTTGATATGTTAGGCGTTGAATGTAAGTGAGCTGTAATTAATAAAGCAAACTCAATCTAGATAAATGTATTGTAGCAAAAACCTTGACTTCCCATGAATCAAAATCAAATAGTAATAACGAACATTTTTTAGTAAAAAATATAAACAAAAAAGCATAGTCGACAGTATAATTTTTATTCGAGCTGATAAAAGGAATCTTGAAACAGAAAGAAAACATTTCAAAAACAAATGAATTTCTAAATCCAGATAGTTTCACTCTACTGAAGTTTGATTCTACGAACATATACCAAAAACAGACAATAAATTTGGTCAAAGGCTCTATAATATTTGAAGAAAAAGAGAAATTCTTATTAACCCTTATGAAACTCCAAGCACCAAAATATGCCTACTAGATCTGTTGTCTCGTTAATAATTGCTCTCTTAGTGAAAAACTCTAATAGACTAATGGAAATCATTAAGACTCATACAAATTTCACATCTAAATTCAGCATCCTCAATTCTTTTCAACTTTTAGATAAAATACAAAACATTAGCTTACCACTCAATTCAAAACTCATTTCATTTGATGTTCAAAATTTATTTCCAAGTATCCATCTAATGATTTCAAAAATAGCATTAATAATACACTGAACATAAATACAGTCAATTATTTCATAAAGGAAAATATTTTAGATAATTTTGAATTTAATGAAAAATTTTTCGCCGCCAATAACGGACTAATAACGGGAAATTCTCTTAGCCTTTTATGTGCAAAGATATTCATGGATATTCTAGAAGAACTAATATACAAACATCCATTTATTAACAAATTTCTATTTTGGTACAGACAAGCAGACGACATTTTTGCTTGTTTTATAGGCACATACAGACAGTTAAACTTATTTGTAGAACATATCAATAATATTCACAAAAGAATTAAATTCATACTTGAAATAGAACAAAATAATTCAATTAATTTTTTAGACCTAAAAATCACGAAATCTAAAAATAGGTTTGAATTTCAGAAACCATCACACATAGACACGATATTCATAGACTACTCAATATTCCAATGAACGACTTGAATTTTGAAAAAGAATTATTAAAAAATAATCGATATGACAACAGGATTAGGGATAGATTATTACATAAAAACAACAGAAAAAGCTATTAATTTGGTTTACCCCTTATCATTTCAAAAAAAAAACATTAAATTTAACACAATAACTTATTGTATCTTACCCAGCTACAAAGTTTCGAAACATTTAGAAAATATTTGATTAAAGGTAGCCTTCAAAACAAACATTCTTTGGGTAAAATAATTAAAAACAACAAAACTAAAACTAAAAAACATAATAAATCCGGGGTTTATAAATTAAAATGTGGCTCCTGCCCTAAAGTTTACATATGTCAAATAGATAGAATATTCAAACAGAGAATAAAAGAACATAAAAAATCATTCGAGAATAAGAATGAAGTTTCACATTATGGTATGCCCCACATTTATTTTTTGAAAATCATAGCTTTGATGAATAAAATATAGTGAAAATCTGAACAACAGTTCGTCTTTTAATTTCCCAAATAATTTACCGTTTATTTGCCGTCCTTATCCTGTCTATCCTCCATCAGTAACATTTATGCTGACATTACTATATATTATCATTGATGTAAAACAGACCTTAGCATTTATTATCTCGAAAACAATTCTAATAAACCCACTTCGGCTAATCTTTAGAATTTTAAACCACTAAAAATGTTTTAAACTTCCAACAATAATTTATTGATTTACTTTAAAAGTACCCTTTTAACTTATTTTGCTGGTTTGTCCGATTTCTCGCAAGCTTCGACATTCCAGTAATTTGTTTAGATCGTAAAACTGAAGCCAGAACGAATTTGCCGACACCTACGGTGTGGAATTTGTGGAATTTAAATTTCCCAAAGGAAACCTTGCCGGCTAGTTTCGACAAATGAAAAGTGTTTTAAACATTTCGGCTGTCTAGATTTTTACGTGGATTTTTAATTTTTAAAGTTTAGTGGTTGTGGGTGTTTAGAATTCACGAGCATGATGCGTTCATTTATGATGCATTTCAGAAAATTAAGTGTTCTAGAAAATTGGGTTCAAAAATTTTGACTGACTGGAATTTATTTTCGACGCCCTAACCAATATTTTTATTTTTAACACCCAATTAATTAAAGGAATGCAATTAATTTGATGTTGATCATCCATTAGTTAGACAGATTTTATAGAGAGCGATCTGTTTGTTAGTACTTCTTAAGTGAAAATGGTTCTTACAGTTTAAATATTATTATGAGCCACAAACTGACATTATGGACACATGGCTTCAGTGCGTGGTAGATGCGTGACGGGGACTAAGTTTACAGATTAGTTTACTGACTCTATATGGTTCTAATAGGACAAGTCCATGGTTCGATAATCTAGTTACCTAGAGCGGAAAAGGTTATGCTGCTAAGTGGTCGGAAAAAGAGGACCAGGAAGGCCCTGCAATTCCTGGTTATAGTTATATCGGAAAACTCTATTCCTCCAGCATTGTCACTCAATTTATTGGTAGCAAATGTCTTGGCATAAATATGTTATATGTATAGCACAGAGGGCTTCTTAAAAGCTATGAATTTTACTTAGAACTGGCTAGCTTTACGCCCTACAACAACTGTTATTTCTGTACAAATCTCAAATTAGACCAACGATGGAATACAGTTCACATGTTTGGCGCTTTGCTCCCAAACATACACTGCATTTTTTGATTCTATTCAGAAGAGAGCTATTCATTTAACTGGAGACTCCGGACTAACCAGTTGAAAAGGTATTTACTACTATCAGGCGTAGAAGCTCTTGCCTCTGTGCTGAGAAGATAGGTTTTCAGAGCAACGATACTTAAAGAAAAAATACTGGCGTCTGGTGGTAATTTCTCAAGTTCATAGCCAAATCGAGGCGGTTTCGCTATAATCATTGTGGTTAGGTCGATTCCTCTAATCATTTAGGGAAAGGAGGAAGGATTTTTGTGGTTTGTCTTCTAGGCACTGAGTCTCCTACCACTACTACAACTAGTTATGTTGATAACGTGGGATCTTTGAACTCTTATTACCCTTTCATTACTTGACTCTTCATTTTATTTTCGACTAAGCAGAAAGTGGCTTGTAATTGGAGAGCTCTAAAAGAAAGAAAAAGCCAGACTTCAATGAATTTTGCAAGAATCTATTGGAGAAGTAGTTTTCATTAAATTGGCTAAAACTTTAAGTTATTATACCATAAAGCAGTCACTGATTTCTGATCACACTGCAGTTTCAAGTTGATACGTGGAATATGAGAACTAACTTTGTTCGCCAGGAGCCCAAGGATTATATCGTAGTAAAGTTTCAGTCAATTTTATCTGTATATCTTTTTTCTTGCTGAATGCTTCATGACTATTAGATCTCAAATCTAATTTAGGAACTGATATAAGACTTCTAATTTGTTTTTCTGGCGGTCTATAATAATAGATAAAAAATTAATTCTATCCCTCGCTTATGCTTCCAAATAAAGCAGAATAGGCGTCTGATTGTTGCTGCCACACTTACTTAAAGAGAGTAAAACTATGCCTAATTAAAATAATTTCCTTTTTACTTTAAATGCCAGGCAAAAGTTTTTATCCCCCTCTGAACTTTATAAATTTCGATAATGGAAGAAGAAAATTTATTCGATGGAGTCAAACAGTTACCGTGAGAACTTGATAGGGAATAGTCTAATAATTAGTTAAGCAGAATACTTATAATCCCATACTGTATGAAAAAAACCAGGTTATTCAAAATGAGCCTTAATATCAGTGTTTGATGTCAAATGACGAGCAATAATTAATTTGACCAGAGCCGTCAGCATTGGGTAGGTTCAAAATAAAATTAAACCATCGGGAGGGCTCACCTATGAGGCTACACTGCCAACAATACACGAATGCAGCTCGGTTTTCTAAGTTTCTTGCGATTACGAATGACTATAAATGACTAACAAAGGAAAATACGTAACTTACTTAATTGGTTTCAAGTAAAAGAAAATAAAAATAAGCCAAGGAAACCTCAGTAGTAATTATTATTGGCTAAAAGAAACAAAGGCCTAGGAATAAATATTGAATTGATCGTTTAATGATCGTTGTTTAACGTGTTGGCTACCATGTTGTTGATGATCGTTTTCTTGACAGTCTTTCGGAGGAGTTGAACTATAGATGTTCCGTACCACTGCCTTAAATTTTTCAATCACGATATTATTCTTCTCCTTAGACCACGTCTGCCTGGATTCTTTCCCTCCATAATCCAAGATTTCATACTTTTCTGGACATTTCATAATGTGGCCAAAATATCCTAATTTACGTCGTTTAACGGTCGTGACTACTTCAAAGTCCTGGTCCATGCGAGTGAGAACTTCGTTGTTACTGATTCTATCTATCCAACTAATTTTCAGCAGTCGTCGATATATCCACATCTCGAATGCCTCCAGACGTTTAAGTATTGTTTCCATTAGCGGCCACGCTTCCATGCCGTACAAGAGAACCGGAAAGACATAGGTCATGACTAGTTAAGATTTTCTTCTTCTTAATAAATGCGACTCGGGCCTTCTCTATTCGAATTTTTGCTTCCACAGTCAGGGCCCAGTCGTCACTGATATTGTCACCGAGATACATGAATTTATCTCTATCTTTGTGGCACTAACTATAATACCATCATCTTCAATATTAGATTCTTTGTTTATAATCATATATTTTGTTTTATTTACATTAAGTCTTAAACCAAATTGTATACAAGTGTCATTTATTTTATCCATAAGTTTTTAGCGATAATTAAAGTATCATCGACATATCTAATGTTATTTATGTTAACGCCGTTGATGTTGATACATTCAGTGACACAAGGGAGTGTTTCATTGAATATCACCTCCAGATAGAGGTTGAACAACAAGGGCGATAGAATACAACCCTGGCGTACTCACTATGATCAAAATTCTTATTAAATTAATCTAATATTCGTAGGCTTCACTCCACAACGATTCAGAAGGAAATAGGCACCTAAATCACGTATTCCTTTTTATAACTTAAACCTTGTTTGCTACATCACATCAATCATAAAATAAATTAGCCGACACATACAAATTCTCTTTATTTAACCATATAAAGTATGGGTCAACTCACGGTCAACATAAAAATATTCCAAACAGTTTGGTTTCAACGATTATCGATTAATCTGACCCAAATATATGACATGCAATTTGTATGTATACATTCACATATACTACCTTAAAAAAAGGATAGTCTCTTAAAGCACACTAACAACATTAAAAGCATATTTAAATTTCTTCCTTTTCAATTTTGTTAAAATCCCATTCGCTTTTTGCTGTAACCTACTTCATATACCTAGATACTCGACTTCTTACAGGTAAAACAACTTCGACAGTGGTCATTTGTTCAGCTGGTAGAACCGTGGCGAAAACGAATTTTCAGACACCTACAGTTGCGAATTTAAATTTCCCACAGGAATGGCGGCCTGCTGGTCCCGGGCAGATGAGAAGTGTTCAGCATTCTCTGCTCCCCACACTTTTTTGCAGTATATATGTTGGTTTATTTATAGTCGAAGGGTGGAAAACTATTAGGTGGACCTAGGAGTATTAGTTTAACTTGCTATTTTCACAATCGTAACTTAACGAATTAGTTCAAGTTAATTTAACTAGTATGTGTTGAAAAAGACATTTATATTTTTATAAAGATACGTCGGCTATTTGGGAGACATGATATAAATAGCAGGAATAGATTTTTCTTCACCAAATTTACCTTCATTATAATTGTTTACATGTGTTTTTTAAACATTGTCTTTATATATAAACAGTTTTTGCAAATTCTAAACCTAAATCAGACGGATTATATAAACTATATTCACGAAGTTCTACATCAGTCTATGAATACTGTTAGTTACTTGAAATTACTATGTACCAGGTGTACAAGTATGAAATGCGGATTTCAAACAACAGATGGTGCACCAATGCAGTTTGTGCTATAAAGATTTGACACTGCGCCATTTTGTTGTGTTATCAACAAGTGTCAGACGCGCACGAGTGGTAAATTGGAAAAGTGTGTCCATAGTGTTGTGTTGTGTTCAATATGTCGAAATTTATACCGAACAAAGAGCATTCGCGAACAGCATTAATTTTTTGTTTTCATTTGAAGAAAACTGCTGTTGAATCATACCGATTACTTCGAGAAGCTTATGGTGAACATGCTCAATCGCAAGATACGTGTGAACGATGGTTTCGGCGTTTCAAAAGTGGTGACTTCGATGTTGCAGACAAGGAACGTGGAAAACCACCAAAAAAATACGAAGATGTGGAATTGCAAGCATTGTTGGACGAAGATGATCCGCAAACACAAAAACAACTCGCCGAGCAATTGGACGTTAGTCAACAAGCTGTTGTCAATCGGCTACGAGAGATGGAAAAGATTCAGAAGACGGTAGATAGGTACCACATGAGTTGAACGAACGACAGGCAAATGGAAAAGCGCTCGGTACAAAAGCAAGTCGTTTTTGTATCGTATAGTTACAGGGGATGAAAAGTGGATTTATTTTGAGAATCCCAGGTGCAAAAAATTATGGGTAGACCCAGGCGCACCATCCATATCGACCTCAAGACCGAATCGCTTTGGCAGAGGGACGTGGTCTATTATGAGCTGTTAAAACCTGGGGAAACGGTTAATACTAAACGTTACCAACAACAATTGACTGATTTGAACCGTTCGCTGCTTGAAAAAAAGCCAAAATACCGAAAGAGGCAACACAAAGTCATTTTTCTTCATGACAGTGCCCCATCACATACGGCAAAACGGCAATATGGCTACGTTGGTAGCACTCAGCTGGGAAGTTCTACCTCATGCGGCTTACTCACCAGACTTGGCTCCTTCCGATTACCACTTGTTGGCTCAGTGAATGGTTCTCAGCAAAAGGGGAAGATTTTTACTGGCGTGGTATTCACAAATTGCCCGAAAGATGGGAAAAATGTATAACAAGCGATGGAGCATACTTTAAATAAAGAACTTTTTATCATTCTTTCGAATTTAACATGTTTTTTTAGAAAAAAAATCCGTATTTCATACTTGTACACCTGGTAGTTTTAGAAAATTAAACTGCCAAAAACAAGTTGATATTAGGACTTATAGTGATTATGTGATATTAATATATTTTATACATTTCTAAAACGTTCTGTGTAGAAATTATTTAAAATATCAAATAATTACAAGACTAAAAGTATAATATTTATAAAGTAGATAAAATATTTAGTTTTTGAAAGGCTCTAGGTGACACCCATTCAGAATAAATACCCTGTTTATAGAATTGTAGATCATTCTTTGTCAAAATTAGACGAGATACAGTTCTTGTTTTCTAATGTTGTACGGTGGCTTCTTTAATCCCCCTGCATAGAACTTTGCCAGTTGACAACGGCGGTCATGAGTTCGTCTTCAAACCATTGTCCACCAAGCCACTGTTTCAAGTGTAATCGTCGATCAGATTGCAGTATTTGGTCCACTTGTTGAATGATTTCATCAGTCTGGATACTGGGCCTGCTACTCCACTCATTTGTGCGACCATTTTTAAAGTCTCTACACCTTTCCTTCACTCATTACTATAAGTCCGTAAACTAGACACAACTCCCGATAAATTTGAGCAGCTGATGATCCTTTTGCACACAAAAACCGAATCACAGCACGCACTTCGCAACTGGCGGGAGCAACGATTTTCGCGGACATTGTTGTCTGCATTTACCGACAGGCAAACGATTACTGAATCAAAACAATAATTTTTGTGGCTTCAGAATCAATTAATAGATGACGCTGCATGTGTACAACTTTGTTCAGACCCGCCAATATTTATATATAAGCAATCGATCCTTACTTTTCGAATACGCCTCGTATTTGCAATTAACTTCTTTGATTGTCTGGATGCCATATCTATTCTGTTTTTATGATGATTCTGAGTATTTTTCTTGTATGTTGATGTTATTGGCTACGCGGAAAGATGCTCATATCAGGGTGTAGGTTACTATTTGTAATTGTGTAAGTGATGGTGCGTGGTACCTATCGGGGCATGTAGGCTTTCTGTAAATAGTGTATTTAAGATGTCCTCCTGCAGTCTAATCACGTCTAAGAAAGACAGTTGGTTGTTTTAATCTCGTTACAGTGTGAATTAGATTTTCTGATTTAAAAAGTCCAAGGGGCCTAAGAATTTATGCAGTTCATCATTTCTCAAGGACCATACGACAAATATGTCACTGACGTATCGATTCCAAAGCTATCGCTTCAGAGCAGATTAGTTGAACACTTTTCGTCCAAAATAAGCCAAAAGGAGATTGGCTCTTGGTGGCATATTCTGTTTGTTTGTATATATATTTAGTTGTCAAATCCTGTAATGGTAGAATAGATAGACTTGATGTCGAAGCTTGCTATTATATAGTCTTAGTAAATATAGTATAATTTAGGAATTTATGGATGATTCATTTACTAAATACTTTATTTTTGCAGTCGACGAACTTTCCGTTAAATATTTTGACAATCAATAATCACTCCTGGTGATGTTAAAATGGATAGCGGCACTCGGATAGAGCGCAAAAATTAAGTGTTTGGTGTAATGATGATAACTATTGTGCTCTAAATGCTCTAAAGTAGTTGTGATATAGCAATTTTAACTACCTACATCAGAAAACTCTGAGTTTATTATAGCCTGTTTATTTGCTTTGTATTTCTATGGTGGCTTTTAAGTTCTGCTTGTAGCTCGGCTGTCGGGGTTTACTGAAAGTGCTTGCCCAGGGCGCCACTGATATTGTTGAATAGATATACTTTCTGGAGCCTCATCAGAACCTGCAAATTTATTTAATTTCTGCAAGTAGGGTCATAAGCGAAAGATTTATTTATTTGCTCTTATTAAATTGTATACATTTCTATACAATTAGAAAAAATTTATATACGATTGTATACAAAAATCTCTTATTTCTAATATGATGAATCTTCTTCTTAATTCGCGGTCGCTTGAAGTAGGTTGGCGATCTAAATGGCTAACAAAGTCCTGGAAACTACATCTCTAAAAATTTGACGTCTTTCTTGTATTTTGCTTTCGATGACCAGTATCCAGCTACCATCATTATATGACCGATATAACTAATTTTTCTTTCCTTTATAGTCAGCAGCAGCTCTGTGGATTTGCTCAATCACCTAAATAAAACAGCATTTGTTATTGTATCCACTCATGATATCGGTAGAAACCTTCTATAAACATACATTTCGAAAGCTCCGAGTCGTTTCTCTGTCCTGGGAGCAAGAGTCCAGCTTTCACATCCATATAGGAGTACCGAAAACACATAGCATCTAATCATACGCACTCGAAGATCTAGACTAAAGTCGGTTCTACTGAAAAGATTTTTCATGTTCGTGAAGATCCCACGGGTCTGCTCGATTCTTGATCTAATACCTATTTTTCAATTATACTGGCTATTAATTAGTGTTCCCAGTTTCCAATTTAAGACAAAACCCACTAAATTTTCTGTCCATTAACAATAAGATTCGCATCAACTTGTGATTTTGAAAACACAACGAGCTTGATCCTTGTTATATTTATATGTAGTCCAAATTGCTCACTTCGACGAACTATGAGATTCAGCATGCTCTGCAGATCGGATAAATTATCAGCCACAATAACGGTGTCATCTGCATATCTGAATAAATATTGCTTACATCGTTATACTAGTAAGGTATAAGTAAAGTTTTAAGTAAAATTTGAGGTAAAGTTTGAGATAAAAATCAAAGTAAAATTTTAAGCAAAGTCTGAGGTAAGGTTTTAAGTAAAGTCTGAGGTAAAATTTTAAGCAAATCTGGGTCATACAATAATACCAAAGGAATCAGTAGATTTAATTACTCTTACGTTACGAAGGTGATCACAATAACTGACCTGGAGACACCGACAAAAACACTGCTCTAGCAGACAGTGTTTTGTCGAGTGCTGGTGCTCTCCAAATAATCTCGTACCCTTGTTTTTTCGATTCAATGAAATATGGAGCTGCTCTCCTCATTTCAAAAAGATGATACAGTCCTGCGAAATGGTGTTTTCTTCCACGGCAAGGAAAATGCTTTTTCTCTAAGCGAAGAAAGACGTGGACGAAAAAAAAATAGTGTCTTCTCAACGAAGAAAACGCATAAGGAAAAGGGACTTGCCTCAGCGAAGAAAATGTGGCTGACATACAAGTTGCCTCTTTTCAGCGAAGGAAATGTGTTTGCAGAAAAACAAGTGGTCTTTTCTCAGCGAGGAAAATGTAGTGTAGAGAAAAACAGTCTCTTCTCAGCTAGCAACATGTGATGCAGAAAAACATCTGTAACAATTACAAACCACACATTAACCTAAATTCTTAACTATGGCATGACAATTATTTACATACAGCAATCTCCCAATCTCCTTACTTTTTACTCATCAGCCTTTTATGGATGATTAAATATATAAGAACCACTATACAGGTTTTTAATTTTTTGAACTTTACTTCACATGTGAACGAAATTAAGTTAATTCGCCGATTAACTATTCTACTTGTACACTCTCGTAGAATAAAATGCACATCTTTTGACCTTACCATTAGGCTTTCCTCTGTCAAAAAATAGCTCCTTATAGAGATGTTTCAAATATGTCATAATTATAAACAAAAGGTCTTCAACAGTTTGTGAAGAAAACTGATATTTCCTTTATCCAATACAAGAAAATATCTTAAAGTATCTGAATACAAAAACTAAAGTCGATCTGTTTTCGCAACTATAATTTTGAAGTTATGCTTTACGTTCACATATTTTAGATTTTATCCAAGAAATATTATTAATACTTACTTACTTAACTTACTTACTTACTTACCTAATCCTTATGCCTTTCTAAACCTTGAGGAGTGTAAGGCCCGTGAAGTTGAGTTATTCTATATCTTTCTTTTCCATATTTCCTTCTATATCCTTCCATCCTGTTTAAATTGCCGATTACCTCTTTTGTTTCTTCTGTATTAGTTTCTTCTCTTTGTATGAGTTCTGTATCTTGTTCCGGTATTATGTCTCTATGTTGATTTTTGTATGCTTTTCCTTCAAAATTTTTTTGCATCCATTTCCTCTCCTTTCTCTGATTGATTCTTACAAGTACATTTGTTGTTCTCCTGTCAGTTCATCCTCTTTTCCGTTTATACCCCTTGTATTCCATATTCTCAATCTAAAAACTCGATAATTATTTCCCATTTCTTTCTTCCTATCTATTTCTTTGAATATCTTCTTATTTGTATTCATTTTACTAGTCCTCTCTTCTATATCCTTTATCTTTGCCAGGGTCGTCGTCAATCTACCTATCTCTCCTTTTCCTCAGTTTTTTGACCTGATGGTCGTAGTATTCTTTCTTTGTTCTTTCAGTTTTTCTCTCTCAAAGTCCCATTTATGTTCTCTTCCTTCGATTACGATTTTTTGATATCCTATTTTCATCTTTTTTCCATTCTTTCTCTCGTTCTCTGCTATATGCTTCAATTTCTTTTGAATTTCCCGTTCATCTTTTGTTAAATCGTTGTTTATATAAACTCTCTCTTAGGTTTCTCAGTTTGTTTTTATTTTTCATTACAGCTTCCTTATCTCCCGTGTTTCCAAGATCTATCTTGTATATAGTCACTCCTATTTTTTATCACATCTTTAATCTGTACTTTTGTGTCCATACTCCTCTCCATAAAATGTTCTAAACCCATTTTCAGATCTGGTTCTATTCGCTTCAAATCTCATTCCCGATATTACAATATTATTCCTTACGTTGTCTTTTTCCAGTGTACGCCTTAGCTCTCTGATCATTTCTATAAAATTGTCTATCTTATCTACTCTTTCGTTTTTCTCTTTCTGTGGTGTTCTTATCAGCTTTTTATTCTTCTTGAATAATCCAATTGACTTTTCTTTTTCTTCGACTCTTCCTCTTTTTGAGTCTTCTGAATTATAATCAACGATATCCATTGTTCTTTCTGTTATAAAAATTTTACGTGTGTTCCTCGTATATTCCATTTTCAAACACGGGAGGAAAAGAAAAAAAAATGTTGTTTATATTTCTTATTAACGTAAACAGTAAAAGCATCAAGGTCGTCGCTTATCGTTTCGTTAGCTTCATACAATTTCACAAAATTATTCTCATAAATCTCCAAATTTTTTTACTTATTGTCTTAATCTAACATTACACTCTGGTTTATTTCTAGTCCCTCTCATTTGCAATCTACAAAATAATTAAGTACATCGAAACACTACCGTAATAATGCTCGTTGAACGAGTTTACTATTGCCGGGCGTTCGATTCACATGTACATACATGGCGATCCGGAACTCAACTCTGTATGCGTGACAATTACTTACATAGAGTAATCTTCCAATCTTCTTACTTTTTACTCATCAGATTTTTAGGGATATTCCGTATGTAAGAACCACTATACAGATTTTCAATTTCTTGAACTTCTCTTTACATGTGAAAGAAATTAAGTCAATTCTCCGACTAACTATTCTGCTTGCACACTATCGTAAAATAAAATGCACGTCTTTTGACCTTACCATTACGCTTTCCTCTGTCAGAAAATAACTCCTTATGGACATGTTCCAAATATGTCATAATTGTAAACAGAAGGTATCAACAGTTTATGAAGAAAACTGATATTTCCTTTATCCTATACATGAAAATATCTTAAAGTAACGGAATACAAAAACTAAGGTAGATCTGTTTTCGCAACTATAATTTTAAGGTTATGCTTTACGTTTACATATTTTAGATTTTATCCAAGAAATATTATCAATAAATTTTATTATAATATATTTATTATAATATAAATCATAATAATATTTTTAAGAAAAAGAATATTTCTAGTTCCTCAAAATAATGAATCTCCGAGACTTAGATGTGACTGTTGCCAACCAATTGCTCAAAAACGTGACCTCATACATATATTTAGGGCAGAAGATCCAGTTGAGAAAAGAGAACCAAGATGCGAAAATCTCCAGACGAACAAGTCTTGAATGGGCCGCATCCGATAAATCGGGACGTATAACGAAGTCACCAGTTAACCCAACAAAACTTAAAAGGAAAGTCCTTACTAGTTGTATAATGCCTGTTCTCACTTATGGCCTAAAAACTACGCGACTAACTCGCCAGTCGGCTAACAAGCTCCAAATCACTCAAAGAGCAATAAAAAAAGCTATGCTTGGAATAAGCCTTAGAGACTGAATCAGAAACCAAGTTATCTAAGAAAGAGCAAAAGTGACGAATGTATTGGAAAAACTAGCATGGCTAAAGTAGTAATGGGCGAGCCACATTGCGAGACAAGATCCGAATAGATGGACTAACAAATTATTAACATGGAGACCAAAGGAGACCAAGAGAAGTGTGGGAAGACCACAAAAACGATGGCGACATGACATCCAGAGGATTGCAGGAACGAACTAGACACGAGTTGCAATGGATAGAAGGGCATGAAAGGTTTTGAAAAAGGCCTACATTCAGGAATGGATGAACACAGGCTGAGAAAGAAAGAAGAAGAAGTTAGCTATTTTAGGTGTTTTCTTAACAGACAAGAAGTAGATTATATCAGGAAAAAGAAAAAAGAAACTTTGAAAGAATTTGGGACCTCTAGATTTCGAAATAAGCAATGTAAAAATGTATCTTTTTAAATAAGAACTAAGTAGCATTTAACGTAACTTATTTATGTGCGTAAATTATATTTTTGATTACCACATGCAAGTGTATTATTACTTATCTTTTCAAGGGATACCTTTAAAAATCTACTTATTTACGACATTTTTTTTGACATTATAACTAACGAAAAAGCCTCTTTATCAATCTTAATGGCTGGAAAAATAATTGTGGTAATTAATCTTTAGCAACAAGGAGATTCAGAGAGTAGATTAGCTATACTTATTTGCTTTTTCACTTTAAGGGTCAAGCAAATGAAAAGTATTATCTTGACTAATACGTTGAATTCTTTTTTGGAAACCTTTGTACTTTAAGAATCACGCTATTTTGCGATTAACCTTAACTAGACACCTGAATTGCTTTTCTAACGAATAACGAATTAATTAAACACAGTTGTTAACAACATATCTCTTTAATCACAGATATATTGATCATCAAATTAAACACCTAAATGAGTGAAATATTACATATTTTACATAAAAAAAAAATTAAACTAATATATTCTACAAAAACCAATGAGACAGATTTGAATGGTATGTTGAGAATGTAAAATCTTTAGCACATTGACAATACTCAGTATATATCACCTCTACACAAAACATTTTATTTTTGCCCTCTTCGCAGGCATTTCGCTAACCATGTTAGCTTCATCAGGAGCGATGGTTGACTGTCAGTTATCGCTCCTGATGAAGCTAACATGGTTAACGAAATGCACGTCGAGTGCAAAAACAAAGGGTTTGGTGTAGAGATGATATATAGTAGCACATTGTGCCAAAGATTCCACATTCTCAACATAGTTGAGATGGCTTCACGGTCAACGGAATTATTATCGTCAGTACAGTAGTAAGATTACATTAATAGGTGCGGATAGGTGGTTTTTAAAGTCTTGCAAGAAATTTAAAGTTTTTTCTAATTTTAATAAGATTAATTTGCCAAAATCAAATATTGCAGAAAGAGTTTCATTCTTTGCTAAACAATAATGACTTGATTGAGAAATCAAAAAATTGTATACAAAACGTAGTATGTTAGAAGTAGAATCATACAGCATATTGAAAAAACTGACTTCAGGATTTTTTTTTATGGATCTAGCACACGTGCTGCAGGGAAGTCCCTAGAGCGCTCCAGGAGCACGTGTGCGGAAAAAGTATTTCAGGCTGTTCTTGAATCGCTGTAAATTGTACTCGGTGGGAAACACGGCGCTGAGCAAATTATTCCAAAGGGAGGATGTTCTCCATATATAAGACTACTTGAAAAGCGTTGTACGCGGAGAACAAGCTGAACTTCATACGGATGTGAAGCATTGGCGCGACGTGTATTTCTAACATGCACCGCTCTGGGAGGAATTAAGCGGGCTACATCCTTCGAACACTTTCCATGAAAATACTTGTAGAACAGACTCAAGTCGCCAACCGTTCTTCGATGCTCCAGCGAATCAAGGCCGCCGGTCAATTCCGGGTCTCCAATCAGACGAACAGCTCTTCTCTGGACAGAATCCAACAAATGCCGTGTATGTTTGGGAGCGTACCCCAAATATGGGAGCAGTATTCCATAGTTGGTCGAATTTGAGCTTTGTAAAGAATTAACAGTTGTTCTGGAGTATAGAGCCTTCTGAAATAATATTCCCAACTTTTGAGCAGCTCTCCTTGCTATGCCTGCAACATGTTCATGCCAGGACATATTTGCTCCCAAACATATTTGCTCCCCTGCTTAAACAATATTAGTTAATCATCACTCCTGATGAAGCTAACATGGTAAGCGAAACGCACGCCGAGTGCAAAAATAAAGTGTTTGGTGTAGTGGTGATATATACTGAGTAGAGACTTGAATGGGCTAAATATTAAATTTTTACTGTTAGCCATTCCATACGTAGTACCTGTTATTATTACCTGCAACATCGGGTATCCTACCGACCAATGACAGATGTACCTAAACTACGCTACAAATCTGATAAATGAGAAGAACTTATTTAATATTTGGTTAGACGCTTGTTTTAATTCAACGACCTATCTGACTACGCTAAGAAGGTTTCCTTTTTAAATGAAATGCCCTTCCAACCACGAATCTTGGTCGGACTGAAAATGTAAAGCAACTGTTGCTTCTAAACATCTTGCCTACAGACAATAGCTTGAAAATCCTAACGTTATAAATCGTAACATCTTTCTTTGTACACGGAATAGATGCAAAGGAATTATCGACGAAACCATGGGGGCACACAATCAAAGAATTAAAAACAAACTCCTTTCCTGCTCACCAAGTCCAGGTCGTTTTGGTCATTCGCTAAGATCATTAGTCAAAGTTTCACTAAATCCACTTTATCTCTACTCGCACGGCCAGATAATACTATTACAACAGCAGTTGAGAAAGCCAACTAGTTAGCTGCACTCTTTGCTTTACATTTTACAGTCGATTTCTAAACACAAACAAATATTCCCTTAATGCAGTCAAGGAAGCCCAATATTCCCTTGAGACAGCGTATCATAAAACGTGTTTTATTGAAGCCAGATATTAAAAAGGCTTCTAGTCCTGATGGACTACCTGCTTTAACACTCAAAAAAATGTGCGAGTGTACTAATATCAGTTTTTTGTAGATTTTTCAACCTATCCTATACAATCGAAATATTTCCTTCTCGCTGAAAATGCAGTTCAGCCGATAGGCAAAAAAAACAAGAAGACCTTGTCACACAACCACCGACTAGACGCATGCTTTCAAAAATATTGGAAGTTATGGAAAAGGCTATTAATCAGCATATTCTACAATATTTAGAAGGATTCAATATTATTAACGTCTATCAAAATGGTTTTCGTAAGCAAAGATCAACAGGAGATCTTCTAACTTATGCAACACATGTTTGGAGCAACGCAATTAAAGACTTTGGAGAATCTCAAGCGGTTTTACTTGATATATGTAAAGCGTTAGACCATGCTTGGCATAACCGATTTTTGGTTAAGCTACGCTCTTATGGTATGTCTAAAAAGATTTGATTATAGCACTCGTATTTCCTCAGAGAATGTATCTTAAGCTCCGTAGTATCTCCTACTCTATTTCTCATCTACATTAACAATCTGCTGAAAATGACCAGGAATCCAATCTACAGATTCCAAAATAACAGTACGCTTATTTCTTCATTTAAAGTCCGTTTGTTTGGAGTTGATAGCACTCAACATGGGTTATAAACAATAAAATGTCATAAACAATAAGCGTCTAAAATGCCCGTACTAGTGTATATATCCAGTGATAAACTGCAAAGTTCACTTATATGCCAACGATACGTAACTGAACCACATCTTGATCATATTCATAGATGTATCTAGAAAGTGAGCGATAATTTTATAGGACTAGCTTTAACTGCCAATGACTATTCACTCTCAATTATTTCGGAAAAGAGATTGGTAATAGTGTCTGGTCTTCCAAGAGTTCGAGAAAACTATTTGCTACAAATTAATGTTAAAATCTGTAAGGAAAAATTACTGAGAGTTGTAGAAATTTAGACCTTAAAATAGATCACAACTTAAAATAGCACTCGCTTGTTAATATAACTATTCGTCAGGTCTATTTCAATCTGAAAATGATTTATTTTGATATTGTTTAAGTTAAAAAAAAAATTGGTCAAGTGCAAGTCTGACTTGCGCAATTAGTGTTCCGTACGTTGATTGCTTTTGACATAAAAATTTTTTGTTACGGAGGTAAAAATGATCAATGACTTCACAAAACACACCCCAAATGAGTTTTCAACAAAGTTTTTTCCGATCTTTACTGAAAACTGATAACCTTGAAATTTTTGTTTTTTATATACCAGATAAATTATTAAAGGTAATGTACTCGTTCATTTAATCTACACCATGTAGAGAATTTTTCAGAATTTTTTCAAAATTTTTTATCAGTAATTGTCGAGATTTCAAGGGGGGGACAGCGATTTTTCACAATTTTTTAAAAATAATACAAAGAAGTCGTGTTTTTACAAGCTTTCATTTAACATCCCACTCGATGACCTGGTAACTTCCTATTTTATGAGGCTATCAGTTCCTATATTAGTGCCAAATTTCAACTTTCTATGTCAAATAGTTTCGGAGAAAATTGGGTGTGACGAACGGCCAGATAGACAGACGGACAGACACCCAAAATGATCTTATAAGTGTTCCGTACGGAACACTAAAAAGATCATGTAGAGTGAATGTTGTGTTGTTCAGGTTTAATTTAATTATGTGTATGGTTTTTCAATAAATTCATTAATCATGTGACGTGTTCGATTCTTCAAAATTCAGACCAGAATGGTGTTGTGCTGTTTAAATACGGTGGGGCATAACTGACCTTACAATTCACAAATCTAATAAAAAAAACTAGCACTGCAATCTAACAGTAAATTACAAAGGAATAAATCTCCCAGTTATAACTCTAAAATTAACAATAGAGATAATAAGAGACAAAATCTATTATCACGTTTTGCTCGCCACAGAGAAATAGGAAATTAGGTTTTGCAGAGTTGCCGATCTCGTCATAAAGTACATTATCGCAAGACTGATAGAATATAAGAGGGCAGCCAGATTTTTCATTGACTTGACAAAAGCATTCGATCGCGTACAACTGGAGGGCGTATTATAACGAAAGACAAGTTCCTCAGAGTACCATCAAAATCGTAAAAAATATTTTTAACGAAACGACATTGTAGCTAAAACAAATAGCGATCTTACAGGATCAATACAGGTACAAGGAGGTACAAATAGACTTCTTGATTCAAGGTCATCTTTACCCTTAAAGCAGGAAAGGATGACGATACTCAGTCTAAGGTTTACCGGTTCGAACCATTACCAGCACTCTTCTTAAGGCGGTGGAATTGCTAGTGGACAAATACATACAGTTAAGGGTGTTGGAGATATAGCTGCATTTAAAGCAGCATGTCCACTAGTCAGGTTAGTTTTTTTTCGATATTTACTGAAAACTTGAAATTTTTTTTTTATATACTTGATAAATTATTAAAGGTAATGCACTCATCATCATTTTCGTTCAATCTGCACCCTGTGGAGAATATTCCAGAATTTTTCAAAATTTTTTGATTGGTACTTTTCGAGATAAAGTATAAAACAAAGAAAAGTGTGCGCATTTGACACCGCACCCGATGACCTGGTAAAAAATTTTTTTTCGCTTCCGATTTTACCCCTAAAACTAACCGTTTAAGTCAAAACTATACGGCTCTAAGATCAATTCCTATATTAATGCTAAATTTCGACTTTCTATGTTAAATAGTTTCGGAGAAAATCAGGTGTGACAGACGGATAGACAGACAGACACTGAAGTGATCTTATAAGTGTTCCGTACGGAACACTAAAAATGGAAGTTTGATATTCAAAGTATTCTTTTATTGTGATTTCAAAAAATCTCTATTTTATAGTTTTACCGTTACATATAAGACAGTGTGGACACGATGGTTTATAATGGATTCCGACTTTTTGAATATTCCTTTCCTCCAAACCATTTTCTGAGGTCGGGAAACAAATAAATCCACTTGGGGTAAAATGCTTTTCCAAATAGTCAAACATAATTACACCCTGCGCGTCCCAGTTGCATCACTTTTCCTGTTGATAAATCTGCTTTCAATGCACTTTCACTTTCACAAACTCACTATTTTGACTGCCGTTTTGTCCCTAGGATGTAACGGTGGATTCACATTTCATCTACAGGCGCAAAATGACGCCAGAAAATTTCCCGATTATGCTCCAACTGTTTCAATCACGCTTTTCAGGGTGCAGTTTTGGTCTAATATCAACAAACGTGGCATCTATTGCGCACGCAGTTTTTTTACCTAAAGAACTTCATGCAGGATACTAGGTACTTGTTCATATGAGGTCCTTATCATCTCAGCAATCTTTCGAAGCTTAATGCGACGGTCTTTCAACACGATAGCGTCAATTTTGTCAACCATTTCTTCAAAAGACACTTCATTCAGGCATCCTGAACGTGCTGCATATGCAGTGCTAGTACGGCCACATTTATCCAGTAATAAATGATCTTGAGTGCTGGTACAGAGTTTTCATGAACTTCTTTTAGTTCAGTTTCTATCCGGACCGCAGTCCACTTTCTTAAATTAAAATGTTTTATTACTGCACGATGATCGGCTTTCTCCATTTCTACGAAACGTATAACAACGATCACTTATGAGAGCTATCAACAAACATCTGCGTTTTGCATCTGTTAGAAAGTTTCAACACAACCGTTTAACAGTTATGTCGCTTAAGAAAATTTCTCGCCATTTCGTAGAAATTTGCCAGTCTTATCAATTCACCCTCGTAGTATTAAAACTTATTTTGAGGAAGATAAGAAATGCAGGAATTACTTACAACGTGCCCCATGAAAAAGTATGAGATGAAATTCTCTGCAATAACAAACAACTCGATAAATGTAAAACATTCGTACTGTTTCTTAAAAATAGTACTATCTAACTAGGACTGTTTAGGTTCCCGGTGAAATTTTAAGAAAGCAGTGAGATTATTGATGCCTGCTTGGTAAGCCGTTATCGTGATCACTACCATTTTGAGAGATTCTTTCTCATTTTTACACGGAGCGAATACTGTTACTGAAAAGTTTAGTTTGACATGACTTTATAAGAAAAGGTCCCTGGTAGTCAAATCAGGGCTACGTGGAGGCTCACCCATGTCACCTATTTCAAAAATCATTTTATTAAGGAACATTTCTTAGTTTGTTGGGCGTTAATTTGGGAGCAAATATGTCCTGGCATGAACATTTTGCAGGCATAGCAAGGAGAGCTTCTCAAAAGTTGGGAATATTATTTCGAACGAGAAAGCTTTACACTCCACAACAACTGTTAATTCTTTACAAAGCTCAAGTTCGACTAACTATGGAATACAAATACACACACTGCATTTGTTGGATTCTGTTCAGAGAAGAGCTGTTCGCCTGATTGGAGACCAGAACTGACCGGCGGCCTTGATTCGCTGGAACATCGAAGAACGGTTGGCGACTTGAGTCGGTTCTACAAGTACTTTCATCGAAAGTGTTCGAAGGATGTAGCCCGCTTAATTCCTCCCAGAGCGGTGCTTGTAAGAAATACACGTCGCGCTAATACTTCACATTCGTATGAACTTCAATTTGTTACTCCGTGTACAACGCTTTTCAAGTAGTCTTTTATATGGAGAACATCATCCCTTTTGAATAATTTGCCCGGGCTGTGTTTCCCACCGAGTACAATTTACAGTGATTCAAGAACAACGTGAATCGCTTTTTCCGCACATATGCCTCTCCTGGAGCGCTTAGGGACTTCCTTGTAGCACGTGTGCTAGACCCTTAAAAGTTGACTGGATAGGAAGTGATGCCATCCAGCCAAAATAAATTTCTATGGTTATATCCATCAAAATTATGGGAAGTATTATGGTAAAATTGTATCTCATCTGAGAATAATGTGTTTGTATACTTTGAAAAGTATTTAAATAACTATAGTAAGTTGTAACAAATTCGATCCTATTTACGAGACACCCATTACAAACTAATAAAATAACTCTCCATGTAAATGCGCACAAAACCTTTGTTCTTTCTAATTTCGTGTGGGTAAATATAAATGTTTGTGTCGTATGTAACCCTGTAGAAAACGTTTGATATTAACTACCTCTAAATGCATATTTAAGAAGTCTGTAACATAATTAAAGTTAAACTCACGTTTACATTCAATAAATATTTGACTTGGACTTCGAACGGAAAACAGTATAATGAAACTCGGAAAGCCGACTGTTTACTAAACAAATATCACGAAACATACACACACATACAAGCCAAACAAATACTCAAAAGTTAAGTCTAAATATAGAGCTACGAGCTTGATACCGGAAGCAAATCTTCTTATGAAAGTTTCTTGTTTTCTGTTAGTACCTTGTTCAACAAGACACTGCAATAATAATAAATGACAAGACTAACTAGAAATAGTAAAAAAATCCAGTCAAGTGTGATTTAAACTGGCATACTGTGAGTATAATCACACAACAATTCGAATGATTACGGACCCGAGCAAACACAAGTTATAAAGTTTATTGTTTTTTTGTGAAGTCACTCTACACACACATCCATTCACATATTACTTCTGTTAATATAGAATATAAAGAAAAAACCTGTCAAGTGCAAGTTGGACTTGCGTAATTAGTGTTCCGTACCCCGATTGCTTTTAAAATAAAATAAAATCCTTACCTAGGCTAAGTTAATTAGGTTCCTGATATGTGACATCTTAAGACCAATTGTGTATTTTCACGTTTTTTTCTTAGTCAATAATATAACAGTTTATAGCATCTTAGCAACCTAATATCCAATAAATCAATTCAGATGATTCAATTGATCCAGAGTCTAGTAATAAAAATGTAAAACGAATATTTATTACCTAAATGTTTACTTAATTATAAACAAAAAAATAAAATTATACCTCGGTACAAGAACGATTCGCTACTCGGTAACAGTAATGTACTCAAGAGTATATTACAAACATCTGCACCATTCATCAAGGAATATAATTTACATAGCTTGTTTATATCAGAAAAACTATCAAAGATAATGCACTAGTGATAATTTTCGCTCAATCTACACTTTATTTAGACTATTCCATAATTTTTTTAAAATTTTTTATCAGTACTTTTCGAGATAGGAGGGAAGCAGGGACTTTTGGTCAAGTATTACATCATATATACTTTTGAACTCACGTTTTCACAAGCTTACATTTGATTCCCTACTCGATGACCTGGTAATTTCTTTTTCACTTTGAATTTCACCGCCCAAAATTAACCCCTTAAGTCAAAAGTTAACTCTCAAACACACACTCTGTTTAGGCCATTAATTCGTATATTTGTGGAAAATTTCAACTTCCTATGTCAAATAGTTTCGGAGAAAATCGGGTGTGACAGACAGACGGACTGACGGACAGACAGATCGACACCGAAGTGATCTCATAAGTATTTCGTACGGAACACTAAAAATAACAAATTTTTTATATTTTGTAGAAAATTTCCACAGGTTACAGTGCTAAGAGGTATAATTCTTCTCGATTTCTCCTAGTTTTAGTTCTTGATCCGAGAACTGACTTATTCGGAATATAGCACGAGACTGATTTAATCCGCTTGCACACGCCTTTTGTATTAGCACACGGGTAGGGACGAGGTGTCGTGGATAATCTGTTAGATTGGTAAGAAGTGCAGACCAGTGTCACGATCAAGGTTGCTGGGATGCTTAGATATTTCGATCGACTTCCGAATTTTTCTAGGATATTAAAAGGAATTTGCTGCAAAAAGCTTTGATTCGTCAAAAAAATCTTGTATCTTGTTTGATGCTGGAATTCTGCAAGGGCAAGCTCCACCACACCCACTCGGGTTAGTGTAGATACCTGGATTTTCAACGGCAATCTTATTTTTGACATATCTGAGATGTTGTGAAAGGTTAAAGCACCTAGCGAATTATGTTATTACTTTATGTTTCCATAGAATTTTGAAATGCGATCTGTGATTTTCTTAATATATGGAAAGACTATAACCCTAAAAGTCCGGTATGTTTGTCTTCTAATCTTTGAAAAAAGCTAGAGAGATACATGATTAATGGAGCGTTCTATATCTCTGTATTGAAGATCGGAAGTATAGTGTTTTTGTTCTAATTCTTAAGATTGCGGCTGAGACAATGATACAGATCTAAGAATAAGGAACTTGTAGCTGAGACACTAGTCTTTATCTCTCATTAATCTAACGCCTCGTCCCTATCGACCCTGGTTGGCGAATATATCAAGTTCACATTAGATTCCGGAAAGTCAGTTCTCGAAACAACCTCAAGAGAAGCCGACAAGATGATGGACGAAACGTCAGCATCTCTTATTTCACAACTTAAGAGAAATTTAGAAGAACTATACCTATAAATGTTTAGTTTCTTTGACTTCACGAATTCTTCAAACTTTTATAATATTATATATTCGAAGCCATCTCTTTCAGTTCCACTTCTACACATTTTACTCCTTATACGTTAACCTTTTAATCATTTTACTTAGAATTTTTTGCTTGAAAAACCAGGAAATGTTCTCAGAATATCACTGTAATTATACAAAACTAGCAGTGCCCGCGCCTCCGCTGGCATGGACTTGATTCACTACTATCGTCACTGCTTATTCCTTCTGTTACCGAACGTAATAAAATATCTGCCATTATTTCCCCTTACCTCTCATTATTTCTTCTTATCTCCGATTATCTCTACATAATTTCCATTACCTAGGCTTATATCTGCTTATCTCCCATTATTTCTCCTTATCTCCCATTATTTATACTTATCTCCCATTATCTTACCTTATCTCCCACTGTCTAGGCTTACATCGAATTATATAGAACATATGTATAGATTTATAAAAACACGTAAATCATTTTATATATTATAGATATAAATTCTTATTATTATATAACCTGGCCAAAGAATATATGTATGAATGTAAAAAAAGACACGTAAATCGGATAAGTGGTTCTTGCGTGATAAACTCATTAATGGACGGACAGACAGACAGAGAAACATTGCATTTTATATATATATATATATATATATATATATATATATATATATATATATATATATATATATACTAGCCGGGCCCGCGGCTCCGCTCGCGTGGACTTGATTCACTACTATCGTCACTGTTTATTCCTTATGTAACCCAAGGTAATAAAATATCTCCCATTATTTCCCCTTATGTCCCAATATTTCTCCTTATCTCCCATTATCTCTACATAATTTCCATTATCTAGGCTTACCTCTGCTAATCCCCAATATTTCTCCTTATCTCCCAATATTTCTCCTTATCTTCCATTATCTCACCTTATTCCCCATTATCTAGACTTACCTCGACTTATCTCGCAATATTTCTCCTTATCTTCCCTTATTTCTTCTTATCTCCCATTATCTCACCATAACTCCCATTATCTAGACTTATCTCTGCTTATCTCCCATTATTTCCCTTTATCTCCCATCATTTATGTTTATCGAACGTATGTATAAATTTATAAAAACACGTAAATCGGATAAGTGGTTCTCGAGTGATAAGGGCACTAACGAACAGACAGACAGAGAGACGTTGCATTTTATATATTATATTCTTTGCTACATGATATTGTTCCATATTTAATGCTTTAGGTAGTGTATTGCAAGAGAACGCGCTAGCGGCAAACTTTTCTCCGACTTGATTCACTATTATCGTCACTGCTTATTCCTTATGCTACCTATCGTAATAAAATGTAGCCTATAACCTGGCCGGAGAACATATGTATGTTTAAAAAAAAAAAGTACGAAAATCTGATAAGTGGTTCTCCAGTGATAAGCGCACTAACGGACAGACAGACAGACAGACAGACGTTGCATTTTATATATATTATAGATGTAATAAAATATATATCTATAACCTGGTCAGAGAACATATGTATGAATTTAAAAAATCACGTAAATCTGATAAGTGGTTCTCGAGGAATAAGCGCTCTAACGGACTGACAAACAGACAGAGAGACGTTGCATTTTATATATATTATAGATATAGATTATTATGACTGTTTTCGTTTTTCTTTCTCACATTTGGTCAATGTGGTTCCATGTTTGGCTGACGGGCGTAAACCAAGTCAGCACAAACGCATTACCATTGTGTATTAAGGAATGACCTGACAATGTTACATGTTTTCAAAATCACTGACTTCTGAATGTTTTTGTGTATGTTTGCGTTGAGTCCTAATTGTACTAAGTGTAGTGTGAATGTTGTTGGTGTAAGGCCTGTGGCTGATATAATGAGGGGGACAATGATGACTTTTTCTTGTTTCCATAGCCTTTTTATTTCCGTTGCAAGGTCTGTGTATTTGGAAATTTTTTCTGTATATTTCGTTTGGATGTTTGCGTCGTTGGGGACAGCTATGTCAATTAGATAGGTGACTTTTTCACTGCACTGAAAAGTAATATCGGGTCTATTGGCGAAGACTGTTTTATCTGTATGGATACTGATGTCCCAGTAAAGTTTGTAATCTTTATTTTCAAGTACGGATGTTGGTGTGTATTTGTAGTAGGGATCTGTGTTTTCTATGAGCTTGTATGTTGTGGCTAGTGCTTGGAGAACTACTTTTGCCGCTGAGTCATGTCTGGCTGTGTATTCCGTTCCGGCTAATATTTTACATCCGCTTGTTATGTGTTCGATCGTTTCTTTCTGCTGGTGGCATTTTCTGCATCTGTCTTCTGTAATAGTTGGGTCTTTGATGATATGCTTTTGGTAGTTTCTGGTTAATATGACTTTATCCTGGATGGCAAGTAAGAAGCCTTCTGTTTCCGGGAATAGCTGACCATCCCGTAACCAGGTGTATGATTGTTTTTTATTTACGTGGTCTTGTTCTATGCGGTATCTGTGTTTTCCGTGGAGTGTTTTTTCTGACCACGTTTTCATCTTTTCCTGTTGTAATTGGATGTGGCTGTGTGTATCTGCTGGGTGGTCTACCCGGGATAAGTCGAGTGGGGTATAGTTTTTGTCTGCTTTGACTGTTGCTGTGTGGAGGCTGGTTTGCTTGGTGTGAAAGAATTTCCTAAGTGCTTGTATTTGTTTTATATGTAATGATCTGATGTCTATAATTCCTCTTCCTCCTGGCTTCCTCTCGATGGTAAGTCTTTCTTTGCATGCGTTGGGGTGTAATTTCCTGTATTTGGTGAATTGAGATCGTATAAGGATGTGAATATTTTCTATGTCTGTTTGTGACCATTTGATGATACCAAATGAATATGTGAGTATATAGGTATAGCGAACGTGTTGATGGTTTTAGTGAGATATTTGGAGTTGAGTTTTGTTTGTAAAAATTTCGTCAGTCTGTTCTTGAATTCGGTTCTGAGCTCTGTTTTGATGTGAGTATGGTTGAGTTTGGTGCTTTGTTGGAAGCCTAGATATTTGTATGTTTCTTTGTCGAACATGTTATCGAGTGTTTCATTATTGATGGTTATTATATTATTATTATTATTATATATCCTGGCCAAAGAATATATGTATGAATTTAAAAAAAGACAGGTAAATCTAATAACTGGTTCTCGCGTGATAAACGCACTAGTGGACAGAGAGATATTGCATTTTATATATATTATAGATTATAGATATTCTCTGCTACATAATATTGTTCCATATTTAATGGTTTAGGCTGTGTATTGCAAGGGAACGCGCTAGCGGCAAACTTTTTTCCGACTTCATTCACTATTTTACGTCACTGCTCATTCCTTATGCTACCTATCGTAATAAAATATAGCCTATAACCTGGCCAGAGAACATATGTATATTTTAAAAAAAAGTACGTAAATCGGATAAGTGGTTCTCCAGTGATAAGCGCACTAACGGACAGACAGACAGACAGACAGAGAGACGTTGCATTTTATATATATTATAGATTATAGATTATAGAATATATATATTCTCTACCACATAATATTGTTCCATATTTAATGGTTTAGGCTGTGTATTGCAAGGGAACGCGCTAGCAGCAAACTTTTTTCCGACTTCATTCACTATTATCGTCACTGCTCATTCCTTATGCTACCTATGGTAATAAAATATAGCCTATAACCTGGCCAGAGAACATATGTATGTTTTTAAAAAAAAAGTACGTAAATCGGATAAGTGGTTCTCCAGTGATAAGCGCACTAACAGACAGAGAGACAGACAGAGAGACGTTGCATTTTATATATTAGAGATGTATAGATCCCATCTTTTACCGAATCGATATGTCACGTCGATTTGTTCCAAAGCTGTCATGCCAATAGGCCGACAGACTTACAAATATGGGAAAATACTTGTTTGTTATGAGTCTTAATAAAAACGAATACAAATAATATCTACATTAATTATTTAGATGGGTGAAATCACAAGGAACCGCCGGAAATCGATATTCTAGGGTAACGTGTTTTAGTCCAGTAGAAGTAGTTTTGACGTGAAATTTACTATTATATCGATAATACTTATTTTATGTATCGATTAGTGCAGTTTTTATTTTTTTTTTTTTAATATGACATTATTTTTATACGACTGTAGTCCAGCAGTTGGACTTATTTATTTCTTAAAAATTAAAATGCCTTTAAGTAATTGGATAGGAGATTGGTTTTGAAATAGCTGAAATTCAAAATAAAGCATTTCAAACTAGTCACAACCGGAAGAGATTAGCTAAAGCCAATAGTAGTAATATATGTCGAAATAAAAAATGTTATATTTCCGCATATAAGGTTAGTGGTAGACGTACACGGCAAAAAATATATTTTTCTTTATTTTACAGTTCATTGCGCTTATTTAGAGTGAAGGTGTTCATATGTTTATTGTAAAGTGTAACGTGTTTTGTTTTTCTAAATAACGTGGTAACATCAGGTACGTTCGAATTCGTATTTTCAACTTATCTTTTCTTTGATTTTCTCATTAGTATATTCATCGGCAGATTGTATCTAGAACCTCGTAATGTGGTACGAGAATGATAGTTTCCTATGTTTTATAGTAGTTGCAAGGCTGTCATCATTAGTCAGACAAATCAAAAATGAGCACCGGAAGATTTTCACAAAAAGAATGGAAAATTTCTTTTACCGGCTTTATAAGGAGATATGGCGTTTATGGAGAGCCAAAGAAAATAAGTAAATGGAACATGATTGGAATATTCGACAGTATGTTTCAAGAAACAAGAGGAAGAGATAAAAGTGCGAATGCTAAAGATAGTTATAAATGATAAACAGATGAAACGTAGAAAAAGCACTTAAAAAATTTAATAATGGAGAGAGTTTAGGCGAGGACGATATTACTAATCAGCTGCTTAAGTAGGGTCGAGATAACGGGCAAAAAAAACTAACAATTTTAAGTGACAAAACTTTTACCATAAATAAAATACTAGATGAGTAAAAAACTAGCCATGTAATGTTCCAAATAGGAACTTCAACTCCATAATTTTCAACAATAAAAATAACAAAATACTGCTTCCATGTTTAGGGCTCCGCTCCCAAACATATACTGCATTTATTGGATTCTATTCAGAGAAGAGCTGTTCGTCTGATTGGAGACCCGGAACTGACCGGCGGCCTTGATTCGCTGGAACATCGAATAACGGTTGGCGACTTGAGCCTGTTCTACAAGTATTTTTATGGAAAGTATTCGAAGGATGTGGCCCGCTTAAATCCTCCCAGAGCGGTGCATGTTAGAAGTACACGTCGCGCTAATTCTTCACATCCGTATGAGTTTCAGCTTGTTACTCCTCGTACAATGCTTTTCAAGCAGTCTTTTATATGGAGAACATCATCCCTTTGGAATAATTTGCCCAGGACTGTGTTTCCCACCGAGTACAATTTACAGCGATTCAAGAACAACGTGAATCGCTTTCTCCGCACACGTGTCGCTCCTCTAGCGCTTTAGGGACTTCCCTGCAGACCCATAAAAAAAATCAACGGGCAGCAAACATTAGCAAAGTTTTTTTTCTATTAATTTTTAATTTAACATTTATTAAAAAACATTCAAAATCTATTGCAAATATTTTATTCCAAGCTTTTAAGCTCGCAAATCCCCTTTAAAAACTTCTAAAAAAGCACTCCAGTTGAAATTTTTGCAAACCACGGTGACGAAGTAGTTTTGCTGATGAAACGTACGCGATATAATGGAAACTCAAGAACTTTTAAACCGAATGGCATCATACTAACTTGATTCATAGCCAGAGAAAAACTTTTTGATGGTTATGATGAAAGTTTCATTCCTTAGTTTACCTTAGTTATGGATCCCGTAACTTTACATTTAGATTTGTGTTCTGTATTATTTATTTAATATACATATAAAATTATTGTAGTGGCTGCCATTTATATAGTTATTAATTTATTTAAGTTAGTTGTTTGAAAATAATTGAAAAAATATTCTTATATTGACACTGACATCAAATGGCGTGATTCAAAAATGGTCGCATTTGGGCTTTTAGAGCATTTTTATATTAGCAAAACCAATCAGATAATATCATCCAGGTTCGGCATTGCGTCTATCAGAGGTATCGGATAATATCCACATAAACAAAAAAGAATAACAACGTAAGGCCTGGAACCTGATGAATAAAAAGGGGGACATTCTTGATTCGTATTTTAACGTAGTTAAATGAAAGTTTTAAATTGATCTTTATAAGTTACATGAACTTTCTGATTAAACGCGAGTTCATAAACTTCCTCTGTCGTTTTACTGACATTGCCTTTATATTTATTATTTTATCACATTTTTTCTATAAAAAACGGGCAAAAGTCAACATTGTTGAAAAAAAAAAAATAAACGAAAATGTATCCCTGTTACCCCTTATGATGTTCACTAAAAATGGGCCGCTGAAGACTTCAGCCACTATCTTAAAAGACGTAAACTAGTTCAGTTGAAAGTCCTGATGAGGTAATCACAAGAGACTAAAATAAGGCAACACCTGCTTTACTTCTTAATTTAAGAATGCGTATGGAAAAAAAAACAGAACGAAGTCAGGAGAATAAACCAAGCTAAACCTACATCTTGTATTAGTACAGCCTATCAAGTAAGAGCGTGACTGCTCGTATTCTTGAAAAAAATGTGTTTTAGGAACATTTCTTGGAATCAGTGTATTCTCTGGTACGCTAAAAAAGGTGAAATTACTTTAGTAAGTTGTCTAATCGCCTTCTGCATCAATAATCGCCTGATATCTTTAAGGCATGGTGTCGCATACTCTGCAAATTTTCCGAATCTCGCAAGACAACCGAGTCAAAGTCCTTTCTCTGTCTTTTCTCTGAGCTTTCTCTTTACAAGGGACTTTTGACGTGACTACCGAGCCACGGCTTGGCAAGTCGTCGACATTTTTCGACAGGTTAAAATGATTTACTCACTTTTTCACAAACGATACCGACTTTTAAATATATTTGGCGGCCGCGGAATGTGTCATGCTGGGCCCCTTTGGATGGGAACAAAGAAAGACTGCCTCGAACCGAAGCGCAAACAAGTGACTCATTTTGGATTTTACATGATTTCGACGAAAATTCGAAATCGACTGATACTTTTACTAAAATGCGTCCTAGAGAAAGATTCCCTATACAGATTTTTTCTTGAATCGCTAGAATCTACCAAAGATTAATTATCGTGGACTCGTTCTTACTTGACAGACTGTATATTGTATTAATTGAGCTTAACTTCACATAAGGAATATCCGGCATATGACCAAGTGTTAGCATATAATAACCGTACCAAAAACAATTCTAGTCTGACTGGCTGATGAGGATTTCAAGTCACTACGATGTACCTTTAGATCGGGACAGTTACATTAGATTTCAGTACGTCAACGCATCATGCATTAAGAGAACAATTAGACAAAGGCATGTTTACGTCTAAACGGAATCCAACACTTTTGCAACTCTTATTTTCAACAGACTCTAAAATTGATAAGGATATGTAGATGATTGAAAACTTCGAACTCGAACTCATTCGTAAAGGGTTTCCGGATAGATTGATTTCCAGAAGAAGTGTCATAAGGGGGTGAAATGGGTGGTGTGGTCGTTAAATTTTGTATTGTTTCTATAGTATTACGAGATATTTTCCACGCTTTTTAGTTGATATTATGGACAATTTTTTAAGCATATAGTTTATAGTAAAATAAATTAAGGGGGGCTAGAGGGGTATCGTATATATCTTTTATAGGGTTCTTGAAATCAAGAAATTTGACAATTAAGTTTATCTTTCCTTAGTTTCATTTTAACATGGAACGGGGGAAAGAGGTTGGGGTCGTTAAATATTGTATAGTTTTAATAGTATTATGAAAATTTTTATTTGTTATAATGGACCAATATAAAGCATATTATTTAGAGTAAAATACGTAAGGGATATAAGCAGTGGTTAGAGTGGTTGCTTTGTGTATATCATGTTACCTGTATTTTTTAGGGTTATAAGTCGAGTAATCTCAAAATTAATTTCCATTACTTTCAATTTTAACCTAAAAAAGTGATCGTTAACTATTTTATAGTTTAAATAATATAGTAAGAATTTTTTCAGATTTTTTAGTTGGGATAATCAACAACTGGCTATATAGTAAAGTAGCTTTTGTGTAAAATAATGAGTTGAAGGGCTTGGTCTAAGCTATTATTTAGTATGAGAAAATGAATGTGTATTCTAGACCTGCATATTTGCAAGTAAACGACTGGGTAAATAATGAACCAATTTTTTTAATCGTTAAAACTAAATCTGTCCAGTTTCGTTAAAGCAATAACATCTCTTAGCAATTCTGACAAAGATAGCTTTACACAATAAATTAAACAGTGAACTTGTGTTATGTTAAACGACGGCTAATATGCACGAAGTAGAAACATCATAGGGTTCTAGTTTCAATAATTGTATTTGCAGCTGCAGCTGACTGTAGTTTTCCTACATCCGAGTTCAGTAGATGTAATATCACCTTAAATAAAGCAGCGTTTATGTCATAGATAGGGGCTCTTTACTAAGTTACGGTAATACCTGGGATGCTAAAAAATACATTTTCCGGAAAATGTAAGTTTATAAAAGTTAATAAGATAGGCAAAGTAGTTTTATTTGCCATAATTCAGAGTTATAGAGAACTGTAAGGAAAGAAGTTGGGGCATTTTTAACAGAGTCTACTATTTACATTAGCAAAGTTTTTGTTCTATGAATTTTCAATTTAACATTTACTAAAAAAAATCAAAATCTATTGCAAATATTTTATTCCAAGCTTTTAACCTCGCCAATTCCCTTTAAAAACTTCTAAAAAAGCACTCTAGTTGAAATTTTTGCAAACCACGGTGACGAAGTAGTTTTGCTGATGAATCGTACGCGATATAATAGAAACTCAAGAACTTTTAAAACGAATAGCATCATACTAACTTGATTCATAGCCAGAGAAAAACTTTTTGATGGTTATGATGAAAGTTTCATTCCTTAGTTTACCTTAGTTATAGATCCCGTAACTTTACATTTAGATTTGTGTTTTGTAATATTTATTTAATATACATATAAAATCATTATAGTGGTTGCCATTTATATACTTATAATTCATTTATTTTAGTTAGTTGGTAGAAAACAGATGCATAATGAAAAAAAATATATACGAAGAGTGGATTTAATTCACTAAAAACTGGCCACTCATAACTGCAGCTACTATCTTATAAGACGTAAGCTAGCTCAGTTGAAACTGCTGTTTTACTCTTAAGTTAAGATTGCAGGAGGGAAATTAGGAGAATAAATAAACAGCAAAAAAGCTATTAATTTGTTTTACCCTTTATTAGTTAACCAAAACACTAAATTTAACACAATAATACTCACTGTGGCATACCCAGCTATGAAGTCTCAAAACATTTAGAAAATATTGCATTAAAGGAAACTACAGTGTTTAAGTGATATTACTTCAAAGCAGGTGTTGATAAATTTTATGTAGTTTAAAAGTACGAGAGTCCAAGAATAACGGACCGTCTATTAACCTATATACATATATCATCCATCAGCCGTTTTCATCCACTGCTGGATGTAGGCCTCCTCTAAGAACTTCCACTGTTCTCTGTCCTAAGCGGTGTTAACCCAATTTCCTGCCACTCTTTTGATATCATTGCTCCACCTCGTTGGTGGTCTACCTCTGTTCCTGTTGTCTTGGGTCTCCATTCTATTAGTCTTCTACACTATCAGTTATCATCTCTTCGAGCTATATGGCTTGTCTATCTCCATTTAGACTGCGTAATTTTTTGGATAATATCTATTACTTTTTTCGTTATCTGATAGTTATGTTTGTTATTCTATCCTTTCTTTTGATACCTAGCAAAGCAAAATAAACAATTCTTTAAGTAAAATAATAAAAAACAATAAAACTAAGAAACATAATAAATCTGAGGTTTATAAATTAAAACGTGGCTCCTTCCCTAAAGTTTACATAGGTGAACCGAGTAGAACATTCTAACAAAGAATAAAAGAACATAAAAAAGCATTTGAGAATAAAACTGAAATTTCACATTATGTCTCTCATTTATTTTCTGAAAATCATAGTTTTGATGAAAACTTCGATATATTACATATTATTTACAAAAATAAAAAGTTGAATTCCTGGAAATTAACAAATTAAAGGTTTCCGAGATATTGCGAAATAATCAACTGAATTTATACAACACTCCTTTGTTAAATATTAAGTTGAGGTAATTATCTTCCCAATGTACCAAGTTGAAGCCCTTCAAAAATTTTTACATAATTTTGTTGATGGTCAATTTATTTATAAGACTTTTAGGGAATTCGATATAATTAATGTATGAGTTGATTGATTGGTCCGTTACTTTGTGACAGTACATTTTAACAATAAAATTACTTAATTACTTTGCTAACTGACAGTAAATATATTTTTGTAAAGATTTACAAATGCGTTATCGCGATTTCCTAGTACAACTACATTTTCAAAAGTTTAACTAAGACTTAGTTTAGGTTATTTAGTGTCAGTTAACAAATTAATTAAGTAATTTTATTGTTAATTAAGGTATGGTTTAAATATTTGTACTTAAATTAGTTATTCGATAAAATAATAGAAGTTCAACTACCACTTTTGAGAAAGGTACTGTGTACCGAAACATGTCGGGGCTGGTTTAAGTTGTATTATTTTATTTATTTCACTTTGATAAATAAAATATAGTGAAAATCTAAACAACAGTTCGTCTCTTAATTGCCTTAAAATTGATAAAAATATGTAGATGAATAAAAACTTCGAACGCGAACTTATTCGTAAAGGGTTTCCGGATAAAATGATTTTTAGAAAAGATGTCATAAGTTAGCCTCCATTTATCGATTTATTTTTATTAATATCAATATTTAATAACCGGTCAAGGCCAAGTTGGACTTGGGCAATTAGTATTCCGTAAGTGGATTGCTATTAAACTAAAATTTTTTTATTATGAAGGTATAATATGTTTAATGACTTCACAAAACACACCCCAACATAGTTTTTTTCCGGATCTTTACTGAAAACTGATAACCTTTATTTTTTTTTTCTTATATATATACCAGCTAAATTATTAAAGGTAACGCACTCGTGATAATTTTCGTTCAATCTCAACCCTGTGGAGAATATTCCATAATTTCTTAAAAATGTTTTGATCATTACTTTTTCAGATAAGGTGGGGACAGCGATTTTTTGCGATTTTTTAAAAATAATACAAAGAAAAGTGTGCGCAAGTATTACATTATACATTTTTTTGAACTCACGTTTTTACAAGCTTTCATTTGACACACAACTCGATGACCTGGTATAAAAATTTTCTTTCACTTCCGATTTCACCCCCCAAAACTAACCCCTTAAGTCAAAATTTAACTTTCAAAACTATACGGCTCTGATGAGGCCATCAGTTCCTATAGTAGTACAAATTTCAACTTTCTATATCAAATAGTTTCGGCGAAAATCGGGTGTAAAAGACGGACAGACAGACACCGAAGTGTTCTTATAAGTGTTCCGTACCGAACACAAAAAAAAAACATCTTGGATTTGCAAGGAATGCACCAAATAAAAGGTTAACTTTTCTTATTTTCCTTGTTAAATGAAGGTATTTTACCCGTGAAAAGATACCTTCGGAGATTTTTTGCTTTTTTAACGTTTTAGGGTTCATAAATTGCCGCCAGTCTGTCTGTCTGTTGGCACGATAACTCTCGAACGAAATGAGACTTTAATTTTGAGAGTTAGTATAGCATATGGTATATAGTAATACCTAATGGGATGAGACTAATAATTTTTGGTCAATATCTATTTATGGGAATGGGGTGAAAGGGGTGTATGTCGATAAATTCTGAAAGGTTTTAACAGTAGTGTCGTAATTTTCCTAGTCCTTTGTTAAGACAATTAACAAATTTTATGCATACATATTTATAGTAAACCATATAAGGCATTAAAATGGTAGGGAAGAAAATTAGAGGGGTTACTCCAGATGTATAATGTTATATGTCGTTTTCAGGATTTTTAAAGTCGAGAAATTCAAAAGTTTGGTCAATTTTTTAATATTTTTAATTTTAACATGAGAAGGGGGTGAAATGGGTTGTGTGGTCGTTAAATATTGTATTGTTTCTATAGTATTACAAGATATTTTCCACGTTATTTAGTTAATATTATGGACAGTTTTTTAAACCTATAATTTACAGCAAAATAAATTAAGGGTGGTTAGATGGGTTTCATGTATATCTTTTTTAGGGTCCTTGAATTCAAGGAATTTGAACACTAAGTTTATTTTTCGGTAGTTTCATTTTAACATGGAAAGAGGAAAAATAAGTTGGGGTCGTTAAATATTGTATAGTTTTAATAGTAGTATAAATTTAAGTTTTTATAATGGACAAATTTAAAGCAGATTATTTATAGTAAAATATATGACGCATATAAACAATGAGATAGAATATTAGAGGGATTGCTTTGTATATATCCTATCACTTGTATTTTTTAGGAATCTTGAAGTCGAGCAATCTCAAAATTAATTTCCATTACTGTCAATTTTAACCAGAAAAAGGGTTGAAAAGGGGTCGTTAACTATTGTATAATTTAAATAATATTATGAGAATTTTGCAGATTTTTAGTTGGGATAATCACCATTTTTAGTATTCCGTACAATACACTTATAAGATCACTTCGGTGTCTGTCTGTCACACCCGATTTTCTCCGGAACTATTTGACATAGAAAGTTTAAATTAAAAAAAAAAAACACAAAATTTCAAGGAAAAAAAACTCTATTGAAAACTTATTCAGGGTGTGTCGAGTCATTGATCATTTTATACATTCGTACCAAAATTTTTATTTAAAAAACAATCAAGGTACGGAATACTAATTGTGCAAGACCAACTTGCACTCAACCAGTTTTGTGTTGATATATCTGGCTATATAGCAAAGTAGCTTTTGAGTAAAATAATGGGTTGAAAGGCTTGGTCTAAGCTATTATTTAGTGTGCGTGCGAAAGAGAATAAGTATTTTAGAGCTGCATATTTGCTAACGAGGTAATGGGTAAATAACCAATTTTTTTTTAATCGTTAAAACTAAATCTGTCCAGTTTCGTTGAAACCATAACATCTCACATTCTTTACTACCTGCCATTTCTAAGCGCTCTCACAAAGATAACTTTACACAATAGATTAAACAGTGAACTTGTGTTATCTTAAACGACGGCTAATATGCACGAACTAGAAACATCATAGAGTTCTAGTTTCAATAATTGTATTTGCAGCTGCAGCTGGCTGTAGTTTTCCTACATCCGAGATGAGTAGGTGTAATATCACCTTAAATAAAGCAGCGTTTATGTCATAGATAGGGGCTCTTTACTAAGTTACGGTAATAGCTGGGATGCTAAAGAATACATTTTCCGGAAAATGTAAGTTTATAAAAGTTAATAAGATAGGAAAAGTAGTTTAATTTGCCATAATTCAGAGTTATAGAGAACTGTAAGGAAAGAAGTTGGGGCATTTTAACAGAGTCTACTATTTGCTAAAATAAAGTACGTTGCTAAATATTAGCAACGTTAGAGTTAGATAATAAAGAAATCCATCGTTATATTTTATTTCGGTCCTATGCAACGTAATGAATGAATGAGTGAATTACTATCTTACTTGCAATGTTATTAACACTTCCGTTAGCACATTTTGCAGTTCTATTCCTGGAAAATTGTCTACCGATAAAGTCATACATATTTTCAATTAATAACGACGCAGATCTTTCGAAGTAAATATTGATGTTACAGAACGGAATAGAACGCATTTCTTAATCTGTTTCGCAAGTGGTTTTTTCCTCAGTTCTTCTATAGTAATGTAAAACTGATAGTTGCACCTGCATAAAATATTTTAACAAAATTTATACTGTCTCTTTTTTATTCATTTTATTTTTATAATATTTTAGAATATGATGTATATGATATACATAATCTTTGCTGCATTACTGAAACGTTAATAAGCTATTAACACGTCAATGTAATTTTGTAATCCACGGACTACAAAACCCAAGAATATATGGGATGTAGTGAAAATCGTTTAACTTATTTAAATCGATAAATCCTTGTGTTAAGAGGAACTGTACAACAATAGTTAGAACAATAATTAACAAGAAAATTGACCCTGACGACTTATGGCTTTTCAGTATCTACGCCAATGATTAGAGTTATATATAGATTGATACCAATACGAAAAACAATTAAGGCCAGTTTTGATAATACCTAGGATGGTTGTAAAGTTACCACTCTTAAAATTGCCAGTTTGTTGTTTCATTTCATAAAAAATTAAAGAAATGTTATCTACTTCAGTTTAAAAAATAAAGCAATTGTTGCTAAAGAAACAAACTACCCCTGAAGTTCAGTGTTTTAATGACTATATTTTCGTTAAAACATTTTACTGTAGTTTCATTGTAGGAGAGTGTGAAACGATATAAAATATAATTTTTCATCATTTCTATCCAAAATGACCATTTTAATGAATAAAACATTATCGTGTGACTTTTACAAGCTTTTTGGCAGTCTTGTTTCGAATCAATCGTTGTTATTTACATGCTGCGCCATGGCTTGCGCAAAACTCTAAATGTTGCCTTTGAAGCTGGCGCACAATGGGGCGAATGCCTTATTTTTCGGTCATTTGCTTATAACTTCCACATTTGTTATTGGAATGACTTCAAACTTAATACACATAATGTACGATTAATATATGTTCAGTATATGAAATAAAAATCATACTATATACTGTTATCGCGTACGCAATAAAGCGTAAAGATGATTATTTCAAAATACTAGACAACAAATTGAAAAAATTTTCGATTACATGAGTGCGAATAGTGATTTTAAATGTATTTTTGCCTCCTGAACACGAATCCGTTGTCCAAATTTACCTACTGCGTCGTAATTTTGAGAAAAATGACGGAAATTTGCAAAAAACGACGGTTTCAAGGATTTTCATGACATAACACAGGCACAAATATTTTTCTCATAAATTTCGTTAATACTACGCGTAAGTATCAACATTTAGCTTTAAAATACCTTTTGTTTCGTTTTGGTAATTTTTTTTTATTTTCGAGGTATAGCTAAAATTACAAACACTGGTTGCGCTTACGCAGCATTAATATCATTGTCCCATGTTACGATTGCACTACGCATGCGACATGTAACGGAACATTAACCCATCAAAATACACTCATGAAGCGAATAATATTTCGAGTATCAATTATCTGCTCTTAGCGTTACCCAGGATCAACGACGTGGACATGACAGATATTTGATCCCTCGGGGTGCTTGATTTTTGTGAGTTCCCTTGCCTCTCACATTTATACTTCTTGTTTTAATCATCGTAATCTGTATCATCATCACTAAAATGTAATAGATGTTTTACATCTTCGGACAATTCTTTCTTCTTACGTTCCATCAATTTTCGCGAATTAGATATTATCGGATCTGAAGCAATCATCAAATTATTAAAAATATCTTCATTATTATATATTCGAGACATTCTTCGCGAAAGGTTTTCTCTCTATATTTTCTGAAATATTTGTGATTTGCTTCCTAAACATCTTCAGATAATTGCCCTATTGGCACGATAGCACATTCGATGCATCGTTTATAATCTGCTGAACAGTTTTGATTCTGTGAATAATTATCTTTACATGAATTATCTTTACGCTTTATCGTGCTCGTGATAATAAATTGTATGATTTTGATTTCATATTTCTGAAAATATATAAATCGTTATATATATTAAATTGAAGTCATTCCATTGACAAATGTTGAAGTTATGAGCAAATGACCGAAAAATGTCGCATTTGTCTCACTATGGCGCGCGATGTAAGCAAACACTCGCATTGAGATCGAAATTTCAAAGTAGTCAAGCCGCGTTGCCGAAAAGAGGCAACAAGAGTTTAATTGCCCTTTTTTTAGAAGTGTATACTTCATAAGAAATGAGGAGTATATCGTCATTTTTTTCATTTCATTGGAATATTGCCCGAGAGAATGCCTGAGTGGAGAACGTTAGATCAAGTCGGGGGAACTTCAATGTCCATTTTTTTACCAAAGGGGGACGAAGGGGGATATTTTCGGAAACTAGAGACTTTGCCCTATCAGATGATGAAAGCGCCATCTCATTCCACCTCATTCCAAAAACTTTATACATCTTTGACTATTGAAGTAAGAATAATTTTTTGTGTCGAATATGTCAAATGTTTATTAATATATTGTAGCACTCTAATGACGTTACACTAAGATTAATTTGTTGTCTGAAACCTAATAAACAAGTTCTAGTAAGCGTTTAACTCATATTCGCAGTTATGTTGTCCACAGAGAATTTAGAATGTAATTTCTCGAATTACAGAAATTCCAACATTGACGAAAATGTCACACTTCAATGGATAATTTTAAGGAAGGCAGAAGGAATAAATTAGTTATAAACATATTTATGTATGGTTTATGATATATATTAATTTTTTCATCCAATATCCGATTTTTTACGCCGTCGCCCCAATGTGCGGCGTCGGTTAATAGTCCTTTCTGGTGTGTATTTAATGCTATTTTGAGCGGGTTGTTCTATACAATCGAGTATTCGGAAAAGCAACGTTTTTGTTTAACTTTTTAAGTCAAGAAGTAATGCTTGTTACTGCAACGTAGGAATTAGCATACTGGTTTTTGGAACATTGTAATGATTTAGTCAGGTAAGGTCTTTTTAGTGGCAAAAGAAAAAATAAGAAATAAAAGATTGCTTGAAAGCGTTGTACGCTGATTAACAAGCTAAACCTCAGACGGATGTGAAGCACCAGCGCGACGTGTATTTCTAACGTGCACCGCTTTGGGAGGAATTAAGCGGGCTACATCCTTCGAACACTTTCCATAAAAATACTTGTAGAACAGACTCAAGTTGCCAACCGTTTTTCGATGTTCCAGCGAATCAAGGCCGCCGGTCAGTTCCGGGACTCCAATCAGACGAACAGCTCTTCTCTGAACAGAATCCAACAAATGCAGTGTATCTTTGGGAGCGGAGCCCCAAACATGGGAGCAGTATTCCATAGTTGGTCGAATTTGAGCTTTGTAAAGAATTAACAGTTGTTGTGGAGTGTAAAGCTTTCTGGTTCGAAATAGTATTTTCAACTTTTGAGAAGCTCTCCTTGCTATGCCAGGACATATTTGCTCCCAAATTAACAGCCAACACGCAAAAAATTGATACTAAAGAGAAAGATAGATATTTGGCAAGAAAGTTAGTAGGTGTCCCAAAACGGCTGATAAATGGGACTTCAACAAAACCAAAAAAAAAGTACTAAATGTTTCTTTACTTAACCCAAGGAATCACCCATTGAAATATAAGAAACGACTTTCATAACTTTGAGGGCTGATAGGTCAGCTCAACCTTGCAAGAATATGGAATCGTTATATTTCGAGATACTGACACTTTTATGAATTTCGTGGAAATCCACACATTAGATCAGCTTATCGAGGGCCACAACTACAAATTTCCGTATTTTAAGATTCTAATTATTATTACGTAATCTTGAATACCCCTGCTGTTGATCACAACTCAAAAGAATAGTAATTGAGCTAAGCCTGTGAGCATCATGGTGACCAGTATTATTTTGACATTTTGATAGTTTTGTAGTCGTAACCGTTTAACCAAAGTCTTATATTATCGATGCTTATTAGTCAATAGTTGACAGTAAACTTTTTTATATGATAGCATAGAATTATTATAAATGCTGCGCCACCACTGACCTAGAAAAAAACAACAAAAATAGATTGATTTTTTGGGAATATTTTCTAGGATATTACGTTACTGCAAATATATAGTATGCGAAACGAAAAATACAAAAATAGATATTATATACTTTATTTCTCTATTTAAATGATAAAAAGAAACTTTTTTCTGATATCAAATTTCACCTGAAACACAAGGTTTCCAAATATTTTAAATCCATTTTTCTTTCTTTTCTTCACAGTTCCATACATATTTTTTCCGTTAAGTGCTTCTTTCCTACCAAGAAAGTATCTCAGCCCCTTTGAAAGACACTTCGATTAACTTACAATGATATGTAAACCTTCCTAGTGAATAAAATTCATTAATCTTTAAAATTTTGAAAAACATTTATAATTCTCAATGATAAGCATAATACAGAGCTACTTTTGAAAGTATTCTGTATTATTGTCGTTCTGTATAAGGGACAACGGGGAAATGTCACAACCTTAAGATAAATTTACCCTAACTCTGTAAAAATAAAACGTTTATCATACTGTGAGGGTGTTTGCAGACTCTTGGCTATAAAAATGATGTTGTACAAAAGAATTGCTTGGTGTCTTAGTACTTTGGCAAAATTTTGAAGTAGTTTGTCTAGTTTTTACGAAGAGGTAAAGCGATTTAACGCAAAGCGAAAAGATAAACTCCCTAAGTCAAAAATTATTCATAAATAAAAATAAATATTCATTATTCGGGGGGTGCAAGCTAAAACCCGGATGATCCCGGATGATCCCGGATGATTCCAGATCAAGAACATCGATCGAGGAAAACCATCAGGCTTGTTAAAGAAAATGAAGTGTACAAAACTACAATTTTCAAGATTGGATACGAAAATTTGAAAAAGTTTCTGCACAATGGATCCTTTAACTACTTACACCAGAAATTGACGAGGAAAGAAACTACTCAAATTTCCTTAGCAGTTAGCGACATCGAATTTGAAAAGGGTTATAAAAAAGGACATTCTTTACCATATGTTTTAATAGACAATATGCGAGGAAAGTTTTTGAATAGAAATGTTTCAATTTTTTATTTATTGTAATATTTATATGTTCTCGGGTGTAATGTGAAGGCTTTAAGTCCAAAAAAAAATCCTTGGCAATTAGCGATATCAAGTTTGAACAGGTTTATAAAAAGGAACATTTTTTACTATGTGTTGTAATAGACTTCTCTTCTTCTATCGGTTTGGGATGTTGGCGATCAAAAGAGCTATTCTGACTTTGTTGACAGTCGCACGAAAAAGGTCTGTGGTTGTTAGGGAAAACCACACTCTGAGATTCTGGAGCCAAGAATTTCGTCGTCGTCCTGGACCTCTCTTGCTATACACCTTTCCCTGGAGTATCAGTTGTTGCAGGCCATAGCGCTGTTCGTTCCTCATTATGTGGCCCAGGTATTCAAGTTTTCGACTCTTTACACTAAAAGATATTTCACATTGCTTGTCCATTCTTCTTAGAACTTTTACGTTTGTTACTCTGTCCACCTAGGGAATTATCAGTATTCGACGATAACACCACCTTTCGAATGCCTCAAGTCTTCTCATGGTGGCGTAGGTCAAGGTCCAAGATTCGACTCCGTGCATGAGCACTGAGAAGACAGTATCGAAGTAATCGAACCTTAGTATTAATTAGAATGTCTCGACTCTTGAGGATTTCGTTCATCTTAATGAATGAAGTTCTTGCCATCTCGATGCGTCGCTTTATTTCGCCTGAGTGATCCCACCGATCATTTAAGATGGTGCTTAGATAAGTGAAGCCTGACTTCTTCTATTGGTTGCTGCTGCTCAAACACTAATTCTCGGGGTGGTACCTGGTTTTTACTAATAACCATGTACTTAGTTTTCTTGATGTTAAACTCGAGACCAAGGAGTTGACTTTTTTCCAACAGACTTGAAACAATAGACTGCAAACCCTCTAGACTGTCTGCAAAGATAATCGTATCATCCGTATATCTTATATTATTTAGACGTTTTCCATTCACCAGAATGCCTTCATCAATCTCTTCCAATGCCGTTCTTATAATTTCTTCTGAATAAATATTGAAAATGAGAGGCGACAGGATACAGCCCTGGCGCACTCCACGCTGAATTGCAACATCCTCTGTGTATTGTCCATCTATTTTAATGGTAGCTGTCTGATTATAGTAGATGTTATTTATAACTCTTATGTCTTTATCGTCGAGGTCAATAGACTTTAGTATTGAGAGCAGTTTGTCATGTTTAACTTTATCGAAAGCTTTCCAGTAGTCTATGAAGCAAACGTACACGTCACAGTTAACAACTCTACAGCGTTGAAACAAGACCTGAACAGCAAAAAGAGCATCTCGAATACCCAGCGCATCCCGGAAACCGAATTGAGTACGGGATATGTGGCTCTCACATTTTTTGTATATTCTGTTGAGGATAATCTTAAGAAAAGTTTTAAGAAGGTGACTCACGAGACTAACGATTTTAAAATCCTCGCATTTCTTCGCGCCAGGTTTCTTTGGTAGAGTTATAAAAGTAGATTTTAGCCAGCTTCGAGGAATATTTCGAGATTCGTATATATCATTGAACAATGAAGTAAGCCATTCTATTCCTGCATCATTCATAAGTTTAAGAAATTCTGCATAGAAATTATCTGGACCATTTGATTTTCCGTTTTTCAATCTCCTAATTGCAGCTCTCACATCATCGGTTGTAATTCTAGGTCCTGTTTTACAATCTGTGACATCAAAAGTTTGTCGGTCATCGCTGAAAGATTCTTCCACATATCTTAGCCAAACATTCCTTAATTCATCTGCATCTGTTATTGGATGGTTATGGTCATCAGTAAGCTGTCCAGTCATTTTAGGTTTGTGCAACCCAGCAATCTCCTTTACTTTTTTATGTAAGTTGAAGGAATCATAGTTTTTCTCAAACGTCTCTATTTCGGTACATTGTTCTTCAAACCACTTATTCTTGGCAACTCTAATAGCTTTCTTGATCTCCTTTTCTATTTGCATATATTTTATGCTGTTTTTGTTCTTGTACTTTCTACGATCACCCATCATAATGAGTATATCGTCAGTCATCCATTGTTTTCTCTTGGTTTTTTTTTATGGGTCTAGCACACGTGCTACAGGGAAGTCCCTAAAGCGCTCCAGGAGCGACACGTGTGCGGAGAAAGCGATTCACGTTGTTCTTGAATCGCTGTAGAATGTACTCGATGGGAAACACAGTCCTGGGCAAATTATTCCAAAGGGATGATGTTCTTCATATAAAAGACTGCTTGAAAAGCGTTGTACGAGGAGTAACAAGCTGAACCTCATACGGATGTGAAGAATTAGCGCGACGTGTATTTCTAACATGCACCTCTCTGGGAGGAATTAAGCGGGCCACATCCTTCAAACACTTTCCATGAAAGTACTTGTAGAATAGGCTCAAGTCGCCAACCGTTCTTCGATGTTCCAGCGTTGTTGGGCGTAGGTGTTCATCAAGGATTTTCTGATTAATTTCTTGCAATTTTTCCACCTCTTCATCAACATTAGTCCACTCCCCTTTTGTATCAACCAATTCCCCAATATGTTGTTCTACTACTTGTTTAAGTTGTTCGTTTTTCAGCTTTCTCAGATCATATTTTATTGTTTTCTGACGTTGAATTCTTTTTAATTTCAGAGTGACCATGCCAACTAGGGGATTATGATCTGATTTAATGTCAGCGCCTGGTTATGTTTTCACAGATATTATTGAGTTCCTATACCTCTTGTTAATCATGATATAGTCAATCTGGTTTCTTGTGACTTTACTTGGTGAGTCTTGTGGCGATTTCCAAGTGTATAGGCGCCGCGCTGGTAATTTAAAAAAGGTATTGGTAAGGACTAGATCTTCTTCCATTGCAAAGATGTTCAGACGGTCACGTCTCTCATTACGCTCACCCAGTCCGAAGGGTCCCACGAGATCTCCGCCTCTTCCTTTACCTATTTTAGCATTAAAGTCGCCCATAACTAGTCTGTTGAGTTTTCCAAGAACATTAGTCAACTCATTATAGAACAATTTGATGTAATAGACAATCGTCTGCAATGTTCCGTTTTTGAATAGAAATGTTTCAATTTTCCACAGAAGGCGAAAACTCAAGCGCCTTGTGGAAACGCGACTATTTTTTGGGAATGTGAAGGAATATTGGTTATTGTATGTATTTATGTGTGTGTACGCATGTAGGCGAGCGTGTGTTGGTGTGGGCGTTTGTGTGTGTATGCACGTGTATGTGTGTGTGTGCGTGTGTGCGTTCATGTGCTCGTATGTGTGCGTGAGGGTGTGCGTGCCCGGGTTCGACACCACCATCAATCAACGTTTACAACACCAGCAAAACTAAATACTCAAATTCTTTCCCCCCGACTGCTTCAAGCACCAAGGTCAGAGATAGCGCTGAGAGGTCCTTGAATACGAGGGATTTACACTGATTTATGTAAATATTACGTACCATACCACCGTATGGAAAATTAAATATATAGTATATGGACTTAGGTAACTTTACCGCTCAAACCCAGTTTTTTTTTTAATTTTTTCTCTGTACAAAAATAGAATAATTATAGTCCAATTTCTTACAAAATTAGGCTAATTTTTTTCATGATTTTCTATGAAATTTTCTATAAATTTTTTAAAATGTAGTTTTGTTTCTCCAAAAGTGATACCTTTAAAACGCTGTCATTTTATTATTCATACTGGTATAGCATGTAACCATTGCACCGTTTCTAGTAAATCATCTTGTCCGGTTAGCGTCTCTCAAAGGTTAAAAAACCATTAAAAAATATTCATTATGTTCGTAAAAAGTGCAGGATATTTTTGGGTAACTTAGTATCATGATATTCAGCAAACCCACAGGATGTATTATACCTCATACAGTTATAAAACCAAAAATGACTCAAACCAGATGTGTATTATCTCCTGACTATAAGTGGATGTTAATGCTGGTCTCATATATAAGAGAAATTGACAATCCAAAACACCATCTGAAATATTTGTTGCGTTGATATGAATAAGCTGCCTTTGCATCTTAATTTATTGCTCTTTAACCACGACTTTACTGTTAGAAATAGCAGCCAACTAGTGCAGCCAGCTGCGGCCGTGTTTATACAAATAATAGACTGGCAAAGGTCTCTATGATGTTCCTATTCCGTTAGATGATTTTAGTTAAAATTTAACATTTAGGTGCCTTGTGTAGTGCTGAAAGTTATCTTGAAAATGAACTTTGTGTAATGGATCGATTTATTATTGCTTTTCTAATCCAATTAGTTTGTAATTAATAAACTTTATGTTGTTATGATGACAATTTTTTTTAACTCCTGTTTAAGGGGACTAACCATTTTCGAGTATTTTATTTTAAATTTTTTAGTAAAGTACATGCGATTTTGCATCAAATGGTGTGAATAATCTGACTACCAGAAGTGGCTAAAATGATCGAAGTTGGCTAGTTCTGGTCATTTTCTTAACTCTGTTCTATTACTACATCATGCACCACATTAATTTTATTACATGAGTGGATTTGAAGAGTTTTGCTAACTCTTGCTTTGTTCTCCCTTACCCACAATATTGTTTCTATTTTTATGGGAACAGTGATAACTATCATAATAGTCAAGTCCCGGAGACACTTCGGCAGAACTCGAAGAACGAGAACTCTGGATCGCATTACTGCAAACAGAGGAGCCGGGTGTTGCTAGACTCACTGTCTCTGGGTTTGGTACGGATTCTTCGTTTTTACGACAGAATCCTCTTTGTTTATTAAAAATTTTGGGAACACTAGAACGTGGCATTACATAACAAAAAAGAAAAGAGTCACAATTAAACGAGGTCAGACTCAGATGACATACCTTGGAATGGTTGGGTATAGTCATTGTAAAAACATATTCTATTGTTCTGAACTCTTACAAGAACAGAAAACTAAGAAACGAGCTAGAAATCGGGAGTTTTTGAAAAATTGCTTATCCTGAAAAGTCACGTTTTTTGAGACACAATGATCCTTTTTTCAGCTATTGTAATAGATATAGTTATGATTTTTTTTTAGTAAGTTAAGGACATGTTCTTGAGCATTTTGAGTTGCACGGATTTCTCCATAAATCAAAAATTCCAAAAAATATTATCGGAAGGAAAAAAAAATTGAGACGTATTTTGATACTTCAGTTTTTTTGGAGTTATAATTAGGCAAAGAAAAATTTTAAAAATCTACTACGTTTAGATTGTTTCCTAATAATCGAGAAATAGCTAGAAAAAAATAAGTTGAAAATTGGAGCAGTAGAATAATAGAAAAGGAACATTATGTGCAAAAAAAATACAGATTTTGATATCCCTTTTACGGTCATGTTTCTTAGGGTACCACAAGCTCAAAAATTGAAATTTTTGATGGGACCAGAGTTAAATCAAAGTCCAGAATATAGTGATTCAAACAAAAAAAAATTGTTAGAATCTATGGAATAATTTATTGAATTAATTAAGACGGTTGAACTTTATTAGCTATATGTAACAATTTTGATAGGAATCTTCCATGGGTTAGAGATCTTATAGGTTCAATTATTCTGGATCTTTTTCGTGTGATGCTGACGTGTTGCCGATCATTCTGCTGGTTTCTCGAAGCTTGTTTCGAGAACTGATTTCTTCAGAATCTATCATGTAACTGAGTTAATTCGGCTTCCACATGCTTTTTTACATTAGTGGACCGGGGTGGAAGGTGGGTGGGGTTTCATGGATGATCTCTTTCCAGATTGGTGAGAGGCAAAGACCACTCATACGATTAATGTTGTTGGGATGTTTAGATATTTCGATAGATTCCCTAATTTTCCTAGTATAGAAAAAGAAATTTGATTGGTCTGGTGTCCAGTTTCATGCTGATGTTCTGCAACCGCTAAAACGGAAATATTACGATGGCGTACTGCCATCTGATGTTTTCTAATTCTAGTACATATTTTCTGTTCTTTTTTTCAAATATACCAGCTACATGAGTTACTGTGGGCTCCTGAGTTTCAGGGGAAGATCTAAGATGTGAGTGTTCAAGGCACGTAGAGAAACGTGTTATTATTTTATGTTTCCTTAGAGTTTTCGATAAGTTTTCTATGATATTCTTAATGTATAGACGAATTTGCTTGACATCTGGACTTAAGAAACACCTTGGAAGGTGAATGTTTTTGATTGGAGGATATACATCTTGGTACAAAAAAACTGTTTGATTTAAGAACGAAAGTAAAATGCTTTAGATCTGATTGAAAAGATTACGGTTGAGAGAGTGATACAGCTCTAAGAACAAGAGAGTTAATTGAGGATTTTTGGGGAATATGGTGATGGCTAGGTATCTATCCGTGTTTGTGTAGAGTTTTCGAAATGAAATCTGTGATATTCTTAATGTATATTCTAATCTGCTTGCCATCTGGCCTTGAAAGACATCTGGGGAGATGAATGTTTTTGAACTGAGAATTCATATTTTGGTACTAAAAAACTGTTTAATTTAAGAACGAAACTAAAATGCTTTAGTTCTGATTGAAAAAATTACGGTTGAGAAAGTGATACAGCTCTATGAACAAGAAAGTTGATGATTGAGGATTTTTGGGTAAGATGGTAATGCGAGTAAACATTTAGGTATCTATCCATGTGAGTAGGCTTTATATATTCTGAGTGGCTTACAGTCTTATCTGCCTTTTTACTTTGACTTACTTTTACTTAGATTTTTAGACTAAGTGTAGATATTTTAAGATTGGTTATTCTAAAACCTTGTTGTCTTGGCATATTTAATTTTATTAGTATGTAATTTTTTTTCAAGAATTGGTTATTTCATTTTAAGATAATTCATGAGAGTGTAGCAGTTTTATTAAAATTTGATATCGTTTTCATTTATTTCTAAATTTTAATATAATTAATATTAAAGTATCTGATGTTTTTATCACTAGCAAATAACTTTTATGGCATTCAATTTTACTTTAAAAATACAATAAGTATTACTTTAAAATTAGATAGGTTCCAGTATAGATCTCTGTGGAAATACATCTCTTTTAATTCCCACTTGAACGTATGGTTTTCCTTCATTTTTCATAACCCATAAGTCAATTTTCTTTCTAATATTAATATTCTACAGTGATTCCTCTTCCTGTGTCAATTAAAAAAATGATGTTGAAGTTTCGCCTATCATCCTGCCAGCTTCTTGAGAGCTCGTTTCAAGAACTGACTTCTTCAGAATATAGGGCGAAAGAACAAGCCCTATTATCCTACCAGCTTCTTTAAAACCCGTTCCTAGAACCGACTTCATAAGAATCTAGCACGAAAGAACAAGCGCTGAGGACACGGACAGGATAATAAGCGAAAAGTTCTCATCACTTATTCAATCGACAGAGGAAAATCTGTAAGAATAAGAATCTATAAAAGCTTTCAATTAAAACTTTTTATTCTTAACAGTATTTAGATCAACATAAATCTCAATAACGACAGCTCCAATTTCTGTATAACAGTTGGTTAAAACTTTCGGGATTTTAATTTTTTTTTTTTAGGAAAATGGAAATTAGTGCTAATATATAAACATAAATCTTTATTGTTCGTAGACTCGGGTTGATCTACAGATCACAAGATATTCCTGTAAATCTTAATTGCTCTCTAAATCAATTTTATTATTTACTATGGTAAAAATAACACTCAGTATTAAAAATTATTGGCTACTTGTTTTAAATTTAAATGTGAATTACTGGTTTATTTTCAGAAATTGAAATCATTTATTACTTTTTTTGGTATCATTTGAGGCTTCACAATGGACAAATTTTTCAAATACAAGCACCCAATTTCATTCATAACTCAGAAGTTGTTGATACATATATTGTATTTAACACCAAAATAAAACTAAGTTATACCAAACTCTTAGATTTCCTATGAAAATTTAGCTTCGTATGTATAAAATATAGTAAAAAAAGTAAGTAAAAGTTCTATGGTCAGATTCCTGTAAAATTATCTCCAAAAGTTCAATAGCTAGGCAGCAAAATTATTATTTTTTCTAAAGTCGCTTGCAAGACATAGAGTAAGGTAAAGATACTTTTATATAGATTCTGAACTGAATTGGTGCCTCCCCAGACATATTTTTTACTAAGAACAGATAAACTATGACATTTATGCTATCGCTTCTCGTCAAATCAATCATTCATTTAAAATTACAATGAGATAGTTTTTTTAATATTTTATCCAAGGGCAACACTATTAACGGGTCTTCAAAAAGAGATGGCAAATAGAACTTCAGCAAAAGTTGAAATGCGTATGAAATGAGAAAAATAAAGTTGCGGATGTTCCTTTACCCGACCCATGTTAATAACAATAGCTCCAATTTCTGTATCAATAGATTATGGAATTGATTAGTAAACAAAATACTTTTATTGCAGAAAATTACTTAATTTACCATTAAAAACTTTTCTAATATTTTGAGATAAAGGGCAATCCTGATATTGGCCTATGATTGTTTACAATCATTTTGGCTTTTTTCATTGTTAATAAATGGATAAAACTTTTGGGATTTTATTTTTTTTTTAGGAAAAATGGTAAGTAGTGCTAATATGTAAATAGAAATCGTTAGTGTTCGTAGACACGGGTTTATCTTTAGATCACGAGATATTTCTGTAAATCTTAAAAGGAAAACGTACTAGTCGTGTGTACTGTCAATTCCCACGTACGATCTTGAAACGATATTTCTAACACGTAAATCGATAAACCGACTTCGAGTGGAGCAGCGTTCAATGGAGAGAGCTATACTTGTAATAAGCTTGAGAGATAGAATCTCAAATGTGGAAATCCGGCGGAGAACACGACTGAGACGCTATGAAAATAGCGGCTCAACATAAGTGGAGATGGGCTGTCTACGTAGCCAAATAGGACAACGACAGATGCGCCTTCAAACTTACAGTATGGCGCCAAAGCGAAAGCTAGAGGAGTGTGGAATGACGTCAGTGAAGGTGGCGTGACGACTTCCAGAACATCGGAAGGAAAATTTGGAACAGAACGGCTCTGGAGAGGGAAAGATGAAAATAATTGGAAGATGCCTACATCTGGGAGTGGATAAGAGTAAGCTGAAAAAAAGAAGCGAAGAAAGAGTGTTGCTAGGGCCAATATACGAGAATTTGTTTTTTTTTTAATGTTACCAAATTTTACCAAAAATGTTGCTAATTTGCTAGCAAACTTAAGATTGAACCAATTATTTACAACACTGTAGAAAATTTAGCCAAAAATCGTCTCTATATTTGGATAGAATAAAAAAATAAAGTGATGAAACCATATTTTTCATAATTTAAAATAAATATTCAACAAATATAATACATAATATTTAGTCCATTTGCTGCTACGTATCCCTACTTACGTACTACTATGCGGATGGCCCAACTTTCATATTTAATATTATCTTATTTCAATTCAAATGAAACCCAATAGTAAAATAGAATTAAGTTACCCTTAACCCTGATTTACAATGAAACCTGTGAAATTTAGGTCCATATACAAACAAAGAATAAGTGAGTTTTCCACTAAAACAATCCTTTTTTGACCTCCGTAAACTCCGACATATCCAGTGAACTAATAGGGGCAGCACTGCAGCAATGTGTCAAGAATAATTCATTGGTTTTCCGACGCTGGAAAGCTAGCCCTCTAAAAGTTGGCATCCAACATAATGTCGAAAAGCGGCTTTTGAGGATTCGTTTAGATCCGGTTGCGTATCTTCGATATCGGGTTTTGAGGTCATTTTAAATTGAATAAAACTTTTTGGTGGTTACTTTACTGTGAAAAGATTTGGATTAGTATTTTCCAGTTTGTTAAAAGCCAAAAATATTTAAAGATATTCTCATCTAATTTTTGATATTTGATCGACGATTAACCTGGTGCCTTGTGTAATTATCTTGGACGGTTTAGGTAATATTATTTTAGTAATATATAAGTTAGGTAATAAATAATCATTAAAATACACATTCAGAATTATTATCGATAGTTTATAGTCCAATGTGAACTACTAGTTTCACGTGTCTTATACAGCGCTTTCTTACTTTTATATCATCATTTTATAAATGCTAATGGAATTGGTAACTCCCTCATGTAAATTTGCTTATGAAAGTTAGTTAAATATTTCAGAAAACCAATTCATATCTTTCTAATTTTCTTTTAAATTAACATCTGAATATTCAAAACAGATCCAAATTTTTTTATTAAAAATGTATTTTGGGACAAGATAGCATTAAAATAATTAATAATAATTATATTAATAATAATAATAATAACCCCTCAGGGGCTAGGGGAATCCCAGGATTCTCCTAGTACGGGCATTGACGATCCCGAGGTACCTGAGTCATGTTGTGCTGTCTTGTGTTGTCCAGATTATGTGTAACAAAAACGCAATCTTAAGGTGTTTACCGTGCCGAGAAGATGAATGGCTCAGCGTTTATGAGTCGCGAACGGTTCCCCCGGATACCGGGCGCCCTCCGGGAGTAAGTAGCCTTGCTGTGGCATCCAGGCTCTGCCGCAGTCGACCCCTCTTTCCTAGGATACTCGTGGGAATTGTATGTCAAAGAATAATAATTATAGTAATGATAATGGAAGGGTGTTGCGGAGGCGGACCCCGGTCGTACAAACAGCTATAGCAACACCACAACAACAACAACCACAGACGACCCAAACAACCGCCTCAGCCGAAACTACTCCCGATAGTTTTACCAGATCCGACATTGTAGGTGATGGAAATTGCCTTTTTCGTGCAGTTAGCTTACACTTGTATGGCCACCAAAACCATCATGAGAAACTCCGAGAGGTTGCTCTAAGATATTTACAACAAAACTGGTCGGAACTTTACACATTTTCATTAATTGAAGTCAACGATATAAAAGACTTCAATAACTACTATAATTATATGAGGAAAAATGGCACCTATGGAACGAGCCTAGAGATACTTGCCCTCTCGGAAACACAAAATAGCAACTTTCATATCTTCTCAAAACAACGAAGAACAAGACATACAAAAATAACTTTTACGGACAGGCCAACAATAATAAGCACGGGAAAATACAACAAAACTATTTACCTTCTACTAACAGGCAACCCAATGTCGGGACACTTTGAGCTTCTGACACCACAAAACATTGAGAACATTCCAGACAACAGCAGACCAATAAAAGAAGCATCGGGCGAGCGACGTAACGGTCGAGGACGTCGCGGGAAATGGCAGCTCGACCAAAACGATGAAGACCAGGCAACCGAAAATGGACCTGCCCAAAGTGTTGTGCCGGCGAGTAAGCCGACACCCACCAAGGCGGGAAAGTCACAGCAACGCATGAGTTGCACCACAGGAATCAATGAACACGCCATGCGTTGCTGTAATGAAATCACACCTGACAAAGAAATCACTGACAAGAGAATCACTCGCCGCTTGGACCCACCACCACCAATCCCAAGCGCAATCGACGTAAATGCGGGACAAATACAACTACCAAAGCCAGGCCAAACCGCGTATGTTTTGCAAGGACAACATGCAACTACCAAGGCTGGCAAACCAAGACAGCGGTTAAAGTGGACAGATGAAATGAATAAAACAGTGATGCGCTGTTACTACACCGCCACCAAACTAGAAACAGTGACATCAGGCTACAGGCTGGAACTACACAGACTTTTCTTGACCGAATATCCACATCTGCAATTACTTGTTACAGAACAGAGAGTAATAGACCAAAAAAGAGTTATTACCAAGAACAATCGCCTCACACCTTTCGAATTGCAAACCATCAAAGATACAGTAGCTGCTGAACTTAACGCAGACCAAGTAGCTGCTGAACTGAACACTGACCAACTAAACAATAGAAACAGTAGAGCAGATACCGAACCAATCTCACACACACAACCACCCAGTCGAAAACAACAAGACCCACCACCCAGCAGGAGCATAACTCAAAATAATATTTCAGAGCAAATAGCAAGCACCACACGACACTCAACAACATCTATACAACATCACCCCGAATCACCTCTCATACAAACACTCAAAGCAGAAATGCAGTCACATCTAGCTCGATGGTCAGGCACCGACCCTACAACAAGAAATCCCATCCCTCGTTTAACTTTCAAACAGAGCACTCAAATGATCCTCAACACAATAAACAAGCACATAATACCACAGTACATAACAGACTTAAGCACGATCGAAGACATCCACACAATAATATATGCAGCAGCAATCACCACTATAACACAAAATAATCAAAAACTCCCGCAACGACAAAGAGACCCCCAACAGCAGAAAACCCAAATTTAAATGGCAAATAAGAATAGAAAACAAGATCAACAACATCAGAAGAGATCTGGGACACCTTACCCAGTTTATGAACGGGAACGCATCCAAACGTGTCACACAGGGTGTAGACAAGATCAAATCTAAATCTCTCAACCGAACACTGCCAGAAATCGTTGATACTTTGAAACAAAAACTATCCGTATATGCTGCAAGACTCCGTAGATACAAAGAATCAAACGAGAGGAAAGACACCAACAACCTCTTCCGAAGAAGCGAAAAACAGTTCTACCGAAAAAACTATGTACAACGAGCAGACAGTAGTAACTGAACCACCAAATAAACAAGAACTCGCAGATTATTGGAAAACTGTCTGGTCAGAACCCAAACTACATAATAATAACACCTCCTGGATCAAAGCCGAAGAAGATAAACACAAACGTGTGACAGAACAAGAAAATTCCACACTAACTACAGAAGAAATTACAGAAACAATCAAACACACACACAACTGGAAATGTCCTGGAATAGACAATATACAAAACTTCTGGTACAAACAGTTTACCACCACACACGAAGCACTCACACACCAAATCAACAAAGCCATTCTACAACCACACACATTTCCCACTTTCCTTACACAAGGAATAACATACGTTAAACCCAAAAGCTCAGACACCACAAACCCGTCAAACTACCGACCTATCACCTGTCTTCCAACCCTATACAAGATCATCACAGCCGCAATTTCCAAGAAAATAGAACAACACCTAACAGACAACAATATTATCACAGAAGAGCAGAAGGGATGCAGGAAAAATAGTCGAGGATGCAAAGAGCAGCTGATCATAGATAGCGTGATTATGGGACAAACCAGAAAAGAACACAGAAACCTTCACATCGGTTACATAGACTATAAAAAAGCCTTCGACTCCATACCCCACAGCTGGTTAATCAGAGCCCTAGAAATCTATAAAATCAACCAACACCTCAGGCAATTTCTAGCGCAAATTATGAAAACATGGAAAACCAAAATACGCCTAGAAACACAAACCGAACGCATCCAAACAGAAGAGCTGTACATCAGACGGGGTATATTTCAGGGTGACTCGCTCAGTGCTCTATGGTTTTGCCTCTGTCTCAATCCACTCTCAAATATACTAAACAGAACAGAGCATGGCTTCAATATCAGACACCAAAAAGGGAATCAACATAAAATAAACCACCTCCTATATATGGATGACATAAAACTCTACGCTGCCACAAAAGCACAGCTGAAAGAGCTCCTCAAAATCACAGAAATATTCACCTTGGATGTCAATATGGAATTTGGTATAAGTAAATGCAAAGTGCTCCACATCAACAAAGGCCAATGGAAGTACCACCATGAGACAGAAACCATCAACAATGAAACACTCGATAACATGTTTGACAAAGAAACATACAAATATCTAGGCTTTCAACAAAGCACCAAACTCAACCATACTCACATCAAAACAGAGCTCAGAACCGAATTCAAGAACAGACTGACGAAACTTTTACAAACAAAACTCAACTCCAAATATCTCACTAAAGCCATCAACACGTTCGCTGTACCTATACTCGCATATTCATTTGGTATCATCAAATGGTCACAAACAGACTTAGAAAATATTCACATCCTTATACGGTCTCAATTCACCAAATACAGGAAATTACATCCCAACGCATGCAAAGAAAGACTTACCATCGAGAGGAAGGCAGGAGGAAGAGGAATTATAGACATCAGATCATTACACACAAAACAAATACAAGCACTTAGGAAATTCTTTCACACCAAGCAAACCAGCCTCCACACAGCAACAGTCAAAGCAGACAAAAACTATACCCCACTCGACTTATCCCGGGTAGACCACCCAGCAGATACACACAGTCACATCCAATTACAACAGGAAAAGATGAAAACGTGGTCAGAAAAAACACTTCACGGAAAACACAGATACCACATAGAGCAAGACCACGTAAATAAAAAACAATCATACACCTGGTTACGGGATGGGCAGCTATTCCCAGAAACAGAAGGCTTCTTACTTGCCATCCAGGATAAAGTCATATTAACCAGAAACTACCAAAAGCATATTATCAAAGACCCAACTATTACAGAAGACAGATGCAGAAAATGCCACCAACAGAAAGAAACGATCGAACACATAACAAGCGGATGTAAAATATTAGCCGGAACGGAATACACAGCCAGACATGACTCAGCGGCAAAAGTAGTTCACCAAGCACTAGCCACCACATACAAGCTCATAGAAAACACAGATCCCTACTACAAATATACACCAACATCCGTACTTGAAAATAAAGATTACAAACTCTACTGGGACATCAGTATCCATACAGATAAAACAGTCTCCGCCAATAGACCCGATATTACTTTTCAGTGCAAAAAAGAAAAAGTCACCTATCTAATTGACATAGCTGTCCCCAACGACACAAACATCCAAACGAAATACACAGAAAAAATTTCCAAATACACAGACCTTGCAACGGAAATAAAAAGGCTATGGAAACAAGAAAAAGTCATCATTGTCCCCCTCATTATATCAGCCACAGGCCTTACACCAACAACATTCACACCACACTTAGTACAATTAGGACTCAACACAAACATACACAAAAACATTCAGAAGTCAGTGATTTTGAAAACATGTAACATTGTCAGGTCATTCCTTAATACACAATGATAATGCGTTTGTGCTGACTTGGTTTCCGCCCGTCAGCCAAACATGGAACCACATTGATCAAATGTGAGAAAGAAAAACGAGAACAATAATAATAATATATTGGATATTGATTTTAAAAAAATAGTTACTTTTGTATCTAGAACATGAAATACCACATTAATAAACGAAAATGAAACTTGTTAACCACACTTTTTATCGATAAAGGGAAAGCTAAAGGATACGTAGAAGATTTAATCCATAATAGAATAAAAATTTTAAACAAAATTCTTAACTGTGAAGGTTTAAATTCTGGTCAATTAGAATCTACCTTCCACTTCAAAAATAAATGATTATTTGACTTCTACATCTTGAGCTGCGTTGACGTGTTCAGGAATAAATGTTAGTTTATATAATGATTGGCCAGTTAATCTGAATATTGTAAATAATAACTAGAAAAAAATATTTGCTTATTTTTATATATTTGCTGGTTTCTTGTTGAAGTTTAAAATTTTAAAATATTTAGTCGTTTAAATATTTAGATTTAATTATTTGTGGTAACGTGTGCAAAAAAATTTGGCCAATAAGGTGAAAAATATTTCACGCCCGGTGCCGGTATAAGGAAAAATTCTTATCGAAGGAAATAAGTGCATACTGGCATTAATGCGGAAACATTTTTAATTGTTTTACTTCCTGGTTTAAAGAAATTGCAAGATCGTAACGTTTCGATACCCAATCTTGTGCCATTGTTAAAAGCAATGAGAAAAATATACTTATAAAGAATTACTGTTTACCAATGTAAATACAATCTTAACTTTGAACCATTTTTTTAACTTCTTGTTGAAAAACTTTGTACGTAGTTTTTCTACACGCAGATTGGTTGATTCGTTACTTAGCAATGAAAGGTATCCTTATACTGAAATTAAACAAGCAAATTTTTTGACACTGGCAGTTGAATTTTGCAATATTATCTACCGCTAACTAGGAATAAAAATTTAAACAAATGTTTATGATCACCTCTTATGTTTATTATTGCTGACAATTGTTTCGACACACTGTGTCTTCTTCTGGATATCGAAGATACGCATCGTGCTCCAGAAGAAGACACAGTGTGTCGAAACAATTGTCAGCAATAATAAACATAAGTGGTGATCATAAACATTTGTTTAAATTTTTATTCCTAGTTATTATGGATCTCCATCAATTAACGGCTAAGTCAGTGCAGTATTTATCTACCGTTATTTTGTATTAGTTCAGGTAATTTTTAGGTTGTAGTATTGCTGTTTTGTAGTTTGACATATAAGACTTTCCACATGACATTTCAAAAAATAAATGTTAAGCCTAACTTATTTTAAAGTTTTCTGAATATCCTCGTCTGAATCAGTAACTAAATATATTATTACTAAATGAAGAGAACCCGAATCTAGAGTTAATTTCATAGTTAAATAAATTAAATATTTCTTTAGTCAATCTAAAAAAAAACAGTAGGCAAGATTAATTTATTACTTGCTGATTACAGGTTTAATTTATAATTGATATCGGACTAATATGCTTAGAGAATTTTTAATATCCCTTTTCAAGTAGTATCAAAAAGGAATATTTTATGCTGCAGTAACATAATACTCTCTAGATCAATTACTTACTAATGTAAGAATAATACTCGATATTAAAAATAATTGACTACTTATTTTAAATTTAAATTACTAAGTTATATTAAAGAATTAAAATCATTTATTACTTTTTTTTTACATTTGAGGGTTCACAACGGACAAGTTGTTGATACACATATTGTATTTAACAGCAAGATAAAACCAAATTAGAAAAACACTATTAAATTTGATATAAAAATTTGTCTTGGTATCCATAAATATAGTAAAAAGTAAGTCAAAGTTCTATGTTCAGAATCCTGTAAAATTATCTCCCAAAGTCCAATAGCAAGACAGCAAAATTATTATTTTTCTAGAGTGCCTTGTAAGACATAGAGTAAGGTGAAGGTACTAAATTTATATAGACTCCAAACTGAACTGGAGCCGGAAATACTCTGTACCAACGATAGATTAACCATGACATTTATACAATCGCTTCTCTTCAAATCAATCATTTGTTTAAAATTACAATGAGACAGATTTTTTTAATAAGATCTTGTTCAAGGACATTTTTATTAGCAGGTCTCCAAAAAGAGCTGGTAAATTACCCTTCAGCAAAATTTTAAACGTATAGAAATTAAGGAAAAATGAAGTTACGGATGTTCCCTTACCCGATCAAAGAAATCACGTTTTTATATATGTACTGTATATAATAACCCGTATATGAATTAACTATGATATATTGTAATGTATTGTATTGCATCTGTTTCACTTGATTTCTCTTATATTTTGTAATTGTGGAGAATATAAAAACTATGGTGTAACAGCATAAAAAAATATCTCTACAACTATCCTGACGCATTACAAATACGCACACTGGCCTAAGGATTACACACCGGCCGGATGGCATAGGGACGTCTAGACATTTTCTTTCGTTGTGGTCCCCAAAATTACTACCTGACTGTATTTCTTCAGGGTTATTTTGCCAATTCCACGTCTTTTTTTCGTTAATAATTCAGTTAAAAGTGGGAAAAACCTGTTAGGGTAAGCGTAAACTCATGAAAAATAAACAAGGATCTATTTTTTAGAAAGCTAACGGCAAAAAGTTGTTTGAAAGGTTGACGGGCAGCTTTTCATAATCGACTGGTTAACGTTTAATTTGGTGAGCTGTCTAACAGTAAATAAAAATAGCATATAAATAGAAATGTCGGATTTTAGCAGTATCTCTTAAGCCCAAGTACCTATCATTTAGACCATCAAGTCATTTTTATTTAAAAGGTAAGCTGCGGGTTAGATGAAAATTGAACTGAAAAGAGTTCCTGGAGACCCTGCACCAGCACTCAAGACCAGTTATAATTTTAAACGTGACCGTACCACTTTAGATGCTGCACGTTCAGGACGCCGGATTGAAAAAATGGTCGATAAAATTCTTAGCATCGTGATGAACGATCGTCGCATTAAACTTCGTGAGATTGCTGAGATGGTAGATATCTCATGTGAACGGATGCATGAGATCCTGTATGAAGTTCCAAAAATGAAAAAGCTCTGTGTCGGATTCGTTGACTTCAGACCAAAAACGCACGAAGAAGGACATGTCAAAAAGTTTCAGCGTAATTCGAATAACTGCTGGTGTTGTCTTGTGAGTGTAGACGAAGTGTAGATCCACCATTATATCCCAGAGACAAGACAGCAATCAAAATAGTGAGATGGCGAAGGTGAAAGTGTACCGAAATAAGCGAAACTGTTTTATCTGTGGGGACTCGTAGGGTATCATCATGATTGATTTAAAAAAGGCTAAAACAGTAACTGGCTCTTATTACGCAACGTTATTTGACTGATTGCATAATAAGTTGAAGTACAAGCGACCAAGATTGGCTCGCAAGAAAGTGCTCCTTTACCAGGACAATGCTAATGCTCACACATCGGCCGTTACAATGGTAAATATTTACGAGCTGTGCATCGAAATAGTTCGCTACCCACCCTATTTCTCAGATTTGGTCCCAAGTGACTTTTTGGTTCCTAACCTCAAAATTGCCTTGAGGAGAAGAAATTTTTGTTGAATAAAGAAGTTATCAGTGCTGTGATCGCGTATTATACACAGTTCGTGTCAGAACTATCTGCTAGGAACAAGATTGAATTTCTGTTGTTTCCAGGACATTCAGGATAACGGACAATAAAAAACGGATGAACTAACAGGAGCCGGAACTATCAAACAATACAAAGGTTCAGAAACAGCGTTTGGCATATCAAAACAGATAGTAAAAACGAGTAAATGACCATACCATTCATATCTAAGTCATTGCCTTACCAGATTTGGACATAGGTATATGAAGAGCATATTCGTCTACCCTCTAAGGAAATTAACAACTAATCAAATTAATCAAACTAGTGGTAGTACTAAGGACCGGCCACTGCCACCTAGAAAAACATTTATTAAAAATGGAAAATATACAATTGCTCCTCCATAACATGCTATGTAGCGAAGAAGAAGAAATCTCTGCGCACATCTATAGGAAAGCGCGGTAGTAACTTGCAATATATACAAACTCTTTAAAAATGTACATGACGGTAACAAATTGTCTTATGAAAACCTAAAAAGGACGCTAGTAAACCTTCTCAGAGGGACGACACTCCTATAATTAAGAGAGGGGAGTATAATAAGCTGCAATGCATAAACAGAGGCAAAATCGCCTGCCCCGCCAACTCATAATAAATCATCCAACCATATTTACATTACAACATGACCAATCCTTTTATCTGTTATCGAAATAGGTTGACAACAACGACTAGTAACGAATCGACTTCCAAAAATTTAAAAGATTTCTTATTTTATCGATTTTAAAAGAATCATTAAAAGCCTAACCTGATTTTAGCTAATAGAAAAAAATTAAACATATTTATAGTCTACCGCTCAATTTTTTTAAATTTGTATTTTAATAAGTTTTACATGTTCAGGTATTAAAATTAATAAATACAAATGGCAATACAGCTACGATATCCAAACCGATTTGTGCTACTAAAGAGCTGGTAACTATTTAGAACAAGGGTATATTTTTTAGAAAGTTAACAGGTAAAAGTTGTGACCTCTTAGAACTATTCGCTAGGTACAACAGGCAGGGGTTAGTTCCAGGCCATTCGAGATAACAGGCAATAGAAAAAACGGATGAACTAATAACAGCAAGAGCAGGAGCTATCGAACAATATAGAGGTTCGGAGTTGGCATATCAAAACCGATGGTGAAGAAGTAAATGGTCATACCATTTACATCTAAATCGTTGGTTTACCACATCTGGTCAAAGAAATGCAAGGGACGTAAACGAATAACCTAAGAGCATCTAACTTTCTATACTGAACACGAGCGAAGATGAAAGTAATGGTGGAACTGATCACCGGTTACTATCACCAGGAAAAATAGTTCCTTCACAACATGCTGTATAGCCAAAAAGAAAACACCGCCACGCATATTTATACCAATGCGCTACATTACCTCGCCATATATACAAACTATGTAAATGTACATCTTGGCAACATAAAAAACTGGAAAAGATTCTAGTAAACCTTTTCAAAGAGACAACACTCCTATAATCATAAGAGGCATTTTAATAAGTTTTACCTATCCATATATTAAAATTAAGAAATATAAATACCCATAACTCGACGATACCCAAAAAGGTTTATAGTATAAAAGAGCAGGTGACTATTTCGTTTTCTTGCAGCACTGCACACGACGTGGGATAAAGTTAATTTTTATATATCATCAGAGTTTGCAAAATTCCGAACAGGGTTACCAGTCGGCCTAATATTTCCTACCTGTCCTTATCGTACTCATTAGGATTATGTGAATGATATGATTTGCCTTATATACATAATTCTAAGGTATCAATTTTGGTTGATTGGTTATAAACAGGGTGGACGATTATGCCTGTTGGTGCACTGCAGCTTTTGGCCTATCGTTCTCTCCTCTCTTGGTTATATGAGCGTCGTCCTTTTAAGAAAGTTAATTGGCTTTCTTCCAAGTCCTTCATGTGGTAATTTATCGCCACGATATAGATCTACAAGCGGTTTGCGTCTATTCTGAGTTAAAGCCGCTCATTCAAATAGAATGTGTATAAAGGTTTCTTCCTCTTCACCACCTAGCGTGGATGTCGTAGGACCATTATGGATGCACATTTTCTGTTAATGTTTTCTCAGGTAACAGTGGCCGTTATTCGATCGCACCACTAGTTTGGTCTTGATCCTTTTTAAACAAAGAACGTGAGTTATTTGTTTCTTTGAGGGCTCGCCAATCACGTTCCTTGCATATTTCTGACCAGATGTTGCGAGCCAATGATCTAGATACTGCTGATACGATCATCTGTTAATTGACGACGAACCAACTATTTTGGTGTACCAAATGCTGGTTCTAGACCTCTGTATGGTTTTCACGAATATACTTACAGAATAGGTTGAAGTTGCCACCCCATCTTTGATGTTCTAACCTTTTTCAGATCAAAAACTATCTAGTTGTCAAATTCCGTGAGTAGATTAAGTATGATCGAGAAACAAACACACAAACAAATATATGGACATTTAAATGTATATATTAATATAAATATGAAACATTGTTTAATAACTAATAAAATAATTTATGTTAATTAAAATGTCAAAGTAAAATAGCGCAGGGTTCACTAGTCAAGGGAATATAATACAGGAGTTGATTTAAATTAGGTACATCGCAAATTAATTGCTCGTAAACTATACATGCACAACGTACGCCATAACGGACAATGGGTCCTCTAATGAATTATTGAAGCCCTCGCAAAAGTTTTCAACTATAAAGTGGCGAAGTGGTGTAATATAACTTTAATTAAATTGATGTCGTGATGTGATTGGTCTGAGGAAAAATGGTGGTTGCAGGAAAAACTTGGTTGACTGTAACTATCGTTATGATCCAAAAACTATCGTAAAAATGAACTTTTGAGGAAGAAAAGATAGAATAGAATATTACTAAAACTTGATAATTACGTTGAGGTTTTAGAATCTTTGGCACAATGAGAGTACACAACAATTATTACCACCACGCGAAATACTTTATTTTGGTGCTTGGGGCGTATTTCGTTAACTATGTTAGCATCAGCAAGAGTGATGATTGACTAAATTTAAGATTAAGAACTAGACTCTTTATACTAAAATTGTAATTTGCTCCAGCGGAACCGACCAATCGTAGAAGGAGGTTTAGCTACAGTCTAGTAACCCGTACAGAGAACTGTTAAGAATAGGTCCTCGGTCCTTAATTAGACTACTTTTACATATCATAATTTCAATTAGCTAAATGTACTTTAAATCTTGTTTAAATCAACCTTCTTGTTTGCCCAACATACCTTTTTTTACAGTCATTACAAGATCCAATATTTGATATATTATATTTTATTTATATTATTTATATTTACATTATTTACTTCTGAAGAAGCCATTGTATGGTGAAACAATTGTCAAGTGACTTTAAATATATTGGAAATTAAAACATAGTGTTGTTTTTATATAATTTTATTATGAATTTCCAACAAGTATCGGCTAACACAATCAAAGATTTGATATATATCTGACTTCTCACATCCCACATCCGTGGGTTTTATTCTTCGGACTTTCTAAGATATTTTTTAAAGTTTTCTAATGACTTATAGTTTTACATGAAGCCTACATTTTTAAATACTTTTATTTTCTAGTATCTGGTATTATATGATATTCAAACATATTTCGTAGAATACTCACGAGTAAAAAAAGACGAATTATACATATTTAAGCTAAACTTATGTCGATTTATTAACTTGTTTTTGACGGAAACTTAATAAGCAAATTAACAAAGAGACTAGTTGAGGTTAAAAATTAATAATATCTCTTTTTTTCTTGTGAGCAGGAAAATAATTTAAAATATACTTAACAAGGTATTTAATTATGTTGGCCTCACAATAATCTAAAAATCAACAAACCTAAACAATATCTTACCTTCAACTTCCGAAGTTTTGCCATCTTTCATTTGTGTACAATCGTATGGTACCTTTTTGCATCTGCTTCTTCTAGTTTCCGTAGTAAGAATCAAATTTTTCCACTGGACTTTGTAGAATCGAAAGTTTCAAGAGTATTCAAACAATTGCCATGCCTGACAGCGTAAAGTAATTCGTCTGCTATTTCTTACTTATCACATTCTAGATAATGTTTTCGCAGTTCCTCGCTGGTTTCGATCCTTCTTGGAATACAAATAAAGTAATTAATCCTAGAAACTTTGCTGATAGAACTTTTTTTATGTCTAAGTCCATTGATTGTTTTGAAGAATATAACATCCCGTCTTTGTTGATTATAGGGAAAGAAGAGGCGTGTTAAGAAATGAATCTCAAGAGATGTATTGCACGTCGTAAAAAAAATAGATATAAAAACACTAATTGGTTAATAAATAGTTAACTGAAAATTAACAAAGAGGAGCCAATACATAAACGAAATTTCGAGCACACTAATTATTTCCGAAAACAATGATAAAATATCTTTAAGACGTAGTAAACGGGCGAAACCACAATGAAGAAAGACTTGAAATTAGTATTTATTGTGTGGGCTTTATTGCCTCTATAAAAAAGTAATTAGGCAACCTACTCTTTTTAGGGTAAGAAAATAAAACGAGAAAGTTTTAATGCGTTTGTAGTAGTTTAGGGGCTTTTACAACTTTTGCAAAAAAATAAAAAACCAGTGTTATAAATAATAGTAAAAATAACACAGGCCAACAAAAAAAATATTTGTAACAACTTTTTAAAACCAATACATCTAAGTGTTATGTATTTTTGGGTGCTGAAACCGTATCTTTTTTTTGTATCTCCTACAGTTCTCTCACAATATGACTTCGATTAAATTTCAAAATGGGGGGGAAAATTAGATACATAAAAAATAAAAACTTAAACCGTACTTTTATTTGATTAGGCTACAATTTTTACTCACAATAACATATTTCACTTCAATGCGAATATCTTAGGTGCGTATTTTCCCTTTTCTCTGTGAAGTTTCTTGGATAGCTTTTTCTCCGATGTGATGCATTTTGTTGTTCTCTATGAAGTGACCAACAGTAATCACCCATCATGTTGATATTCTACCGTCCCTGGTACCATTTCTCATTCTCCTTTATGTCCTGATGGAACGGTTCCCCTGCTCTTCACTCACATCGTCTAAGTTTTTAGAAAAAAAGTCAAGATGGTTGTGCAAGAAGTGGACTTTAAGGCTCATCAGACAACCCAGATTTTTGAACTTGTCTATCATATTAGCTAAGATAAGTTCATAGTCAGGGTCTTTCACATTGCCCAAAAACTTAGTCACAACTTCTTTAAATGATATCCAAGCCTCCTTTTTCTTTGTAATCATCCTTGCTTTAAAGTTGGAATCGAACATCATTTTACGAATATCAGGCCCAACGAAAACCCCTTTTTTCAGTTTGGCTTCTGATAAATAAAGAAATCTTTTACACAAATACTTAAAACATTCACCATCTTTAGGCAAGCCTTTCACAAATTGTTTCATTAAGCCTAACTTGATGTGTAGTGGTGGTAGAAGAATCTTTTTGGGTCTAATAAAGTTTTATGCCAAATGTTTTTCTCGCCAGGTGTTAAAGTTTTTCTTAAGGGCCATTGTTTTTTGGACCAATGTTGATCCCTTGCTCTGCTGTCCCACTCACATATAAAACATGGAAACTTTGTAAATCCCTTTTGTTGGCCAAGGATCATAGAGACAACTTTTAAATCTCCACATAGCACCCAATCGTGAGCTAGATAGTTAATTTTCTGTAAAATCATGTTAAGATTTTTTTAAGTTTCCTTCTTACGAACTGAATGAACAACAGTCAGTGAAGCATAAGTATTTCCATTGTGTAACAGGACACCTTTTAAACTAGTTTTTGATGAGTCTATAAAAAGCCTCAAATCTTCCTTCTTGTACTCAATGCCAAATTCGTTCATTAGACTATCAATATCATGGCAGTAAACCAAATCCTCTTCCTGCTTGAAAAGTGAGCAAACTGTTGATCTCTTGTTCTATAATTCTAAATAGATGTTTCAGATTCCAATAAATGTTTTTCTTTCAGCCTAGAACCAAGCATTTCTGCTTTTTCCTCATTCAAACCCAAATCTCTCACTAAATCGTTTAACTCAGCTTGTGTTAACAACTGTGGTTTTAAATTTTATAGAGAACTGGACTGTAAACGTCAATAGACTGAGGTGGCTGAGGGACAGGAAGTCCCGGTCCATATCCTACCGGCCGATTAGCTAAAATAAAGTTAGAATAGACAATTACTTTCCTATTTTTGGAAACATCAACGCTGCAAAAATAACAATCATTTGAATGGTTTTCTTGCTCTCTCCATACCATGGGTACTGCAAATCTAAAAGCTTTTTTTTTCTTTCTTAAGATCCTCGACACAAATATAACATACTTTGTGAGGCGCCCAACATTTTTCTTGATTACCGATTTTTTACACCAAAATATGCAAAGTATAACTTTTTTATAAAGTCAGTAATGTTTTTTTGGTGTTTTTTAACTACAAACTCATCACATATATAATAAAAAGTGTTAGGACAATTTTTACAACCACGATTAGCCATACTTTGAGTGTAAAGTAAAGCACATGGGTTAAACACTGCAATGCGATGTTATATTAACTGGAAGAAAACAAACAGCTATGACATTTATCGGAAATGCCAACCTAATAATATTTGATTTTACTGCCAACCTTATAAAATTCTGATTTTATTGCCAATCTAATATCATTCGAAGGATAAAAAATAAACTTTTCACATTTGGAATATTAAAATATCAAAAATTGGTGAGTGATACGACTTTTTTATTATTATTTTCGGACTCAGCACACCAAAAAACATAGGAATCAGGTAAAATTATTAAAAAATATTTTCATCGTTGGCCGGTGTAATTAAAGGAAAATATCGTTAACAAAGTTTGTGTTATTTTGTTGCTAGTAGTAAGATTTTTCTGTAAAAATTACTCTAGATCATATCCAAAACAGAATTCTCTAAGAAAAACTGGAGATTTGATTTTTCCTAAAGTACTGCATGCGTAAATTCTACGTACCCCTAATACATTAAATCTGTATAAGATTCAGGTTAGTTCTGTTTAGGTATTCTTCTGGGGTGAGTGCCCTATACCGAATTCTTCTTCTTCTTCTCAACCCAAGTCTGTCTACTCCTGGACATATGTCTTTTCTAATCTCTTCCAAGCTTCCCCGTCTCTTATCACCTTTAACGACTGCTTGCCCGTTACTACTCTTATGTCATCGACCCATCATTTCTGTGAACGTCCAACGCTTTTTCCTGTTTCTCTGGGTCTCCATTCCGTGATTTTATACGTCCATCTTCGTACGTCTCCTTATCTGCTCGTTATGAATTCTATCCCTAAGGAAGATACTCTCCATAGCTCTCTGTGAAGTCACGAGTTTTCTAACAAATGCTTTAGTGCAGCGGTCGGCAACCTTTTAGCAGGTAAGACAGTGACAAAATGAAATAAAGGCGGCCCGCTGCATTGCTCATAATTTTGTTAATAGGTTCTGTTAATGTCGATAATATTAAAAATGCAAAAACACAAATGTTTATTATCAGATTTTATTCGTCATGATTTTATTAAAATTTTATTAATAAGTAGGAACAATGACAAAAACAAAATGAGAAAAAAACAGGCAAATTAATTGAGAACTTCGAAATAACTATATATGCAAGCCGAATCAAAATTTAATGTGATTTTTGAGGTTATATTTGACTGGCTATTTGTAGAATGTTTGCCTTTATGTCTGTCGTAGAAATTCATAGAATGACACTCAAATGCTCATCTCTGAGACGAGCACAATAATTATTTTTTCTGTAATTGAGAATCGAAAAAGTTTGTTCGCATAAGTAAGTGCTGCCAAAAATTGTAATTAATTGCTGAGGAAACCTGTACAATAGGTCAAAATTAGATGGCAAACTGCCATAAAATTTAACAAGATCATTCATTTCATAGAAGGAGTTTTTGAGAGTGTCACTACATTGAAGGTCAATCATATTCATTTGTAAAATACGTGGTACGTCTTCAATATCACATAAAAAAGGGTTTGCAAAAATCTTCAGTATGCCAGCAACCTTCTCGAAGTCACAAGGTGTGTCGTTGAACTGATTTTGTAGCCACATTAAAATGCATTTCATTTTGTCATTTTTTCAATGAAAATTTATTCCAACTTCTTCTACAGCTTTTTTACAATTCGGGAAATGGTTCAGCTTTTTCTTGTCATTATGTTTTATGGAGTGTTTGTTTTTCATTTGGCATGCCTTTACGTCTGTGTGCATATCAGATATTAATTTGTTTTTTTCCTTGCAGCCTCATATTCAGCATAGTTAACTCATGGGGTAAATCTGCAAAGATCCAAGGTCTATTAACCATTGAGGATCTGTTCCAGAAGAACAGATTTGCCATTTTCGATCATAAAAGTGTTGATTTCTTTTCTGAGGTCAAAAAAATCTTTTCAGTACTGCACCTCTACTTAACCATCTCATTTCAGAATAATTCAGGACATCTCGGTGATCTGCTTCCATCTGACAGAAACTGTTGAAATTGGCGATGTCTCAACCCATTTTTTCTGATGTAGTTTACAGTGAATATCACGATGTCCATTACTACTTTCCATGCAAGAACTTTGCAACATAATGCTCCTTGATGGACAATAGATTGGAAAAATAATGGGATATCGCAACCTATCTCTGCCAGTTTGGTTTTAATTCTACCCACCAGGCCCTTGTTTTGTCCATTCATGTTTCTGCCTCCTTACCAATTTTACCCATGATACAAACGCTTGTTCTAAGTGGCGAAATAAATCTCCCCCTGTAGTCATTCCTTTCAAACTGCATAACTGTAAAAGCTCCTCAAAAACATTAAAGTTATCATCAATTCCTTGGACAAATATTAGTAGCTGCGCAGTATCTGAAACGTCATCACTTTCATCGGTAGCTAAAGAGAACCATTCAAATAATCGTGCCTTTTCCTGAAGTTACCCGCATAAATTATTTCCCAAATCTTCAGTACGCCTAGTGCACGTTCTGGCAGATAAATATCTTCGAATTTTTTTTCTTTGATATGGACACACCTCCTCAGCCATAACTAAAGCACATTGTTTTACTAGTTAGCGGGCGCGGGCGGGGACGCGTCATCGCGTTCGCGGCCGGCGGAATAAAGTGTTCTGTGGGCCAGCGCGGTAGGCTGGCTTTCGCAGATGTCACAGGTCTGAGTTTTGGCGCGAAATTAAAATAATTCCGAACGATAAGACCTTTATTTACAAAACAGTCGCGGGTCGCAAGAAGGAGGCTCGCGGGCCGCGGCTTGCCGACTGCTGCTTTGGTGAGATACATGGTTTCCAGTCCATATGTGCTGACCGGTAGAACACAGGAATTCTAGACTTTAGTTTTCAGGATTATGTCTATTGTAGTACTCTTTAAGATATGTCCTAGTTTCCCAAAAGCTGCCCAGGCCAGCCTTATTCGCCTGGTAATTTCAGCATGCTGATTCTCCTTTCCGATCTTAGTAGTGTGACCTAAGTAGATATACTCATTGACGCATTCTATGGAGTTATTTCCTATCTGTATGTTGCTATCTTCAGGGCTCATACTTTTAGTTTTTTTTAAATTTCATTTTAAGACCTATCCTTGCAGAGGCCACATTCAGTTGGTTCAACATTTTCTGTAGCTCATTGCTGTTATTAGCTATTACTACTACGTCACCTAAGGTTACTCAGTCTAGTACCGTCGATGTTGATGCCCTTCCCATCCCAATTTAACTCCTAAAAGACGTCTTCAAGAGCCATCGTAAATAATTTAGGTGAGATAGTATCTCCTTGTCGCAATCCTCTTTTTAATGGTACGTTGTCTCGTCCATTTTAATATGTATAGATGTTTTTTTTTATAGATAATAACGCGTTAGTAATGCGAAATTAAACATTTGAGTTTTAATATATGTAATTTTGTTAAAAGCTTTGTTATACATAATTTTGTTAACACTATTTATAATAAAAAAAAATTGAAACTACTGTTTCCTACTTTAGATAATCTGGTATATTTTCGTCTTATTTTCAGCAATCTATTCGCCAAATGTTGTGTTCCTTTTTAAAAATCTATCTCCAATTAATAGAAATATACACTTACCAGAAAACAAATTTTTATTGTATACTTACATAAGGTAAGGCAAAAAATTTGGTTATATTTATTGATAAATTCGTTTGTCTCAAATAAAACACTGTATATAGAAGCAAGGAATTATTTAATATAAGTTTCAGTAAAATTTCATAGTGTAGTCATAGATCAAATAGAGCAGGAAAATTAGATATGACACATAAAAAAAATCGCTACGGTTGTTTGATTAATCAAACTTCAACACAAATACATTGTTAATAACCTTACAACATCAATAAACACTTAAAATATTTTTGCATAACCAATTTGCAATATTTCACAAAAAAACATTTCTAGCACCACTGTCTCGTCGTCGTCTAACTTCAAAAACTCCCTCCTTCGCGTTCATGCATTTCAATATTATTCTTTACTGGCACTTTTTCAAATTACATAACACAGTAGGTATGCTTTATTTTAATATATGAAAGTATTTTTATAACGCCATATATATATATATATATATATATATATATATATATATATATATATATATATATAAATATATATATATATATATATATATATATATATATATATATATATAATATATATATATATATATATATATATATATATATATATATATATATATATATATATATATATATATATATATATATATATATATATATATATATATATATATATATATATATATATATATATATATATATATATATATAATATATATATATATATATATATATATATATATATATATAATATATATATATATATACATATATAATATATATATATATATATATATATATATATATATATATATATATATATATATATATATATATATATAAATATATATATATATATATATATATATATATATATATATATATATATATATATATATATATATATATATATATATATATATATATATATATATATATATATATATATATATATATATATATATATATATATATATATATATATATATATATATATATATATATATATATATGTATATAAATAAATAAATATATATATATATATATATATATATATATATATATATATATATACATATATGTATATATATATATATATATATATATATATATATATATATATATATATATATATATATATATATATTTATATATTTACATATATATATATATATATATATATATATATATATATATATATATATATATATATATATATATATATATATATATATATATATATATATATATATATTCATATATATATATATACATATATATAGGGTGTTATAAAAATACTTTCATATATTGAAATGAAGCATATCTACCTTGTTTATAGGTTTGAACATAATTGAAAATTTTATAAAAGTACTGCGTTATGTAATTTGAAAACGTAGAACTGGTGAAGTACAGATATTTTAAGTAAGTTATTGTAAAATTTTTCTCAAATTCTGAAAACAGAATTTCAAATTTAATATGCACTCATAAAGAAGGAAAAAAACATTTGCCTGAAATAATTATCATTTTTTAATATTATTGTAAGTGAAACTTAACGGTCAGTCAATAAGTTTTGAAAATGAATTAATGAGTCGAAATACATTTATTCATCAGTATAATCTCCCTTAAGCTTAATATATTTTTTTCAGCGTTCCAATTCATTTACCCCCCGCTCTGAAGCGGTTTTCCGGAGGACCAAAATTCCCATCTACGGATGCTATCACCTCATCATTTGTTGAAAAAAATTTTCCACATAGAAATGTTTCGTGGTTTGGCAATAGATGGAAATCAAACTGAGCCAGATCTGGCAAATAGAGTGGATGTTTCAACAATTCGTGCTTTAATCCGACCAGTTTTGCCGTTGCCAACTCTGTGAGCAGGGGCATTGTGATGATGAAAGATGATTTTTTCTTCTGCAAACCCGGTCTATTCTCACGAATTTTCTCATCCAGCTGGTCCAAAAGGTTGCAATGATACTCTCCTGTAATTGTTTTACCGGTTTAAAGGTAATCAATTAACAAAATTCCTTTTGTATCCCAGAAAACTGGTTCAATATTTATTTTATCAAATATTATAACTTTTTGATCATCTGCTTTATTATATACACAAATTTAAGCAGTTCTACTGTACAAATTATCTATTGTTTTTCATAATGAAAGCAAATCAAGTTGCATCATATATCTCTTTAATAGAGCATAGTTTGACTAATGAATATTTTCCAAGAATCGGTTATTAGCAAACTGAAATTCCTGACGGACATTCAGGGCATGCTTCGCTTTAATGAATAAGAGACCTCTAACTGCTGCTATCGTGTTCTATAGGATTTGATGGAATATTTTTAGTTCGATTATAGTCCGAGGGGCGACCTAATCAATCTCTGCAGTAACGATAAACATTAACAGTATTCTTGTCTACATATACAGAAAATCCAACGTATGTTTATTATTCTTACGTGAATATGTAATTTATCGCAATGCGACAAAGAATTTTTTTTTTTCTGAAATATTGAAAACTGTTGTCGTGTACAAAATAGATATCCTGAAAAATTTGAGTTGATGTGTAAACTTCAAGGCTCATCATATCGAGTTTTAAATTTTCTGGATAGGCAAGCCTGCTTCACATACCTCTCTTTCCAGCTTGATAGCTTATTTTTCTGGCTACATACATCTGCAGGAAACTTAAACAGTACGTATTATTTACGCGAAAAAAATCCTTTTTCAAAGAACTGTGACCATCAATATGGCTTTCACAAATAAGGATTAACACTTGTGATACACGTTTGGAATAATATAATTGAATATTTTGGAAAATTTCAAGCGGTTGCACTTGATATACCCAAGGGATTCGACCATGTTTGGCATAATGGATTGTTGGCTAAGCTTCCCTCTTATATTATGTGTAAAAGGTGTTGTTTATAGCTCTCGCGTTTGCTCTGAGACATCGTTCTTTACCAGTGGCCATTGACGGATTTTTTTCTAATTCCTTCTCTAATAACGTCGGTGTGCCGCAAGGCTCAATACTGTCTCCTGCTCTCTTTCTATTGCACATTAGCGACAACAAATAATGTTAACCGGAATCTGTGAAGAACAGCAAGGGTTCAGAAAGAACAGGTCTACTATAGACGTCATATTTATAACCCGCCAAATTACCGAAAAAGCCATAGAGTTTAATAAGATAGCCTTTATGTGTTTCATTGATCTTACCCAGACATTCGATAGAGTACGGTTAACTGATGTCATAACCCTACTACAAAAAAGGGGAATTCACCCGAATATAATAAAAACTATCGAAGAGTTGAACATCAACAACCACACATATGTAAGAGTGGCAAATAAATTAAGCAATAAAATATCTATGACAACCGGAATCAGACAAGGAGATAGCCTAAACCCAATCTTATTTAACATCATAATGGATGAAATTATAAACGAAGTAATGAAAACTGGGAGACAAAGAAATAAAAATAATATGCTACGCCGATGATGCAGTAATCATATCAGAAGACGAAGATAACTTACAGAGACTCCTACATAAGTTCCAACAAACAGTAAAAGTGCATATGCAAATATCTGTAAAGGAAACAAAATCCCTTACTATCTAAAGAACCGAAAAGGTGCAAACTCGCGATTTATGATCAGAGTGTAGAACAAGTGATGTCCTTCAAATATCTAGGGGCAAACATAACAAGTACCAGGAACCTTAAGGAGGAAGTAAAAACTCAAACAACAAAGGCATCATTAATATCAGGATGCTTAAGAGCTATAATTTGGAGAAACAAATATATGAGCACCAGGAGCAAAGTAAGATTATACATGCGTAAGACCGATCATGACGTACGCGATAGAACCAGAGCGGAAAACACAATAACAAAACGACTCCTAAGAACAACAAAAATGCGAACACTTAGATCGATAACAGGACATACCTTATTTGACCGGAAGAGATGTGAAGAAATAAGGGAAATGTGCGAAATACAGGATGTGGTGAGATGGGCAAGGCATAGGAGAAGAGAATGGAGAGACCATGTGGACAAAATGCCAAATGACCGGTTGGCTAAGGTTGCAAAAGAGAAGCGACCCAACACACCTCGACCGCTTGGAAGACCACCAATAAGATGGCATGAGAGCTGATCTTCATCATCGCAATTGTTTCTGGGAAACCTTTGAAGTGAACACAGGACATGGTCCTAACATAGGAAGAAGAAGAAGAAGATTAGCGACCTGCTGAAATGGATCAGGAATCCCATCTAGAGCTTTATCAATAACAGGACGCTTGTTTCCATATTTATTTTCAATGTTTGAACCTCACTGGCAATGCAAATATCCGCAGACAGCAGGAAGCCATTTAACTTAAATAAAAATAAAAACCTGGAGAAAATTCTATCTTGGGGTGGGAGTAACTAAGCAGAATTAACCAGAGCAAAATTCCAAGCGGTATAGTTATGTCGAGACACTATATCTCGCTCTAGCATCGTCACTCAACATTTTGGGCATCAACTTGGGGGCAAATATGTCTTACCATGAACTTGTTGCATACGTAACGAAGAAATATTCTCAAAAGTGAGAATATTATTTCGTACTGGAAAGCCTTACACTCCACAACTTTTAATACTATACGAAATTGAAATTCTCTCAACGATAGAGTAAAAACTAATTGGTAGTGACATAATATACACCATAATCTGTTTATACCATATCTAAATGAACAGGCACATAGAATTTTGTTCTCTAGCTCCCCGGACTACTATCATGTTCATATTGGATTCAGTCACTTTATTACCGCTTCTCTATTAAAATTTAGTTTGATATAGTAGCCCTGCTCACTGGCGAGTTTGTCCTATATTAAACCTGTAATTAGTGCAAATATTTCGAGGAAGGGCGAAGTCATGGCAACTAATTGAATATCTCAATATTATGAAAAACATTTAGATTCAAATGGATACTTCCTTATATATTTTTGCTTTTAATAAATACCATAGTTGTTAAAATTCAAGAGGATGTGATGGGGTGAAATTAAATCCGAAATAGTCCATGAAAATAACTAAAAATTCATTGGGAGTTCCCAACCCAACAGGGCATAACATTCTTCAACACTGTTTTCAAATGCTTAAACCGTGGTGAAGGGAGTTGATGTGTTTGGATATCATGCAATAGTTTTTGAGCCAAAATCAAGTTTATGTGTTGGTTCACTCGCCGTGTTCATTTTAAATAAAAGGGAAGCAATTCAAAAGTATTGACAACGTTTTAGCGACAATGACTATAACCCTGAGTAATGTTCCAAAAAACGCATTCTACGAATTAATTGACTGAGTCGAGCGTTATACCCAAGCTAAGGGGAAGTATGTTGATTGAAGTAAATGATTTTAGCAATTAAAGTTTCCCTGTATTTTATTTTCTATTCAAGGTTCTTTTAGAGGTTTAATATGCAGATTTCGTCGTATTATTCGGTAATTGACTTAATTAATTCGTTACTGATTAACGTAAACTTTTTTCTTTATTCATTACACCTTGGTACACTTTGAGTTAGTTTAACACTAACCTTGTAGGGATATTTACATCGGTGTACACCCACATAATCACTTTACCTAATCAAATTTTTATTGTGATATACTCCTTGATGCCTTGTGCGTAGAGGCCTATTGCTTTGAGAGTGTCCCTCGGTTGGTTAAGAGCCTAAAAGGAAATATGGAATTTTGGATAATTTTCACCTGCATTAGAGAAATAAATTCAGATCAGCAGTCTCTTTTTTAATATATTTCCAGGAGTCGTTCATTGACTGTGGATTCTACTGACTGGTGAAAAGTTAGTTTGGCGATATCTTTAACCTACGTGTGGAGATGCAAAAATTTAGAAGTTTTTGCTACAAGGCAACAGTATTTTCAGGGTTTGTACGAATTTTTCAAACTCGTTTTTCTGCTAGAGAAGATTCTCATTACTGCCTAAGGATTGTTAGAGAGTGCTGCGTTATACGAACTCAGTATGAGAAGTATTTTTCCTACCTGTTTAGGGATTAGGGAGACGTGGGTTGGCAGTACATCTTACATGATATATGAGAACTACTTGTTGGAAGGGCTAAAAGTGCAGAGCGACTTCTCCGGGATGAATCAGCGTTCAATTTAACTGTTTATGAATTTCGTTGTTTATATTATAGTACTGCCATTTATTGCTGATTTGTTTCCTGAATTAGATACAACCGTTTCAGGATAGCAGTAACTGAGAAGAATAATAAATATTTAATATTTGATGTAATGTTATAGGTTTAGGAGTAACATAGGGATAATATTACTCAAGTGCACTGCTACAGCTACTTGTAGTACTCTCCAGGTTCGAATCCTCTATAAACTTAGAGAAATTACATAAAGTCGGTTTTTTTAATTCCTTTTACTATCAACTTGTCAGGGAAAAGTGGAGTGTTCGATTAGATTTTCTTCTGATTCTCATAGGTGTGTAATAGTATAAAAATTTACCGGGTATCCTTAATAATAATAATTTGAGATGTTCTGCATATCTGGATATACAAGAGTGAATTGATAAGTCCTGTAAATTTCTATGAAATGGCAGGAAATTTTGTTAAACGGTACGACTATTGATAAGCGTGATTCTTCTAAACAGATGGAACACGCAGTTGTTTGTTAGTAGCTAGCGTAAGTAATCAGTGTTAGACGTTTCGAAGAAATAGATAAAGTCGAGTCGTGCAGTGATAAAACAATTTTATTTAAAAAAGTGCACTGCGGCCCAGATGGAAACTAAACGGAAGGAAATTCATGGGGATTCAAGACCATTTATTACTAGATAAATAAATTTAAACATGACCATACGAACACTGCAGATGCTGCACGTTCAGGGCGCCCGATTGAGGTTTCTTTTGATGGAAAACCGTCCCATTAAGCTTCGTGAGATTGCTGAGACAGCAGGCATGTCATACGAACGGGTACATAATATCCTACAAAAAAACTGTAAAAATAGAAAAGCTGGGAGCGCGATGGGTGCCGCGTTTGTTGGCTCCATACCAAAAACGCACGAGGAAGGACTTTTCAAAATTGTGTTTGGAAAAGTCGAAGCATAAACCGAAGAATTTTTTTTATGGTTCTAGCACACGTACTACAGGAAAGTCCCTAAAGTGTTTCGGGGGGGGGGATGTGTGCGTTGTTCTTGAATCGCTGTAAATTGTACTCGTGGGAAACACAGTCCTGGGTAAGCCATTCCAAAGGGATGATGTTCTCCATATAAAAGACTGCTTGAAAAGCATTGTACGCGGAGTAACAAGCTGAATCGGATGTGAAGTATTAGCGCGACGTGTATTTCTAACATGCACCGCTCTGGGAGGAATTAAGCGGGCTACACTTCGAACACTTTCCATGAAAATACTTGTAGAACAGACTCAAGTCGTCAAACGTTCTTCAATGTTCCTGCGAATCAAGGCCGCCGGTCAGTTCCGGGTCTCCAATCAGACGAACAGCTCTTCTCTGAACAGAATCCAACAAATGCATTGTGTATTTGAGCTTTGTAAAGAATTACCAGTTGTTGTGGAGTGTAAAGCTTTCTGATTCGAATTAATATTGCCAACCTTTGAGAAGCTCTCCTTTCTATGCCTGCAACATGTTCATGCCAGGACATATTTGCTCTCAAATTAACGCCCAACAAATTGAATGACGATGCAAGGGGAATGGAGTGCCCCGACATGGCCATGTCGGGTTCAGCAACGTTAACTTTTTTAGAAAAAAACTGCCTCCGGATTTTTGTAGCGTTAAATTCCATTTGGTTACTGTCAACCCAAGATAGAGTTTCTTCCAGGACTTTGTTAACTTGAACAATCTCCTGCTGTCTGCGGATATTCGCCTGAGTAGCCGATGTCCGAGCGTTCAAAGTGAATGAAGAGATAAGCGTACTGTCATCTGCAAAGCTGTAGATTGGATTTCCGGTCTTTTCCAGCAGATCGTTAATGTAAATGAGAAAGAGAGTAGGAGACAGTATGGAGCCTTGGGGCACACCGGCGTTGATAGTGAAGGTGTTAGAAACAAATCCGTCGACCGCCACTCGTAAAGAACGCTCTCTGTGGAAACATGAGAGCCACAAACAGAATTTTTCAGACATACCACAAGAGCGTAGCTTAGCCAACAGTCCATCGTGCTAAACACGGTCGAATGCCTTAGATATGTCAAGAGCAACCGCTCGAGATTCTTCAAAGTGCCCAATTGCGTTGTTCCAAACATGTTACAAAATTCAGAAGATCTCCTGTTAATCTATGTTTACGAAAGCCATATTGGTGATCGCTAATAGTGTTGAATCCTGCGAGATATTTTAGAAGATGCTGATTAATAACCTTTTCCATGACTTTCGATATTACTGAGAGCAGTGCGACTGGTTGGTAGTTATTTGGCAAGGTCTTCTTGCCTTTTTTAGGTATCGGCTGAACTATGCTACATTTCCAGCAGGAAGGTAATATTCCCTTTCTGTAGGATAGGTTGAAAAGTCTACAGAAAACTTATGTTACTTCCCTCGCACAGTTTTTGAGAACTATGGCAAATATTCCGTCAGCGCCAGAAGCCTTTTTGGTATCTAGCTTTATTAAAATACGCTTTATAATACGCTGTCTGAAGACAACATCGGGCATCCTTCACTGCAATATGGGAATGGGAGGTGGTTTTCCTTGGAAATCGACAGTAGAATGTAAAGCAAAAAGTTCAGCCAACAAGTTCGCTTTCTCAACAGGTGTCGTTGCAATAGAATTATCTGGCCGTGTGAGTATTGGTATGGTGGATTTGGTGAAATTTTCACTAACTGCCTTAGCGACTGCCCAAAAGGACCTGGAATTGTTGAGATAAGCGAGAAGTTTTTGCATCGTTGTGTATTTATAGACGAGAAGTGGATCCAGTATTACACCCTGGAGATAAAACGGTAGCCAAAAGAGTGAATTGGCAAATGTAAAAGTGTACTGAGAAAAAAAATAGTTTTATCGACGGGAAAAGTAATGACAACTGTTTTTTGGGACTCGCAGAGTATTGTCATAATTGACTATTTAGAAAAAGGTAAAATAGTGGCTGGCTCTTGTTACGTAACGGTATGTACCGTTTGTATAGTGGGTTAAAGCTAAACCAACCAAGATAAGTGCACAGAAATTGCTCATTCATCAGGACAATGCGCCTGCTCCCACATCGGCCTCTATAATGGCAATAGTGCACGAGTTGGGTTTCAACATAGTCCCCCGCCTACCCTCCGTACCAGATTTGTGATTTTTTGTTTCTTAACCCTAAAAATTGGCTGGTTATCTACGCTGTTGGAACCATTTTCTTTTGAGTAAATAAAAATCTGGAATCTCGCTGGATCAAACGAATTGAGGTTATGTTGAGAAATAAATTTTTATGTTATATACCTTGTATTTTACAAGACTTTTCAATCCACCCTCGTATATATTCATCTATTATGCTTTTAGAGAGCACATTATCGACACTATTTGTCAATGTGTTATACGTATTTATTTTTTTAGTCTCTGTTGACCCTGTCCCTCACGGGTGGAACGAATACCTGAAGATGGCCTTCGACAAGTACCAATCTCACCGGAATACCACCAGTGGGATCGAGTCAGAGGGGGGACGCTGGGGCTATGAAAAGCTGACGATAAAGGCATGTAAGGATAGAGTGGATACTTGAATTTTATCTTCGACGAATGCGAGTCAACTCTGTAAGAAAAGAAGCCGACAGCATGTTTTTCAAACCTAAGCAGAAAAGTGGATGAAGGAAATATTTCTCTGGTTAATGAGATGAAGATTTAAATTCGCGCTGGAGGGTTCTGCAAGCGTCGTCCGTCGCTAATGGACGTATTTTGTCGCAATGCTATGGAATTGTTCATTGGTATTAAAGGTTTGGTAGCAGCCTAGCAGAGAGTAAAAAGGACAAGACCGTAAAACAGCGGGCTGAGGGAGTACCATCTGCCGACCACGTGATTCAGAACCTAAGTTAAACTGTAGTGATCCGTCTGGTTGACAATACCTAGACGTTAATTAGGGTAATAAAAAAGATCTCTTTGGTTTTCTTGTTTGACTGTAAGCCTACACATTCACACTTTTACTAGTATTACTAACCAGACAATGCAGTGCAGCTTTTTGTTCTTTGAAATAAATATTTATTTTAAAAATAAATTTATTTATGTTTAAATATTGAAAATACTTTTTCAAGTTATTGAAAAAGCTATAGCGTTTTCAGTGCTGTCCTACAAGCAGAAAGGTAAACACAGCTTAATAATTTACTACGTTTTATTCGTTTTTACAACTAAAATAAATATTAATTAATTTTGTTAAAACAAATGCGCTGCAAGGTTTGTGTAATAAATAAAAATAAAAAATATTGAAGAAGTTTTACATACAATTTGTCACAATGCAATGTGTCCGCCGGCAGTTGATACCAACATTAATTATATCGGTTTTATTGATCTTAATAATTAAATTTCAATTTCTATTATAAATAGAGCAAAACAAATGGAAAAAATACATTGAGTGTTCCGTGTGGAACACTTATAAGATCACTTGAGTACCTGTCCATCTGTCCGTCTGTCTGTCTGTCTGTCCATCTATCCGCCTGTCTGCCAGTCACACTCGATTTTCTCCAAAACTATTTGACATAGAAAGTTGTAATTTGGCACTAATATAGAAATTAATGGCCCGATCTGAACCGTGTAGTTTTGAACGTTACATTTTGACTTAAAGGGTGAGTTTTGGGAGGTGAAATCGAAAGCGAAAATAAAATTTACCAGGTCATCGAGTGGAGTGTCAACTGAAAGCTTGTGAAAACTTGAGTTCAAAAATATGTATAATGTAATACTTGTGCACACTTTGTATTATTTTTAAAAAATCGCAAAAAATTACTGTATATCCCCTTATCTCGAAAAGTACTGATCAAAAAATTTTTTTAAAAATTCTGGAATATTCTCCACCAAGCGTAGATTGAACGAAAACTATCACGAGTGCATTACCTCTAATAATTTATCTGGTATATATAAAAAATCCAAGGTATCAGTTTTCAACAAAGATCGGAAATAAACTTTGTTGAAAACTCATTTGGAGTGTGTTTTGTGAAGTCATTGATCATTTTATACCTCCGTAACAAAAAACTTTTATTTTAAAAGTCCGACTTGCACTTGACCGGTTATTTTTTTTAGTAATAATATTATTGAAAATTACCATTTTAAATATGTGCTTGGTAATGTAAAAAATGCTATAAAAACAATGCCGCTTTTGCCAAATTACTTCAAACATTTCTATTAAATTTAAAGTCGTACATTTATTCAAACATGCAATTTTCCTAACATTTATATTGCTAGTAAATTTTCGCTCTATAATTATGTAGAATTATTAATTATTATTAAAATTAAGTATTCATCCAGTGAGGACTCAATATTGGTCAAGATATTCATTAAAGTGCTGGAAGAATTGAAAGAAAAATCAAAAGAAGTAGATCTAGAAATAATTATCAACAAAACCAAATACTGAACTAACGATATAGAACCACACCAAGATATAATAATATTAGAAAATACACAAATAGAGAAAGTCGATAGTTACATATACTTGAAGTTAAAACTTAGAATTTTAAAAAAACAACTTGACAGCAGATCTACTAAGAAGAGTATCCATGTCCAGGTCGGTGTTTGGAAGAGTACAAGTAATATTTAAATCCGATGTGCCTAACACGCTTACAGCACAGGTTTTCGACCAGTATGCTCTCCCAGTCTTTACCTATGCACCAGAAATATGGGCACTGAATAAAAATATAATCCATACTACAAATGACTTAACGAGCCATGGAGAGAAGAATTGTTACATATTGTCTTGTCAGAGATTAGAGCACGTAAACAGTCGTGTTTCCATAAGTTTCCATAGAATTTACGTAACGCGATCTGTGATATTCTTAATGTATAGAAGGACTACGATCCCCAAAGACTGATCTGCTTGACGTCTCATCTTAGAGGATACCTGGGGAGATACATGTTTTTGAGTGGATCTTTTTTTTTATGGGCCAAGCACACGTGCTGCAGGGAAGTCTCTAAAGCGCTCCAGGAGACTGCTTGAAAAGCTTTGTACGCGGAGTAACAAGCTGAACCTCATACGGATGTGAAGCACCAGCGCGACGTGTATTTCTAACATGCACCGTTCCAGCGAATCAAGGCTGCCGGTCAATTCCGGGTCCCCAATCAGACGGACCGCACAAATGCAGTGTATGTTTGGGAGCGGAGCCCCAAACATGGGAGCAGTATTCCATAGTTGGTCGAATATGAGCTTTGTAAAGAATTAACAGTTGTTGTGGGGTGTAAAGCTTTCTGGTTCTAAATAATATTTCCAACTTTTGAGAAGCTCTCCTTGCTATGCCTGCAACATGTTCATGCCGGGACATATTTGCTCCCAAATTAACGCCCAATAAACCGAGCGACGACGTTAGGGGAATGGAGTGCCCCGACATAACTATGTCGGGTTCAGCAACGTTAACTTCTTTAGAAAAAACTGCCACCTGGGTTTTGTAGCGTTAATTTATATTCCTGTATTGGAAAGTGTAACAGTTTGATTGAAGAAGGGAAATGAGGTATTTTAGTTCTGGTTGAAAAGATTGTAACTGAGAAAATGAATGAATGAAGAGCTCAATGAATAAGGAAATTGATGGCTGAGTGTTTTTTGGGGCGGGATGGTGATATGAGGAAGTATTTCAAAATCTGTCTATGTGAGTGCGCTTTCTGTATACTCGGGGGCCCAAAATCATATCTGAATTCGGGTTAATAAGAATATCCAGGAAAAAGAGAAAACTATTATTTTCAATATTAACTGTGAAGTAGATATTTGCAAGTGAAGTAAGATGACTGAGCGTATGGTCAAATTACTAAAGTGTTTTCAACGTAATGTTTTCAGAGGAGGAGTTTATGATAAAAAGGTGATGGTGTTCGAAGTGTTCCATAAATATGTTTTCAATAACTTGATAAAACCCATTGCCGTGCCAAATATTTGTTCATATATTTCACCATTGTATAGAAAATAAGTCCGGGATAGGTCTTTACAGCTCTGTAACCTGTGGAAGGTTCCTATCAAAAATAATAAATGGTGTTTATAACAAATATTTGTAATGCTTATGCTAAGTTAGTCATTATTGCACGTAGCTCAATTTTCCTTAGTATTTTAGAACTTTTATTGGCCAGGGAAGTATGGTACAAATAAAATTTACTATTCAGCTGGGAATAATTAATATTATTCTTGACATTGGTTCCCTGTTTAATTAAATTAAATTTATTAAGCATCTAAACTGTTTTACCACTTAGCAAAAGCTACAATCTTAAATAGCTTTAGACTACCTCGAATAAATGTTTTCAGATTTGTATCCCTTGACATTGACGTAGGTTCGAGAAAAGCTTTTAACCCCGTATTATCCATTACCTATTACCATAATGGTATCTGTTCCTTATATAACAAAGAAAACACTCAAGAAAAATCAATTTAAAAGCAGTGTGAATTATATACAATCTGGCTATAGATCATAACAAACTTCCATTGTCTTATAAACTCTGAAGTCGTTTAATGAAAATAAACCCTTTATGAATTAAACACTAAAGCTTGAGAGACGTAAGGCTTTAGCTACATTAAGATAGAATATGGTGACAAATTTAGTAAGACCTTTAACAAAAAACGTTGAAATAAATCAACAAAGAAAAACTCAAAAAAGTAAAGCAAAATTAGATAAAACAAAAATTCTCTTTAACATTAATCACTTTAGAGATCATAAAGCTTTTGGCTTCTAATTGCTATGCTAAGCTAAATGACAATAAGTATTACGTTATCCGTTTTTAAACTGTTAAAGGTCATCTTCAGGGAATCTAAGTGAATAAAATGTAAGTGTTATACAGTTACAGTAATGGAGTTTGCACAAAATTCATAAAATTGGAAAAGCAATACGACCTACTATACGAAGATGGATTGAAAAGTTCGCGGCCTAATCAAGAAAACAAAACAAAATACGTACCAAAATATTTTTATTTTCGATGTAATCTCCACCTAGCTCTATACACTTCTTCCACCGGCTTTCCAAAGCTTCCATACCTGTTTAAAAAAAAGATTTCTCAAGATCTTCAAAATACTGGTTAACTGCAGCTTCGACTTCTTCATTTGATGAAAATTTTTGACCACCGAGATGTTCTTTTAGGTTTGGAAACAGATGAAAGTCCGAAGGTGCCAAATCAGGAGAATAAGCTGGGTGAGGCAGCAATTCGAAACCACAATCACGAATTTGAGCCATAGACTCAACAGACTTGTGAACGGGAGCGTTGTCCTGATGAAACAAAACTTTCTTTCTCCGTAATCCTAGGCGTTTCTCTTTAATTTCTTGATGTAAACGACGCAAAAGGGTGCAATAGTAAGTCGAGTTTATTATTTCGACTTTCGACTAATACCTGATACCTATACCTAATGCCATTTCAAAAAACTGACGCCATCACTTTTCCAGCCGACAGAATTGCCTTTGCTTTCTTTGGGGTCGGTTCACCAGATTTTTTCCACTGCTTGGATTGTTGTGTTGACTCTAGAGTCCATTGTCACAAACCTGTTAAGAAAATCTTGCGAATCAGCCTCAAACATCTCCAAACAGTCGCGAGAAATCGTGAGTCAAATTCGTTTTTGTTCAACTGAAAGCAATCTGGGGACCCACCTAGCGAAAATCTTAGAAAATCCGAATTCGTTGGCAATGATGTTTTGTGTTCGTTCGTACAAGATGCCTATAGTGTCTGCAATCTCCTTGATAGTTAATCTACGGTCTTTCAATATGAGATCACACACTTTGCCGATGTTTTCTCCAATCGTAGACGTCGTGGACCGGCCGAAGCGAGGATCATCTTCGATGCTCTCTTGTCCACGTTTAAAATTTTGCAACCCATTTTTTCACAACTGTATATGACGGAGCAGATTTCCCTAGTGTTGTTTTCATATCATCGTGGATCTCCTTTGGTGTTAATCTTTTTTTGAACAAGTATTTGATGACCGCACGTTGTTCAATTTTTTCCTTTTTTCAGAAACGCTGCACTTGGTCTCATTAAACTCGTTCTAACCTAAAAACTACAAATTCTACAGCAACAAAATTTTACACTGTGACAACCAAAGAAAGTATGAACTTATTGAGAGTACTATAATAAAAATATTATAATTATTTTTTGGTGAGGCCGCGAACTTCTCAATCCATCCTCGTATCTACGGTGGGATCACTTACATATTCAATTTGTAAATAGTTAGTATAATAGTTTGAAAATTTACCTTTAAGAAAGAACATTTTTTTACTGAAAAACTCTTTAGAATATATTACCAAAACGAAAGATCTAATTCTCAAGGAAGGCGAAGTTTTAATTTCTACTGACGTTAGTTCTTTGTTCTTTAGTATACCAATATCACAAACATTGCGAAACCTTCAGAAGTTGCTTGGAATGAATTACTTCGAGGAAGAAATTATCCGTAAATTCTTAAGTTTAGCCAAACTTTACACAGAATAAAATTATTATTAATCTAAAAATCAATTTGTTGTTCAAGCAATGGGTTATTATTTATCACGGCCAATTTATTCGTAAGTCTGAAACAGTCAGGCTTTACAACGGGAGGTCAAGTTGGATAATATATTCAGCTTAGCTTCACCCAATGAAAAGAAAATAGTAACGAACAGAGAAGCTCACATAGTATTCGTAGCTCTAACAAAAACATACGTTACTGTTCCAATTAAAAAACTCTGGAACTATTGCCAGTAAACAATACTGCAATCACTACAATAAAACAACTGCATAATCAGGCATAATCTACAATGAAATTCTGAAACATAATGTCATATATATTCCCAGAAAATAAGGGCCTTAGACGAGGTTACTATTTATCACCCACCTTGTGCAAAACTTAGCTAAGCGTAATTTGAAACAATACTGCAATCACTGCAATAAAAGAACTGCACAATCAGGCATACTCTACAATGAAATTCTGAAACATATTATAATAAAAGTACTTAGACTAGGTTAATGTTTATTACCCATCTTGTGCAAAACTTAGCTAAGCGAAACTTCAAAAAGCTGGAGAAGAAAATACAGCGGAATGACAATACAGTTCAACGGTGAAACAAAGATATATACTCTTCATTTTGCAGTAGCCAAGTAGTCATGGCGTACGATAAGAAAGATCTAGAATATGTGACAAGAAAGCTGTTCGAGGAATTTGAAGGCGGCGGACACAGTAAACTGTAAAAGGACTAAATTTCTCTGTATGGAGGGAGGACCAGTTATTGATGCCTGTAATGATTCATCTATTTGGGGACCAGACATAGATAGAGCCGATAGATCAAGAAGAGAGCATAAGCAAAGAAGTAGTCATACACCATCTTAGTTTTATCCTTTGGTCAAAGAAAGCATCAATGGAAAATATGCACTGCATCTGTAATGCAATCTTTAGAAATATCGTACTCTACGGCTGTGATAATCGGTGGAAAAAAGTTAATTAATACAAGACCTAGAATCAATTATGGAACGCCTTAAAATCAGTAGCGAGAACTATGGATTGACAATTAATACAGATTTGTCACATATAAATAAAATTGCTGGTTTCCCTGTTGTAGACCATTTCAACTATTTGGGATTGCTCATAACTAACAATGGTGGCTGTGGAGCGGAAGTAAGAAGACAGGCTATGGCTAGAAGCTCGACAATCAAACTCACTAAGGTCTGGAAAGATCTAGGTGTCACAAAAAACACAAAGTTAAGATTGCTATCCAGCCTTATATTCCCCATAGCAACTTACGCATCGGAAACATAGACTATTAAACAAACTGACAAAAGACAAATTGATACGTTTGAGATGTGGACATATCGAAGAATCCTCAGAGTATCATATACCAAACACTATACCAATGTATCTATTTTTGAAGAGCTTAGTATAAATGATCGACATTCAACTAGGATTAATAGACAGTACTTGAAATATTTTGGTCAAATTGTGAGGAAATTAGATGCCATGGAAACGCTTCTAGTAACGGAGGAGGTAGAAGGCAGATAAAGGAGACGATCTCCAATAAGATTGATTAGGATTGAGAGAGACTCTACGGCTGCAAAGTTTGGCCATTAAACAAGAACTTAGAATAGAAATTTCTTGTGCTCGTGATGTATCATTGACGAAGGTTAACTGGAATATCAAGACTGGATAAAATCAGAAATTAAAGAATAATGGATCATATCCAATAAAGATATCTGGTCTGGTATGTATACGTAGAAGGAATAACAGAAGAATGAATTCTAAAGCTGCCTTTGAAATAGAGGCCTACAGAGACACAAAAGAAGGAAATGCAGAAAACAACATGGATTGGAGGCATCTAGAGAGCCATGTTGGAAAGAAATTTACGAGCAGGAAATTGGGAAGATAGAAGAGGCTGTCAACTGGGAACCGGAAGGCGTAGAACGCTATAAAGCCGGGTATAGATAGATAGAAGTTTGAGTCGAGGTCAGTTAAAAATTTAATTACTCTTCAAGAGTATGGGTATAAGTAGAATGTATTCGCGATTTTCGATACAAAATAATCAAATGTAGGTGATTTTGTTTCTAAATTAAGTAACCGATACAACTCCGATTAGATTTACTTGTGAAACTGAGAATAGCGAACAATTATCATTCCTGGATATTTTGGTCATTAAAACTAATAATAAATTAGAATTTGACATCTATAGGAAACATACCGTAATAAATAAATATATTTCTAAGTAGTAACAGGACTGTGTTTCCCACCGAGTACAATTTACAGCTATTCAAGAACAACGTGACTCGCTTTCTCTGTAGCTTTTTAGGAACTTCGTTGCCGCACGTGTGCTAGACCCATAAAAAAAAATTATTACTAAATTTTAACTTTCTATGACAAATAGTTTCGGAGAAAATCGGGTGTGACAGACAGACAGACGGACAGACACCGAAGTCATCTTATAAGTGTTCCGTACACTAAAAATGAGGTATTGCCGTACATGTTCTTGAATTTAATTATACAATAGCGTCAGACAATTTTAGATTTAATAAAATATATATGATAGGAAATTATTAGACGCACACGAAATTATTGAAAATCTAAAATGAGGATCTATTTTTCACAGTTTTCTGTACTGGTTACTTGACCGCAACTAAACGTCCGTCTGCGCTTGGTCGGTCAATCACAATTTTAGTATAAATAGTCGAGTTCCTAATCTTAGATTTCGTTAATCATCGCTACTGATGATGCTAACATGGTTAGCAAAACACGGGTTTGAGTTTGAGTACAATAATAAAATATTTGGCGCAGTTTGAGCAAGTGTCTTGCTGGTGCCATGATACGGTTTTGACCCCGACATGAGCATCTCGCTTCTCAATTTGCGTATGTCGTACACTTGAACATACCGCCTTAAATTTAAAAAGTAATAATAAACAGCTCACACAAGCAAAGGCCGGACTACGTTCAATATTCTATTATGATGATAAGATAACCGAATAAAACATTTCTATCAAAACATTTGCTTGGTTATCATTCCTAAAAACTTTACAAAAAATTGACTTTGTTGGTTAACTAAAATATATGTTTTCATTTTTAAAAGTAGCAAAATGTGAAAGATATCATTTTTAATATTTTGTAGGTAGAGACAATCGACTCATAATTTATTAAAAGAAAAGAACTAAAAGAGGTTAAAAGTTATTCATTCGATTTTTAATATTCCGTACGGAACACTTATGGGATCACTTCGGGCTCCGTCTGTCTGTCCGTCCGTCGATCACATCCGATTTTTTCCGAAACATTTGACATAGAAAGTTGAAATTTGGCACAAATATATTAAATGATGACTCAATTAGAACTGTATAGTTTTGAAAGCTAAATTTTGACGTAAGTCATTTTTTACTAGGTCATCAAGTGGGGTGTCAAATGAAAGATGTGAAAACACGAGTTCAAAAATATATATGATACGCACGCAAATTTTTCTTCATAATATTTTAGAAAAATCGATATCCCCCTTATCTCGAAAATTACTGATCAAAAAATTTTGTATTTGTATTTCAAGAAAGAGGAAAATTGAGTTTTTTGCTCTGATATTGACGGTTTAGTACGTACATTTGACTTCGAATACAACGCACAAGAATGGCGACTTTTTATAGGTTCTTTAAAAATAAGCTTTTGCACATTGGGTATAAATTTGCATCAATACCTATGTACATTCACTCTATCTTAAAGAAACGTACGCTAACTTAAAAAATATTTTAGAGAAAATAAAATACAGAACACAAATGGCTAATTTGTGGTGATTTAAAAATAATATGCATGCTTCTTGACCAACAGCTAGGCTATACGAAATTCAAATATTTGTGAGTGGAATTTACATTGGGAAAAGTCAGATTGCCCGATTAGAAAAAGTTGGAGTAAAGAATGTCATTAATCTGAACTTGACAGATCCCTAGAAAGTATTGCTTCCACAACTTGGTTTAATCAAATAGTTTGTAAAGGCATTACTAAAAGATGGAAATAATTTCAAGTATCTCTGTTTATATTTTCTTAGTTTATCTGATGCAAAGTTAAAGGAGGGCATTTTCACAGGACTTAACGTCAGGAAAATAATCAAGAATGCAGACTTTGAGAAGGTCATGACAAACTCAGAAAAAAATTTATGGAATTCTCTTAAAAATATTGTTTCAAAATTTTTGGGTAACACAAAAGACGTTAATTATAAAAATATTATCCAAGAAATGTTAAACAACTATAAAAACTTAGGATGTCATGTGAGTCTGAAAGTTCACTTTTTGATTTCGCCCATCAATCATTTCCCAAAAAATCTAGGAGACTACAGTGTGGAACAAGGCGAACGGTTTCATCAAGATATAAGAGAGATGAAAAGGAGATATCAAGGCCGTTGGGACGTCAATATGATAACGGACTATTGCCGAATGAGCAATAGAGATGAAGATAAAGTTCCTAAACGGAAACCAACGAAACGAAACTTTTTCTCAGAACAGAGATATCATTGAATCTTCATAGTTTGTATTTGTTTGTGTTTTATTTTAATTTTAATTGAATAAATAAAACTTTAGATAATAGAGAGTGTTATTTCCTTTAATCTGCAGTTTTCACTTATTTTCATTCAAACACCGTCTCATCTGAATCTGCTAAATGTGAAGTGGTGTGTAACTTACGAATATTATTTTATATTACGTTCAGGACTACTATTACGAATATTAACACTTTACTAAAAAAACTATTAAAAAATTTTATTTCGCAGACCTATGTTATTATCGTAAGTTACGGTTAGCGTAGTTGCGATTTTTTTAACACAAAAAATTAAAATATTGCAATTCGTTAGAAAACTTGGTAAATTTGAGAAAATCGTGTATTATTAGGAAACATAAATATTAATGCTGGTCACATTCTACTTTCTAACTAAATTAACTGGATATCTAGTCAGTATTAGTTTGAGGGCTTCGTCTGTATGACTACCATGTTAGTTTTAATGCATTCTACGAGAACAAAATGTATCTTAATTACTTTTTTAAAATACAGAAATTCTGTTTATATTTTTGGGTATGTTGCTGGAGAAAATCAATACAGATAAATAAACAATGAGAACTAAAACAAAGATTTTATAATATTCCTGAAAACTTATTTTTTCTTATTTAATAGTAGAAGTTTTACAAGAAGTAAAACACTACTTAAATTTCCACTAAATTTTTTATTTTTAACACCATGACATGTTTCGCTGTACGACAGCTTCTTCAGATGGTTTGTTACAAAATGAGGATAAAATTACTATAATAAATGGTTGGTTTACAATTTATGGCAGGTAATAGAATAATTTAATTAAAACAGATTTAGTAATGGTGCATTATTTAAATATAATTGTTCATTTATTAAGGAATCTGAATTTTTCAATTTGTTTATTTCTAAAGATTGTAGGTAATTAAGTTTCAAGCCCTTTGTGCAACTATGTAATATTTCAAAGTTTGAGTTGAATTGGTGGTTATTTTCAATTAAATGATTTGCGTAATTTGAGTTATTTTTTCTCTTGATGTATGATGAAGCACGTTCTTTTATTCTTTTTGAAAAACTTCTTCCTGTGTGACCTGTATATGTTTTTGAGCAATTTCCACAATTTAATTTGTGTACTCCGGATCTATTGTCCCTACCTCTTTTAGTGTTGTTATTTTTTATAAATTTGCCAAGTATGCTGGATGTTTTACTCGTAAATGCTGTGTTAATATTTAATTTTCTCAAGAAACTATTTAATTTAGTGCTGCATCTACCATAGTAATGAAACTCAGTTAATAAATAAAGATTTCAAACATAGTATCGAAGTCAATATCTCTCCAAATACATTAAATATATTACTCAAATAATATTAGTAAAAAACACGAAGCAGCTACTATACTAAAAAAAGAATTTTTACGCCCAAATACTCCAAGACAAGATATTCAATTAATAAAAAACATTAGAAATAAATCAGCAGATATAATATTTACAAAAGCAAACAAAGGCAATTCAGTAGTAGCAATTGACAAAGTAGATTATATCCAAAGAACAATAGATTTCTTAAACCCAGATAAATACCCAGTTTTAAAATGTTGTTTTACAGGAAGTGATAGACACTTTGCCACATTTCAAAATTTTTTGAATAATATACACAAAAATATAAAATTCACCACTGAAGTTGAAATCAACAATAGCTTAAACTTCCTTGACCTAACAATAAAAAGACATAATAACAAACACAATTTTTTCTATTTACCATAATCCGTCACATACTGACATAATTATCCATAATACCTCATGTCATCCACCAAGTCACAAACTTGCAGTTTCCCATAATATGATTCACAGACTAATAAATATTCCTCTAAACCAAGATGATTTTCAGAAAGAACTTAATATTATAAAACAATTAGCATTAAATAATGACTATTCACCATCCATAATAGATAATATTCTCAAGAAAAAACTTTACAAAAAAAACCATTTGTACAGTTTTTCCGAGTAATAAAGAACCTAATAAAAACGCAAAGTTAATAACATACTATGGTAGATGCAGCACTAAATTAAGTAGTTTCTTGAGAAAATTAAATATTAACACAGCTAAGTTGAGAATGTGGAATCTTCGGCACAATGACACTACTCGGTATATATCACCACTACACCAAACACTTTATTTTTGCACTCGACGCGCATTTCGCTAACCATGTTAGCTTCATCAGGAACGATGATTGACTACTAGTCGAGTGCAAAAGCAAAGTGTTTGGTGTAGTGATGTTATATACTGAGTAGAATTAACACAGCATTTAAAACATCCAACACACTTGGCAAATTTATAAAAAATAACAAAACTAAAACAGATAGAGACCATAGATCCGGAGTATACAAATTAAATTGTGGAAATTTCTCTAAAGCATATATAGGTCAAACAGGAAGAAGTTTTTCAAAAAGAATAAAAGAACATGCTTCATCATAAATCAATAGAAAAAAAAATTCAAATTATTCAAATCATTTAATTGAAAATAACCACCAATTCAACCCAAACTTTGAAATATTACATACTTGAACAAAGGGCTTAATTACCTAGAATCTTTAGAAATAAACAAATTGAAAAATTCAGATTCGTTAATAAATGAACAATTAGACTTAAATAATTCACCATTACTAAATTTGTTTTAATTAAGTTATTTTATTACCTGTCATAAATTGTGAACCAACCATTTATTATAGTAAATTTATCCTCATTTTGTAACAAACCGTCTGAAGAAGTGTCGTACAGCGAAACATGTCATGGTGTTAAAAATAAAAAATTTAGTGGAAATTTAAGTAGTGTTTTACTTCTTGCAAAACTTCTAGTTATGGATTTCCACCAAGTATCGGCTGAATCGATTCAAGTATTTAATAGTATTTGCCAAATGTCATCAAGTCAAAATATTCGTGAAAGCCGGATCTGTAAAATTACCTGGGATTTTGAGGCAAAGCCAGGATGATCATTTACAAATCTTTATTGCATAGGAAATTGCAATATACTTATTATGTATATAACAACGTTATTAAATGTAGTTTAGAAATATTCAGCAAACGTTTTCCATGTTTTTTTTAAGGAAAGAATAAATATTTATCATATGTATATGTCGCTCCAGCTTTACTTGTCACTGTAGGTATGAATCCATGGTTTCTCTATTGAAATGTGTAAGTTGTACGAACGAAAACGTCAGCTAGAGAGTAATGAATATACCTTTTATGATTAATGTGGTTTGGGCAATTTCAAAAGGTAGAGAATAGCAAAACGAAAACAATTTAATAAAACCACATTTTACTTTAATAATTTGATATTAGTTTTAGAAGTTTTAGGTTTAATTCAGTCGGAAAACAGAGATATAAATGAACAGGTCGCATGGTTTAAAATTTGATTTTAATGTTCAAAGTTAATTCAAATATTTATATATATATATATATATATATATATATATATATATATATATATATATATATACATACATATAAGGTATAAATACACAAAATTTATCAGCTATATACAAATTATTATGGACAATAGAATGGAAATATATTATAAAAAAATCCAAATATATAAGTCGTTTGGGAAAACAGGGTGTATAGAAATATGAAACTTGCTGCAAGATATACGTTGGATAAACTAATAGAAGAAGAATCGGCAAGATCGGAAGAGAATAAATTGGCTATCAAAAACACCACATTTGCCCTTGGCCAGCATTAATTTCAAACAAGCTATAAAACCATAAAATAGATTTTTAATAATTGCAGGCAGGTAAAAAACAGAGATAAAGAACAATTAATACAGAATAAGGTTAGACACTTGAGCAAAAGAAACAATGTTCTAAACTAACACGTAAAAAACGATAACTAAAAACAAATATATCCATCCACAAACAGAACACAAATGCAAAAACTGTGCTACAAAGTGATTGTCAAAGAGACAGAGCCAAATAAAACCGATCAGTGGTCTTGTAATATCAGCGCAGAAATGAAATACACCAGACGGCAACATATAACTTACCAATAAAGCAACAAAATTTTAGCAATACCTAAGCTTGAAGAAAATAACCAAATATGTATAAAATAATAAAAAGAATACTTTAGAATTGTATAGCGTAAACACCATATAAAACTACATGAAGAAACACAAATCTCATTTAGTAAAACACGTCTAAATAAAGGACAGGTGAGGAAAACACATATTTATTTATTTCTTAATTTATAATCCAAATTTTCAGAATTTTTTCAAAATTTTTTGATAAATACTTTTCGAGATAAGACGGGTGGACAGCGATTTTTCGTGATTTTTTAAAAATAATACAAAGAAAAGCGCGCACAAGTATTACATTATATATATTTTTTACTCACGTTTTCACAAGCTTTCATTTGACACCACACTCGATTACCTAGTAAAAAGATTTTTTTTCACTTTCGATTTCATCCCCTAAAACTAACCCCTTAAGTCAAAATTTAACTTTCAAAACTACATGGCTCTGATGAGGCCATCAATTCCTATATTATTACCAAATTTCAACTTTCTATGACAAATAGTTTCGGAGAAAATCGAGTGTGACAGACAGACGGACAGACACCGATGTCATCTTATAAGTGTTCCGTACGGAACACTAAAAAGTATTCCAGAAGCCTGGAGCCCGCAGTAGGTCATACCTGTATGAAGGCTTGGATAAAAACATAACAAAAACTTAATATTTATAATAAAATATTACAAAATTATGTGTAAACTGATTTTAATCTATTTATGATGTGTATAACCGTAGAAAATATACATCCTTTAACCAGTAGATAAAAGAAAACCAGTTACATTCTGAAATAGCCAAAGAACAACAAATGCAAGAACAGTTTGTCTAACTTTAAATATGCGTCTCACCTATGTGTTAAATGGTGATAAGGGTATTTATTTCTCGTCACTATTTCTGATCTGAATAGCCTCTCGCCAACGACATGTCATTTCACAGCAATACCGGTTTTTGAGAATGTATTTTAATATTTAATATCATTATACTTAAATAAATATGTATATTGACTTGCCGGGAATCGAACCCGAGGCGCTGAGCACGGTAGGTTGAAATTATGGGATGGAGATACGACTGTCTTTATCACCAGTAATTAAATCCGATAGTTATAACTGAAAACCTAATGTTAAATATCTTTCGACAATACATAAAAGTATATACAATATGTAATCAAAGGGCTGTGATTGAAAAATGCTCTCTCGAGAAAGAAAATAACAGCTTTTACCCGAATAAAACTCCACTATGTAGCGTGTCAAGATTTTTGGTTTGGTTTTAGTCGCCCTTAGTTTACTTCAAAAATAATTTACAATAAGAAAATTAAAATCTTTTCAAAAATTTAAATTATAAAAAATTACCTAGTTATTGACTTAAACAGGGTTAAAGGAACTAAAGTAGGAAACAATATAAGGCTCAAAGTACTAGAAACAATGGCTAAGTATACTCTTTACTTTCAAGTTCTATTTAAAACTTTAATATAAAATCTTTTGTTACATAATTTGTATTTCCCTCTCATTAGTCCAGACAAATTGTTCTAAAGTTTCTTGTGAAGTTATTTAACCGAGCTTTACTTACTCCTTACAATCGTAAAGTGAAAACTCCTTTTTTATTTCATAGTTATTCCAAATTTGATATTTTAATATCCATTTCTTTACATAAAAAATAGTCATTGCATCTGTACAGGGTATATGAATTAAGGGAAAACTACGAAGGTGTTCTTTTGGGGTACATACAGGGTGAGTCAACGTCATTTGTTTCGAGAATGACGAAAAAATATTAAATACCATAGTTTTAGAGAATATTAAGGTGCACAGTTTTAAAATTATTTTTGAGTATACAGGGTACTTCAAAAAAATGTGGCCGATATAACATATGTTTTTTTAAATGGAACATCCTGTTTTCTAATTTACTTTTAAATTCTACGTAAGATTTTTTAACTTTTTTGTTAACAATGTTATATACCTAAACCTAGTAGTTTTTCTAATATTTCAATTGTTTAAAAAAAATACAAATTTTCAGTTTTGTAAATAATTGCCAGTAGCGCCATTGTTTCTGAAGATGGAATACTCATAATTTGTACGAGTATTCTATAGAGATGAAAAAAAAAGGTATATGTAAAGAAATTTGAGTTAGATGCTACAAGGTGTTCAAAATAAATTTATGCATTTCGACTATTTTAAATTGAAAAAATCTCAAATTTTTAAATGGTACACCCTGTATATTATTATTTTTTCTGATAGATTTTACAAAGCCCTCCAACTTTTATTAAGTATATCATATACCTATTTCTAATAGTTTTCGATTTATTTTGAATTTTTCAATTTTTACCCTTGTTTTTGATACACTTACCACACCATAGTTGCCAAGACAAAACAAAAATGTAGGAATTGTCAAATTTTGACATATCTATTAAAATAAATTAATAGTTTAATTTGTTGTAGTAAGTGACGTATAAAGGTAATAGTTATGGATTTTCTTAAAAATGAATTAATTGATATGGCTTAAATTAGGCGGGAAAAAATTGTCTTTTGGAAGTAAAGCTTTACGAAGCGAAGTACCCTAATAGACGTATATCATCTAGAAAATTTTTTCAGTGCTTAATGGAACGGTTTGATGGTAGTGGTACCCTTGAGGATTTGAAACGGAAAGTATTAAACCAGAATGCTACCAATGAGGAATAAGAAATGAAGATTTTACTTCATGTTGAAGATAATCCCTATGTCAGCAGCCATCAACTAGCTTATCTGACATATCCCAATCTACGGCTAATCGCACCACGAGAAAATACAAGTATCATCCCTTTCATATGGAACTACATCAAGAACTTCAAAACCGTGATTTTGAACGACGAGTAAATTTTGTACCACCATAAATGGAACAATAGAGACCGATCCAAATTTTTGATCTAAAATAATGTTTTCTGATGAAGCTACTTTTCATAGTAATGGAGCAGTTAACAGCCATAATGTGCATTATTATTCAATAGTTAATTCATCTTAGGTCCGAGAAGTTCAAAACCAAAACCATTGGTCGCTTAATGTATAGTATGGAATATTAAATTTTTGAATTATTGCTCCATATTTTTTCCACGAACCGTTTAACGGACATAGATACCCAAATTTTTTGCAAAACGAATTACCCCAGCTTCTTAAAGGAGTTGATAACTTTGAAAGGGAACAAATGTAGATTCAACAAGACGGAACTATTACCACCGGGAAATTCGGGAATTTTTAAACGATCGTTACCCACAAAAATGGATCGGTAGGGATGGATTTATTCAGTGGCCCCTTCGATCATGTGACTTAACACCTTTAGACCTCTTTTTGTGGGGCTACATTAAAGATCGTGTTTATGTGAATCCCCCTACAGTACCAGTAGATATGGAAAATAGGATACGGGATGCGTGCAGGACAATAACGCCTTCTATGCTAAGGAAAGTGAAGGAAAATATAGTAAATGACTAAACATGTGTATTCAAGTAGACGGGTATATTTTTGAATATTTATTACGTCATAATAATTAATCATTAGATAAGTCAAACTATATTAAAATTATTATTAACTATTTGTTTATGTTTCATAGCGTAAGTGTATTAAAAACAAAGGTAAGAATTGAAAAATTCAAAATAAATCGAAAACGAGGGTTTTGTAAAATCTATCAGAAAAAGTAATAATATACAGAGTGTGCCATTTAATAAACTTGAGATTTTTCAATTTAAACTCGCCGAAATGTATAAATTTATTTTGAACACCCTGTAGCATCTAACTCAAATTTCTTCACATATATCTTTAATTTCATCTCTATAGAACGCTCGTACCAATTATGAGTATTCCACCTTCAGAAATAATGGCGCAAATGGCAATTTTTTACAAAACTGAAAACTAGTATTTTTTTAAAATAATTGAAATATTAAAGAAACTACTAAGTTCAGGTATATGATATTGTTAATAAAAAAGTTATCAAATTTTACGCAGAGTGTAAAAATAAATTAGAAAATAGGATCTTCTATTTAAAAAAACATGTTATATCCTCCACACTTTTTTGAAATACCCTCTATACTCAGAAATAATTTTAAACTGTGCACCTTAACATTCCCTAATACCATTGTATTTAAAATTTTTTCGTCATTCCTGAAACAAACTTTACTCTATCGTTGACTCACCCTGTACATAATCATGAAAATAATGTCACAGAAAAAATTGTTGAGTTGTTTTTTTTTATAGGCACGTGCTGTAAGGAAATCTCTAAAGTGCTACAGCAGCTACAGGTGTACGAGAAAAGCAGTCCTGGACAAATCATTCCAAAGCGACGAGGTTCTCCATCTAAAAGTATTTCTGGAAACGGTGAAACGAGGAATAACAAGCTGAACCACATATGGATGTAATGTATTGCCGCGACATACTAGGATGGATAAAAAAGTTCGCGGCAAAACAAAATAAAATACGTACAAAAATATTTTTATTTTTCGACGTAACCTCTACCTAGCTTTATACACTTCTTCCACCTGCTTTCCAAAGCTTCCACACCTGTTTAAAAAAAAGATTTCTCAAGGTCTTCAAAATACTGGTTAAGCTTCGACGTCTTCATTTGATGAAAATTTCTGGCCACCGAAGTGTTTTTTTTAGGTTTGGAAACAGATGAAAGTCCGAAGGTGCCAAATCAGGAGAATAAACCGGGTGGAGCAGCAATTCGAAACCACAATCACGAATTTGAGCCATAGACTCAACAGACGTGTGAATGCGAGCGTTGTTCTCATGGAACAAAACTTTCTTTCTCAATAATCCTGGACGATTCTCTTTAATTTCTTGACGTAAACGACACCAAAGGGGGCAATAGTAAGTCGTGTTTTATGGAGAACATTATCCTTTTGGAACAATTTGCCCAGGACTGTGTTTCCCACCGAATACAATTTACAGCGATTCAAGAACAACGTGAATCGCTATTTCCGCACACGTGTCGCTCCTGTAGCGCTTTAGGGACTTCTCTGCAGCACGTGTGCTAGACCCATAAAAAAAAATTAAGGCTAGGATCTGCAGGAAAGAGCTAGAATAACTAATCTTTCTCAATGTAGCTTGAAGTCATTTACAGAAAATAAAAGGTGTTGTATCTATTGCAATTTTACCTTCTCGGCTACAGGTCAACAAATCTTATATAGAGTACTCATTAATTAAATAACAAAAAAGATATTTATAATTTAGTTTTTGCACCTGCGCACCCATAATAATCAAGAACAAGTTCTAAGTTAAGGATATGCAATAGGAATTTCGCAGTCAGCTACCACGACATATGGTATTAATGGTACTCGCTAGTTTTAGAGGGAATGAAGAACAAGTTCCTTAAAAATCTGAAGAATATATCAGCTCGCCCTGTCTCAGCTCAATTACTTATTAAAGCGTTTGTAAGTAAACTAATTAGGTCCTTTCGGATGTTAGTCTATCATAATAATACCTTTAGCATCCCAAAAAACTGACACCATCACTTTTGCAGGTGACAGAATTGCCTTCGCTTTCTTTGGGGTCGGTTCACCAGATTTTTTCCATTGCTTGGACTGTTGTTTTGACTCTGGAGTATAGTAGTGAATTCAGGTTTCGTCCATTGTCACAAACCTATTAAGAAAATCCTGCGGATCAGCCTCAAACATCTCCAAACTGTCGCGAGAAATCGTAAGTCGAATTCGTTTTTGTTCAGCTGAAAGCAATCTGTTGACCCACCTAGTGGAAACCTTAGTAAATCCGACTTCGTTGGCAATGATGTTTTGTGTTCGTTCATACAAGGTGCAATCTCTTGATTTTTAATCTACGGTCTTTCAATATGGGATCACAGACTTTGCCGATGTTTTCTTCAGTCGTAGACATCGTGGGCCGGGCAGAGCGAGGGTCATCTTCGATGCTCTCTAGTCCACGTTTAAATTCTGCAACCTATTTTTTCACAGTGGTATATGACGGAGCAGATTCCCCTAGTTTTGTTTCCATATTATCGTGGATCTCCTTTGGTGTCAATCTTTTTTTTAAACAGCTGCACTTGGTCTAACCTAAAAACCACAAATTCTATACCAATAAAATTTTACACTGTGAAACCAAAAAAAGTACAAACTTATTGAGGGTACTGTAATAAAAATATTATAATTATTTTTTGATGAGGGTGCGAACTTTTTAATCCATCCTCGTATATTATTAGCATGCACCATTCTGGGACAAAATAAATAGGCTTCATCCATCGAGCACTTTTCATGAAATTATTTGTAGAATAGACACAAGTCGGCAACCATTTTTTGATGATCCATGGAATTAAGGTTGGAGGATTGCCAATTCTAATATCAACATACCTAAACTTACCAAATCCATCCACACTTCTGACTAATAAAAGTGGCGATCTATCTGATTTAAAGCACCATGGAGGACGGAAATCTTCGACTCTTTCTAATGGATATTTAGAGGTATTCATCTATAGTAAAATTAAATTTTTAATAAAACTCTAAACTGTGAAGGTTCCAATTCAGATGTTGTTCTATCAGCCTTAAAAATAACGCACTCTTATCTCGAGATGCGTTAACTTGTTCAGGAATAATTGTTGGTTTATGCAGTGGTATAATTAACGATAACATTGTAAATATTAATAACTAGAAAAATATTTAATTATATCTTATTAATTTTGGTAATATGTTTAAAATAATTTGTACTATAGGGCGCAAAATATTTTTGGCACGCTAACTCACTTTACACGCTGATACTAATGTGCAAACATTCATTTTTATAGTTGTAGAAAAGCACTTTTTGTTCTTTTCGAAATAAACATTATTATTATTTTACTTCTTTTTTCTCACATTTGGTCAATGTGGTTCCATGTTTGGCTGACGGGCCCAAGCCAAGTCAACACAAACGCTGTTACCATTTTGTAGCAAGGAATGACCTGACAATGCTACATGTTTTCAAAATCACTGACTTCTAAATGTTTCTGTGTATAGTTGTGTTGAGTCCTAATTGTACTAAATGTGGTGTGAATGTTGTTGGTGGCCTGTGGCTGATATGATGAGGGGGACAATGATCACTTTTTCCATAGCCTTTTAATTGTGTTGCAAGGTCTGTGTATTTGGAGATTTTTTCTGTGTATCTCGTTTGGATGTTTGTATCGTTGTCAATTAGATAGGTGACTTTTCCTTTTTTGCACTGAAAAGTAACATCGGGTATATTGACGGGAACTGTTTTATCTGTATGGATACTGATGTCAAAGTAGAGCTTGTAATCTTTATTTTCAAGTGTGGATGTTCTTGTGAATTTGTAGTAGGGATCTATGTTTTCTCGGTGTTTGTATGTTGTGACTAGTGCTTGGTGAACTACTTTTGCCGCTGAGTCATGTTTGGCTGTGTATTCCGTTCCGGTTGTTATGTGTTCGATTGTTTCTTTATGCAGGTGGCATTTCCAGCATCTGCCTTCTGTAATAGTTGGGTCTTTGATGATATGCTCTTGGTAGTTTCTGGTTAATATGACTTTATCCTGGATGGTAAGTAAGAAGCCTTTTTTTAGGGAACAGCTGCCTATCCTAGGTGTATGATTGCTTTTTATTTACGTGGTCTTATTCTATGTGATATTTATGTTTTCCATGGAGTGTTTTTTTCTGACCACGTTTTCATTTCTTCGTGTTGTAATTGGGTGTGACTGTGTGTCTACTGGGTGGTCTGCCGAGGATAAGTCGAGAGGTGTGAAGTTTTTTGTCTGCTTTCACTGTTGCTGTGTGGAGGCTGGTTTGCTTGTTATGAAAGAATTTTCTAAGTGCCTGTACTTCTTTTCTGTGTAGTGATCTTATATCTATGATTCCTCTTCATCCTGCCTTTCTCTCAATGGTAACTCTTTCTTTGCATGCGTTGGGGTGGATTGAGAACGTATAAGGATGTGAATCTTTTCTGTGTTTGTGTGTGACCATTTGATGATACCAAATGAATATGTGACTATAGGTATACCGAACATGTTGATGGCTTTAGCGAGATATTTGGAGTTGAGTTTTGTTTGTAAAAGTTTCGTGAGTCTGGTTTTGAATTCGGTTCTGAGCTCTGTTTTGATGTTAGTTTGGTTAAGTTTGGTGCTTTGTTGGAAGCCTAGATATTTGTATGTTTCCTTGTCGAGCATGTTATCGAGTGTTTCGTTGTTGATGGTTTCTGTCTCATGGTGGCCTTTTCGTTGGCTTTTGTAGATGTGGAGCACTTTGCATTTACTTGTACCAAATTCCATATTGATATCTAAGTTGAATGTTTCTGTGATTTTGAGGAGTTCTTTCAGCTGTGTTTCTGTGGCAGCGTAGAGTTTTATGTCATCCATATATAGGAGGTGGTTTATTTTATGTTGGTGCACTTTTGGTGTCTGATGTTGAAGCCATGGCAAAACCATAGAGCGCTGAGCGATTCTCCCTGAAATATACCCAGTCTGATGTACAGCTCTTCTGTTTTTTTTTTGGGTCTAGCACACGTGCTGCGGGGAAGAAGTCCCTAAAGCGCTACAGGAGCGACACGTGTGCGGAAAAAAGCGATTCATGTTGTTCTTGAATCGCTGTAAATTGTACTCGGTGGGAAATACAGTCCTGGGCAAATCATTCCAAAGGGATGACGTTCTCCATATAAAAGACTGCTTGAAAAGCGTTGTACGAGGAATAACAAGCTGAATCTCATACGGATGTGAAGTATTAGCGCGACGTGTACTTCTAACATGCACAGCTCTGGGAGGAATTAAGCGGGCCACATCCTTCGAACACTTTCCATGAAAATACTTGTAGAATAGGCTCAAGTCGCCAACTGTTCTTCGATGTTTCAGCGAATCAAGGCCGGCGGTCAGTTCCGGGACTCCAATCAGGCGAACAGCTCTTCTCTGAACGGAATCCAACAAATGCAGTGTATGTTTGGGAGCAGTATTCCATAGTTGGTCGAATTTGAGCTTTGTAAAGAATTAACAGTTGTTGTGGAGTGTAAAGCTTTCTGGTTCGAAATAATATTCCCAACTTTTGAGAAGCTCTCCTTGCTATGCCTGTAACATGTTCATGCCAGGACATATTTGCTCCCAAATTAACGCCCAACAAACTGAGTGACGATATTAGAGGAATGGAGTGCCCCGACATAACTATGTCGGATTTAGCAACGTTAACTTTTTTAGAAAAAACTGCGGCCTGGGTTTTTGTAGCGTTAAATTACACTTGATTACTGTCACTCTAAGATAAAATTTCTTCCAGGTCTTCGTTAAGTTGAATGACTTCCTGCTGTCTGCGGATATTCGTCTGAGTAACCGATGTCCAAGCGTTCAAAGCGAATGAAGAGATAAGCGTACTGTCATCTGCAAAGCTGTAAATTAGATTCTCGGTCTTTTCCAGCACATCGTTAATGTAAATGAGAAAAAGAGTAGGAGACAATATGGAGCCTTGAGGTACACCGGCGTTGATAGTGAAGGTGTTAGAAAGAAATCCGTCGACTGCCACTCGTAAAGAACGCTCTCTGAGGAAACATGAGAGTCACAAACAGAACTTTTCAGACATACCATAAGAGCGTAGCTTAGCCAACAGCCCATCGTGCCAAACACGGTCGAATGCCTTGGATATGTCAAGAGCAACCGCTCGAGATTCTCCAAAGTGGTCAATTGCGTTGTGCCAAACGTATGTTACTTAAGTCAGAAGATCTCTTGTTGATCTATTTTTATGAAAGCCATATTGATGATCGCTAATAATGTTGAATCCTTCAAGATATTTTAGAAGATGCTGGATGGATGGATTTGGATGTGTTCGGTTTGTGTTTTTAGGTGGATTTTGGTTTTTCATGTTTTCATAATTTGCGCGAGAAATTGCATAAGGTTTTGGTTGATTTTGTAGATTTCCAGGGCTCTGATAAATCAGCTGTAGGATATGGAGTCGAAGGCTTTCTTATAGTCTATGTAACCAGTGTAAAGGTTTCTGTATTCTTTTCTGGTTTGTCCCATGATCACGCTATCTACCATTAGCTGCTCTTTGCATCCTTGCGTTATTATTATTATTATTATTATCGTGGTAAACATCCTAGATATATTTTAAATTTTCTTTTTGTACTGCAGTAACTGAATAGGTAATAAATTTTATTTCAGCCAGTTAAAACACACACTACTATTTTTTTTATGAAACTTATAGAACCCACAAAATATCAAACAAGAATTAAGTATTTAATTTTTGCATTCATTTAGCCAGTTTCAATGAAAACTGCATTTTTCTTATCATAGCTTTGCAGTAAAAATAAAAAAATCGTAATTAAAAACAAGTTAATTTCGAGTTAAAAGCTCATTACGAAAATACGGTGCACAAATCTAAATAAGCGACTTTATGTCATTGTATATCTAAGAAGTCTAATTATTTAATGAAAAGAACTTTAAAATAATTCCTTTCTCAAAATAAAATTTTTAATTTTATAAAAGGTCTTTAAAATAATAAAAAAGAAATAGTTAGCTTTTCTGTCTGGCAGGCTTTAGGAAGATATTTTCGTAGGCATAGCACACATGCTGCAGGGAAATCTCTAAAGCGCTGCAGGAACTGCGCGTGTGCCAAAAAAGCTATTCACTTTGGTCATGAATCGCTGGAAATTGTACTTAGTGAAAAACACAGTTCTTGGCACATCATTCCAAAGGTATGAGGTTCTCCATTTAAAAAACTGCTTGAAAAGAGTTATACGAGGAGTAACAAGCTAAACCTCATCTATAATATATATAAAATGCAACGTCTCTCTGTCTGCCTGTCTGTCCGTTAGTGCGCTTATCACTGGAGAACCACTTATCTGATTTATGTACTTTTTTTTAAACATACATATGTTCTTTGGCCAGTTATAGGCTATATTTTATTAAGATAGGTAGCATAAGGAATGAGCAGTGACGTAAAATAGTGAATGAAGTCGGAAAAAAGTTTGCCACTAGCGCGTTTCCTTGCAATACACAGCCTAAACCATTAAATATGGAACAATATTATGTAGCAGAGAATATCTATAATCTATAATATATATAAAATGCAATGTCTCTCTCTCTGTCTGTCTGTCCATTAATGCGTTTATGACGCGAGAACCACTTATCTGATTTACGTGATTTTTTAAATTCATACATATGTTCTCTCACCAGGTTATAGATATATATCTTATTACATCTATAATATATACAAAATGCAACGTATCTCTATCTGTCTGTCCGTTAGTGCGCTTATCACTGGAGAAGTACTTATCCGATTTTCGTACTTTTTTTTTTAAAACATACATATGTTCTCCGGCCAGGTTATAGGCTATATTTTATTACGATAGGTAGCATAAGGAATGAGCAGTAACGATAATAGTGAACGAAGTCGGAAAAAAGTTTGCGGCTTGCGCGTTCTCTTGTAATACACAGTCTAAACCATTAAATATGGAACAATATTATGTAGCAGAGAATATCTATAATCTATAATATATATAAAATGCAATGTCTCTCTGTCTGTCTGTCTGTCCATTAGTGCGTTTATCACGCGAGAACTACTTATCCGATTTACGTGTCTTTTTTTAAATTCATACATATGGCCAGGTTATATAATAATCTATATCTATAATATATATAAAATGCAACGTCTCTCTGCCTGTCTGTCTGTTTGTTAGTGAACTTATCACTCGAGAACCACTTATCCGATTTACGTGCTTTTTTTTTACACATGCTAAACCATTAAATATGGAACAATATCATGGAGCAAAGAATATCTATAATATACATAAAATGCAACGTCTTTCTGTGTGTCTGTCTATCCGTTAGTGCGCTTATCACTAGAGAACCACTTATCCGATTTAAGTGTTTTTATAAATTTATACATATGTTCTATATAATTCGATATAAGCCTAGATAATAGGAGATAAGGTGAGAAAATGGGAGATAAGTCGAGATAAGCCTCGATAATGGGAGATAAGTATAAATAATGGGAGATAAGGAGAAATAATGGGAGATAAGCAGAGATAAGTCTAGATAATGGGAGTTATGGTGAGATAATGGGAGATAAGAAGAAATAATGGGAGATAAGGAGAAATGTTGCGAGATAAGTCGAGATAAGCCTAGATAATTCAAAATAAGGTGAGATAATGGGAGATAAGGAGAAATAATGGGAGAGGAGCAGAGATAAGCCTAGATAATGAAAATTAAGTAGAGATAATGGGAGATAAGGATAAATATTGGGAGATAAAGGGAAAGAATGGGAGATATTTTATTACGTTGGGTAACATAAGGAATAAGCAGTGACGATAGTTGTGAATCCAGTCTACGTGAGCGGAGCCGCGGACCCGGCTAGTAAGAATATAAAATATTACCACGACGTGTATTCTCAGCATTTTCCGCTCTGGGACGGATTAAGCGGACTACATCTATCGAACACTTTACGTGAAAATACTTGTACTCAAGTAGCTAACCGTTTTTTGATGTTCCAAGGGATCAAGGTTGCCCGTGAGTTCTATTAATCAGGTTCTCTTCTACATAAAATCCGAAAAATGCAGTGTATGTTTGTGAACAATATGAGTATTTTGGGTCTGCAGTCAGGCAAACAACTCTCTTCTGAATAGACTTCAACAAATATGTTTGGGAACAGAGCCCCAAACATAGGAGCAGTACTCTATCGTTGATCTTATTTGAACTTTGTATAGAATTAACAGTTGTGTAGTGTAAAGCTTTTTGGTTCGAAATAATATTCCCAGCTTTTGAGACGCTCTTTTTGATAGACAAAATGTACATGTCAAGATATTTTTACTCTCTCTGAGTGACGATGCTAGAGAATTGGATTCCTGGTTCCTTCCAGTAGATCGTTAATGTAAATGAGAAGGAGAGTAGGAGTCAGTATCGAGCTTTTAGGCACACCAGGATTGATAGTAGTGATACTAGAAATCGATCGACTGCTACTCTCTAAGGAAACATCAGAGCTATGGACAAAACTTTTTAGATATCCCATAAGAGCGTAGTTTAGCCAATAATCCACCATGCCAAAAGATAGTCGAATACCTTAGATACATCAAGTGCAAGTGCATCAAGTTCAAGATTCTCTAAAGTGTTCAGTTGCGTTGTTTCTCTCTCCTCTAGTAGAAAATTCGTGGATAATTTTACTCTATATGATACTACAGATAATTTTTTTTATGGGTCTAGCACACGTGCTACAGGGAAGTCCCTAAATCGCTCCAGGAGCGGCATGTGTGCGGAAAAAGCGATTCACGTTGTTCTTGAATCGCTGTAAATTTTACTCGCTGGGAAACACAGCCCTGGGCAAATTATTCCAGAAGGTTGATGTTCTCCATATAAAAGACTGCTTGAAAAGCGTTGTACGAGGAGTAACAAGCTGAACCTCATACAGATGTGAAGTATTAGCGCGACGTGTATCTCTAACATGCACCGCTCTGGGAGGAATTAAGCGAGCCACATCCTTCGAACACTTTCCATGAAAATACTTGTAGAACAGACTCAAGTTGCCAATCGTTCTTCAATATTTCATCGAATCAAGACCGCCGGTCAGTTCCGGGTCTCCAATCAGACAAATAGCTCTTCTCTGAACAGAATCCAACAAATGTAGTGTGTGTTTTGGAGCGGAGCCCCAAACATGAAAGCAGTATTCCATAGTTGGTCGAATTTGAGCTTTGTAAAGAATTAACAGTTGTTGTGGAGTATAAAGCTTTCTAGTTCCATAGCCATCGATAGGTTCGTAAATAGCCAAATTACTTAAAATTTCTAACATTCGCCCAATTTTTGACACTTGCCGGCGCGATAGCCTAGTGAGTAGAACGTGTCGAGTGACTAGAAGGCGGGCGGCCAATTCCGACCAGACATTGGCTGTTATGTATGTGTAGAATATCGCACGTAGTACCACAACAGCGTTATCTTAAGAGGTTAGGCCACTCCAGGTCCTAGGCTAATTTCGGGAATTTTTTTCAAGAGTGTAATAAAAGCGGTCGAAAATTTATTTGAAGTACATTATTAAATAAATATTTAAATGAACAAAAATATTTCTCTATCTTTTTAATTCAAAATGGCCGCTTCGGAATCCAAGGCGACAAGACAACTTTTATGCCAGGCCTGACGGACGAAACGATTGGTTCGGTCGATTTCAGCCTAGAAGAAAAAAAAAAAAACAAAAAAATTTTCATTAATACATGTCAAAAACTAGTATATAATGTATTGGATTTTGCGATAGGTTATAAACTTCCTTTTTTATAAACAATTGTTCGTGAAATTTTCGGTTGAAAACACCTTTTTTTTCAAATGTGCTATTTTTCGAAAAACCGATATTTTCAAATTTCGGTTCGTTATCTATTAGTTTTTATCATATATTAACGAAAATTTTTTAGCTTTTTGTTCTAGGTTGAAATCTAAGGGAGCAATTTCTTCACTCGTTTCAGGCCCTGCATAATTTTTTTTTTTTATGGGTCTAGCACAAGTGCTACAGGGAAGTCCCTAAAGCGCTACAGGAGCGACACGTGTGCAGAGAAAGCGATTCACGTTGTTCTTGAATCGCTGCAAATTGTACTCGGTGGGAAACACAGTCCTGGGCAAATTATTCCAAAGGGATGATGTTCTCCACATAAAAGACTGCTTGAAAAGCGTTGTACGAGGAGTAACAAGCTGAACCTCATACGGATGTGAAGTATTAGCGCGATGTGTACTTCTAACATACACCGATTTGGGAGAAATTAAGCGGGCCACATCCTTCGAACACTTTCCATGAAAATACTTGTAGAATAGGCTCAAGTCGCCAACCGTTCTTCGATGTTCCAGCGAATCAAGGCCGCCGGTTAGTTCCGGGTATTCAATCAGACGAACAGCTCTTCTCTGAATAGAATCCAACAAATGCAGTGTTTGGGAGCGGAACTCCAAACATGGGAGCAGTATTCCATAGTTGGTTCGAATTTGAGCTTTGTAAAGAATTAACAGTTGTTGTGTCATGTAAAGCTTTCTGGTTCGAAATAATATTCACAACTTTTGAGAAGCTCTTCTTGCTATGCCTGCAACATGTTCATGCCAGGACATATTTGCTCCCAAATTAACGCCCAACAAATTGAGTGACGATGTTAGAGGAATGGAGTGTCCCGACATAACTATGCCGGGTTCAGCAACGTTAACTTTTTTAGATGGAACTACCGCCTGAGTTTTTGTAGCGTTACATTCCACTTGGTTACTGTCACCCCGAGATAAAATTTCTTCCAGGTCTTCGTTAAGTTGAATGACTTCCTACTGTGTGCGGATATTCGTCTGAGTAGCCGATGTCCGAGCGTTCAAAGTGAATGAAGAGATAAGTGTACTGTCATCTGCAAAGCTGTAGATTGGATTCTCGGTCTTTTCCAGCAGATCGTTAATATAAATGAGAAAGAGAGTAGGAGCCTTGAGATACACCGGCGTTGACAGTGAAGGTGTTAGAAAGAAATCTATCGACATACCGTAAGAACGTAGCTTAGTCAACAGCCCATCGTGCCAAGCACGGCCGAATGCCTTGGATATGTAAAGAGCAACCGCTCGAGATTCTCCAAGTGTTCAATTGTATTGTTCCAAACATGTGTTACATAAGTCAGAAGATCTCCTGTTGATCTACTTTTACCAAAGCCATATTGTGATCGGTGAAGGTGCCTTATCATCTTGGATCTTGAATTAAAAAGATGAAAAAAATGGTACACTTAAATATTTGTTTGATAAAGTACTTCCTTTGCTGGGACCTGATGTGGCCTTAACCACTAAAAGAGTTTTTGAAACACAAATGTATGTTTTAGCAGCTAATCACCATAACAACACCACTGCTATCTTAAAGAGCTAAAAAAATACAATTTCATTGCGAACTGAAAGTGTGTAAAAAATGTCTTGTGCTTGTGGTACATGAAAAATGTAAAAAAAGAAATAATTTGTACAACTTAGTGTAGCCAAATAATAACATACTAGCAGGGTTTTTACTTTTTTCGAAATTTACAGACGTCCTTCAACAGAGATGCAAGAAACTGAAGGGTAAACAAAGATGAAGATGCATTGTGTTTTTTAAGGAAACAGCTAGAGTAACCATAATATTAATACCAACTCTTTCAAAACCTATAGTGCAATGTAAAAATGTGGATAATTCTGATCTTTTTTTAACCTTAAATTTATTAAAATAATTATTGCCAGGATAACGATATTTTTTTCCTCTCTACTATTTTTAATCAACCAAGCAAAAATCATTATCTTTTATGTTATCGTTCTAACAATAATTGAACAATGTATCCCATCTCTGGTTTATAACACTACTGCACTCCGAAGGAAAATAATTTTTAATTACGACCACACAGTAACTATTATTCTTTATTCTTTAATCAAACGGGCAAAGCCCAATCAGTTACAGTAGTACCTATAATTGAATACAGTATACAGCTATAATCTAAAAACTAAAACTAGACAGAAGGTTTTCCCGAAGTATATATATATGTATATATAAAAAAACCAACAAACAACGCTAAAAAGACCCGTTAAAAAGAAGAAAATATTAAAATTTTAAAAAAACTAGGCATTCACATTTAGAACTTATAGTTAAACACACATATTGTAGCTGGCAGCACTTCCACACCCCCTAAAGATTGACCATATTTAAGAATTTTTTTAAACTATGTAGTGATACATGAAATAAATCTATATTTGTCAAATTGCAATTCATTATTATTCTATTAATACCACCATATTTACTATGCACGGGTCTGTGCTGACGAAGCTCAAAACATCTTTGTTCTCGAGGTGATCTCGATGGCGCATGAAAATGGAGTACAGAAAGCAATTCCGGGCAGTCGCACAGCCCATGCAACAATTTATAGGCCGGTATGATATCTGCCCTTCGAGTTTTCAACGATTGAATAAGAAGGCCATTTTCAAGTTGATTATAATCAACTGAATCCACTACTATATGACTCTTAAAGGCTATGTATTTGAGAAGTTTGTTCTGACTCCGTTAAGCATTTTCTAATGCGATAAAAAGCGAGGTATATAACATTTTTATTTCTTTTACATTATTGAAATCAACTGTATGCCTCTTAGTGAAGCCTAACATTCGCATCGTTTTGTTTCTGCAAACCTCTAAGTGCGGGAGAAGAGAAAGTTTACTATCGAAAATTACATCAAGATCTCTAATCACGTCAATATTTTCCAAGTAAACATTATTAAAGTAATATTTATTTATTACAACATTGTGCAATCTACTAAATTGAATATATTTATATTTTGGAATGTGTAGAGACAAATTATTGTTTGTGCACTCATAAAATCTGTTGAGATCACTTTGTAGCCTTAATGCTGAATCAAAATCCAAAATAGGTGAACAGATCTTGATGTCATCAGCATACATTAAAAAGTCACTAAACCTAAAACATCGTGTAACATCATTCACAAAAATATTGAGCAGAATCGGTGCCAAATGAGCACCCTGAGGAACCCTAGAGTTGACCCTTAAAGGACTAGATAGAAAGTTATTGACTTTTACAATTTGTCTCCTATTGGAGAGATAAGACCTTGCCCAATTCAGCAAGTCTCCATGTATACCATAAGCATCAAGCTTCTTTATAAGAATATCAATGTTGAGCCTATCGAAAGTCTTGGCAAAGTCAGTGTAAATAGAGTCAATCACATAGCCTGTCTCCCAGGCCTTATCAATATGCTCACGGTACACAAGAAGATTGGTAGTAATAGATCTACCTGTGAGAAGCCGTGTTGTTGGGTAATAACAGTATTTTTAAATATTTCATTAAAAAAATCAGGCACAAGTGATTCAAATAATTTAGGTATCAGTGATAGTAGGGAAATTGGTCTTTAATTCTCTACTCTCTCCCTATCACCATTATTTTTATAAACTGGCACCACATATGAGATTTTCCAATATTCCAGGAACAGGCCATCCGACAGAGATTTGTTAAATAGCAGCCATAGAGGCCTTGACAATGAAAAAGTACAATTCTTAAGAAATAGTCAAGAAATTTTATCAGGCCCAGGACCCCTAGTTAAATCAAATCCAGATCTTTGGAGTGCATAGCTTGTAACTCTTTAGGAAATTAGGGAGAAGTATTAGGTTGGTATTTATTTGGATTAGAATAAACTGAGAGCAAGCTCAAATCTCCTAGAAATTTTTCTAATTAAATGCAGATGCAAGATCCGAGATAATATTCATAAATTTTTGCCTCTTTGCATGTAATCGAGCATAAACTTTCATAGTGCATGGAATTTCATGTCGCACAGAATGTATTATATTGCCGTTATAAGATATAAATCGTACATTATATTTTCTCTTAGAAACTTAGGTTCTTTTACTTTCGTACTTAACCTGCTTTCTAGAGTTAAGTAGATAGGGAAATGTGGTTAAGTGATGAACAAGATGATGTGGAATTAATTTATTATATTAAAGCTGGTTAATCCTAGTAATCTCATCTTATCTTAAGCTTTTCTCTATTCTTTATACAGTTGAATATAAGTTTCCCTTAATTGGTTCCACTATTTTCTCTTCTGTGATTTTCTTTTCAACTTCAACCCTGCATGTATCTTTACATTAAGACTAAAACCCGTTTGCGGTCTTTCTCGACGACGATGTCCTGTTTATGAATTTCATTTCTCTATTTCTCTATTTGTTCGTTGGTCCTAACATCATCTGTTGTGTCTTTCACATGTTCACTCTAATCTTGTGACCATTATATTCTGTTTTAGTCTAATGAGTTCTGAGTTGCTTTGCTCTATATAAAACAAATATTTTCTTTGCATCTTAAAAAAATGACACTACAGCAACTTTTAACCCATTATCACAGGTCTGCAACAAAAATGCTGTCTGGATGTTTTCAACTGATTTCTATGTATTTTGGGTGTTCTGAAAACTAAAAAAATACTCAAAAAATTCCAAAACGTCAGGTTATTTTGCAAAACGCAAAATTTTATTATAAAAAAGGGTTTTTTTTTTTTCGGGCGGAGGGCTAGGGGAAGAACGGGTGTAGGGGCGTTTCGGGCTAACTTGAAGTCATAAATAAATAGGTACAATTTTATTTTGATTACTGTTTTTAAATGTATACAAGCCATAACTATCATTACTTTCTAAATAAAGAACGCCATGTGTGCGCTAAATTAACAAACATAAACGTTGTAACCAGAACGTGCGCGCTCCGATAGTGTAGAAAGTGGCGCGGTACAATTACGTGTTAACTCGTCATTGTTTTATAGATCTTGGTTCAATATAGTGCAATGTCATCTGTGCGGAAGTGTGTGAATTCGTCTGACAGTTTCTGTTATATTTGTGGCGAATATATGGTATTAAAGCAACAACTTAATATTACGGACTTTGTAAAAAAAGTATGCTTCACGTATTTTGGCTTAAAACTTGGAGATCAGGATAAAGTTTGGGCACCTCATAAAGTCTGCAAACGATGTGTTGAAGACCTTCGAATTTGGTTTAAGGGCAAGAAAAAAGCTTTCCGATATGCGATTCCTATGGTATGGCGCGAGCAAAAGAACCATAGTGATGATTGTTACTTTTGTTCGTGTAATGTGAAAGGGTATAATTCAAAATATAAGCAGTCCATTTCATACCCCAATCTGCAATCAGCTATTCGTCCCATCCCTCATGGGACCGAAATACCAGTGCCCAAGGCCCCTGCTACCTTGGAAGAGATTCCAAGTTCTGACGAAGATGGTGCTGTACCTGAACCCGATGACAAGTCAAGTTTTCAATTTGAAGATGACAGCAGTCCGAAATTGTTTTCCCAGGGCGAGCTAAATGATTTGGTAAGAGACTTGAATCTTCCCAAAAACGCTGCTGAGTTGCTTGGATCAAGGCTCAAAAGCAGGAACTTACTTTTGCCAGGAGTGTCTTCCTCCTGGTTTAGATATCGTGAGAAACAGTTCACTTCCTACTTTGCCCAAGAGGAAGAGTTGGTTTATTGTACTAATACTGAAGGTTTGATGGATACATTTAAGATCTCATACGACCCAGCACAATGGCGTATTTTCATAGATTCTTCAAAAAGAAGCCTTAAAGCAGTTCTGCTTCACAATGGCGGTTTCTATGCTTCCATTCCTGTCGGTCATTCCGTACACCTCAAGGAAACCTACAAGAACTTGGAATTGGTTCTTTGCAAATTAAAATATAAAGACCACGGTTGGCAAGTGTGCGGTGATTTAAAAATCTTGGGCATGTTGCTCGGACAACAATCTGGGTTTACCAAACTCCCTTGCTTTTTGTGTCTATGGGATAGTAGAGACCGAGCAAATCACTGGACCAAAAATTGTTGGCCTCCGAGGGAGCTTAAAGTTGACGAAAAGAACGTCCTTCATGAAACTTTGGTGCCTCCTTATAAAGTTCTTCTACCACCGCTTCATATAAAGCTGGGATTGATGAAACAATTTGTAAAGTCACTTCCAAGAGATGGAAATTGCTTCAAATACTTAATATCAAAGTTTCCAGGCCTCTCGGAGGCAAAGTTGAAGGAAGGTGTTTTCGTTGGACCAGATATTAGACGGCTTATGGCTGATCCACAATTCATCACAACCATGACAGATCCTCAAAGAGAAGGGTGGATTGCCTTTAAAGAGGTCATAGAGAAATTTTTAGACAATAACAAAGACCCTAACTACAAACAAATCGTCAAAAGAATGTTAAAAGCATTTCAAGCTTTAGGTTGCCTAATGAGTTTAAAAGTACATTTTCTTCATTCCCACCTCGACTACTTTTCAGAAAATTTAGGAGATCTGAGTGAAGAGCAAGGTGAACGATTTCACCAAGATATTAAGGAGATGGAAAAAAGATACCAGGGAAGATGGAGCGTCTCAATGATGGCAGACTACTGTTGGACGCTTCAGAGAGACCTTCCAGATGTTTCCTACAAGCGAAAATGTACCAAAAGGAGTCTCACTGGGAAAAAGAAATGTGTTCAGTGCTTAATAATGAATGTATTTTAGATAAAAAAATAAGTTTTGTTACGCAATTATAAATTAAAAAAAATTTTTTTAGTCTTTTATCTTTTATCTTAAGATGATAACTTGTTTAACATAAATACCTACATTGTCAGAAAACGTGACGTTCTATGACAAAATGAAAGTCATTTTCGGATTCAGTACACCCAAAAAACATAAGAATTACGCAAAAAAACCAAAACAGCTCTCAATTTTTTTTTTTTGCAGACTTGTATCTATGAACAATTTAAACAAATGTTCAAGTGCTAAATCAGGGCTGTAGAGTGGATTTTGTTACTTAGTGAATCCACAGCTATGGGTATTGGCTTGAACTGTGCGAGCCTTGTGGTCCCTGTAGTTGTGCAATAGAAAAGTTTTGGATTTCCATGAATTCTGACGTTTTTCTTTAATGAACGCTCTTCAGATTTTCAATCCCGTATTAATTGTGGATCCTTTATTCCTATATTCAGTAAACAAAATTCTTTGAAGACGATGACTGAAAACTCAGTCATCCTTGCTTTTTGGAGGCATAGAATCGTTATGAACCCAACACTGCTTCGTGAACGGATCGCCGTAGAGCACGTAAGTCTCCTGGCCTGTGAAAATTTATGAAAAATAACTCTCCTAGTTCTTTAAAGCAGATAAACGTTTTTCTTAAATTTCTCGCCTTGCCAGTTTTTGCTCTGGTATAAAGAGTCCGAGATTATTGTTTAGAAACTTTTTCATAACTAAATCTTCGTGCCCTTCGTTTTGTTGCTAATCCTCCAACCAAGTTCTTACCTCAAGGAAGCAAGTTCTGACCTGAACCTTGACCCCATCAAAATTGTTTAGGCCAAACCTTTAAAGTATATTTGTTTGGAGTTGATAGCAAAATTCTCTCATTGTAGATGCAAATACATATTGGGGTGCCCCAAAAAAAAAAGAGATTTCTTATGCATTTTACTGAATTTTGCTACCTGTTTTGAATTATTTTTAAGAGTTCACTATTTTAGGCAGAAAACCTCTGCTATACAATATAGTCATAAAATGTAAATGGGAGTAATAAATAAAATTATCTAAAAAATAAAGTTATAGAAATATAAGATTTTAACCAAAAATTTTTCAATCTATAGATCTATAGTATGTATATATAGAAATTCACAATTCGCTATATATAAGTACTTTAATTACAATCAAAAACAATCATTATCTTCAAAATTTGAAGACTCGACTTCTTTTAAATTGATAATTATGGGTTCTATTTGCACAGTTTCTTCGATGTATTCGTCAAGTTTCCACATTTTGTTTTCTTCTTCTGTAACATGTCGAATGGCATTTCTCCAATTATGATTGATCCTCTGTATTCCGGAGAGTAATAATTGCCTTACGTCTTGAAGTTTCAACGTGGTGCTTTCCCTTGCAACGAAACCTTATATTTGTGCTCAAATTAGCTCTATGGGATTCAATTCGCAGTGGTATGGAGGTAATCTAAGCACTGTGATATTCCGTTCCTTTGCCATATCATCGACTGCGTATTTTTTGAACTGTGCCTTATTTTGTTTCGCAATTTTGAGAAGTTTCTCTTTTAACATACCATCCTTACGTTTGAGATTTTTTGTCTCTTATCCATTGAAGAATATCCGCTTTCTTCCATGAATTTATCGTGAGTCGTTCTAATAATCGAGAATGGTATGGAGTATTGTCTAATACTATAACTGATTCTGCTGGTATGCATTCAATCATTTGTTGGAAGTATTCCTCAAAAACATCGGGCGACATCTCCTCATGGTAATTTTTAGTTGACTTTGATTCGAATTCCAATCAGCCACCGTCGAGAAATCCGTTTTCACTACCAATATGTGCTATAATTAGCCTGCGACCTTTTCCTGAAGGGGTTGTAATCCAGTTGACCAACATTCCATAAAAGCTTGTTTGACACTCTTAATGCTTTTGTCAATCCAGAATTTTTTCACTGTGTGTCCCTCATTAACCCAAGTCTATCATCTAAATAAGAAAAATATTTCTGACTTCGAAATTTTCTAAACGCTCGTAGATATTCTCTTCTCCAACAAATTATTTTTGTTTTATTGATAAGAACATATTTTTTATTGTGTTTTTCTCATCGAAAATTCAGGCTATGAAGGATTTTCCATAATTTTCATATTTTTAAATCTAGTATGTCCTGGTCTTCTCTGATTTCTTGCAAAACTTTATGTAGTGTTTCTTAATAAAAAAAAATGGTGTACTTTTGTTCCTACTGCGTTTTTAAAGTCTTCATCGACCTCTAAGGGCTCCTTTCCTTTGTGATTCTGAGGTTTGTTGAAAGGACCGCGTTTTCTTTCTTTTAGAAATCTATAATTAGTTATTGATCGAACTCCCGTCATGTTGGCACAGGTTTCCAAAATTTCGTGGAATTGGTTTGTTGGCTGTTGATGCACCGCGCATGGGCATCGTGGACGTTAAGTATCATTGTTTTTTCTCGCAGGGAAAATACAGATTTGCAGACTCCGAGAAGTTTGATGGGTGCAAAACTGAAAATTGAAGCCATCGCTGTTCTGATTTGAACTAAGCATATTATAGGTTTCGGCTTTATTTTTATACTTACACAGAGTACTTTTATTGCATACTTCGGTACTTAGGCACCTACCTACCGATAAGTACTTTGCGTAATTGTATTCTAATAACTGCTAAAATCCCAAATAATTTTATTGTACCGATTATCATTAAGCTTTATAACACTGTAGATTTTTAGTTCTTAAGAATTATTAATTGTATTCGTTTAGGCCTTTATTATACAAATAAGATTTTTAGTGTTGAGATGCGTTAATTTAAAAAGAGTATTGTAAAGTTTAGACGGCATGTAATAAAATATTTTTTAGAAAAAGTTTGCACTGTTGTATAGAGATAGAAAATAAAGGCAATTTAAACTAAAAATGCAAATAATTGGTACAGAAATTTCGGACGCTTATGGTTTTTGACATTTAAAAGTTTATAACCCATTTTGTGTGCTATCAACTCCAAACAAAAGAACTTTAGTCAAAAGTACCATACGCCGTCACTGGCGTACACCTGGGACATTTTTCCCTCTTTAATAAGACATTTTATCATTGAACGATTCTCTTAATAACTCCCCTTAATTTTTTGGAAGAAAAAAAAACAGGACGAACACGTACAAAATAAAGTCAGCAATTAAACAATCAAGAAATTCTTTTATATGACGTTATTTTCATCGGTACGTCTGTTTTCGGGACCATTTTTATAGCCTCTGGTTGAGGCTCTATCTTTATAGAGCGCTATTTTGTAACGTCTCGTAGCGGTGTTATTTTCTATAGCCCCAACTTTCTTTATTTTTAATAAATATTTTATTTATTAAATAGAAGACGTTATTTGCCCCTTATGTACATCTTAATTTTTGAGAATGGATTGAGTGGATATTGACACTGATTGAGTAAAAATCTAGATATAAGTTAGCTCATTTTGTTTGGAGAGATTATGGATAGGAGATAATTTTTGTACGTCTTTTGAAAATAGTCTCTTTAGTTATTTAAAACTTTGGTTGTACAAATTTGGACACCATTCATTTTAGAATAAAAAGATTCTAAGTTCAGCTCTAAAAATGAAAAAATACTGAAGAGTTAATTAGTTGTTGAAATAAAAACACCGTTGCGTCCTGAGAGATAAAGCGGGTAGTTTAGTGAAACACTAAATTTAAATATAGAAGGGTATATATACTAACAAAATAAAAATTCCTACCTTTATTACACTTTTAAAATTACTTCTACTAAATAAAAATCCCTTAAGCTAGAAGAGTGTATATTATTGCATAGAGTTTTTAAATTAGGATTATTAAGTTTTTAACAAAAGGCACGCTACACGATATTAAAATTTTGTGAAATTAACTCCGCGGATTACACGTGTGGAGTAGTCGTTGGAAACACACTTTTAGACAGGAAGTGAGATATTTAAATTGGTGTACTACTGACTTACTGATTAGTTCCTCCTCGTGGGTTTTCCATAAGCTATTTGGCCTTTCCTGGTGAGATTCTCATAAAATATTGTCTCAGCCACTACCTCTAGTCTTATCTGGGTAGCTAAACACTTTTTGACCCGAAATGCCTGAGGATGAGCAGGATATTTAAAGAACGGAAAAAGGCCTTAAACTTGAGAGCTAGAAACGACACTCACTTGGTGATAAAACGTTACTGCACTACTGCATCACGGAGAAAAAACCAGTCTGGCGTGGTGGAGAAAAGAGCCACTACGGTCTACTGGCGGAAAAAGCCTACTACGGCATGGACCCATAAAAAAGCCTCTCAAAATTCCATCTAGCAGTTTATATATCGTTTCCCCTTCTTCAAAGTGATCTCTTTAAAATGGCTTACTTCCGGGACGCAAAATCAATGCAAACCAAACAAGTCAGGTCAGCAACACGTTATACACAGCCGTGCCACATTGTTCAAAAATTTAAATCACTCTTTTAAACTACACTGCCCAAAAATTGAAATCATTGCAATAAATATAGACACGTAATAAAATATAAATTACAGGAAGAAAAACAGTGTAGTGACATGATCCTAAAATATAGGAAAAAATGAATGAAATAACTTTTTCTAGATGTGGAAGAAAACTCAATGACAATTAGATTATTCGTTTTCGAGTTCCAACCAGATATACACGTACATACATGCTGGCAATCGTTAAATTTAATGGTAAAATTCAAATCTTCACAAAGACACACAAAATCTACTAAAAAATGTTATCTATGAAATTTAATTCGAGTGTTATCATCTACCATATCAATAAAAGTATATGTAACCAAACTTATAAAAGCTTGTAATATTAATGTTGTAAAAGCCATTATTTTCCTAAATCTTAAACATTAAAACTTAACTGAATGTTTATTTTAGCACCAAAACTTATGTTGTTGTTAGAGTCTTTGACGCATAAAATATAAGTTAAACTTAACTTGTTAATATAACTTGTTGTAAAACAGTTTTGAATGTTTACTGTTTATAGGTGTTTCTTCCTATTTAATCTTGAGATTTATGTTCTAGTTAGGTTTATGTAGGTAGTAGGTTTATAGGCAACTATAATCTTACTGGGGTGTGTTTTTAAATTATCTACCTAGTCATGAGCATGACGCCATACAAAAAAATTACTGGTCCAAGTACTGATAATACGTAGGTCTAGCTATTCTTTTTTTTTTGCAAAATTCGACTTTATTAGTCGATATATTCTCCTTCAAGAGCGATACAATCAGTCCAATGCTTTTCTAACATTCCTATACCTTTCTTGTAGAAGGATTTGTTTTTGCCTTCAAAATGGGCCTCAGTTTCGACGATAACTTCTTCATTGGAGCCAAATCTCTTTCCCGCAAGTATTTTTTCGAGGTTTGCGGATAGATAATAGTCGCTAGAGGCCAAATCTGGAAAATATGGTGACTGAGGAAGCAGTTCGAACTTCAATTCATGCAATTTTGCCATCGTAACCATTGACTTGTGGCACGGTGCATTGTCTTGTTGAAAGAGCACTTTTTTCTTATTCATTTGGGGCCGTTTCTTCGCGATTTCTGCCTTCAAACGTACCAATAACTTTATATAATATTCGGTATTGATGGTTTTTCTCTTCTCAGCATAGTCGATGAAAATTATTCCATTCGTATCCCAAAATACAGAGACCAAAAGCTTCCCAGCCGACTGTTGTGTCTTTGATCGCTTCGGGCGGTTTTCACCGGCTGCTGTTCATTCAGCTGACTGCTGAGTTGATCCGAAACAATTTTGTGGATCTTTTTGGTGTTTTTCAGTGTAACTTACTCATTTGGGCATTCAGAGCGTTTAGCATAATTTAAATTCAACATACCAGTAAATGATGAGTGATTTTTCCAGGGGCAGAGTCCTCGTAACACTTATCAAGCCATTGCCTTGCTTGAACGGTATTTTTTCCTATCAAAAAAACGCAAAATTCGACTTTTTCCATTGTTTTAAAAGTTTCAAAAGTAGCGTCACTAAACCCACTGTAACTTATAAACTAATCGTCGAAATGTCAGAAAATTACTAAAAATTATATAGATTTTTTGAAAAGGGCGACATCTATGTATCAGAACAAAAACTTTTCAGACTACGTGTTATATAATTTATTTGACGAAATTGTGTAGAAGGTTGTTGAGTTTTACAATGTTTTCCTTCGAAATACAAGTAAAAATAAATAAGTTTTATCGCTAAAGAGGGAAATGGAAGCAGTTATTCATGAAAGAGTGTTCTAGGTAAATGGCAATGACTGCAGTTTTGATGGAGCGAAGACTGACTTTAGAATAAATCTAGATCACGATGACTGGTTAGGGTAAGAACTTCGAAAACCATCAAGTTTTTTAAGGATATGCTGTCAGATCACTAACGAAAATCTCCGTAATTGCTACAGGATATCGAGTCTCTGAAACCGTAGTCTCCAAAATTGTACACAAATATATGGAGATGGCAACTGGCAAAAAAAAAAAATCTCAAAAATATTTGACCGCTTTAGAGAACAATGAGAGTTTTTTGGGTTCCTTCATGAAGCAACAGCAGAGGCAAAGCATATACAGTCAGTCTCCATACACCACCTGCTTTCTATACTATTTTTCTGTTATGCTTAATTAATTAATTGGAACTATTTTAAATTAATATTCGAAACCACAAACACCAACGAGGATTAGTATTAAAAACTACTACAGAACATTTTATTTGGAAGTTACATCAATATATATATATATATATATATATATATATATATATATATATATATATATATATATATATATATATATATAATGGTCTAATGTGTGTAATTAAAAAAAAATAATAAATAGAGCCCCTCGATAATAATAAGTAAAACTAACTTAAGCAAGTTTTTAACTTTCATCTGCCGTACCTGAATCTTGTTACTGATACCTATTTTACTAATGCAATCTGTTAACTATTTTATTATTTGCATGCATCTAAATAAGTTACAAACAACTTGTTTTCTCTTAACAATTAAAAATGTCTTAGTTAATACACAACACATTTAGATTAAAATTCCATCTCATTAAATTAACACTGTTTTTATTTAACTGTTAGAAAAACCAGTTGTCACTAATCTTCCAAAATATTAATGAATTATTTGGGGCATTCTTTGCATTACCGATTTAATCAATCTACAATATTTCAGGAACAAATATTTATTTTTAAGAAATATTTTAATATACTTTTAAAACTCTCTCTCTCTTACTCAGACATCCCAAGGGTCATCTTAACTGTGCCAGTGGTGGCACATTACTTTCTAAAATTACGTAGTCCAAGAAAATTTTGATCAATATTCAAATTGAACAAAAATAAGTATTAGATGTTTCTCGAATTGATTCGGGGAGTCATCCATTCCAATATATTAAATAAGTTTCCTCACATCCTGTATATACATATATATATATATATATATATATATATATATATATATATATATATATATATATATGTGTATATATATATATATATATATATATATATATATATATATATATATATATATATATATATATATAAATATAAGGGGTATCCCAGTATTCCGTATACATAGAGTTACTGTGGATTTCTGGGAAAAAAATATGACCATTAATCCAACTTACCTTAGTCCAAAAATGCGTAATTTTTCAGATAAAGGTTGTAAAAATTATATTTCTATTTTAGTTTTTCTTAAGTAGCTTTCTTATTAATTGTACAGCTCACAGTTTTGATACAAATTGTAGGAGCGCCACTTATTGCACTGTGTATACTTTCGAATTTTCATAACTTTTTTATACCACTCTGTATGATATTTTTAATTAAATATTCGTATTTTCCGCCTTCTCATGTCTAAAAAAGCTCTCTTGGTAAATGTTGCTCAGAGCAACAGTTTCTGAGATAATGAGATGTTTGTTTCCATTTTTTAAATCCATTGTCAAATTCGCAGCACTTCACACTTCATCCAGGCTTAGGACAGGTCCTAAAGAATAGTCTTTGAAATTTGGAGCATGCTTAAAGGCACACAGGCCAATAACAATAATAAATTTAAAAACCAACGGGCTAACAACAGTAAGAATGTAAAAACCAACTGGCTAAGGGCATAAAAGATTACCCACAAATTGATAAATTCGAAAAAAACACCCCACTATCTCAGAAACTGTTGCTCGGAACGACATTTACCAAAAGAACCTTTTTAGACAGGAGAAGGCGGACAATACGAATATTTAATTAAAAATATCATACAGAGTGGTATAAAAAATTTATGACAATTTAAAAGAATACACAGTGCAACAGGTGGCGCCCCCTACAATTTACAAACCACTGACTCTTGTGCAAATAGTACAATTACTAAGAAAGCTACTTAAGAAAAACTAAAAAAAAAAGTGTATCTCAAAAATTACTAATTCTTGGACTAAGGTAAGTTGAATTAAATGGTCATATTTTCATCCCAGAATCTCACTAGATTCAAGAACCATCCGGCTGAGATTTGAAAGTATTGCGTAGCTGGTGGCGTTCCTTGGTATTTTCACTTTTAATTTGTATCTACTCCTCACCGATGGAGTTAGTCGAATACATTATTGCCGGTTCCATGAGGTGAGATACTATATATACCTCAACTTTAGCAATTTGGTGATATAATTTTTTTATTATTCCAAGATGTTTTCACGAAACAACCTTTGACATTACGTGTGGATATCTCGTAGGGCTTAACCTAAATTTGGAATATGGAGCTAATATAATATATCTCGTGGATATCCAAAACTATGGAAAGACACAATTTTATAGTCTAGTTCAATCAAGAGTGTTTTTACCTAAAAATTTTTAAATGAAACCCGATTTTCAGGTAAAAAAATATATTTAACAAACTTACTTCTAACAACAATATTTATTTAGATTTTCATTCAGTATTTATTAATATAATCGTTTTTCATAGGAGAATAGACTGTGGACACTTCCTTCCTGTTGAGCTGACGGTGATCTGCGTTCAAATCTGAGCTCGTCTGAGTACATCATATCACTAAAAAAAAATATTTTTAAGAACTTTTCTTTTATTTTAATACTTCTACTAAGTTAGGTAGTTCAGGTTAATTTCCAATTAAGCTAATATCATAGAAAGATTTTTTTGATATTTGAAATATCTTTGACTACGGCAGTCTACCGGTTTTATATACTATTAACTCCTCCATTGTCCTATATTATTGGACTTCCTGTACTTTTAATGCAGGGGCGAAGCTCACTGACGGTCGACCTATAAGCAACCTACTGTATTGTGTTCCGGACGCTAAAATATTACTTAAAAGAAACAACATCTATTCTTCTTTTTAAATTATTTAGAATATAGTTTTTGTTCTCGTTTAAATTTATTTTATAGTAAGAAGACATCAGAGGCATAATTTTCCAATAAATCTTTGTCCTATTACTGAAATAAATTTATTTCTTATCCCTCGAAACTACGTTAATTTGCTCGATTTTCTTATCTCACCTAAGTTGTTCCAGAGATTTAGCACCAATGTCCTGGAGGCCGTGTTTTATTCCTGTTATCAGATAGGGGACATAGGTCAGCACTGACCCTTTATCGACTATACTTCCGCTTACTCCTTGTGCTACTTTTAACTGGTCTCCTTCGCTAAAAGAAAAAATATTTATTTTATAATTTATGAGAATTACTTGTAAAAGTATATTTAAAAAAAAAAGTGTTATTTTATATCCATAATAAATTCCTATTACCTATGTATATGTATATATATATATATATATATATATATATATATATATATATATATATATATATATATATATATATTTATACAGTGGCGAACAAAAGTATGGAAACATTTTCTTAATGAAAAATATAAACTACAATCCTTTAGGAATAAAAAAAACTAGTCTTGTTTTATTAACAATTTCTTTATAGAATTTTATTATTGACTATAAAAACTTTGTTTTCCTGTTTTGATAGATAGGGTTTTTAAGGAACGCGTTCTGTCCTTATTGAAAGCATTGAAATAATTTTATCATTCTGCTTTAAGGATGCGTTATTGTTGATACGAAGTAATTTAGTAGCATTGTTTAAGAGTGCGGTTTTTGCCAAAGTGCAAATATTACAGTTCAGATCTGAAATATAAAATTATTTCTTTGTATCAAAGTGGAAAAAAAGCAAATTGAAATAGCAAAATCTTTAAACATGCATAGGGGTACTGTCAGCAAAATTGTTAAGAAATTCTCGAGAAGAGGCACTGTTGATCCGGCATTTAAAAGTGATAGATCTCGATAAACAAGTAAGAGAGTAGACTAAATTATAATTCGAAAAGCGAAAAATGATCCCAAGAAAACTGCTGTTGATATTAATAAAGAACTAAGGCAGGAATATCAGGGTATTGGTGTCAGACATGATATATAGGCGTTGTCTGTTATCTGAAAATCTTCATGGTAGGCGTGCTGTTAAAAAGCCACTCCTTACAAAGCGTCACAGAAAAGAGAGACTGAAATTTTCTAAAGAACATAAAGACTGGGCTCAAAATCAGTGGTCTCTAGTAATCTTTAGTGACGAAAGTAGGTTCCATCTCTTTGGAAGTGATTCTACTGGTTATGTCTAAGATATGACCCAAAGTACCTTGCACCTACTGTCAAACCTGGCGGTGGAAATATCATGGTATGGGGTTGTTTTCGACGGTCTGGTACGGGGCCACTGGCAAAGATAAATAGCAGAATGGATGCTCAAATGTATCTTGAGATATTGGACAATAATTTGATTCCTTATGAAGATTTGCCACCGTCATGGATTTTTCAACAAGACAATGACCCAAAACACACATCTCGCTTGGCCAAGAATTGGTTTTCTGAACAAAGGATTCGGGTGATGCGCTGGCCTTCACAATTACCTGTTTTGCACTATCTGGATAAACAAATTAGGAAAAGAAATATAAAAAATCGGGACGAACTTTGGATCGCCTTAAAACAAGAATGGGAAAAAATACCGCTCGATTTTTGTGCTAGGCTTATTGACTCTATGGGCAGAAGATGTCAAGCAGTGATTGACTCAAAGGGATATCCCACTAAATATTAAATATTTTCGACATCTTAGTCGTCTTATTGGAATTTTTATTTTATAACAAAACTGTTTCCATACTTTTGTTTGTACATAATTTTGTTACGTTAAAAACTAAGCACATTTCTAATAAACAGTAAGTGTTTTAGTCTTCAAAATGTTTGTTAGCATGTACACAATTAATAAATAAATATTTTATTTGTAAACCGTTTAAATGTTAAAAGTATTTTTGTCCGAGGTATACATATTCAGACATATTCTCTAATGGCCGATTTTTGATGGTAATCGTTATTTACTCTGGGCTCATTATCTTTATCTTGTTCAGATTCATTTCCAGTCCGACTGGTGACCATGCATAATGTAGTTTTTCCAACAAATTTGTTAATTCATTGGGTGTAGTATCGATCGTCCGCAAATCGTAGTTGTGTTCCATCTATATTAATCCCCTTATTTCACCAGCCTCAGGTCTTAAAAACGTCCTCCAGTGCCAGTGTGAACAGTTTTGGTGAGATCGTATCTCCTTGGCGTACTCCTCTTTTTATCAGTATTTTTGGGGTCTTCAGGTCTTCATTTACTAATATTTGAATGTACGCATTGTTATAGATATATTTAATAAGAGTCGAGGATCTGGTGTCTATTCTAGCGTAATCTAGTGCTCTTAAAGCTACCCACATTTCCATATAGTCAAGAGCTTTCTGGTAATCTGCGAAAGCCAATTGTAGGGGTATATTATATTCCGCAGTTTTCGCAATGAGCGTACGTAATATCTGTAGGTGCTCTATTGTGCTAAATCTCTTTCGAAATCCATCCTGTTCTGTCTTATGCGTCAATTTATCAGTTATTATTTTTGTAAGTTATTTATATAAATGGGACAGTAGACCAATTGGACGATAATTTTCTATTTTGTCTTTATCGCGTTTTTCTCATATAATAATTACCTTCTCTTAAGTTCTCGCCTCTCGTTTTTAACATCTCTGTAGTAATACGATCTTCACCCGGGCTAATATTGGTTTTCATGTGCTGGAGGGCTGTTGTTAATTCGTAGTTATCTATTGTAGGAATTTCCTCTGAACCTACATTTTTAATAAGGTCCTGTATTTGTATTATGTTTATATTCGTAGTTGTAAATAAAACTTAAATAAAAAGTAAAATATGTGTTCTCACCTGTGATAATATCTACTCATAGCTGATCCCACTGTATCTTTTCTACTCATAGCTTCTATACTTCCCATACCTCTATATTTCTTTAATCTAACCCCTTCAGCATAGAAATATTCTCCGGGAGCTTCTGTTGTTCCGGCTAACATAGAACCCATCATAACTGTACAAAAAATACATTAGCAATAGGGACAATTTTTATGAGAACTTTTATAAATCTATACATATATACTCATTACCTGTTGATGCTCCAAGTGACAAAGCTTTAATGATTCCTCCAGTCGCAGCAATTCCACCATCAGCAATAATCGGTACACCAAACCGTCTAGCATAGTTAGCGACCGTATATACCGCTGTTGCTTGAGGTCTACCTGCAGCCATTACTTCCTGGGTTATGCAGATACTGCCACTTCCCATTCCTACTCTAAGACCATCTGCTCCAGCATCTATTAATGTTTTTGCTTGTTTCCTTGTGACAACTAAAAATATTTTCCGTTAAACGAAATTTACACACATATACGAAAATGCCACTACTCATGTTAAAACACAAACTAACCAATCCACCAGCAAATTTCGAATCGAAAAGGGGGTGCAGCAGGGTGATACGCTCTCTCCCAAGTTTTTCGTAATATTTCTAGAAAGTATTCTACAATCAATAAACTGGGAAAGAATGGGTCTTAACATTGACGGTGAAAAGTTAAATCATCTCTGTTTCACCAACTGCATTGTCTTATTAACAGACAATATACAAGAAGCACAAACTATGCTGCACATGCTCCAGGAAGGTTCAGAAAAGGTTGGCCTAAAATCAATCTATCCAAGACTCAGTTTATGGCAAATCTTGTATTAAGCAACACTATAAAACTGAATAACGTAGGGATAGAGCAAGTGCACCAATATAAATACCTGGGATATGAAATCAGCATAGGAAGAGATAACCAAACACATGAAATTTAGCGGAGAATAGGTCTCTCTTAGGCTGCATATGGTAAACTGGGCTATGTATTCAAATCTGACCCTCCTGTGTGTTTAAAAAGAAAACTATTTGACCAATGCATACTCCCCCCTCTTACGTACGGAGCCGATACTCTCAAAATGACAAACAAAAACATCAATAAAATATGTCATGCAACGAAAGATGGAGAGATCACTGTTAGGCGTTACTCTTAGAGATCACATACCAAATAACTTTATTAGGAAGAGAACGGGGGTACGAGACGCAGTCAAATTCATTCTACATCTTAAATGGAACTGGGTTGGGCATGTTGCTGGGTTTAAGGATGGACGATGGACAAAGAGAATTATAGAATGGCGACCAGGATCCGAAGCCTATCGGAGTGGAGGTAGATCACCAAGTCGTGGACTGATGATTTGAAAAGAGTGGCGGGAAATTGGGTACAAGCGACCCAGAACAGAAAAAAGGGGCAAGACTTAAGGGAGGCTTTGATCCAACAGTAGACAGTATAAGCCGCTGATGATGATGATTACAATTATGAGTATAGTTCTTTTTCTGTTGCTTTTAGGCTATTTTAAAACGATCCAAATAATAAATTAAATCTCCACTAAGGAGGATAATTAGCTTTGATGCTAAACAATAAAACAAAATATTTTGTGTCTTAGTTAACGAACGGTTTTTTTACGCTATATATAGCAGCCCAGAATATTTCCATATTTATAATGAGTGAGTGATTTTAGTGATTATGATCAACAAGGTATAGATGCATACTTCGATAGTCTAAACATTCTAAAATTTCTGAAGGAATTGGACAAAAGTGGTTTCCTTAAAAAAATTATACCATAAGTTTAAAATAATATGTAGAAGATCCTACAACATTAAATTATATCAATGAAGCTGAAAAAACTTTTAGAAACTCATTTAATTTCTTACATAGGAGGAATTAGTAAAGAAAATATATGAAGTGTTTTTTATGTTGGAGACATGTTCTCGTTAGTATCTAGATGTAGGAGGAGATTAAGAAACACAAGATTGGTCATTATATTTTGAACTAACAGATCATATTGAGCTGTGTCAACATGCTGCACAATCATGTCTAAGCTTCTTGAAAACAAACGACCTAACAAAATTATTGTTAGAGTTTAGATTATTAGAATTCATTCCCTAGTGACTTATACATTGCCTTTTCCTTATAAATTATCATAACTTATGAACACTCGCCATCCAAAATATTCGATAAAAATATGTTCTCGACTTATTTTTATTAGGTGTATAGATTAAGCTTGTGTCTGAATTTTTTTTTCACGTCCAATGGTTATTTGAATGTTTCATCTTTTGACTTTAAAACTAGGTGGAATATTTGATCTTACTTGCGGCTTGAGGCATTGTCTTCTCCTTGCATTTTAATTAAAAAAAAGTGATTGAAGAAAAAAAAATCATTTATGAGGCTTGGAGTCAAAACGCCGTATTATATAGTATGTGTAAAAAGAAATTCTAGGTGTTTCAAGAAAGATATTTGAAGTTTAAAGATGAAAAGAAACCAAAAAAAGTAGACGACGAAGAGTTGAAGGGAACGAGAAAGCTCTTTCTTATTATCTACAAAAGCTAAAAGGGATTCGCAAAGAGTCTACGTGTGTTCTTCATGTCTCCAGCGGAGGCTGCTATAATGCATCTTCCTTGCTCAACAAGCTCAAGAAAAACACCTTTTTGCACAAAATTTTTATTTGTGATGAAACGTACATATTGTACGATAATCTTAAGAGGTGAAAATCACGGCTCTGCCTAGATGAGTTATCAGCCAACATCGTAAGACCGGATATATACGCGAAAGAAACATTGCTATGTCGTTGGTAGGATTGGAGGTGCGTGCCCACTGTGAATTACTCCGACTTGGCTGTGGCGTCCCTTCTGAGCACTATTAACATCTGAGTCATGCCAGTGATGCACTTGCAAGAAAATGACTGTACTTTGGAAGTAAAAAAAAAAGGACAGGACATATTATTTTATGATACTGCTTAGTCCAAACAACAAAAAATCCTGGATGTTATTTCAGACTCGGGCTCCGTCAAGCCCCATATTCTCTAGGCTTGACCCCTTTGGATTTCCACCCATTTCGATTTCTATAACACCACCTACCGGATTCTCAGTTCAAGTAAGTCCAAAAAAGCCTCGCTGAAATTATCGTATCGAAACAATTATCATTGTTCCGCTCTAAAATCCGACAATTGAACTTAGCGATTGAGTTTTGATGAGTTTTTATACAAATAATTATTAGAATTGATTTATTGGCACAAAATTGCATATCGAACCATTTTCTTAATTTTCTGCAATGTAACATTTATTTAAAATATTTTTTTTACCATTTCCAGCAATAACTTGAATATCAGAGTAAGTTTTCTTTATCCATTTGATCATATCCACCTGGTACTTTGAGTTTCCCTGTGAAGAATCTAGAACTATGACATCAACGCCGGCTTGTGCAAGAAGAGATAATCTTTCTTTATCTTCTTCTCTTGTGCCAATAGCAGCACCAGCAATCAATTGCCTAAAAAAAAAATAACGGATCCATTCGTCTAACTAAAAACATTTTTAATAATGTTATATTTAATATAAAACTATTTGATTAGTCAAAAGCTTACTTGTTTTCGTCTTTAGATGCAATAGGATAACTCTTAGCTTTCTTCAAATCAGTTCTAGCAATCAAAGCTACCAAATTTCCATCAGGACTTACAATGGGAAGCTTTCCTTTCTTGCTCTTCTCCAAAATAGAATTTGCTTCATTTAGTTTTACTTCCGAAGGGGCCGTAATCAAATCACCCACTTTCGTCATTATTTTATCCAAATTGGTGTCTTTTAAGTTCGAGTTTTCCAAGAAGTCAATATCTCTTGAAGTTACCATACCAATTAGCCTACCACCAAGCTTACCATTTTCTGTAATGGGAATTCCACAGAAACCATGTTTGTCTTTGATTCCGAGAACATCTAGGACTGTGTTTGTAGGACCGAGGACAATGGGGTCTCGAATAAATCCGTGTTTGTATTTTTTGACTTTGTGGACTTCATTTGCCTGATATTCTGGTAGACAGTTGTGGTGAATTATACCGATACCACCACAAAGCTTAAATAAAAATAGTAAAAATACTTAGCAGGTAATCTCATCTCATTTTCTTGATCTTAGTTCTTAAATTGTGATTAAACTTAAATAACTAACTAACAGCTGACACTTAAAAGCATGCAAGTTAGCAGTTTACAATTTTATTTCAAGATTGTTGTTGCTATGGAATTATTTAAAACACTAATTCATTAATAAGAACATATTAAAAATGATTTTTCATTTTTTTATGAAGACAATATATTCTCCTTCTTAAGGTGCGGTGCAGATTCCTGCATAGGCGTCTGTACCAAACTTCTCTCATCAGATGAGTCTATTTAAAGCCGCATTTTGGAGAGACCGAAATCACTTATTACTGTCCAGTGTCGAATATTGCGCAGTCTTTTTCGTCCCAGATATATATATATATATATATATATATATATATATATATATATATATATATATATATATATATATATATATATATATATTGTGACGGCTCTTTACTTTTTAAAATTACACAGGCCACTGATTTATAAAATTTTGAATAAAAAAAAAACAATGACAATTATAGTATTCAGAAGCTATAGGTAGCTTGTCTGGATAGTAAATGAGCTATAAGCTATGGAGTTCTAGACACCATATCATAATAAGGGCGTAGGCTATCTGAAAAGTTCTCGGCCTGACACATAGATGGCGTTAGAAACTGTCAAGCCGTAATTGTATTGGAAAAGTTGGAAAGTTCCATCCTTTATGTAAACACATGTAAAACTTTATTTCGATCTGTCAATTCATTCGAGTGGTAGCAGCTGTTTAATATTGACGTGTCATTGATGTTTTAAAATGGAAAAAATTGTGTATCGTGCAGTGATTAAATTCTTTGTTTTAGATGGTTTAACACCAACAGAAATTCAACCGAAATTGTTAAAAGTGTATGAGGATGCATCACCTTCACCTTCCACTGTAAAAAAATAAGCTGCTGGTTGTACAACCCTCGAAGATGGTCCACGTGAAGGTCGTCCAAAAACTGCTACAACATTACAATCATTCAACAAGTCAATAATATGGTGTTAGATAATAATAATAATAATAATAATGAAAGTGCGTGAAATAGCTGAGGCCATAGGCATCTCAAAAGGACGAATAGGAAACATTTTACATGAAGAATTACTTTTCATTTCATGCGTGTTTGGATCGTTTTAAGCAAAATAAAATGAATTTTAAGCGTTGTTTCATAATTGTTGATGAAACTTGGATCCACCACCAGAGTAAAAAAAAAAGCAGTCGAAACAATGGGTTGAAGCCGGTGGAAGTGCACCAAAGAATGCAAAGACGGTTCCATCAGCAGGGAAGGCTATGGGTTTTTTGGGATTACAAAGGTATTTTGTTAATCGATTATCTTCAGAATAGTAAAACAATTAACTCTGAATATTAATGTAACCCTTTGGCCAGTTTTGACAATGATAAAATTCAAAGAACTAAAGAACGAATGGCTTAAACATCCAGTGTATTCGCCAAATTTGGCTCCCTTTGACCATTCTTTGTTGCCAAATCTGAAAAAAATCCTGGAAGCTTTGGTACCACCAAATAGTTCGGTAAGTAAAATCAATTTGTTTTTATTTATAACAGTTGATGCTTTAGTTGAGAGCAGTATAGTTTTCTTTTTAAGAGAATCTCAAACCATATTTTTAAGACGTTCAAAATAAGATTAATTTGGACGAAGAGGTAAACTGCTATTTACGTAAAGGGTGTATTTTGTTTAATGAAATTTGAACATAGTTTTAAGGTGTTTATTTATTTTTTTTTTTTTATGGGTCTAGCACACGTGCTGTAGAGAAGTCCCTAAAGCGCTACAGGAGCGACATGTGTGCGGAAAAAGCGATTCACTTTGTTCTTGAATCGCTGTAAATTGTACTCGGTGGGAAACACAGTCCTGGGCAAATTATTCCAAAGGGATGAGGTTCTCCATATAAAAGACTGCTTGAAAAGCGTTGTACGAGAAGTAACAAGCTGAATCTCATACAGATGTGAAGTGTTAGCGCGACGTGTATTTCTAACATGCACCGCTCTGGGAGGAATTAAGCGGGCTACATCCTTCGAACACTTTCCATGAAAATACTTGTAGAATAGGCTCAAGTCGCCAACCGTTTTTTGATGTTCCACCGAATCAAGGCCGCCGGTCAGTTCCGGGTCTCAGACGAACAGCTCTTCTCTGAATAGAATAGGAGATTATATTGAAAAATAAAACGCAACAAAAAAAAATTCTTTGATTGTTAGGCCGAGAACTTTGTCTGAAAAGCCTATAAACTCCTTACAGTGGAGAGTGAAATATAAAACTTAATACATAACAATTGTTAAATCGAAAATTATTAAAAAGAACAATGAACACTCGAAGTTAAAAATTTAAAAGAGGAACTGTTTGAAATTCTCTCTAATCCAGATTGTAACCCTAAAATATATATGTATTCTAATAATTTCGGGCCAGGACTTAATCCTAACCATGATGACAGTATCATCAACATAATATACACAGTTACTATAAACATCAGGCCATACTATAAACAAGTCATCCACAAAAAGCGAAGAGTACGGGTCCGAGCCCTGTACCCTGCCGAACACCAAACTCCAATCTTTCCATCCTACTAAATATACCCTTAATTCTAACATTTTAAGTCATATTTGTTGTTTGATTTAATTAAAATTATATGCAAACCCCCTTACTCCAGTATTATAAAGTTTCCGAGAAAGTATTTGGTGCATCACAGTATCAAATGGCCGAGCTAAGTCAACAAAAATCCCTATTGTTTTAAAGCCTTCATTAAAATTTTTACTTATATAACACTGGTCAACAAAAAAAAGAAAATTGCTTGTTTCCTGTGATTTTTTTTTTGTTTCTATCTCTATTGACGCGTATTTTTTAAATATGGCAACAATTTTTCTCTAACAGCTTTTGTTTTTGAGTTATAGCTAACTACCCTCATTTACTATTTTTACTTAGATTTTCGTTTTTTATTGGACACTAAAATATATTTTGTTGTTGTTTTAGATATGGCTTAGTCAAGAAGATGTTGTGTGGTTAATCTCGATTGTTTTTGCTATATTTGTGGTGAATATATATTTGCAAAATATCGAAAACCTATATCGGACTTTGTGAAAACTGCGTATCATCAATACTTTAAAATAAAATTGTGTAATCAGGACAAGCCATGGGTTCCTCATATTGTATGCCAAAAATGTGTGGTATGTCTACGGTTATGGTCCAGTGGAAAAAGAGATGCAATAATGTTCGTAACACCCATGATTTGGCGAGAACCTCGAAACCATCATGACGATTGCTACTTCTGCGTCGTGAAAATAAACGGAATTAACCCTGGAAATCGAAGTAAGTGGTCATATCCTAACTTATCTTCTGCTCAACGACCTCAATTAAAATCACAAGAGGTACAACCCAGCACATCTAAATCCTCTGATGATCCAAATCTCTGTGAACCCGAACGAAATACATCAAGTGAAGTCTCTGATTCAGACTACAAATGTAGCCTTTCAGAACCTCAACCATTTAATCAGAAAGAACCAAATGACTTAGTAAGAGATCTGAACTTACCAAAAGAAGCTTCTGAAATTTTAGCATCTCGTTTAAAAGAAAAAAATTTGCTTACTCCGGAAACCAACATTACATTTTATCGTACCCGAGAAAAAAATCTGTTACCGTATTTTTCTCAAGAGAAGGATTTAGTTTTTTGTAACGACGTTGGTGGTATTTTGCAGCAGGTGGGATTAAAACAGTACCAACCTACTGATTGGCGTCTTTTCATAGACAGCAGCAAAAGAAGTTTAAAGTGTGTTTTGCTTCATAACGGTAACAAGTACGGATCTATACCTATTGCACATTCGACGACTTTAAAAGAAGAATACGTAAATGTTTCTAAGGTTATGGAAAAAATTAAGTATCAAGACCACAAATGATTTGTGTTGATCTGAAAATGGTTAACTTTCTTTTAGGTCAACAAGAGGGGTACACAAAGTTCCCTTGTTTCATGTGTCTCTGGGATAGTCGTGACAAACAACACCATTGGTCACAAAAAGTTTGGCCAGTGAGGGAAGAGCTAAAAGTTGGTACAAAAAATGTTATAAACGTGTCTTTAGTTAGCCGAGACCGCATCATACTTCCACCACTTCATATTAAACTCGGCATAATGAAACAGTTTCTGAAGGCGCTTGACAAAAGTTGCGAATGTTTTAATTTTCTTTCACGCAAGTTTCCAGGATTAAGTTCAGAAAAATTGAAAGCTGGTATTTTTGATGGGCCACAGATTAGGCAACTCGTGAAAGATCCTAATTTTGTCAAATCAATGACTGAAGTCGAATCCAAAGCTTGGAATTCATTTGTTTTGGTAATGAGTAACCACCTAGGCAAAAAGAAATCTGACGACCATGTTGAGCTTGTTGAGTGCATGCTATCGAACTTGCAAGAGCTAGGGTGCAACATGAGCATAAAAATCCACTTTCTGCACTCGCATTTAGACCGATTTCCACAAAATCTGGGTGATTTTAGTGAGGAGCAGGGTGAAAGATTTCATCAGGATCTTCGGACAATGGAAGAGCGTTATCAGGGGCGGTGGGACTCACATATGATGGCAGACTACTGCTGGAGTTTGCAACGAGATCTACCTAAAGTCGTTCATTCAAGGAAATCTTATAAAAGATCATTTGTTAGTGTTCAATAGAAATTTTGTTAACATAATGTATTATTTTTTGTATTTTTTTGGCAAAATAATAAAACTGTATATTTCAAAAGGTAAAGCTGTTAGCAATCTCCCAGTATTTTTTTCATAGTCAGGGCCATAGAAATACCCAATAACAGAAAAACAAATAAAGGAAACAAGACTTGTGTTGACCAGTGTAATCAGTAACATGCACAGTGGCATGCTCAGGACTCAGGACTTTACAAAACTGTCCAATCTCAATTTTACTAATTTTTTAAAAAGCCTGTTAACCGTAGTACTAACTTCAATTGGGCTGTTTTCTCAAATTACCCAGTTTGAATATTTTCTGAATATTTTTATTTTTCAAGATTTTTATCCTCAATATTAGGAGTTAGCAATAAAAGATTATCTTGGATCTTTTCATGCTGTGTTCTTCCATCGTTATTCAAACTTTTAGTTAAGCTAAACCATTTTTTTAACGAAAATCTAGTGATAAGCAAAATTTCAGTCTTAAGCAAAAAAAGTGTTTGCATTGACGTTCCATCAGGTTAGTTAATTTTTTTTTTTTTGAAACACCAATATTAAAATGTACTGCTCTTCTTTAATAAAAAAGGTAAATTGTTTTCCATTTCTAAGAATACAATATAACAATTAACCAAATAAAGTAGATATTCCTATGACAGTGTTAAAATTATAAGTTTAAGAGATATATGTTAAGTTCTTAATAACACAGGTATACAAAATAACAAAAACCTTTTAAGTGAGACACGTGTTTTCTTTCTTCTACGCTGAATCCAAAAAAAAGCATAAAAAAAGATATCTACCGTGAGATTTTTTCAGAAAACACCCTTGGAGTTGCCAAAATACTATTAAACTAAAAAAAAAAATTTATGAATAATGTAAAACTGTATATTCATTAAAATTATGGAATTAAACTATTATTTCGAACATCTTTAAATGCTCTAAATCTACATTTGGCATAAAAAAAACTTAAAAATATTACTATTATTTAGTGTTTATATTTAACAAAAAACAAGTATACACCACCTTTAATTAAGCTATGTAGCAAAATGCTGTTAAATAAATATTTGCAGCCGCTAGATTCAAAAATGTTTTTAATTTTTATTAGTACTGAACAAAACTATTATAAAGTATTTTTTGAAGTTCTTAATCCTGATTTAACATCAAAAAATAAAGTTTTATGTTCAGTTTCAACAAAAAACTCGCTTTTAACACATACCAGTGTACTATATGGTTGACAACGTACTTTTTTGAGTAAATAAATACAACAGCTAAACAAGAATTTTTCATCATCATTTCTAGTAGTTTTTTTTCAGTTTCAAATTCAAATTGGACATTAAAACGTGAGGAATTGTGTTTAGTGTTGAAAAAAATATATCCGTTTACTATTAGGAACAAAAGGTTGCAAAATGCAGTCTAATGTATATCCCTCGACAGTTTCAGAAGCCAATTTTGTGGATAGATTGATTGAGTGAATATGGAGAAATGTGAGTGAGTGAGTGAGCGAGCGAGTGAGTGTGTGAGCTCGTGAGTGAGTGAGCGAGTGAGTGTAAAAGTGAGCGAGTATGGGGGTATCTGAATGAGTGACTGAGTGATTGAGTGAGCTAGTAAATGAGTGTTTTGTTCAATATTTAAAAATTAAAAACAATTTTTTAATTTAGTGTTTCCACAAATTTATTTTAAACAGCATTTTGCTACGTAGCTTAGTTAAGGGTGGTGTATGCGTGTTTTTTGTTAAACATGAACACTAAAACCTAATAATTTTATAATTTTTTATAATAAATGTGGATTCAGAACATTTAAAGATGTCCGAAATAATAGTTTTGTTCCATAATTTTAATGATTACACAGTTTTACATTATTCATTAAAATTTTTTCTTTTCATTTTAACAGTTTTTTGGATGTGTTTTTTTATGCTTTTTTTTGGATTCAGCGTAAACAAATACTTAAGAAAACACGTGTCTCACTTAGAAGACGGAGAATTTTTTTGGTTGTATCTGCGTAATTTAAAAATTTTACATCCAGTTATCGAATACAAATACTTTTATTTTTCAAATTGGCAACAGTAAAGATACAAAAGATACTGGCTGAACATTTGCATGTTAATTCACACTTGGCACAATCTAATCGCAAGAACCATAATTACTCACCCATGTGACAACGGCTTTAAATTTTCTATTCCTTAATAAGTTATCAGTTTTAAAAGTAGTTTGTTGAATAGATAAATATATTTTTTTTGTTTTTTAAAAAGTTTGTGTTGAATCAAATGATTTGTTGTTTATCGTCACCAGAGTTCATGTCCACCAGAGAAGGTCAGTTTATTGGAACTACAGAGATAACTGCTTAAAAATACCTACGTTATTAGGACATAATATTTATGTAGAAAATAACCCCCAGCAAAGTTTCCATAAATTGTTTTTGTATTGTGTTTGGACCAATACGATAAGGAATAATATATGTTTGTGTTTGTTTAAATTATACATGGGAAATATTAATGACGTTATAGATAATGATGAAACATTGCTAAAATTATTACGAATCCAAAACGGTGTTATTATTTTTTGGTAACCCACAGAGGTCGTTAAATTGTTAATGTTTGAGTAGATTATATTTGTAAGGAAAATATAACGAAGAACTAGTACAAATAAGATTATATTTATATAAATTTTATGGTAACTAGTCACTAGTCGTTTTACAAATATTTGTTAAAGATGGAATATTATTGTTCAAATAATATTTGCAAATATGACGAAAACCTAATAATTTGGTACGAAATTACAATGAAAATAAAGGATTGTCGAAAAAAGTATAGGGCGATACTTTTGCTAGAGTGTTTTAAAGTCCTGGTAATACTAATCGGATATGGTCATACTGTAACACGTTTGAAAGGTGATATTCCAGAAAACAACTGAAAGAGAAAGCTGTTATATTTATTAATTCAGTCTATTTGAGAGTTTAAATACCGAATAACCGTATGGCGTGCTTGACCTATGTTTCGTACAATTACTACCTCTACTCTTTATTTCTCTGGAGGTATGGAGCATTGGTTAACATTGATGCAGTGAGTAAATACTGTTCTTTTTGAAACTTAAAATTGATGTTGCATGCTTCAGACTACATTTAGAAAGATATAATTTCTTTGTTGAATCCGAGATGCGTGAATATCAAGTAATGCAGATTAAACAACATTAACTAAACTGCTCCAAAATTCCAGCTTCTTGCACGTTGGCGTATTCTATTACTGGCAAAGGCATAGTTATTGCTATATGTTAAATAGAAATAGCTTTCAGGCACATAGGAGTTCTAAGATACCGAAACTGTTTAAGAATGAAATGAAAAAAGATTTCTTATTACAGTCTGTCAAGAAAAAAGAAGAAAATGTGTTTCATTTTTTGCCATCAATGTATTCTTTGGGTGCAATTACCTTAGTAAGTTGTCCAATCGCCTCCTGCATCATTATTCGCCAGGTATCTTCGAGGCATGCTGTCGACGAGATTTTCTGCATACTCTGCAAATTTTTCGAATCTCGCGAGACAACTGAGTCAAAGTCCTTAGAGCCTTTCCCCTGAGTTTTTCTTTAAAAGGAACTAAACGTTTTCAATAGGGTTGGCTTCCGGCGTTTATGAGGGCCACTTTAGTATCTTATCGTGGGCCCAAGCGAGCCGCTTCGGGACGTGATTTTTGCCCAGCAAAAGTTCAACATGGTTCGAAATTTGACATCATGAACACGAAGATGTTGTCGAATGGGACACATTTAAACCCGACTTTTTTAATTTTGCCGCTCCTTGATGCAGCGTCAATTTCGGGTCCCGTGAAAATAAAGACGCGATTCGTTTCTAGACTTTCTGAGTGACTTTGCCTACCGAGCCACGTTTTGGCAAGTCGTCGATATGTTTTGTCTCGTTAAAATGATTTACCCATTTCTTCATAAACGATACCGACTTTTTAATATATTTAGCGGCAGCGGAACGTATCATTTTAGGCCCCTTTGGATGGGAACAAAGAAAGACTCTCTTGAACCGACGGGCAAATAAGTGATTCATTTTGGATTTTACGTGATTTCGACGAAAGTTCGGATTTACTAAAATGCGTCGTAGACGATTCTACCGATTTTTTGTTGAATCGCTAGAATCGCATCTACCAAAAATGAATTATTGCGGACACGTTCCTACTTGAGAGACCGTATTAGGAGCTGGGTTAGGCAAGGAATCTTTATTCTTGAAATTAAATCGTGTCAAGGTACAGTGTTTTTACAATGTCTATTCCACAATTATATGAAGTATTTTTAGTGTTATTTACTCTTTAAGATTAAAGAATTAATAGCATTGTTTTATTATTACTATCTTTTTATATTCGTTGCAAATTATTTGAATGTTAGCTAAACTTGAAACCACGTACCTTATTTTAAAGTAGATTTTCCACAGACTTTAAAAGTTTACGTGTGGCTTCCTACTTTACAAATACTCTATTATCTTTGTTAATTAGATGTATACTATAATTCTTTTATTCATGCGATATCTTCGATATTTTTGTGAATTTAAACTCTTTTAAAGCTGACTTATGGTACGATAATAGTTTTGACTTATACATTGACGAGATCAAATTTTAATATGCACCAATAACAAATTTATAAAAACACTAGCAGGTTCTTAATCCCACGCGGAATCCAAATATTTTATCTTGACTTGGAATATTAAGAACATGAACAAATGATTGTAATATTTCTATTGCAGCTCTCATTTATTATCATTTAGTAGTTTCTGTAGGTTTTTCACCTTTTCTACTTTAATGTTATTAAAATAATAATAAATAGTACTATTAATGAATCATTAATAAAGAATTTCTATAATGCGTATTCTGACAAAAATGATGACTAATGTTTCTAAGAATATTTATTTCCAAAAGCAATTCCAGTTATAATTTAACACAATTTGCCACGATTAGATTCAAAATAGGAAGAATTCTGAGCGCAAAAAATCGTGGGTAGACCCAGGCGCACCATCCACATCGACCGTAAGACTGAATCGCTTTGGCAGAAAGACGATGCTCTGTGTTTGGTGGGACGAGAGGAGCGTGGTCTATTATGAGCTATTAAAACCTGGGGAAACGGTTAATACTAAACGTTACCAACAACAATTGACCGATTTGAACCGTTCGCTGCTTGAAAAAGGCCAGAATACCGAAAGAGGCAACACAAAATCATTTTTCTTCATGACAATGCTCCATCACATACGGTAAAACCAGTTCGCGACACGTTGGAAGCACTCAGCTGGGAAGTTCTACCCAATGCGGCTTACTTACGAGACTTGGTTCCTTCCGAATACCACTTGTTTGCATCGATGGGTCACGCACTTGCTGAGCAGCGCGTTGGTTCGTACGAAGATGTGAAAAAATGGCTCGATGAATGGTTCGCAGCTAAAGGGAAAGATTTTTACTGGCGTGGTATTCACAAATTGCCCGAAAGATGGGAAAAATGTTTAACAAGTGATGGAGCATACTTTGAATAAAGTACTTTTTATCATTCTTCTGAACATGTTTTTTTAGAAAAAAAATCCGCTTTTCATGCTTGTGCAGCTGGTATATATTTATTGTTGACTGTTAAAGATTAGGGTTTTTTCTTTATTTTAATTACAGTCAAACAGGCATAAAAGAGTGGAATTTTTAATATTGTTCTGTAAATTTAATATATTTATATTGGAATCTTGTGAATTTCGATTACTTCTAAACAATCCAGTTTTTTACCCTTTTATTCATAATGTAAAATATTTAAACCATTTATTTCTGAAAAGTTTTGTGACGTCTCCAAGAAATGATTGGTAAAATTGGAATTTTGTTTTTTTAAATTTGTATGAAGCGAAATCTTCTTTATATCTAATGTTAAAATTTCTTTCTGTTTGTCCTATATAACCATGACTGTAGATAACTATTTACTGTTCGATATATACAGAAATCCCACATACACAGATACAACAATACCTAAAGATTCCCTTCATCCTAGGTCCCATAAACTCGAGGCTTATAAATCAATGATACCTAGAGCCGTTAGAAAAAATGGATCTGGAGAGGGAATTCAATATCATTTGATCTATTGCTGCTAATAATGGTCTCTGAAATCAACAAATTAATCTCCAAAAAACGAACATCTCCCCAAAAAATACACAACTCTCACATATTTCGGGCACATATCCAATAAAATCTCAAATATTGTAAAGAAAAATGAAAAAGTAAAAAAGATAAATTTAAAAAATCACGATTTTGTAGATTAAAATGTAATGTATGTAATAGCCTGTATATAGGACAAAACAGGAAGAAATTTTAATACTAGATATAAAGAAGATTACGTTTCATACAGACTTAAAAAACAAAATTCCAATTTTGCCAACCATTTCTTAGAGACGTCACATAATTTTCCAGAAATAAGTAGTGTAAATATTTTACGTTATGAACAAAAGAGCAAAAAACTAGGTTGTTTAGAAGTAATCGAAATTTACAAGAACCATAAAGATCCCAATATAAATCTATTAAATTTACAAACCGATATTAAAAATTCCACACTTTTAAGCCTGTCTGACCGCAATTAAAAACGAAAAACCCCTAATCTTCAATAGTCGACAAAATATATATATACATATACATACATATGTATATATATATATATATATATATATATATATATATATATATATATATATATATATATATTTATATATATATATATATATATATATATATATATATATATATATATATATATATATATATATACATACATACTTCACCTGCTACTAAGCTGCAGTCAAGCCTAGTGCAATATTTTATGCGGGTCAGGAAAAATTCTTATAATAAAGGTAAAATAAAAAAAATTTATCGACTCCTTTCTCCTCTCACCAATAAAGCAATATTATTCAAAAACTATAGATGCCTTTCCCTCTTCCATTAAGCTTGTCAAAATCGGACCCTGCTTATGGCAGCTTTGACGATAACATCTCTACTGCCACCTTCTTTATCTCCGCTCTGGTTGTTTTAAATTTATGGTGTATTAAACTAAGAAATTTTTTTACAAGTTAAAATTCTGTGAAAAAATCATTTGCAATCTCATAAAATAATGAAAGAAACAAAAATCAATCACTTACTGCTAATGCAATTGCCATGTCCGATTCCGTAACTGTGTCCATTGGAGATGACACTAATGGAGTATTCAATTTTATCTTTTTGGTAAGCTGGCATGTCAGTTCCTATAAGGAGATAATTATTAGTTTAAATATTGATTTATTTCCAGATATACAGGACACATTAAATATAACTTGTGATATCAAAATTTGTTACTTCTGCTCCTCAATTTTCCATAGTTTTGCAAAGAGACTGTTTAAAAATGAAAAATTATATTAATTTTATAAATTATCAATAATCATTACAATTACATCTTCAAAGTTACCTTCAATTCACCCAGATCAATGTATTTATTATAAATAAAATCTACGTAAAAATTAAGGAATTTCAATTTTTGTTCTGTCTTTGTTGATTTCTGAGGTACTGGGAGGATTAACATTTTTTACAATAGCCTATAGTTTTTTCAAAATGTAGATGAACTTACCACTTCTTTAGGTGTGAAGTCAATATATCCTGGGAGAATGATAAAATCGCTGAAAAGAAAAAAAATTAGGTAACTTTAAACAAAAAAATTTTCTTACAATTTTTTAGAATAGGACAGGGTGTTGGATAAATTATAAAAGCAATTATCAAAATATAGAAATCTGGACAGATGAACTCTTCAACCTTTTATGTACAGTCTGTCAAGTAAGAACGTGTCCACGATAATTCATTTTTGATAGATGCGATTTTAGCGATTCAACAAAACATAGGTAAAGTGAACCTCTGTCTACGACGCATTTTAGCAAAAGTATCAGTCGATTCCGAATGTGGCTCGGTAGGCAAAGTAACTCCGAAAGTAAAAAAAAGAATCGTGCCTTTGTTTTCATGAGACTCGAAATTGACGCTGCGTCAAGGAGCGGCAAAATTAAGAAAATCGGGTTTGAATGTGTCCCATGAGACCATTTGAGACCATCTTCGTTCTCATGATGTCAAATTCCGAAGCACGTTAAAGAAACCTTTCCTGGGCAAAAATTACGTAGCGACACGACTCGCTTGTGCCCACGATAAGATACTACAGTGGCCCTCACAATCGTCGGACGCCAACTCTATTGAAAACGTTTGGTCCCTTGTCTCGTCGACAGCATGCTTCGAGGATGCCAGGAGATTATTGAAGCAGGATACAATTGGACAACTTACTAAGGTAAATACGCCGTTGTTAGTACACCAAAGAATACATTGATGGCAACATTTTTTCAAGAATACGAGCGGTCACTTTCTTACTTGACATACTGTATTCTGCTCATTTCTTGTATACTTATGTATTCTACGAGTATTAATAACCAATTAGCCTAAATCACTGCCTGTTGTCAAAAACAAATGCTCTTTTTATGGATAGTAGCTTAACTTTTAGTAAATACGTACACGAAGTTAGGCGGCCCAGATTTTACTTTTTACAGTGAATTTTTGAAGAAAATATGATCGACAAAAATTGTGAATTTAGTAAAATTAAATATCAATAGGTAAGAAAGTATCTCTTTTTGAAAGGAACGAACGCTAAAGAAATCTACGGCGTCATGCAGTGAGGGAACAATGTGGTTCCTACGTTACTATCGAAAATTGAGTGAAGGATTTCAACAGAGAAAAAACATCCTACTGAAAGACCCCTTTCTGTGTCTCATCTATCAGCCGTCCTCATCCAGGCCTCCTCTAAGAACTTCCACTGATCTCTGACCTGAGCGGTGTTAATCCAATTTCCTGCCACTCTTTTGATGTTACTCTATCTTGTTGGTGGTCTACCTCTGTTCTTTTTGTCTTGTCTAGGTCTCCATTCTATTAGTCTTCAACACCATCCGTTATCATCCCTTCGGGCTAAAAGGCCTGCCCATCTCCATTTAGATTACGTAATTTTTCGGATAATATATATTACTTTTGTTCCTTGTCTGATAGTTATGTTTGTTATTCTATTCTTCCGTGTGATACCCAGCATAGCTCCCTCCATTATCCATTACGATACTCTCAGTTTGCTTGCTGACTGTTTTGTTAATGCGAGGGTTTCGGCGTCATATGTCATTACCGGCGGCAGAACGCATTGTTCATAAACTTTCTTTTCTAAATACATTGGTAAATTACCTTGCAGAGAATCTCTCAGCTTCCCAAAAGTCGCCCATCCCAAACCCACACGACGGTGTATCTCATGATTTGGTTATCTTTACCAATTTGTAATTCATGACCCAAATACTTGTAATTTAGGACATGCTCCACCTCGCTTTTGTTAAATTTCATATTACTGTTCGTAACCAGATTAGTGATAAAGTATTCCGAAAGTTAATATTTAGACCAATATTTGCTGTTATTTGCAATTCGGTAAGCATTTGTTGGCCGTCACCTAGATTGTCGGCTATTATGACAATATCATCAGCAAAGTGCAGTTGATTTAGGTATTCGCCATCGAAGTTTATACCTTTCCCATCCCAACTAAGTTCCTTAAAAGCATATTCTAACACTGCCCTTTAGGAGAAATCATATCACCTTGTCTGATTCCACGTTCCACTTGGTATTTACTTGTGGATTCATGGAGTCTTACACTTGCTGTTGCGTTATTATAAATGGATTTAGTTAAATTTCTTTTTCTAAGTTTACACGAATATTAATGCTGAAATGATTTTGCAGAATCGACAAATTAGGCTGAAATCTACAGCCGAAAGTCTGAACAATCCATACGTACATGTTTTTTACGTTGTCCTTTCTATTTTAAGTATAAAAAAATCACAAGCCAAATCGATCCAGAAATGTTTGGACTCGTCTTAAAATGACTGACAGTCATAACATCCAAGGTGATTTACGGTTGCTTGTTGTGCATAGGATTCATCTAACGTTTTGGACTGAATCGCATTTATGTATGACATGTGAGTCCAACATTATGATCAGGATATATAGAAATAATCGAAGGAGTGGAAACATACTGACTTATCTCGTCCCAAGTTTCGCTTACAAAAATCCGCTATTTGCTTCCTTTTTTTGTGACAAGAATGGGATATTACTTACATATTATTTGAAAAACTGTAAAACAATGACTGGATATTCATTATTATCTAAATTATAGAGAGACTCTGAAAAAGGTTCCTAAAGTGATGATATGCCTACAAGACAATGCGCTTGCTCATAAATTACTGTTTGTCTTGCAAAAAATCAAAGAATTAGACTTTGAACTGATTAATCATCCTCTATATTCCCCTAATTTAGCTCTCTTGGACTATTATCTATATGCAAAACTAAAAAATATTTGAAAGCGCACAAGTTTCATTCAGATGAAGAAATTATAAATATTAGCGAATTCTGGTTGATTTTTTTGAAAGGACTAGAGTTACTTTATAACCACTGTACCAAGTGTATAAAGTTGAAAGAGGATTTCGTTGAAAAATTTTTCTTTTGAGATTTGCTTGTTCTTTCTATATCAGGCTAGGAACTTATCAATATATCTATAGCTCTACTGCTCATTATTAAAATCTCAAAAACAAATCCACATTAGTTTGTTTGCCATATTTTTTTTTTATCTGTGACATGTCAACGGTGAAAAAAAACAGTCTAATAGAGTCAATATATTTACATACTATCAATAAAAAATTGCCACATATGCGTTATATAACACAAACTACATATTTCTAGAATCTAGAATATATATATATATATATATATATATATATATATATATATATATATATATATATATATATATATATGTATATATATATATATATATATATATATATGCTGGAAGTTTAAAAAATATTCGAAATAAATGTTAGTTTGGCTTGATTATTTTCATTGAGAATTATCGACAATAATATTAAAATTATTACAAAATTATTCTCATTAACCCACAATATGACTCTAAAATGAATTTTTCATTCATTTTTAGCAAATTATATGCAGAATTTAATTTGTCAGAAGCAACTGTAACAACAAACAAAGTGTCCTAAACCTTTCTTACTAGGTTCTTTTTAGGGTCTCATTTTCAAATTTAATCAATTATTTGGCTGATTTAAAGCTATATTTTTGAGTATTTCCTATTTTTTAAAAATTTTAATCTTGTGAAAAAATGTTTTTTATGCTTAAGTCTTGGCTTAATCTTAGTTGGTGAAAAACCAAGAAAACAAGAAAACTATTCAATTTGTACTTTATTTCGTTAGTACCATCGTTTGATGGTTGTGAAGCTAAATATTTATTTTTTCCAAATTTGGAAAAATATGGAGCTATCAGGAATTAAGACAAAAAAATAGTGATTCATTGTGGAAATAAAACCTTTTATTGTAAATATGGTATATATTTTCCAAAATTATCTTGATCATCATCATGATATTTATTCTTTAGATTGCTATCAGAATATTCTAAAAAATCAGGTCTACTAATTATAGTCAGGTCAGTCAGATGTCCCGTTATCAACCGGTTGGACACTTTGATTTTTCAACGTCTTAGTGAAAAGGGAGACGAAAACTGGACCATGCAGTGTGTAAATTTTCAGGTCATATTAAAATTCACATATCTAGCTATCCCCTTGTTAATGACAGAGGACCTAAGTTTTTCAGGGACTATGAACGAAATGAGTTGCTTAAATTTTATATTTTGTGTTTTCTATTCTTGTCTCAAAAGTAAGTGTGAACGACTATTTAGTGTAAAAAGCTGCGTATGGGCATATGAGAGCAACAGGTTGAATAGTAAGAAGCTAAGCAACAATCTTTCCATATGTTTTAAGATACTATATTAGTTTACCGAACTCAAGAAATGTTTTTTTTTTATCGTTCCCCTCCCCGCCTGAGTAGGGATTTTACCCTTTTTCATATTCTCAGGATATCGGCGCGGATGTCGTAATACCCCTCAACGTTGTCCAAATTCCGAAATATACATTTTGGTAAGTCACGGCACCTTTTAGACAACGAGGTATTGCTGCCACGGACATTATTGCATTTCTGCAAACAACTACTAGCTATGTACGTGGCCAGATCATATATACTTAAATAAACGTATAACGATCTACCGGGATTGAACCCGAGATATTCTGCACCGCAAGCAAATACTACGCCACGGAGCCACGGGCCGCCAGAAATAAATACTATAACAAAGTACTGAGACATGTTTCTTCCAATACCAAATGTTTATATCAACGAAATATTAAGTGATATGTATGTATATTACAAATATTTTTACATCCTATTGATTGGTAGATGATATGAAATCATTATTTAAGAAACAGAACCCTTGCATTGCCAAAGTGATTATTTGTTTTATTGTTGATTAGTGATTTTTTTATTTTATTAGAACTTGTTTAAAATTTTGCTTTTAATATTCGAAAGGGTTTTTTAAAACTTATTTGGTCGCAATCTTAAAACAGACATATAATTAGAAATAGTATTATTTGGTGCGTTTTATTTGCTATAAAAAAGGACTAACTTGGTAAACATGTTTAAATTAATATCAATATTGTAAATAATAATAAAAACAAATACTTTTTCGGGTCTTAAAGACAACTTATGTTCTATTTCCAAAGAAAGATGGCTAGGAAACAATGTTCCTAAACTAAATTTGTAAGTATTAAAACAACAATATTTTCTATAAATTATATAAAGAAAGAGCAAATTTTGCCTAATTTTTTTTAATAAAAAACTTTCTTGTATAAATAATTTTACATTTTTGCAACCACTGAAATCCACTACTCTTCCTCCTCCTCCTACTCTCGTATGACAAATCTGATAATTCTGTTTATAGTATAATAATTACGAGTATAAGAAATTTATACTAACTCAATTGATTAAGTCAGGAAAGTCATCACCTAAGTAACAACAAAAACATTTGTAAAATGTAACTATTACATTTTAAATTGTTTATTATTTAGTGTATAACAATAATAATATATATACAGTACAATAGTTATTACAGATGCACGAAAATGGGATTAGAGGAGTGTCAAGTTGTAAATTTGTGTGTTGATATGGTAAATTGAATTTCAATTTCACGATCTTTACAGAAAACTGATGACCTTAAAATTTTTGTTTGTTTTATGTACCAGATAAATTATTAACGCTAATGCACTCCTAATAATTTTCGTTCAATCTACACCCTATGGAGAATATTCCAGAATTTTTTGATCAGTACTTTTTGAAATAAGGGGGGTTGACAGCGATTTTTCGCAACTTTTTAAAAATAATACAAAGAAAGGTGTGCGCAAGTATTACATTATATATATTTTTTAACTCGTGTTTTTACAAGTTTTCATTTGACACCCCACTCGATGACCTGGTAAAAAATTATTTTTTTCACTTCCGACTTCATCCCCCAAAACTAACCCCTTAAGTCAAAATTTACTTTTAAAAACTACACAGCTCTGATGAGGTCATAAATTCTTATATCGGTGCAAAATTTCAACTTTCTTTGTCAAATAATTTCGAAGGAAATCGGGGCAGACGGACAAACGGATAGACAGATACCGAAGTAATCTTATAGGTGTTCCGTACGGAACACTAATTATTGCATTGCTATGCAAAAACTAACCCAATCAAAATTGTAATCGGAAATACTACCAGAATGGGTTCTTAAACGAATATACATATTAGTTCCTTATGCCATTAATTATTATTTCTAATTAAAAAGTTTTCTCAGTAATTTATTTTAAGTTGTCAATTTTAGTAACTCAGTAAATGGATGATTATTATATGACTTGAGTACCTAAATTTGTAATTTAGATTAAATAATAATCACAGACGTATCGCTTTGATTTTATTGTTAGGACAATAAAAGAATTGTATAAAAATAAAAACTTCAGAATTACAACAGATATAGAGGCATTAGGCATAATCCCTGTCAATGTAATATTTTCAGTAATATTTATTTTATCGTCTGATATACTTGGGCTTTTTCATATGGCCAAAGTATTATTTAGCAATTCTGGAACTCAGATCTCATTAAAAGATATTATGGATAAACTAACGAACATAAAATCCCAGTACACACTTCTACTTGCCAGATATGAAGACCAAATAAAGACTAATGGTAAACTTAACTCAGAAATTGCAGATATAAGACAACAAGTGACAAACAAGACAGAAAATAATATATTTAAAATTTTCACCCATAAAGTTTTTAATGAAACTTTTAAACAGCGTGACGAGCGACAGCGGAGTCACAAGAATTTTATGATTTTTGGCTTCCGTGAGGAACATTTCTCAGAGACTGAACCCAGATATCAGTTGAATACGGCTGCTGCTACTGACTTAAAGCTAGCGCCGATATCAAAGTAGCTAAAGTAAAGGTTTTTCGAATGGATCGTAAGAATCCAATGAAAACTAGACACATAAAGATGATAATGGAATGCGCGGATGATGTTAAAGTTGTCAGTAACTCAAGAGAATTTAAAAACTAGAAGCCTACAAGAAGGTCGTTAATAGTTTCGACAGGATACCGAAACAAATCCAAGAGTATAAACCACTGAAAGAAACTCTGGACTGTAGGGTGCAAAATGGCGAATAAAATCTTAAGATTAAATACTTCAATGAATTGCCTAAAATTCTCAAGAAGACAAAAGATTTAAACTAAATATGTTGTCTAACAGAACTTTATCGCCTTTTATTATGGATATCTCTTGTCTATATTAAAATAGAAGAAGGTTAAATACAGAAGTGACTGATTTCTTCAAATCGATTTGCAGTTCTGATTATGACCTCATAGCAGTTACGGAAAGTTGGATCCAAAATAATTTATTTTCAAGTGAACTGTTTGACAGCAGGTATTCTGTGTTTCGGTGTAACAGATTAGTATATTGAGTCTATTTTATGGAGGAGGGGATATATCAGTTGTGAATAATAAATATAATACATCATAAATTGATCTTTAAAGCGCTCGCAAAAATATCACTAAGATAAATAGAGTTGATTGCAAGGTAAGCATTCATTATGTAACATTACCTGTATTGGTTATATATATATATATATATATATATATATATATATATATATATATATATATATATATATATATATATACGTCCAAATACTTCTCAACGACAAGTACATTGAAGTACTTCATTTTATGTATAAAAATAATATATTAATTTTGGGGTGTCTTTAATATTCCTAACCTATATGAGAATCCAGTTTAAGCTCCAAAAATTGATATATTAGGTAATTTTATTCATTTGTTTAATTTAGAACAAATTAACAAAATCTCCAACACGCATAATAAGTTTCTCGATTTAGTTCTTTCAAATTTTAATTGTGTTGTTTCCAGAAATCTGTTCCACTACTAGAAGAAGACCATTTTTCTTTAAACATTTGCTTATCTTGTCACTCTAGAATAAAATTTGTGTTGCCGGAAAATACATTCGAATGTCGGTATGACTTCAGAAGAGCAGATTTTTTGCTCCTTTATGACAGAATTTTGAATGTGGATTGGTCTGATTTATATATACTCTATGACAATGAAGTATGTGCATGGTTTAACGAAACCAATATACAGTACTTGATGTGTGCGTTCCCAAATTTGTTATTTGTTAAAGAACGCATCCAGTATGGTTTACATCTAAAATAATCAGGCTCATCAAACGAAAGCCTAGAAGTTTCAAAAAATTTTAAAAAATTTAGCTCGCCAGTAAGGAAGGAAGATTGATATTATCTATCAAAATTACACAGTTAGGGCTGAAAGTTCTATTTTAAGTGAATGAAAAATCTTTTGGTGTTTTAGTAATTGTAATAAAGCAACAAATTCACTATCTGAAATATTTATGGACGATAATGTTCAGTACTCAGTTCCTGAAAGTATTGTATACATTTGCTACTTTTTTGGTACTATGTACGCCGCTCCAAAGAATCTCACCTATCCGCATCAATATGTCATGCTTGAATGCATACCTGAATCTTCAAAAAAGGAGATCCAAATGAAATATCGAAGTATATGCCTGTGTCTATATTATCCACATTTGCAAGGGTATTGCTTATTTAATCAAATTAAACGCTTAACCTCCCATAAACAGCAGGGTTTTTGTAGTAATCGCAGTTTAGTGAGTAACCTAACCTGTCTTACCTAATACTTTTAAGCAGGACTTGGATAATCGTAAACAAGTAAACCTTGTTTACACAGACTTTTCAAAGGCCCTTCGACAAAGTAAATCATTCCGTTTTGTTGCAAAAATTGTTTCAGATGTGATTCACTGAGAACCTGATAATATTTTTTGAATCCTGCCTGAGAGATCGCTTAAAATATGTTGAAATTTGTGGCCATAAATCTGGTAAATTTAAAGCCACAAGCGGTGTTTCTTAGAGTGTAACCTTGTTCCTCTATTATTTTCAATTTTTTCAATACCTAATAATATTTCTAGAAATTTGCGGACGATCTAAAAATATTCAAAGAAATTCACACACAAATGATTGTTAATCTATTTATAGGGATCTTAGTGTTCTGAATAGTTGGTGCTGTGCAAGTTAACTCTAAATGTTAACGAATGCTTCATTATGACATTTAAAAATAAATTGGATCCCATTAAACTTAATTATCACATAGCGGCTATACAAATTAAGAGTTGTGACACTTTTGAAGACCTTAGAGTCAATGACTCCAAACTTTCTTTTTCATTACATATTAACAGTATCTGCGGCAATGCAACGAGAATGCTCAGATTCATACTAATAAATTCCGGAGATTTTACAAATATTTAATAACTAAACATTTCTCATTCATATTCTCATTCCCATTTTTCATAAATATATCTGAATTGGAAAATATTCAAAGAAAGTTTGTTAAATTTCATGCATTTAAGAGGGATGGGGTATATCCTGTTAAAGGTCTGGAACAGAGCATTCTTCTGTATGCCATATATTTCAAAGACCGTCTTTATTTAATTGTAGGAATTATATATTCGATACATTTTTATTTAAGGTATGTAGATACCTTAGACTGCTCTGAGATATTATCACAAATAAACTTTTATGTGCCTTTACACAGTATCAGACTTGCTGCTATGTTCTACTGGTCTACACCTTCTACAAACCTAATTAAAACATCTCTATATCAGTCTATGGATATATTTAATAAAACCTAAAATATTATTGATCTGTGCGGCCTATCTTCATCTCACTTTACCAACGCCATAAGAGGCAGATTATTTCAAAACCAGAAATAAGTTTTCTCTTACTTTACCAAATAATTGTGTATTTAGTTTTATTTTATTACGTCTTTATTTTATCTACTGTCATATTTTCTCATAAATGTAGGTATTCTGTGATTATTTTATTTAATGTTATTATTATGAATCATGACTAACGTTAAATTGACAACCGGCAAAAATACGAAAACGTCAATTTACAACTAGGTACTTACTTATAGGTAAGTCCGTTACCAGATTCAATCATTTCTTTTGCCGACATTCCATCCCTCAAATCTTCAGAGGAAACTCCATTTACCAACGCCATTTTGGTTTTAAAATCTATTTCGACGACAATAAATTCAAACTAATTTAATGAGATCTAAAAACTGTCCACGTTGTATTATAACCTCTTCTAGGTTTATAATGAAGTACTTGTGATACTGCTTAAAACAGCACTGATTAATTAAACTTCAAAAAACCGATATTTAAAACACTTCTGTCAAGCAAAACATATTTTTATTATTAACAATATAATTAGATGAATTGCACAAGCATGATTACCCCACTCGGCTCGTCGAAAAACAAATAATTACCGGTTTAGTACGATTTGGCGCAAAAATATGTCTGATTGGGAGTTTTTGCTGTTGTCTAACTATATTCCGTAAACGTTAAAGTCTTAAAGCCAGTTGACTCTAAAAATATAAGCAATTTTTCAATATTTTTATTGAGGTAAATGCCAACCATATAATTACTATCGTCATTGGATTTGTGATGGGACTGATTAGTCATGATTCAATACTAAATGGCTAGATTCCGTATCGAATTTTCTCTATAAATATATGAAGGAGTATTGATAAGTTTCTAGCCTAATATAAAAATAACAAGCAAATGTCAAAACAAAAATTGTTTATTTAACGTAATATTCTTGACTATTACATCTTCAACTATTCCGTTTTCTCTGGATTATAATGATGGTCCCAAGTTTCATTCATAGTTACCATTCGATCCAAAAAGTTAGATGAGGCCTCCTCAAAATGGCTACAAATCAACTTGAATGTGACAATAAATCCAACGGAACTGGGAAAAAACTAATAGAATGGCAGAGAGACAAGCAAGGTAATGAATGACTGTGATACAACCTTATTAATATATCCTAGACATATTCTAAGTTACGCCAGAAAATAATTCCTACTCAAGCCTCTGCATAATTACATTAAACGGAAGAAAACACCTAATGACATTTTTAAAATAGTATTTTAAAAAAATATAATAATAATATGTAACTAGTATTTAAAATTAATAAATATACGTGGCAATACCGTTACGATATCCAAAGCAGTTTGTACTACTAAACAGCAGGTACCATTCCGCTTTCTTTGCAGAATTTCATGGAATTAAATAAAAAGTTCCAACATACCGTGCCGGAAGTCGGACAGTGCTGTAATTTTAGACCTCAATTTTCTACTTATCCTTACAGTACTAACTAAAATTTTTAATGGATTATTGATTTGGTGGGGAACAATTATGAGACATACCTAGTCTCCCTTTGGGTATAAGACTTCTATGTTTGTGGCTAAACTTCAGTAGCCAAATTAGCCGTTTTAGGTTAACCATTACAAATATATGATGAGAATAATCATGAATCATGCCTTTCGGCATAACCAAGAACGTCTTTTAACGCTAATAACACTCTTAAAAATGCTATACATGTCCAACTTAAATTTTCTCATTAACACAAGTGAAATTGCTAACAGGAACTCTCTAATACGACATTATAAACACTGTACATGATTATAATAAATAGATTTGTCGCTACCAAGGTTCTCAAGTCTATTGATAAACTAACACAATTTTAATTGTTGATAATAGGTTATGAAACAGCACATTTATAATACAAGGACTGAATAAAAACAAACAATAAGAGAACTTAGAATTAATATTATTATTATTATTGCATGGATACTATCGTTACGATATATCCGGAGAACTAGGCTTGCTATTAATATACAATATATAGCTATAGCTATATATTCAAGCAGGCACATAAAGTTGTGCTAATCACTACTTATTAGGGATGGGCGATAATAGATTGTATCTATTAATAGTCTGTCACCCCTGTTGTTTAATATCTATAGCGAGAGTGTATGTCAGGAAGCTCTGTCTGAGGCGGACGAGGGCATAACGGTAAACGGTGAAACCCTGAATAATGTAAGATACGCCGATGACACAGTTCTGCTGGCAGAAAATTTAGAAGACCTACAACATCAATAAATTTGGTCTAAAGATAAATCTAAAGAAAACAACATTTATGGTGATGGCGAAATCTCAAAATAACCAGGATCGTCTTCCGGTTAATAACATAAGTGTTGAGAAAGTCAATTGCTACAAATACTTGAGAACATGGCTGAACGAGAACACAGATCAGACAAAGGAGATTAAAATTCGAATAGGGATATCAAGATCAAGCTTTAATAGAATGAGAAAACTCTTTTGTAATCGAGATCTAAGCCTGGTACTGCAGTTACGAATGTTGCGTTGTATGCATTCCCAACGCTTCTTTATGGAGTGGAAGCATGGACTTTGAGGCAGAACATTACTAAAAGTATTAAAGCTCTTGAGATGTGGTGTTATCGGCGCATTCTGAAAGTGACATGGATTGATAGGGTAACCAATAACGAATTTCTCTAAAGACTAAAAAAAGCCACAGAACTAATGAATAGTATTAAAAAAAGGAAGCTGGAATATTTGGGACATGTGTTGAGGGGAGAAAGGTATTCACTGTTGCGGAATATTATGCAAGGCAAAATCAAAGGGAAGAGAAATGTTGGACGAAGAAGAATATCGTGGTTGCGTAATTGCGCGACTGGTTTGGCTGCAACTCAATTGAACTGTTTAGAAGAGCAGCAAATAAAGTGAGAGTAGCTGTGATGATTTCTAATCTCCGATAGGGGGGATAGGGAAGATTAATAGTCGATGGCCACAAATCTATCGACAATTTTAACTTATCAATATATTAATAACTATAGATATATCGCTAATTATCCATACGTTGATAATTATTTTTCAAAAATTTATTCACGGAGTAGGAAAGATCTATAAAAAGAGAATGCTTTCTTCTAAAAAAAAATCACCACCTAATATTGAGAAAGGCTGCAGAGGCGTGCTGCAGGGAAGTCCCTAAAGTGCTTCAGGAGCGGCACGTGTGCGGAAAAAGCGATTCACGTTGTTCTTGTTCAAGAAGGACTTGGACGCACCGCATAATCTCGGGATAATGGACCCTCCCTAACACCACATTTCCCGGCGTCCGATATCGGCCGCGGGATTCGGTGCTGGGCTTTTCCCTGTTCGCTCGCAGCTACTGAGGGAATCCTAGTTAGTTTCTTTTCATCCGCTTAGTAATATGCTTAAATTCAGCGGGTAGTCTCACCTGCTCTGAGGTCGAGATATCGATATATCGATAAATAATTTTAAAATTCACCTGTAGCTACTCTCATCCCTACTCCTTACGTCTTCTAATCAGTCATAAGCCAAAGTCATTTTTACATTTTTCCTTCTAATTTCTTACTCTATTGATATTTACGCCTGCTGAAAATTCTATAATATATACGATCCTAGTATTATCTGTAAGTAAAATCTCTGGTTTAATTTCCGCCATACTTCTATAGGTCGCAAACTACCATTTCTATCTAAAATATTATGTACAGTATATACCTCTAAAGCGTCTAATATCTTAGAAATGGTCTTAAGACAGGTTTAATTTCTTCTATGCTTCTAGACGTCTCAAACTACGATTTCTCTCTCAAATACAATGTACGGAATATATCTCTAAATCATTCAATAAATATAATGATAATACAGAACTCTCAGGCTGATTTATGACGTTTTATAGCAACATGCTTTGTACAAGCTGATTAAACGTGTATGAATGTTTCGACATTTTGATAGCATGCTCTATATCTAGTTGACAAGCTAGTAGGAAACTCCCGATTCTAGAATATAAGCCGTCTGAGCTGAAGAAAGTAAAACTCTATGGACTAAGACTAATTTGATTACATTTTTCTATCGAAGCCGCGATGATGCAATTTCTGGATAAGCTGTTGAGATAGATGCTGATATTCTACAAGTTTACCACGTATTATATTATTTTAAGCTCCAAATTTCTAAGGGTGTCGACGTTGCTTTGTATCACTTAAAAAGTCGAGAGCAAGTTCATGCCCTGTATGTATCAGTACGAGTAAACTTATGGGCTTGTATCATTTGTAAAAGTAGGTCTGGATTAGAAATAACTATTAAGACACAGGCTGCTCCCAAGACCCTCTATTGGTGAAGTTTTTTCAAAACTTAGAAGATCTTTGCTTTTGTGTTGTCGTGAAAGGTACACTCATTGTGCATAGGTTAGCGAGTTCATGTTTTTGTGAAGATGCATTCTATTAGCTGTGGTGTAATAGTTCAAGCAGATACTTTCAGCTGAGCTTACCAGTTACACAAAATTGCTAAAGTCTATAATACGAGTAATTGACAAATCTTACTAGTTTCTTCTAAATCTTTGCCAACAAGGGTTTGCTTGCACTTAACTAGTAAATAATAATAATTTTGACTACTCATATCCCGCAAAATCTTATAATTATGTTAATCAAGGCTTTTAGTTAATTAAATGGTTTTGCTTTGTAACAGGTTGTCATTTTCGTCAAAACCCACTAGCGATTGATGCTAGTTGCAGAATAAAATTGAAATATATTATTACTCAAATCCCTTCAAAATTGTCCGCATCATGGGTCTCCTTTACATAGAATACCTTTATTTAAATTTATTGTTTTGATTTTTGTCACTTCAGTTGTATGGTTGTCTCGCTCTAAGCAATATTTATCTTTTAACAATTTCTTGCTTTACTTTTTTGATCTACATGAGGCCTTAAAAACGCAGGTTATGTTCTTGCAAAAACTCCCATTATTGATCTTCTTGTAGCTATATAGATATAGAAGCCCTTTGTTCATTTTTTATTGTTCTGAGACAAAGCATGTTTACACATTTTTCTTCAATTTTTACCTTGACCCGGATGGTTATTCCCGAGTGGTCGTAAATTAGTAAATTACAGTTTGAATTTTACCGCTTCTTTGATATAAATTAAATCGATTAATATTTAAATGAAAGCACTTTGTTATCCTTTGCGTGTCCTTTAGATTAAAGTATCATTGGTATTCCTCTGTAGTGACAAAAATTGAAAAATAAACTACCAATCGAAAAATACCAGAATATTTGTATTGAGATCTACATTATTTCAATTTTACTTTATGCTATAAATATGTCTATTTTGCTCTAGGAATAGCCTGTAATGTAGCTTTAATCTACTCTTACAAATGATCCATGCTTATGAAACTACTGATGCTGGTAGATAAAGAGCTGTAGATAAACTTGGTATTATTATATATTGGTATTATATAGTGGCAAGCATTAAAAATGCGAATTACCAAGGCAGCCTGGTTCAATGATATATTGAGAAACTGCGGCACACCTTCTTCTCTAAATACAAGTATAGAGATAATGGGGCTGTCAAAAGAGCTGCCTTTTGTTTAATCGCTTGAAAGTCCGAGACAGTCGGATCTGTGATAGATATAGTTTACGATATACAGATATTGTGTAATCGTTTTTCTGAAGTTCAAAGACTAGATACAGAGTATACCATCAAGAACCCGAAATACTTATTTACCTTCAATGAGTTTTCATAAACATTTTGCTACTTCCTATATAAATCAGCATTAGAGGTTCTGTCTCCTTTAATATGTCTATAGTAATTCAATACACAGTACCTGAGGCAAAATGAGTATAAGATACCGTACTTATTGATAAAGAAGGTTGAATTGAATAAAAAAACTTTAATTCTCGGTGAAATTGGACTTATTTCTTAGTTAAAATTAATTATTATCGTGCGGCAACTCATCTCGATCTTTGCCAATAAGAATACCGAAAGCGGTTACCTTTTGTATGCTTCGATTTTTGAGTCAAATTCGTTTGACTGATCATTACTGACCGCGTGATTGTAAAAAGTTATCAATAGCAAGTATAGCTTTTGGGATGCTTTTGAGGGTTGAAGCTACTAAGACTGTTACGATAATCAGAATGCGTAAAAATAAACATAAATAATAATAACCTCCAGTACAACTTCAGCTCATTTTTCACATATAAAATTTATGTAACGTCCAAGCATCCAGACAAAGAACACTGAGATTATATAATATCTGCATCACCTTTTAGGCCATTTTAAAGGGGAGGGAAGTACTTCAGTAAGTTTTTAAAGCTTTATGAAATGACTTGATATTATCAAATTGTCAGTACTCTATATCTTGCTTCAAATTAATAAATTAATTCCAAAAAGCAAATTCCATTCACCTATTTCACCTATTTATGTGCTAGTTTAATTATGGTACGATTTTATATAAATAAATTATCGATACTTGAAATTGGCAATACAAACTGCTTTTAACAAAAATAATATTGTTCATATTGTCTTTAAAGCAATAATTGTTTTCTTAATGATTATGATAATAATTGTAGATAGATTCAAATGACTAACAAAACTTAGCATAAATAAAACTACTGCTTTACCAATAATATTATATTTAACTTGAAATTAGAGTGAAACAATTTTATTCTTCCCAAATTTTTTATTTAACTGTGTTGGGTGTTGCTGATTTCCGCTGACATTATCACATCATGAACCACTAAAGAAGGCAACGATCCATTCCAACTATGATCCAAGTTAATAAGAAATACCACAAAATTATTACTTTCATCCATTATACTTTTTAGATTTAATAATGTTATTATAAATAGAAAGTTTTTCAATAGTTAAAAAATGCATAATGAATTAAATTTATAAAAAAATATGAAAAATCACCCACCAGTTGGATATTCATTCTAAGTTTATTGTGTTGTCAACTTTCTAAGTTTTTAGGGTTCCATGACATGATGTTTTTTTCATCATTAGCAACCGGTGAATAATTGGTACCTTCATTTGTCCATTGGTGGTCCCCAATCTCTATAAGTACTTGTTTTTATGTTGTCTTTTGTTCCTGAAACAAACGACCTTCAGTTCATTTGCAGTAAAAAAATTACTCTTTTTGGGAAAAAATCTCGACCGTGAGGGTCATCGAGTTTTATTTTGTATCAGAAATGAAGAAGCTTTAAAAAGGCAGAGCAGGAGGATTTTCAATTCATCAAGGGGCTTCCTCCCCTAATTATCGTTTATCGCCTTAGATGCAGCTCCGCCTCCAGTATTTTATTTTTTCTTTGTATTTATTCTCTCACCCCTTGAAACTTACTACGTTACTAATTTGACCCAATTTGAACTACCCGCCATTTTTTATCTGTCAACGAAAAAGCTGCCATCCTATTGGCAGCTGTCAAGGGAAAACCACACAATAAATGCGTCAAAATAGTGATGATTGACTAGAAAATAGGCGTTTGCGTTTGATTGTTATGAAGTACTTGCTCGTTCAAGTATCGTGGATTTCTTCAACAAATTCGAACATATCGGACAAGTTAATGTTGTAAAGACTCCAACTCGTGCTAGTTGGAGCGAAACTATAGCCGCTGTACTTGCAAGTACGACGCAAGTCTAGCTTGTCAATTCCAAGACCTTCAAAGAAATTCGGCACATCTAAAACAAGTTCGCACTAAATTTTACACAAAAGTTTTAACCTACATGCCTACAAAGGCTTGCCTACATCAGAATTGAAGCCGGCAGACCATTCAAAATGCGTACATTCGTCGATTCGGTACTGAAATTGTAGGGGACTGATTCTGATTTTTTTAGAGCTAGCATGTGACAGTGTGGTACGGTTTTTGGGCTCGTGACCTCAATTGTCAAAATTAAAAAAAAAAAAATGATGCTGGTGCAATCGCTTCAGTTAAGGGACTGCGTTATCGGACGACGACTTTTGACCTGAAGTGGATGCTCTAGATGTAAACGACACTTATTTTTAACAGGATTTACAGTCTAGAAAATCAGAAAAATATTAATATATTAATTACCGCTTTACATAGTTTCGGCATTGTGTCCAGTCGTTTCTTCAGAGTTTCTTCGGTTATTTTAACCCATTCTGCTTGTAAAAGTTCCCACAAGTGATTTTCTGCTGTTGGATCAAGTTTCTGAACACACCTGTCCAAATGGTCCCACAATAATTCGATGGGCTTCAAATCGGGTGATTGTGGAGGCCAAGTCATCACTTCCAGGATGTCATTGGATTTCGTTGGTCCAAAAGTTCTCTAATTTGTTTAACAGAATGCTGAGGGTCGTTGTCATGCTGAAAAAAATCTCTTCCAGAAAGAAGCATTTGAGTTAGCAAAATTTCTTGATACTATTCTTCTATCCTCAAGATTTTTCCAACTTTACTGTTGTCAAAACAACCTCAAGCCATTACTGAACCTCCACCGTGTTTTACTGTAGGCAACTGACAGGTTTCCAACATCCTCTCTCCAGCTGACCGCCGCACGTAAACTCGTCGATTTGAACCGAAAATTTCGAATTCACTTACCTAAGAAGTGGTTTCCTCATTGCAACTTCTGCTAAGCTGTTCTCCACGTTTTTTTTTAAAGGTCTAGCACACGTGCTACAGGGAAGTCCCTAAAGCGCTACAGGAGCGACACGTGTTCGGAGAAAGCGATTCACGTTGTTCTTAAATCGCTGTAAATTGTACTCAGTGGGAAACACAGTCCTGGGCAAATTATTCCAAAGGGATGATGTTCTCCATATAAATGACTGCTTGAAAAGAGTTGTACGAGGAGTAACAAGCTGAACCTCATACGAATGGGAAGTATTAGCGTGACGTGTACTTCTAACATGCACCGCTCTGGGAGGAATTAAACGGGCCACATCCTTCGAACACTTTCCATGAAAATACTTGTAGAATAGGCTCAAGTCGCTAACCGTTCTTCGATGTTCCAGCGAATCAAGGCCACCTGTCAGTTCCGGGTCTCCAATCAGACGAACAGCTCTTCTCTGAATAGAATCCAACAAATGCAGTGTATGTTTGGGAGCGGAGCCCCAAACATGGGAGTAGTATTCCATAGTTGGTCGAATTTGAGCTTTGTAAAGAATTAAGTGAATGTGAAGTGTAAAGCTTTCTGGTTCGAAATAATATTCCCAAATTCTGAGAAGCTCTCCTTGCTATGCCTGCAACATGTTCATGTCAGGACATATTTGCTCCCAAATTAACGCTCAACAAATTGAATGACGATGTTAGAGAAATGGAGTGCCCCGACATAACTATGTCGGGTTCAGCAACGTTAACTTTTTTAGAAAAAACTGCCGCCTGGGTTTTTGTAGCGCTAAATTCCACTTGGTTACTGTCACCCCAAGATAGAATTTCTTCCAGGTCTTTGTTAAGTTGAATGACTTCCTGCTGTCTGCGGATATTCGTCTGAGTAGCCGATGTCCGAGCGTTCAAAGTGAATGAACAGATAAGCATACTGTCATCTACAAAGCTGTAGATTGGATTCTCGGTCTTTTCCAGCAGATCGTTAATATAAATGAGAAAGAGAGTAGGAAACAGTATGGAGCCTTGGGGTACACCGGCGTTGATAGTGAAGGTGTTAGAAAGAAATCCGTCGACTGCCACTCGCAAAGAACGCTCTCTGAGGAAACATGAGAGCCACAAACAGAACTTTTCAGACATACCATAAGAACGTAGCTTACCCAAAAGCCCATCGTGCCAAACACGGTCGAATGCCTTGGATATGTCAAGAGCAACCGCTCGAGATTCTCCAAAGTGTTCAATTGCGTTGTTCCAAACATGTGTTACATAAGTCAGAAGATCTCCTGTTGATCTAATTTTACGAAAGCCATATTGGTGATCGCTAATAATGTTGAATCTTTCAAGATATTTTAGAAGATGCTGATTAAAAGCCTTTTCCATGACTTTCGATATTATTGAAAGCAGTGCGATTGGTCGGTAGTTATTTGGCAATAATTCCCTTTCTGTAAGATAGGTTGAAAAGTCTACAGAAAACTGGTGTTAGTTCCCTCGCACAGTTTTTGAGAACTATGGCAGGTATTCCGTCAGCGCCAGAAGCCTTTTTGGTGTCTAGCTTCATCAAAATACGTTTTATGATATGCTGCCTGAAGACAATATCGGGCATCCGTGACTGCACTATGGGAATATTAGGTGGTGTTTTTCCTTGGAAATCGACAGTAGAATGTGAAGCAAAGAGTTCAGCCAACAAGTTCGCTTTCTCAACAGGTGTCGTTGCAATAGAATTATCTGGCCGTGTGAGTGGTGGTATGGTAGATTTGGTGAAATTTTGACTAACTGCCTTAGCAACTGACCAAAAGGACCTGGAATTGTTGGGACAAGCGAGAAGTTTGTTTCTAATCCGTTGATTGTGTGCCTCCTTGGTTTCGTGGATAATTTCTTTGCATCTGTTCCTGGCACGAACAAAGGTGTTACGATTTGTGGTGTTAGGATTTTCACACCAATGTTGGTACGCAAGATGTTTAGAAGCAACAGCTTCTTTGCTTTTTCGGTCACGTTGATGGGGATGGTTCGCTCCAGGTTTACTTGAGCCGTGATTTCTGGTGCGGTTAGGTGGCGATTACGTCTGCTGGAGATTGTTATAGCTCTGTCTTCAGCGGGAGTCGTTTTTTCGAGGCCTTCCTGAACGTTTTTGGTTGGAATTCCATGTCCTGCAGAAAATTTTTTTACGATATAGTCCACCGTTCTCCTCGGCGTCCGCATATCACCCGCAATTTGTCGACTTGAGTGACCATTTTGATGTCTCGCAATTATCAGAGCCCGACTTTCAACGGAAACGTCTTTTGTTTTTGGCATTTTCACAAAACAATTGAGCCTGTATCAGTGACAAAGTACTGTTTGCTAAAAAAATTTCCAAAAGGCCAATGGTATTTATAGCATAGTTTTTATCATAAAATGTCACTAGGAATTTCCATAATCCCTAGAAACTTGAAATGCGTTCTTACTTCAACTGGAATTCTCAGAAATCGCCTCAAAACGATTATCATGCAAAACTTGGAAATTTGTTCTAATTGGTTTTTAATTTGTAATTTCACCAAAAGGCTTATCTAAACAATTTTATGATGGACACTTGTTAAGAACAATTAAATTTACCTAATATAATAAAAGAGTTTAATTAGGTATTAAATTTTGGCAGTTACATTGAAATTTTTAGGTGAGCAAATACTTTCTGTCGGTAGTATACGTCCATAAAAGTGCGAAAGTCTAATTGATGATGATGATTTGTTAGAAACACCAAGGCGGTTATTTATCAGATATCATGTTCGACATTTAATCGTAGGGTTTGTACTAACATTGAAATAAAAAATACGAGTTTTTCTCAAATAGTTTAAAATCATGGCTTCCAATGAAAAGCCTTTTATATATATTAAAACTTATGACTAAATCTTTGATTAATCGAATTTTGCTTGAGAATTCCTCGTATAAAAGTATGTCTTTATCAAAATGCTATCAGCAATTTGACAACGCATGTCTCACATTAAGTAATGTTTTGAACGATATATATTATCTTACCTCCCAGAGAGCAGCTTTTTTAATTTTAGATTAAAAATTGCGTCACACGCGTCGACTGTATTGAAATTATGAGTAGTTATAATTTCAGCCAAATCATTTTTAATGAGTACCTAAGCAATTATTAAAATTCATCGTGTTTTAAATGTCTACGTCAAAAAGTAGACGTACTTAAAATTTTTCCTGTTTAAAACCTAGTTTGCCATAACAACAAAATTATATCAAAAAAAGTTGATAACAAAGAGGTGATGACTACACCAAAATGACTATTATGATGATCTTTCTCTATGAATATAAAATAATAGTCATCAAAACTTTACTCGTATAAAGACAATATTGTGTCTGTAAGAAATAACAAATTGTTTTTAAATCTTTTTCATGGTATCAAGATAGGTAACAAAACTTGCTATAAATTCCAGAAATTGTATTATCTAAGCGCTGAAGTGTGCAGGCAATCATAAATATATGTTTAGATTGCAACTGTATGCTTTGTATATTGTTCACGTATGTATTATATGCTGTACATTTAATTTTAGAGTTATTCCTAGTAATCCTCATAATTTTTAATATTGACCGTAGGGACCAAAAAAGTAAGTCCAATTGTTTTTAATTTAATAATTAATTTTATAAATAAAATTTTAATTAACGAATATGGAAAACTAAACTTAAAATTAGGACGACATCACGCAATCAGACACACAACTGGCAGTCTATCGAAGATCTGTTGTATACTTGTAACATAAGTTGACTCTATGGGACACTTGTAACCGGAAATTGTTCCAGGACGATCGACAAATTAGGAGAGAGCTCACTGACGACAACTCGGGGCCCCAATTACTATATCGGATCTGACTACTCAATTAAATTCCTGTAGAAATGATTGACGAATGGAATTTATACTATCTGAGATAGTTTCTTAAGCTGATCTATAACACAGAAAATATACCATATATAAATTGGCTAAAGTCGATACCTATTAGTTTCTATGAAATTAATAACCCTAAGAAGTCCTGTGAGATAAAGGAAATCAAATTTCTTCTCTTAATCTTAACAAGTTCGTAACGACTTAATTATAAAAGAAAATATAATTGCCAAAAGAAATCTTCCCTACCGTCATACGAAAAACTCCTGAAATGAACGTAATATACACAAAACACAACATGTAACACAAAATTAAACAAAATTTTGAAGTCAGCACAAGTCCTGCAATAAAGAAAATAACTTAATAATATCAAGATTCAGTCAGTAAAAATGTACAAATTCTTTAAGTACCTAACACAAAATATGTTAAGTAGTCTAAAACGAAACGTTAATACGAAAAAAATCATTATATACATATATATATATATATATATATATATATATATATATATATATATATATATATATATATATATATATATATATATATATATATATATATATATATATTATATATATATATATATATATATATATATATATATATATATATATATGACCTTCGAAAACATTTTTTTTTACTTCCCCCTACAAGCTAACCTCTTAACCCTAACTTTCAAGACTACACGGCTCTGATTAAGCTATCAGTTCTTGTATTTGTGCAAATTTCAACTATCTATGTCAAGTAGTTTCGGAGAAAATCGGGTGTGTGACGAACAGACAGACACAGACAGAGGGACACCGAAACACTAAATAAACAACATATTGTTAATAAAAAACAACAATTTAAGTCAAATTTATTTTAATACAAGAAAAGAAATACTTGGCTGAAAACATAAACACTTTCTCTTTTGCCCTAGCAGCTAGAGATTTTTTAAAAACGACATGGTTTCCAGATATAAAAATCGAAAAATAAAATAGATTGTTGATTGCTAATAAAATATTTAAATATCTATTTTATAACATAAACACCCAAGAAATAATATATATATATATATATATATATATATATATATATATATATATATATATATATATATATATATATGTATATATATATATATATATATATATATATATATATATATATATTATTTCTTGGGTAAAATTGCTAATTACAACATAAAAAGAATGAATTGTTTTTATACCAATTTAAAAGATAAAACCGATACTTTACAAAGATCTAATATAATCTATGGCATTCCCTGTCAATGTGGTTTGGTCTACGTTGGACAAACTTCACAAAAGCTCTCTAAAAGATTAGCGCTACACAAAAGTGATAGTAAACACAAACCTAACGCAACTAGCTTGAGCTTACACGTAAATAATACAGATCACAGAGTACAATATAACAACAGCTTCATTCTGGATGTTGAGACTAATTATTTCAGAAGAAGTTTCTTGGAAATGTGTTACATAAAAACCTGTAAAAATAATCTCAATCACAAAAAAGACATAGAAGGATTGAGCTCCATGTATACTTATTTACTAACACAAAACTATACCAAACCAATAAAAAAGAACGATCTTTATGAAAAAATTAGTTTCTAGTAAAGTTGACGTTTCTTTTCTCCTTCTGTCATTTTTGCTATTTATTATCAGTTACTTTTCTATGTCTTCTTGTTAAAATTAAATAATTAAAAAATTAAATATGACAAATAATAAATAATGTCCAGTATTAATTTTCTCTTTCAAAATTTTTAAATTTTTAAATTAGTCTATGAATCTCTTGATTGTAAAATTAAAGAATTAATATAATTAATAATAAATAACTCGCCGAAGAGTAACATTCATCAAATTTAAGTCCCCGCTTTTTTATTAAATTAAAAAACTAAAAAATAGATATCATTAAAAATTAATAATTTATCTAAAATTAGCATCCACCTAAAAAATTTACCACATCCCTAACTTCAATGCTTTTTATGGTTTTTTGTCGACCTGATGACGACATCGACTACCAACAATATCCGGTGCGGACTAAAATATAACTAAATAGTTACTAAACTCGACGTCAAAAAATTTTAAAATGGAGTACCATTTTAACATCATGGTGTTTCTTGCAGTTATGTTTTGGTCTTCAAAAAGTGTTTTTAACTAATGTTTTTAACTAAGTTTTATTTTTAATATTTGTGTAACTCTCTAAATGTCTTTTAATCATGTTTGTGTAATCATTCATACTACCTGGCCAACAAAAATGCAAATTTCATTGTCTTCCCAAGAGATGAACTAACTGCTGACATTTTTGTAAGTAATTTCACAGACAGTATAAATTTATTTAATCACATTTTAAAAAACGAACGTTTCGGTTTATTTTCTATACCTGGTTTGCATTTTTAGAATCCAGAAGAAGCTACCATTAGGCAGAGAAAGCTCGATAATAAAAATAAAAAGCAGATACTAGAGCCTTTAGATCTTTGATTGCTCATCTCTTCTCCCTATAAGGGCGTTTCCCAGTAGTTAAACTTAAGATTGTTTGTTGCCAGTGCCCTGTTACTGTCCTTCCTCTTCTTATATATATATATATATATATATATATATATATATATATATATATATGTATATATATATATATATATATATATATATATATATATATATATATATATATATATATGTATGTATATAAATATATATATATATATATATATATATATATATATATATATATATATATATATATATATATATATGTATGTATATAAATATATATGTATATATATATATATATATATATATATATATATATATATATATATATATATATATATATATATATGTATATATATATATATATATATATATATATACATATATATATATATATATATATATATATATATATATATATATATATATTATGTATAAATATATATATATATATATATATATATATATATATATATATATATATATATATATATATATATATATATATATATATATATATATATATATATATATATATATATATATATATATATATATATATATATATATATATATATATATATATATATATATATATATATATATATATATATATATATATATGTATATATATATATATATATGTATATATATATATATATATGTATATAAATATATATATATGTATATATATATATATATATATATATATATATATATATATATATATATATATATATATATATATATATATATATATATATATATATATATATATATATAAATATATATATATATATATATATATATATATATATATATATATATATATATATATATATATACGAGGCTGGTTTGAAAAGTCCGTGCAAAGTCTGAGAGATGGCACCACCGACGCGTATCGAGGTCATGTTTAGTTAGTAGCATCTCTTGAATGAACGCACACCAAGTTTCAGCCATATTGGTCTATTTCTTTGTGTTTGGCATTCGTGTGAATCAAGGAAGTCGAGTGATTTTCAAGAAATGGACGAAAAAGAATTTCGTGTGGTGATTAAACATTACTTTATGAAAGGCAAAACGCCTCAGGAGACTAAAGAGAATCTTGATAAACATTATGGTGACTCTGCACCTTCGATTAGAACAGTTTTTATAAGTGGTTTCAAAATTTTCGGACTGGCCATATGGGCACAAGTGACGCTGAACGTTCTGGACGGCCTGTGGAGGTTACGACTCCAGAAATCATTGATCAAATCCATGATATGGTGATGGATGACAGAAGAGTTAAGGTGCGTGAGATTGCTAGTGCTGTGGGCATCTCGACTGAATGGGTACATAATATTTTGCATAAACATTTGGACATGAGACAGCTATCCGCAAGATGGGTGCCGCGATTGCTCACGCTTGACCAAAAACGGAATCGTGTGAAGTGTTGCGAGGATGGTTTGCAGCTGTTCCAGAAGAATCCAGAGGACTTTAAGCGTCGTTTCGTCACTGTGGATGAAACATGGATACATTACTATACTCCTGAGACCAAACAACAATTTAAACAATGGGATACCAAGGGGGAATCTGCACCAAAAAAGGCGAAGACCGTTCCTTCGACCGGAAAGGTTATGGCGACTGTCTTTTGGGATTCGCAAGGGATAATCCTCATCGATTATCTGGAAAAGGGTAAAACTATTACAGGTGAATATTATTCATCGTTATTGGACCGTTTGAAAACCGAGCTGCAAGAAAAACGCCCGCGATTGGCCCACAAGAAAGTCCTTTTCCATCACGACAACGCACCAGCACACACCTCAGCAGTTGTGGTCGCAAAATTAATGGAAATAGGATTCCAACTCGTTTCACATCCCCCCTATTCTCCAGACTTGGCTTCCTCGGACTACTATTTGTTCCCCAATTTGAAGAAATGGCTGGCGGGACAAAGATTTTATTCAAACGAGGAGGTGATTGCAGACACTAATGGATATTTTGCAGACTTGGGCAAATCCTATTATTCGGAAGGGATCAACAAACTAGAACATCGTTGGATGAAGTGTATAAGCCTAAAAGGAGACTAAGTCGAAAAATAAAAAGGTTTACCCCAAACACATAAGTAGTTTTTATTTTTGTACGGACTTTTCAAACCAGCCTCGTATACACTACTGTGATCACAAAATAGTAAGACTTTTGAAATAAAACGCCAACGGGTTATTTATTTTTCCAAATTTATTTCGTCCCCTTCAAAGTAATCCCCCTTGGATAAAATGCATTTATGCCAACGTTTTTTCCAGTCTTCGAAACAGTTGCTGAATTCGATTTCTAGAATGGCCTTTAAAGCCTTCTTCGATTCGGTTTTAATCGCCTCAATCGATATCCTCGATCGGTTTTTTGAGTTTAGAGAATAGCCAGAAGTCTGACGGAGATAATCAGGCGAATAGGGCGATTGCGGAATGATATGAGTTGAATTTTTGATGAAAAAGTCACCAAGAACCAATGCTGTATAAGAAGGCGCATTATCGTAATGAAAAAACCAAGAGTTAAAAATCGAAAAACGCACTTTTGTTTTTGAACGAATGCAAGCTAATCTTATTAACTACTGACGTTATGGTCTTAAAATTTGACACAGATGACAGTTAAGGTCCTACCAACCAAACGAAGAAAAATTATCCCGATTTGGAAATGTCCGGGCGATTTAAATTTAAAAGTCTTACTATTTTTTGATCACAGTAATATATATATATATATATATATATATATATATATATATATATATATATATATATATATATATATATATATATATATATGTATATATACGAGTATATACTTAATATCAGACATGCAGACAAATAATTTAGTCTGAAATGACAAGTAAATATTAAAAATAAATGTTAGCGTCGTTCACCCACTTCAAGATATTGCGTAATTTTTTGTGTGTATATTTATGTTTAGCATATTAAGTTTTAATTTTATATTGCTTACATTTATTGTGTTTTTCATTTAGAGTGAAACCAGCGAAGATTTGCTTTGCTCCCTTAGAACCAGGTAGACACTAACCTGTTAATATTAATTATGGATGTTATTTTGTACCTTTTATCATTTTTAGTGTTCCGTACGGAACACTTATAAAATCACTTCGGTATATGTCTGTCCGTCTGTCGCACCGCATTTTCTCTGAAGCTATTTAACACAGAAAATTAAAATTTGGCACCAATATAGGTATTGATGGCCTCATCAGAACCGTGTAGTTTTGAAAGTTAAATTTTGAGTTAAGGGCTAGTTTTGGGGAGTGAAATTTTTTTTTACCAAGTTATCGAGTGGGTCAAATGAAAGAATGTAAAAACACGAGTTCAAAAATATATATAATGTAATACTTGTACACTTTTCTTAAAAAAAAAGTGGGCAACGATTTATCTACCAGATAAATTATTAAATGTACTCGTGATAATTTTCTTTCAATCTACACCTTGTGGAGAATATTTCAAAATTAAAAATTCTGGAATATTCTCCACAAAGTATAGATTGAACGAAAATTACCGCGAGTGCATTACCTTTAATAATTTATCTGGTATATAAAAAGAAATAAAAATATCAAGGTCATCAGTTTTCAGCAAAAATCGGAAGTCATTGATCATTTTATACCTCCGTTACAATTTTTTTTTATTTAAAACGAATCAACGTATGGAACACTAATTACGCAAGTCCGACTTGCACTTGGCCGGTTATATTTACTTAAATGGAACACTCAGTACAATATTTTTTCTTTTTATAAAACTCCTAATTCTAAAAAAGCCAATATATATTGTTATAGTGTTATTCTGCAAAATGAGTAAGACGAAACAGTTTTTCTATCTAAAACTTACTATGTCGTTTGTTGGTATTTAGAGTTTTGTTTGTGGTAACTGAAAACTAAGTGTTACAGGATTACATTATTGGTAATTCTTTCTCATTTTCAAGGCATTTTAATAAAAAAAAAAACTAAACAAAAATTAATAATTATTTTCTAATTTTAGAAAATCCAGAAAGTTCTGTAACAAATGCTGTTGAAGATCTTTGCAAAAAATGTTACACGATACTTTAGAGAAACATGGTTATAATCCATATAAAAGAGTGCGATCTTTAACCCAGGAAAATAAAGAATTATGTTAGGGCTTTTGTTATTAGATAATGTGACGTATTAAATCAGATATTTAATAAAGCCAAAGTCCTTAATAGAAGATTTTATGCTATTCTAGAGCGATATGAAAAATAAAATCCCATCAAAAACATAAAATGTAAAAAAATGCCAAGTCTCGCAACGCAGTCTTTCCACCACAAAAAGTTGTGAGATCTCATGTAAAACCAAGTCAGTTATTTTAGTTAGTATCTATGGAAGCACCTATTCAACAACTTTGTCATAAATTGTTATCTATTTAGTTACCGACCAACATTTATAGTGACCGTATCAATATTAGAAATTTTTATTTCTATAATAAATAAAATGGCTTGGCAATCGCACGGAAACATAATCTCATAAGAATAATCTACTATTTCGATTGCTAAGTAAGTCTAAACAGTGCACTTAAGAATAAAGTATTTTAAATAGTAGATTATTCTTGTGTGATTATGTTGCCGTGCGATTACCAAGTCATTATATTTATTATAGAAATAAAGATGTCTAATATTGATATGGTCACTATAAATGTTGGTAGGTAACTAAATAGATAACAATTTATGACAAAGTTGTTGAATAGGTGCTTCCATAGATACTAAGTAAAATAACTGACTTGGTTTTACATGAGATCTCACAACTTTTTGTGGTGGAAGGACTGCGTTGCAAGACTTGGCATTTTTTTTACATTTTATGTTTTTGATGGGATCTCATTTCTTTTTGTAGGTAGTACTCTTTTTTTTCTTTTCGAGTAATATTTCTTGTACGTCAGCTATGGATTTTATTAAAGCCCACTCCTTGTCTGTATTGGTTTTTCTCAAAAGCTATGATGTAACAATTTTTGACAAGTCGGGACGATAAGTGCTTCAAAGTCGATTATATTCAACGATTGAGGGCTCCTGAGCTTTGATACTCCCGAAGTCGACATTAATTAGATGTAATCCGCCCAGACTTGTCACTCTCGAAAGTGCCACGTATGCTTGACCGCATGTGAACACTGAAGAACCGATGGCCATCGATGTTTAGACTTAGCCCCTGACTTTTGTATATGGTAATAGCATAGGCTATACATATCGGAAACTTTTCGCGATGAACATAAGCTCTATTAATAATTTCAAATTTAGTTTTGACTGGACGAAGCTCGTAAAGATGTTCATTATTAAATGTAATATGTATTTTTTTTATTTTATTTGTATTTTCAGGATCAACCTTTACTCCTTGTACTATAACGATAGAACCGTTGACTAAGCCAAGACTCAGGTCAATATTTCGTCTAAACATGACTTTTGCTCCTATTTTAATAACTATATTCTCTTCTAGCCCTGCTGTCATGGAAGCATCATCTTCATACTTTTTTATAATTAAAATATACCTAAATTATTTCACTTAACTATTTTTTAATTACACGAAGTAGGTAAGTATTACTAAACGAATGTATTTGATAAATGAAAAATATTATTAAATATAATATATTAATTAATAAATAATACAATTGTTGTTTGACCTTGCATTATGCTATGTATGGCTGAGCGCTCTATCTCAAAAACGGCTAAGCGTATAAAAAAAATTTAGAACAAAATTTGTAGAGAATTTTATGCTCTACAATTTTTATAATACATGCAAATATCATTGAAACCATAGGAAACGAGATATTTGCGAAAAAACCGATTTTTGTGACCTTGAATATCTTAAGATGCGGACATGAGATTTTATGAGACTTTTGAGACAACTTTTAGAATGCCAAAATAAAGATTTATACAAGTTTACAGCTCATTCCGAGGTTGACCCTCTTTTTGGCTTAAGTGACTGTACAATTTAGAAAACGGGAATGAAATTTTGGGATGTTTCAGTTTTTCCTTCCTTTATAGGCTAAACACTAACTAAATTTAAAATTTGAAGTTTGTGTGTCTGATAGAAGTACCTTAGAATTTTGATGATCGGTGAGTGTGTCAGTGACAAAATTAAAGAACTTCGACTGCGATAGTTCGTAAACTATAAGGTATAAATACTAGGTAATTTAGGAATATAGCTAGTATAGTATATTCTCTTGGTTAATGAAAATTCGGGCTTCTAGCTTTATCCACAACGAAGTTACAGGAGGGTCGAAAGTGCCGTGAGTGGCTTCGAGAAAAGAATGGTATGGCAGTGCTTTCTGCTCGATTTGGCGGGGGCACTGCTGTGCCCCCAGGTACCCTGGCTATCAACCTGCTCCAGTTTGGTGCAGTATATTGGAGTCTAAAATAATAGGACTAATATTCGTTATAGAAATTTAAATGGGACGATTTAACTGGTACCACCCAGTAACGAAAAAATAATTTTGCAGCAAGACTACGTTCCGCCACATAACATACTCGTAGGGGCCGATTTTTTAAATGCAGCTTTCTCCTTATGGATTAGTGGATTTGAAAGATTAAGGTGACCACCGAAAGCTGAGATATATCTGTTTTGGACACGTTTTTATAAGGCTGATTAAAATATAAATTGAAACATGCAACGGACTTGACATTAAATTATCTAAGGGAGAAAAATACACAGGAAATTATAGATTCAAAAGGAAAAACGTAGCCGCAAAAATGCAAAAACGAATTTATAGGAAATGGATTTAACAGAATGGATGACAGGTTGAGCATTTAACCTGATTTAACATAATTGTACATTATTTGTAATAACAATACCATATGTAGGATTAAATGATTAAATTACTTGTTCATATATTTTTTTTTTTCAATTTATCCTTGTATTTCCTTTTGTTTTAATATAGTTTCAGTTAAGATAATTAATATTCTTTGAAATGTATTTAACCCAACCATTCTTCTTTGCTTTCCACAAGTTTTATATATTCCCCATGTGCTTGCCTTTTGTTATAACCATTTGTTATTGTTGTTAATATTTTTTCTAGAATTACCAGTTCTATGAAACATTGAAAAAATATGAAATTTCTGTAATACGTCAAAAGCGCACTGCGTGATTATTTCTATTTTATCTTGAGAAAAAAACAAACCCTAAAAATGATATAACTCCTGTGTTTAATTTTCCTCAACATTTTAAATCAGCAAGTCGGAAGGGCTATCCAGTGATTATCAATAACCCTGTAAAAATCCGTGTACATAATTTAAACCTTATATCTAATTTTGTTCGGTAGTTATCGTGATCGAAGTTTGACGGAACGATAGAAATTTTAAATTCCGCGACCTGTGGGCCATAAAATGTAAAAAAATACTAAAATCTCGAGGAGTAATTTTTCCATACAATTCTCCCTAGGGAGGGATATAAAAATACTGAAATAATATATGTTCTCCACGTTTTTGTTTAATAATTTATTGAAATAAATAATCCTATTTAGGGTTTTCAACTACCTATTTTAAGAGAACATTAATGATTTTTTAAGTAGAATTTAATGAACATTTTGGTTGAGCAATCGACCTAATGATATTTTTTATTTCGCAATCTGAGTTACATACATGGGGTAAAATTTTTATCTTTTCTAAGACAACAAGGAACTCGTTTTAACATTGTTATCATATTCTTAATTAAATTTTTATTAACCGACTTCAGAAAAGTAGGTTCTCAATTCGATACGTACGTATGTCATATTGCTCAAAAAAAGTAATATTAATGTAATCTTATATATTAAGTAAAATACAACACATTAATTTATTCATTTAGATGTATTTAAATCTATTAATTCCCTTCAGAGGATGGTAATAACAAAAAAAATGAACCACCTGAATCCATAGAAATCAGAGATAACACTGTAGAACAGGTTTCCACATTTAAATATTTGCGAACCAGTATAAATAATAAGTGGGAACCAAGAAAGGAAATATATTCCCGAATTGAACATACAAGTAACATACATGAATATAAATAAATTTTTACGTCGCACAAGTCTCAGTCTCGAACTCCGAATGAGAATGGTAAGAGCGTATGTATTCTCTATGCTATTGTATGGATATGAGTGCTGGGCCCTTGATTCTGGCTTCAGAGAAACGACTGGAATATTTTTCTTACAAGTTTCGACCCTGATGACATCATCACTAAAACATTTTTTTAATAATCTTGACGTATAATATAGGCCAAAATAGTATTTAACTATTAAAATTTACCTTTTGGTATCTGTTGGATCGGCAACAATGGTCCAATAAGATAGCCACCAAGATCACCAGACTGTGCTTCTCTTGGTTTCATCTATTGGAGTTATATCAAGGAATCTGTATACAAAAGAACACCAAAGAATATTAAAAACCTTAGAGATAGGAATACTCAAGCTATTAATTCTATTTTGCCATTTCAAATGGAAAATGTCCCTCGAGAATTTCAAGAACGAGTTCATTTATGTCGGAAGGTAAATAGTAAACGTTTTGACCATTTAAACTGAGAATAAGTTATATATATTTTAGCATTAGGTTTTTCCATTAAATTAACTAAAAATGCTATTATAGATTCATCTACAATAATCAATTTTACTTTACTCAGTATATATCACCACTGTACCAAACACTTTACTTTCGCAATCGACGCGCGTTTCGCTAACCATGTTAGCTTCATCAGGAGCGATGATAGGCTAGTCAGTTATCGCTCCTGATGAAGCCACCATATTGTCATACAATTTTTTTTGTGTTCCGTACGGACCACTTATAAGATCACTTCGGTGTCTGTCTGTCCGTCTGTCATACCTGATGTTCTCCGAAACTATTTGACGTAGAAAGTTGAAATTTGGTACTAATATAGAAATTGCTGGGTTAGGTTTGGGGGGTGAGATGGGAAATTTAAAAAAAAAAAATTAATAGGTCATCGAGGGTGTCAAATGAAAGCTTGTAAAAACACGAGTTCAAAAATATATATAATGTCTTACATGCGCACACTTTTCTTCGTATTATTTTTAAAAAATCGCGAATAATTGCTGTCTCCCTCCTCTATCTCAAAAAGTACTGGTCCAAAAATTTTGAAAAAATTCTGGAATATTCTCCACGGGGTGTAAATTGAACGAAAATTATAACGAGTGCGTTACCTTTAAAAATTTTCTGGTATATAACAAAAACAAAAATTTCAAGGTCATCAGTTTTCAGTAAAGATCGGAAACAAACTTTCTTGAAAACTCATTTGGAGTGTGTTTTGTGAAGTCACTGATCATTTTATACCTCCGTAATAAAAATTTTTATTTCAGAAGCAATCAACGTACGGAACACTAATTGTGCAAGTTCAACTTGCACTTGACCAGTTATTTTTATTTAAGATAAATTATCACACAAAATGCATTCACTCATGATAATTTTCGCTCAATCTGCACTTTATGGAGACTCTCTCGCATTTTTCAAAATTTTTTATTTGATAATCCACTCGATGACCTAGAAAATTTTTTTATTTCACTTCCTATTTCAGTCCCCAAAATTAACCCCTTATATTAAAATTTATCCTTTAAAATTACACGACCCTGTAGGCAGTGAAAAACGAGTATGACAGACAGATAGACAGAAAGATAGATACCGAAGTAATCCTATAAGTATACCGTGTGCAGAACACTAAAAACCTCCCAAGGAGATCCAACGTAGGCGCAGTTTAAGCCACTATCAAAAGATGTGACTGATTTATTTACCTTATATTCCTGAAGTAGCGCCCTGAGATTTGCTTTTCGTCAAACATGTGAAGAAAGCCCTTGGGGGTGAAAAATTGTTCCCAGATGATGAGTTAAAAACCACCGTAGTATCGTCTTTAGTGTTCCGTACAGAACACTTATAAGATGACTTCGGTGTCTGTCCATCTGTCTGTCTGTCCGTCTGTTTGTCTGTCACACCCGATTTTCTCCAAACTATTTGTCATAGAAAGTTGAAATTTGGCAATAATATAGGAATTGATGGCCTCATCAGAGCCATGTAGTTTTGAAAGTTAAATTTTGAGTTAAGGGCTAGTTTTGGGGAGTGAAATTTTAGCGAAGTATTAGCGCGGCGTATACTTCTAACATGCACCGCTCTGGGAGGAATTAAGCGGGCCACATCCTTCAAACACTTTCCCTGAAAATACTTGTAGAATAGGCTCAAGTCGCCAAACGTTCTTCGATGTTCCAGCGAATCAAGGCCTCCTGTCACTTCCGGGTCTCCAATCAGACGAACAGCTCTTCTCTGAATAGAATCCAACAAATGCAGTGTGTGTTTGGGAGCGGAGCCCCAAACATGGGAGCAGTATTCCATAGTTGGTCGAATTTGAGCTTTGTAAAGGATTAACAGTTGTTGTGGAGTGTAAAGCTTTCTGGTTCGAAATAATATTCCCAACTTATGAGAAGCTCTACTTGCTATGCCTGCAACATCTTCATGCCAGGATGTATTTGCTCCCAAATTAACGCCCAACAAATTGAGTGACGATGTTAGAGGAATGCAGTGCCCCGACATAACTATGTCGGGTTTAGCAACGTTAACTTTTTTAAAAAAAACTACCGCCTGGGTTTTTGTAGCGTTAAATTCCACTTGGTTACCATCACCCCAAGATAGAATTTCTTCCAGGTCTCTGTTAAGCTGAATGACTTCCTGCTGTCTGCGGATATTCGTTTGAGTAGCCGATGAATTTTGACTTAAGGCGTTAGTTTTGGGGGGTGAAATCGGAAGTGAAAAAAAAAATGTTTTTACTAGATCATCGAATGTGGTGTCAAATGAAAGCTTGTTAAAACGCGAATAATATATATATATATATATATATATATATATATATATATATATATATATATATATATATATATATATATATAATGTAATATTTGCACACACTTTTCTTGGTATTATTTTTAAAAAATGGCGAAAAATCTCGCAAAACGAAAAGTACTGATCAAAAAATTTTGAAAAAATTCTGGAATATTCTACACGGGGTGTAGATAGAACGAAAATTATCACGAGTGCATTACCTTTAATAATTTATCTGGCATATAAAAAAAAAATTCAAGGTGATCAATTTTCAGTAAGGACTGGAAACAAACTTTGTTAAAAACTTATTTGGGGTGTGTTTTGTGAAGTCACTGATCATTTTAGACCTCCGTCACAAAATTTTTTATTTTAAAAGCAATCAACGTACGGAACACTAATGTCGCAAGTTTAAATTACACTTGACCTCAACCAACCACAAGGTTCATCTGTATCCTGTATCGACCACCAAGCGATACTAACTTTAGAGCACTTTTCGCTTCTCTTGCAGACACCATCGACCACTTACAAATTAACTATCCAAATGCCGAAATTGCCATCCTGGGCGACTTTAATGTCCACAACATCAACTGGTTTAAATATTCCAATAATACCGATGAACAAGGTCGTGAAGCCGAATCATTTTCAATCAGTTGTGGCTTAACTCAGCTTATTGACGAACCAACACGGATCCCTGATCGAGACGGGGAGTTCGCCAGTCTTCTTGATCTGTTTTTAACCACCAATCCGGAGATTTACACGGTCAGTGTAAATCCGCCATTAGGTTCTTCCGACCATAAACTATTATCGACATCGAGTATCCTACCAATCAGTGACAGAGACGCGTCTAAACCGCGCAAGATTTGGCACTACAAATCTGTTAAATGGGAAGATCTCATGGAATATTTTCGAACTTTCCCTTGGTTAGGCGCTTGTTTTCGATCCGATGACCCATCTGACTGCGCCAAGGAAGTTTCCGATGTTATTTTGGCCGGTATGGAGGCTTACATCCCTTTTTCGAAGAAATTTCCTTCCAACAGCAAGCCTTGGTTTGCCCGAAAATGCAAAGAAGCTGTTGCTTCTAAACATCTTGCATAGCGACATTGGCGTGAAAATCCTAACACCATAAATTGTAATACCTTTGTTCGTGCCAGGAACAGATGCAAAGAAATTATCGACGAAACCAAGGAGGCACACAATCAACGGATTAGAAACAAACTTCTCGCTTGTCCCAACAATTCCAAGTCCTTTTGGTCAGTCGCTGAGGCAGTTAGTCAAAATTTCACCAAATCCACCATACCACCACTCACACGGCCAGATAATTCTATTGCAAAGACACCTGTTGAGAAAGCGAACTTGTTGTCTGAACCCTTTGCTTCACATTCTACTGTCGATTTCCAAGGAAAAACACCACCTAATGTTCCCATAGTGCAGTCAAGGATGCCCGATATTGTCTTCAGGCAGCATATCATAAAACGTATTTTGATGAAGCTAGACACCAAAAAGGCTTCTGGCGCTGACAGAATACCTGCCATAGTTCTCACAAACTGTGCGAGGGAACTAACACCAGTTTTCTATAGACTTTTCAACCTATCTTACAGAAAGGGAATATTTCCTACCTGCTGGAAATGTGCCACAGTTCAGCCAATACCTAAAAAAGGCAAGAAAACCTTGCCAAATAACTACCGACCAATCGCACTGCTTTCAATAATATCGAAAGTCATGGAAAAGGCTATCAATCAGCATCTTCTAAAATATCTTGAAGAATTCAACATTATTAGCGATCACCAATATGGCTTTCGTAAAAATAGATCAACAGGAGATCTCCTGACTTATGTAACACATGTTTGGAACAACGCAATTGAACACTTTGGAGAATCTCGAGCGGTTGCTCTTGCCATATCCAAGGCATTCGACCGTGTTTGGCACGATGGGCTGTCGGCTAAGCTATGTTCTTATGGTATGTCTGAAAACTTCTGTTTGTGGCTCTCATGTTTCCTCAGAGAGCGGTCTTTGCGAGTGGCAGTCGACGGATTTCTTTCTAACACCCTTCACTATCAACGCCGGTGTGCCCCAAGGCTCCATACTGTCTCCTACTCTCTTTCTCATTTATATTAACGATCTGCTGGAAAAGACCGAGAATCCAATCTACAGCTTTGCACATGACAGTACACTTATCTCTTCATTCACTTTGAACGTTCGGACATCGGCTACTCAGACGAATATCCGCAGACAGCAGGAAGTCATTCAACTTAACAAATACCTGGAAGAAATTCTATCTTAGGGTGACAGTAACCAAGTGGAATTTAAAGCTACAAAAACCCAGCCTGAGCCCGATATAGTTATGTCGGGGCACTCCATTCCCCTAACATCGTCACTCAAATTGTTGGGCGTAAATTTGGGAGCAAATATGTCCTGGCATGAACATGTTGCAGGCATAGCAAGGAGAGCTTCTCAGAAGTTGGGAATATTATTTCGAACCAGAAAGCTTTACATTTCACAACAACTGTTAATTCCTTACAAAGCTCAAATTCGACCAACTACGGAATACTGCTCCCATGTTTGGAGCTCCGCTCCCAAACATACACCGCATCTGTTGGATTCTATTCAGAGAAGAGCTGTTCGTCTGATTGGAGACACGGAACTGACAGGTGGCCTTGATTCGCTGGAACATCGAAGAACGGTTAGCGACTTGAGCCTATTCTACAAGTATTTTCATGGAAAGTGTCCAAAGGATGTGGCCCGCTTAATTCCTCCTAGAGCGGTGCATGTTAGAAGTACACGTCAAGCTAATGCTTCACATCCGTATGAGGTTCAGCTTGTTACTCCCCGTACAACGCTTTTCAAGCAGTCATTTATATGGAGAATATCATCCCTTTGGAATAATTTGCCCAGAACTGTGTTTCCCACCGAGTACAATTTACAGCGATTTAAGAACAACGTGAATCACTTTCTCCGCACACGTGTCGCTCCTGTAGAGCTTTAGGGACTTCCCTGTAGCACGTGTGCTAGACCCATGAAAAAAAAAAAAAAACTTGACCGGTTATTAGTACTACTTTGAAAATCCACTGCAAATTTACTAGCGTGATTTAAGTATCTTCTTTATTCCTTCGTATTAAGATATTCATAATTACCTCCTTGAGTTTCAAAGGTTCTTTTTATTTTAAGATGCAAATAAAGCATTTTATTTTTTGATGCAATAAAATAAATCGACAAACGCTAAAGTAACTCTATTACGGTAGAAGGTAAGTTACATAGAAAAATATTTTTTTTTTAGTCTCGGGGAATTTTCCTTTATTACTAGGTAGATAACTTAAAAACACCCTCATAAATCTATATTTGGAACGAACCAGGTATTTTAACATTCCACTTGTTGGCTATAAAAATTCATCTTCTTAACCACCATTTAAATATTTCTTAGGAACGAATGTGTAAAATCAACTAAATTGGCAGTAGAATTTATAAAATGAGCTTCAGGGACGAAGCTATTAAATATTTATAGTTTGGATTCTCCTAATGGAAGAAGAAAGACGGAAATTGCCAGTGCAGCAATTACCTTGGCTTTTCACTGAATAATGCTATTTTCTTGGAGAATGTATGGAGGTAGAGTTTTCCGAATTTCCCGCCGATATTGTGCCAACGAAGCTTAAAATATCGATAAGCTCGGTTTGGAAGATTTTATTTGTATCTATATGTAGTGCAGTAAAAAAAGTAGTTGAAATTGCACAGTCCAGATACAGCAATATTATGTTTTTATCCTCTCTGGGGTATCACGAGGAGTATTGTCCTGAGTGTTGGACCTCGAAACCTTGTGCTCTTTTGTGTATAGACAATAGGGTGACCGCAAAAAATCGATGTCGGAATTTTGTTCGTCTGGACCCCACAAAACGATTCCCCTTTCCAGATATTGAGATAGCCGAAATTTGAGCTCGATTAAACGACGTTAACCCGTGCCGCTCGTCGCTCAAAGTTTGAAAAAATCCAAATTTTTGGCCAAAAAGCTGACATATGGAGCCATAACTCCAGAACGGTAAATAATAGAAACACGCTTAATATCTTAAAAGAAAGCTAATGTTGTTCTTCAAAATTTATATTCTCTACATAATTGTTGTTATTTTAAGTCAAACCTAGTTACAACAGCCTTTAACCCCAAAAACGTGACCTGGTACCAGTAGGAGCCAGTTTGGGAGTATTCTAAGAATTTTACGGGTTTTTACATAATGTGTCTCGGAATTAACATTTTTTTGTTAAAAAGTATTTTGGAACTCAATTTTCAAACATAAAGAGCCTTTTGTTCAAATTTAATCTTTTATTATATGGGATTACCTGACTAGTTTACCAAAGAAAGACCCGTTTGACAGGTAAAAAGGAGGGTGAATCTAATTTCTATTTTAGGGATGGTGATTTTACTTCAGCGTACAACCGACCTTTTATTTATTCAGTTTAGTTTCTAAAGTGCCTTTGAGCTGGTTAGATCGAACAATTATCTAGTGAAGATATTTTAACGTTTTTTTTTTTTAATTTTCCAAGTGTGTGTGTTACTGTTTTTATAACTATTATTGTATTATTTTAAAAGACATTTGAAAACATTTTATTGAAATTAAAGTTTGCAATATATTTTGTTTCATTTTCCAAGTTAACTGTTATTTACCTATTGGCCTTTGATATGGCATCCACATCAGTGTACAAACCGGACCAAGGATAAAATATTTCTTGTGGGCTATCCCATTCACCAGATCACCGGTTGTAAACTACCCTCAAATCGTCAAGTTTTGTGTGCTTTATTTTATAATTTACGTACTGTGAAATTAACTGTAAGAGAATCAGCAAAACTTACAATACGAGAAGTGTTTATTTTTTGGGAGAAAGCTCGAATCCCGACTAAACATGAGCAAGATGCAATTACTAAGCTGGAAAAACTTCACGCGGAGTGGAGAACTCTTCAAAAAGACCGGAAGAAAACATCGAAAACGGCCAAGAACAAATTTAAACAGTTTGTTGAAAAGTTGGATGATCTCTTTGATATTGCTCAACAAGATGCCTTGGCTCTGATGAAATCGGAAGAAGATAAGGCGTTTCTCGTGAAACAGAGGCAGAAGGGCCGCCCAGGTTCCATGACTGGAGTGGATCTCAAGTTGTCTCGAGCTGAAGAAATCAAGGTGCAAAAGGAACTTGCAAAAATGAACCGACAAATCCAAGAAGCAACTTTTGATATTGGTGAGTTTTTTTTTATTATTAGTATTCTAAAAAATAGATAAACAAATAAGTAAATAGTTTAATTATAATTGAAAAAAAATTGTACATGAGAGCATGATTTGGCATCTTTATGATTGAGTTTATATTTTTTAAATAATACCTTTTGATAATTAGAAGTAGGTAATTTAGTACCTATGTATTATTACTATTCTGCTAAAAACGACAAGTTTTTATAGTCTTTTTTTTTCTCTTTCTTTTGTTGCTTCTTAGAGACGGATGATGAAGACAAGTTCGAAGAAGGAGAAGAAGACACTGAAGAGGCAAGCATCTACCAGGAACTTGAGAGCTTGGAGGAAATGGACATCCCTGAAGAAGCTGCAGAAGATCCAGGACTATCTGAGAGCAAGAGGATAAAAAGTTTCATTTACAAGGGGCGTTAAAGAGATTTTAAACATGAGATTGTCCATTTTATTAGGTCGATGTAAGGTATCCGACAGAAATGCCACGAGAATTTTAATAGCTACTCTAGAAGCACTAAGCCTTGACCCTCTTGAGTACAAAGTCTCGAAAACTTTATTACATGATAGAAGGGGTTCAGAGAACAATATAATAAAAAAATTTTTGATAAAGTAAACATTCCTGAAAAAGAGCCCGTGGTTGTCCATTGGGACGGTAAACTTTTACCGGGTGTTTTAAAAAAAGAACAATGTGAGCGAATAGCTATAGCTATTTCATATGGCGAAAAGGAACAACTGCTGGGAGTTCCTGTAACAGCAAACAGCTCTGGAGAGGAGCAAGCCGTAGCCGTATATGAATGCCTACATGAATGGGGTCTTCTCAACACCGTCAAGGCGATGTGCTTCGACACTACAGCATCCAACACGGGAAGACTCAAAGGAGCATGCGTCATATTGGAGCAAATGTTAGGAAGAGAATTGTTATACCTAGCTTGCCGTCACCCTATCTTGGAAATTCTGTTAAGAGGCGTATTCGACACAAAAATGGGATCAACCACTGGACCTCATCCAGACATTTTCAAGAGATTCCTCACTGCGTGGCCCAAAATAGACAAAGGAAAATACGACACAGGTATCAGTGACAATCTAATACAAAACCAGCTAACTCCAGAAGTAATTGCAAATGTTACTGCTGAATTCAAGACCAAATTAACTGAGAGCCACCCCAGAGATGACTACAAGGAGCTATTGCAGTTGGTTCTCGTATTTGTTGAATCACTAGACGGCAATGTTGTGGGTTTTAGAACTCCAGGAGCCATTCGTCACGCTAGGTGGATGGCAAAGGCTATTTACTGCTTAAAAATGTTCATTTTTCGTCGTCAGTTTAAGATGTCTAAAGAAGAAGAAAGTTCTGTGCGTGCCATTTCTGTACTCCTAGTTAAAATTTATTGTAAAGCTTGGTTCAATGCTCCAAACGCTCATCTTGCACCAAAGCAAGATTTAGGTATTTTGCATAGTCTGTTAGACTATAAAGAATGTGACAACGACATTGCAGAAATAGCCCTGACCAAATTTTCGAACCATTTGTGGTATTTGAATGCAAAGTTGGTGGGATTATCGTTTTTTGATCCCACCATTAGAGACGATGAAAAGTTGTTAATGGCTAATAAACTGCTCAGTAGCACAGATGAACCATCACAGCACGCTAGGGTTGTAAATCCAAAGTTTGACCAATTTAATATAAAAAACAGATTTCCTAAGACAACATCCAAACACCTGGCCTCAAAATAGTGACTTCCAAGAAGGATTGAAAATTGTCAAAACATTAAAAGTAGTTAATGATATGGCTGAGCGTGGTGTTAAATTAATAACCGACATTAACGACCTTCTGACAAAAGATGAAGACCAAAAGCAATATCTCCTGCAAGTTGTAAGTAAATGCCGAGCATTATATCCTGACGTTTCAAAAACTACTTTAACAAAAGCTCTAGAATAGATTAAATAACTATGTAAAATTATCAACTCCTGTAGGTACTACGTCTGTATATTTTCTGTGTCTGTTTTGTATGTATTATATACCTAATTTTTATATTTTAAAATAAAAAATGTCATTAGACTTATCAGTATTACTTGTTTTTTTATTATATTTCTACTTTAAACTCAAAAATATACCAAAAAAAAGTAAAATTTATCCCTTAATAACAAAATATACGAAGTATGCTCCTAGTGGTACCAGGTCACGTTTTTGGGGCTAAAGGCTGTTGTAACTCGGTTTGACTTAAAATAACAACAATTATGTATAAAATATAAATTTTGAAGAACAACATTAGCTTTCTTTTGAGATATTAAGCGTGTTTCTATTATTTACCGTTCTGGAGTTATGGCTCCATATGTCAGCTTTTAGGCCAAAAATTTGGATTTTTTCAAACTTTGAGCGACGAGCGGCACGGGTTAACGTCGTTTAATCGAGCTCAAATTTCGGCTATCTCAATATCTGGAATCGTTTTGTGTGGTCCAGACGAACAAGATTCCGACATTTTTTTTCCCCCTTTATGAGATCCGGTCGCTCTAATAGACAATTTAAGTTTCCAAAACGCGTTTTTTGAGCTTAAAATTTAAATAAATCGTATCGAGACAAAAAAAACCGGTCAAGTGCAAGTTGAGCTTGCTCAATTAGTGTTCCGTACGTTGATTGCTTCTGAATTAAGAAATTTTGGTTACGGAGGTATAAAATGATCAGTGACTTCACAAAACACACCTCAAATGAGTTTTCAACAAAGTTTGTTTCCTATCTTTACTGAAAACTGATGGCCTTGAAATTTTAGTTTTTTTTTATATACCAAATAAATTATTAAAGGTAATGCACTCATGATAATTTTCGTTCAATCTACACCCCGTGGAGAATATTCCAGAATTTTTTCAAAATTTTTGGATCAGTACTTTTCGAGTTAAAGGGGGGGGCAGCGATTGTTCGCAATTTTTTCAAAATAATACATAGAAAAGTGTGCTCATTTAAACTCGGGTTTTTACAATCTTTCATTTGACACCCCACTCGATGACCTAGTAAAAAAATTTTTTTTCACTTCTGATTTCACCCCACCCCCTTAGGTCAAAATTAAACTTTCAAAACTACACGGCTCTGATGGGGCCTTCAATTTCTATATTAGTATCAAATTTCAACTTTCTACGTCAAATAGTTTCGGAGAGACAGACAGACAGACACGAAAGTGATCTTATAATTGTTCCGTACGGAACACTAAAAACCAATCACTTCGTAATAAAATTTCCAACAAATCTTCCTTCGTTTTAAGTCGCTCAAGTCTGCACATAACATACAAAATTGAAAAACGGGCAAAAAAACTTTTTTTTTTTTTTTAATTTTATTGTACAGATCGACTAAGTGAACCGATCGGCTTGCAACTTTTAGAAAATATGCATTTTGTTATAGGAAAAATACCCTGAAATTTTGGGGCAAAAATATTGAACCCAGTGGACACAATTGAATTTGTTATTTAAAATTTGAACTTCCCGCCATTTTATGCCATTTAGGCCAAAATGGATCTTTTTTTTTCAAAATTTAGGTCTCGACGCCTGCTTTCCGATGCCATCAAAAAAAATTTTTCATGAAGTCATTTTAATCGTTTTTAGTGTTCCGTACGGAACACTTATAAGATCACTTCGGTGTCTATCTGTCCGTCTGTCTGTCTGTCTGTCTGTCCGTCCGTCTGTCACATCCGATTTTCTCCGAAATTATTTGTCATAGAAAGTTGAAATTTGGTAATAATATAGGAATTGATGGCCTCATCAGAGCCATGTAGTTTTGAAAGTTAAATTTTGACTTAAGGGGTTAGTTTTGTTGGGTGAAATCGGAAGTGAAAAAAAAATTTTTTTACTAAGTAATCGAGTGTGGTGTCAAATGAAAGCTTGTGAAAACACGAGTAAAAAATATATATATATATAATGTAATACTTGCGCGCACTTTTCTTTGTATTATTTTTAAAATATCGCGAAAAGTCGCTGTCCACCCGCCTTATCTCGGAATGTACTTATCAAAAAATTTTGAAAAAATTCTGGAATATTCTCGACGGGGTGTAGATTGAACGAAAATTATCACGAGTGCATTAGCTGTAATAATTTATCTGGTATATAAAAAAAAAAAAACAGAAATTTCAAGGTCATCAATTTTCAGTAAAGATTGGAAATAAACTTTGTTGAAAACTTATTTGGGGTGTATTTTGTGAAGTCACTGATCATTTTATATCACCGTAACATAAATTTTGACTTAAGGGATTCGTTTTGAGGGGTGAAATCGGAAGTGAAAAAAAAATTTTTTTACTAGGTTATCGAGTGTGGTGTCAAATGAAAGCTTGTGAAAACACGAGTAAAAAATATATATATAATGTAATACTTGCGCACACTTTTCTTCGTATTACTTTTAAAAAATCGTGAAAAATCACTGTCCCCTACCTTATCTCGAAAAGTACTGGTCAAAAAATTTTGAAAAAATCCTGGAATATTCTCCACGGGGTATAGATTGAACGAAAATTATCATTACCTATAATAATCTATCTGGTATATAAAAAAACCAAAATTTCAAGGTCACCAGTTTTCAGTAAAGATTGGAAACAAACTTTGTTGAAAACTGATTTGGAGTGTGTTTTGTGAAGTCACTGATCATTTTATACCACCCTAACAAATTTTTTTATTTTAAAAACAACGTACGGAACACTAATTGTGCAAGTTCAACTTGCACTTGACCGGTTATTTTACATTTGTTTATTAATCAAATATCAGCGAATTCTGTCATTTTGAAAACAAAATTGAAATTTTTTTTTTTATCGCATATGGTAGAGAATCGCGAGACCTTTATTACAAAAAATATATATATTTTCATTAACAATTTTTTTTCCAAAATGACAATTGTTGTCATTTGGATACTAAACGGTTAAAATGACTTCAAAAAACATTTTTTTAATGGCATTGGAAAGCTGGCACTGAAATCTATATTTAAAAAAAAAAAGATATCCATTTGGGACCAAATGGCATAAAATGGCGGGCAATTCAAATTTCAAATAACAAATTCAATTTTGCCCACCGAGTTCAATATTTTTGTAAAAAAAAAATCAGGTATTTTTGCTATAATAAAAGGCATATTTTCTGACAGTTTCATGCCGATCGGTTTACTCAGTTGACCTATATAATAAAATGAACAAAAAAAAACAGGTCAAGTGCAAGTTGAACTTGCGCAATTCCTTACGTTGATTGCTTCTGAAATAAAAGTTTATGTTACAGAGGTATAAAATGATCAATGACTTCACAAAACACACCCCAAATGAGTTTTTTTTTTTTCAACAAAGTTTGTTTCCGATCTTTACTGAAAATTGATTACCTTGAAATTTTTGTTTTTTTGTTATATACTTAAAGGTGATAATTTTCGTTTAATCTATACCCCGTCGAGAATATCCCAGAATTTTTTCAAAATTTTTGGACTAGTAATTTTCGAGATAGAGGGGGGACAGCGATTTTTTCAACATAATGCAAAGAAAAGTGTGCGCATGTAAGACATTATATATATTACGTTATTATGTTTTTATAAGCTTTGGTTTGACACCCCACTCGATGACCTATTAAAAAAAAATTTTTTTTCGCATCCGATTTCACTCCCCAAAACTAACCCCTTAATTAAAATTTAACTTCCAAACTACAAGGCTCTAATGAGGCCATAAATTTCTATATTAGTACCAAACTTCAACTTTCTACGTCAAATAGTTTCGGAGAAAATCGGTGTGGCAGACAGACAGACAGGCAGTCACCGAAGTGATCTTATAAGTGTTCCGTACGGAAGACTAAAAACAGTTTTTTGCCTCTTTTTCAATTTTGTAGATTATGTACGCATTTGAACAACTTAAAACCAACCAGGATTCTTTGGAAATTCCATTACGATTTTTTTTTTCTCTCGATTCAACTTATATAACCGGAGTTATTCACATTTTAATCTCAAAAAATGCGTTTTGAAAATTTAAATTGTTTATAAATAAAAGAGCATAAGTTTTTCGAGGTCCCAAACTCAGGGCAATAATCCTGCTGATACCCCAGAGACGATAAAATCATAATATTGCTGTATCTAAACTATGCCTATCTCGTTATTATTTTGACTTTTTTACTGTACTATTATTTTAAAGATCTAGAATCTTTTATTAGCAATTAGAGAGGTCAAACCTATAACCATTATACAATCAGGTTAACTAATCATGATTATACATTTGTGTCTTAAAATATTTATATGTCAGTAATAATAATAACTTAGCCTAAGTCAGGGGTGCTCAAACTTGAACTGCTGGCGATCTACCTCAATATTGTTAGACTACGATCGATCGACTCTGAGAGGCTGCAAGTAAGTGTGATGCAGGATTGTCGTATAGGTAGGGTGTATCGTGGCATAGATATTAGTTTTCCGCACAATATGCATTTTTTTAGTCAAGGTAAGTGTAGGTATGCTCTAAAATGTCAATGAAAAAACTCATAATTATTCAAAATTGCGAGTTTATTGGTTCTTACAAAACAAACGAGTTCTAGTGTCTAAACTTAACTAAAGAGTGACTTTGGATATTGAAGCGTGGCACTGCATGTCCTCAGCATACTTTTCATAAGATGATACGTAATTACCGAGTGCTAATCGCAAGCATGATGACATACGTTCGTCAGTTAGTCGATTGGGATATTTTCACTTAATTATCTTCATTTCAGAAAATGCATACTCGCACAAGTAAGTTGACCCAAACATTGCCGTCAGTTGAAGGGCGATTTGCTTTAGATTCGGATATTTATCTTCAGATATAGAACACCAGAATTTTGTATCAGATGCTGTGACTTTGAGATGTATATCTGATATAATCTGCACTAACTCATTTTCAACAGAACATGAGTCCATGTTAAACTGACTTGCTATTTCAGTAGCTAATTCCTGAATATTTTTACACGAAAAAGGATAACTCATAAATGATGCGATATTTGCCAATTTACTGAAATCATAAAAACGTATTTCGAATTGGCCCAAAATATTTGATAATTCTGCCTCATAAATTTCATAATTCAACTGAGGAATCCTTGCTTTCAAAGACGGAAAATTTTTCAGATCCTTTCTTTTCAGTTGATCTATCATAAGTTGCAATTTACTTTTGAATGCGTTTATTGCGCTAATCATCTCAATAATCGTTTTTCCTTTACCTTGAAGCTCCAAATTAATAGTGTTTAAATGCATTGTGATGTCTGTCAAAAATGCCAAATCAGTCAGCCATTTTCCGTTTTTCAGCATCTTTCGTCCAGAAAAGCTGTTATTTCGGGCAATAATTCTTGAAACCTTTCTAGGAATTTTCCGCGACTCTACCACCTGACGTCCGTGTGAAGAACTAAATCAGTGTGTTCAGCTGACTCACTATCTTCCAACTGCAATTTAAAGAGCCGTCGTTGCAAGCTACGTACACGGATAGAATTCACAATTTTTATTGCAATGCCCATAATCTCCTCCGTGTTTAGAACTTTTGAACACAAAACTTGTTGATGTATAATGCAATGGAAGGAAAAAAATGAAGGGAAATCATCATTAGCTCGACACAATGCCACAAAACCGTTTTTGTTTCCAGTCATTGCTGGTGCTCCATCGGTTGTAATGCACACTAGTTTATATATTAGTAGCTTGTAGTTCGTTACAAAATTGAAGAAAACGTCATATATATCTTCGCCACGGGTCTTTCCTTTCAGAGGAATCATTGTCAAAAACTCTTCCTTAGCCGACACGTCATTGAGTACCATTCGAATAAAAATACACAGCTGGGCAGTATCTGTCATATCAGTGGATTCGTCGAACTGTAAAGAAAAGTATGTACATTCCATTATATCATGTTTTAGTTTATCTGCCATGTCCTGGCTCATGACTTCAACACGCCTTGTGACAGTCGGACGAGATAACTGAAGTTCTCTAATAGCAGACATAATCTCTGTTTTATTTTTAAAATCTCCAAATAAAGTCTCACCCGCTTCAATAAATGCTTCCTTCACAACCAATCCATCATCAAATGGTTTCTTGTGTTTCGCCAATATATGAGATATTTTAAATGACGCGATCGTTGCAGCTTTTGATTGTTTGGCTGGTCTTGTGATCATGGTTTGTTCTTTTGTCAAACAAGTTATCAAATCACGTACTTTTCGTTTTCTTAATTCACTCTGTGACGGAAAATCCTTTTCATAGTTTTTATGAACCGTTTTACGATGCCTCTCTAAGTTCCCACCCTTAGGTATTGCAAATGACGCAAGGCAAATGAGACAAATGCACTTATCCTTTACCATACAAAAGAAAAATTCTTCCTCCCAATCGTTATTAAAATGATAAGTTTTACTTTTCTTCGCCGCACTCATTTTGGACTATTTATTAATAAACTTTGTATCGCCTTCAAGTTACAACTCAGACTGACTCCTATTCCTGCAGGCGCAACATTTATATCGGCGCGAACGAAGTCTCGAATGTTCCCGTTAAACACGCCGCCCGAAGTTTCTAGAAAAATCGGCGGGAATCAAAAACGCGGCGTTTCTTTGACAAGTACCGCGCGTTCCTTTGATAAAGCCGCCTTTTGCCGCTAGCAGGGGGTTATTACGATAAAAGAAAGTGATGAGGGGGTTATTCTGGCCTAATTGTGGATTGAATAAATTTTGGTAGTTTATTCATTACATTTTGTTTTAGTTACCTAAAACAAAATCTGTGAATAGTTCTATATCGGAATTTTTTTCTCGAGATCGACTCAAAAAGCACTCGCGATCGACCGTTTGAGCACCCCTGGCCTAGGTAACGGGTTTTAACATATATAAATGCGGTGAGAGAGAACTTAAGATATTAAAACTTGAGACATTCCATGAGTATAAACTTGAACTTAAAATTAACTTAACATTAACTTAAAGCTAATCCTCTGGTAGAAGGTCGGAGTGTCTTACGTAGTGACGTCTTGCGTTAGGTGAAGGGCCACAGGCGTTTCTACCTGTAGAGTTGGTATGGTGAGTGGCTATATCAACGAATTATCTCATCATCTATGCGTACGAAGTAAAAGCTAGTTCAAAATAAATAACTTAAAAATAAAGGATACACACTTTCTGCTTAATAACACTAGATTGCACTATCTTTTTTAGAGAGTCTTTACTACTTCGCCTGTATAACTATTTTACCATCATTCAACTGAGGTATAAATTATTTGTTACAATGGTAATTCTCGTCTCTCTTTTTCCATTACGGAAATCTGAGTACTAAATATTTAATCTAAACGTACCTTGTGGGATGGTATATTGATTCTACTGTCATTTCGGTCGATTTGGCACATTTATTGTGTCTATAAGGAATTGTGTATGTGTTCTCTCCGATATTTGTTACTGGGAGTTTCGAATACATTTTTAATTTTTATACGTTGGGAGAACGTTAGTTTTTCTGAATTGACGGTCTGTCGATTTCTTGAGCTTTATTACATAAGAACTAATACAGTAGAATCTCGAAAAAGTTAACCGAAATGTTCCAAGGGTAATTAACGTTTTCGAACTATTAACTTTTCTAAGCGGTTTTCAAAATTGAAAAAAATAAAATAATAAGCCTAGATTTTTTGAAAATGACATGCTAAATTTATTTCATTGACTTAGTTTTCATCACTACAAAAAAGAAATTTAGATTTAATTTGTACCGGTTGGTTTAAAGTTCACAATCACTCTTGAATATTTTCGTGCGCAGTAACTTTATATTAATTTGTACGGAGTGGTTTAAAGAAGCAGTCGAGACTTGTTTGTTTTTTTCTTGTGTAATAGCTCTTGACCATTTTCGTGTGCATATTGACAAGGTCTGCCACCTGATTTGCATCATTATTGTTTTCAAACCATTTTATTAAGGTACTGATGCTTTCAACTGCTTTCGAGAAGCTCACTTTTGGTTGTTGAATATCTTGCTCGATATTTGACCCGTCGTTATCATTATCGGACACTTCGAAATCATCGTTATCTTCTGAAATTTGATCATTGTTCCAATTTTCAATGGCATCAATGCTGATGTCAACATTATCACCCACCTTTGACATCAACAATTGAACTTCTCGAAGTGTATCGTTGTATGCACTATTTGATGTAATTAATTTAGAGAGCGGAATGTCGTCTTCAATATCGTACTGATCATCATCCCACTTTTTTATCTTATTCCACGCTTTTATAAGAACAGCTTCCGGAAATTCGTCCCACACTGATTTAAGTAGCAAAACAGCATCACGAATTGTATGTGCCTTCAAAATATTTTCAATCGGAACGTTTTCTTGTGCGACATTGGTGCATAACAATTTAGTTCGATATCCTAACTTGACCAATCTTATGGGATTTTGATCCATGGGTTACAAAACCGCTGTTACGTTAGGTGGTAAAACATTGCAGCAATGTTTCCATCATCAGACTGTAGCATGTCAACTGGCTTATGGGCAGTACAGTTATCAATCAGCAACAATGCCTTTGGTGGTAAATTACTTTTAGCAGAAAATTGGCGAACCTGCAAAAATTTTTATGCGATAACCTACAAAATTTTTTATGAAACTAAAAAAATAAGTTTACCTGTTTTATAAATGAATGATGGAACCAGTTGAAGAATAACTCTGAATTCATCCACGACTTCTTCGAATTGGCATATTCCAATGGGTTTTCAAATCCCTTAGAGCAACGTGGATTTGCAGATTTACCAATGACCAACGGCTTTAACTTGTGCGAACCATCTGCGTTAGCACACAACAAAAATGTGATTCTTTCCTTTGCAATTTTTCGGCCCGGTGCGGTCTTTTCGTTTGCTGTGACAAATATTTTATCCGGTGAAAAACGATAAAATAGTCCAGATTCATCTGCGTTATATAGTTGCGAGTCGGAGATGTCCATTTCATTAATTTTTGCTCTTAAATTATAAATGAAAGATGTAACATCCGACGTATCGCTTGAAAGGATTTCCCCACAAATTTTGAGATGGCGAATACCATGTCTTCTCTTAAAATTTGCTAGCCATCCATCGCTGGCATTAAATTTTTTTCCAGGGTGCAGTATGGCGAATTCGTACTTAGCTCTTGATTTTAAAATTGGACCAGTCATTGCACAATTACGCTGTCGTTAGTTCAAGAACCATTTATACCACCTTGCCTTAAGATCAGCATATTCCGGTTTATGTAGTGTTTTCTTGTGTGCTTTTTCATATGTGTTCGCCACAGCCTCTAAAATTTCATGGCGTTTTTTCTTTATTTTTGAGATGGCTACTTTAGATACACCATAATTCAACGCCAATCGTGTTCCGTGAATACCTTGATCAATCTTTTTTAAAATCTCCACTTTCTGCTGCAAATCTAATCTGATTTGTGATGATTTGTTCTGCTTTGGTATTTTTTAAGTAAACAATACACAACTCACAAACTCAAACGCTGACGACTAACTAAATCAATGTTGTTTAACGATGAAGATGATCATAGGTTTTCGCAGCTCAAAATAGAAAAGAAGTTCGGGGAATACCATAATCCAACAAACAAAATTAGAGCTCAGTGCTGCCACTGAGAATTTTTTAAAAGTGGCCGAATTAACACTTTTATGAACGGAAAAAACCCTTGTTTTGAAAAATTCATACGCTCTGAAAAGTTAACTGAAGAGTTAACTTTTTAGAGCGGCACGTGGTTGCTGAAATACGGTTAACTTACCCGAGCGATTAACTTTTACGCGAGTTAACTTTTTCAAGATTCTACTGTAATTCGATAAGATAATTTCTTTTAAAACATTTTCAAAAATTGTTACATATTAATAACACAGGTTACAGAATATGTATAAAAAAGACTACAGTTTCGTAGTACTACTACATTCTCAAACATAACGAATAAATTATAATCAAGTGATATATATATATATATATATATATATATATATATATATATATATATATATATATATATATATATATATTATTTTTAAAGATTAGGGATTTTTTCTTTAATTTAATTACGGTCAAACAGGCTTAAAAGTGTGGACTTTTTAATATCGGTCTATAAATTTAATAGATTTATATTGAGATCTTTATGGTTCTTGTAAATTTCAATTATTTCTAAATAATCTAGTTTTTTACCCTTTTATTCATATTGTAAAATATTTAGACTATTTATTTCAAGAAAGTTAGGTGACGTCTCTAAGAAATTGTTGGCAAAACTGCAATTTTGTTTTTTAAGCCTGTATGAAGCATAATGTTCCTTATATCTAGTGTTAAAATTTCTTCCTTTGTGTCCTTTGTATTTATTTGAGAATATACGGTTACACCCCATTTTACAATGTATCTATAATACTTTACAACATAACCATATCAATAACAGAACGGCCAAAAATGTGGAATGAAACACAAGAACGGCTACACTCCTACCGTGAAATAATCAACTCCAGAGCAACCCTGCTGAAGGAAGAGGGGGAACCTGAAAAAATGTTCAGCTCCCGGCACTGGTTCATGAATCTCATAGCCCTCAGCAGTGGTGAATAATAACCATAATCAGTTCTATAGAAGCCAGTAAAGAACAATTCGGTTTGCCTTAAATGTCTTTTGGGTACATTAGATTTTATGGATGACAATAAAGTAGGACAATCTATCAACCCGTTAAGACAACTGCTGAACACTCCAGAACAGAAATCACCAACGTGCAGTACAAGACCCTTAATGAGGAAAATGATAAATCCCTAAGATTTCTATATATAAGTCCCAAAAGCTTACTTAATAATATATATATAATGATCACAGAAAGAGAGGCGATGATCAAATATTACTCCTAGATCATTCACTTTGCCCAAACTGTCCAACACTGTTCCATGAATAACATAATTACTATTGACATTTTTATGTCCTCTGAAGAAACTAACAGATTTACATTTAGATGCATTAAGCTGTAGTCAGTTTGTCTCAGCCCAATTTACAAGTCTATCCAAGTCCGCCTGCAAGTCCCGGATGTCCTGTACATTCAAAACCTTCTTAAACACTTCAAGATCATCGGCGAACATAAGGAAATCAGAGCTCAGTATATGACCGGCAATAACATTGACAAACAAATTGGAAAGGAGCGGAGAGCAATGGGCGTCCTGTGGCACTCCAGGAACTGCAATAAAACTATTTGATAGCACATTGCCAATTTTAACCTGATATTCACGCCCTTATAGATATGTCTTCAACCATCCCAGGAGAGAATCGTTGAATTCCAATACCCCAAGCTTAGCTAATAATAGATCGTAATTAACCCTATCGAATGCCTTGGAAAAGTCGGTATAGACAGCATCCACCTGGGCCCCCTCCTCCAGAGCCTCTAACAAGTATGACTCATAAACGACGAGGTTGGAATCCGTCGATCTTCCCTGTGAAAATCCGTGTTGTCGCCAAGAGATGACATTTCTGTAGGACCAAGATAATTGCTTATATATTAGGAAATCAAACATTTTGGGAATACTGGATTGATTACATACACTTCTATAATTCCTTATATCATTCCTGTTTCCATACTCAGATAATTTTTTAAAAATATTGTTAGAAAAACTCCCTCATCCTGTGACTTATTGAAAAGATCCGTGATGGCCTCCGTAAGTGTAGAGACACATCGCTTCAGCAAGTAATTTGGAATATCATCTGGGCCCGCAGACATTTTGTCAGGCAAATGGCAGATAACATTGTATACTTCGGTCACCGAAGTCCTACGACAATCAATACTTATTTCATTACTGTTCAAATTTTTATAGCACAAAGTTGGTGCCGTACCTTCTTGAAACACGCTGAAAAAATATTTTGAAAAAAGATTAGCAATACTCAAGTTGTCACTACCCTCAGTGCCATCCAGGATCATATTCCGTGGAAACCCGTTAATCGTAGGTTTGCCATTAAAATAAACATTATCATGTATAGACCCATTCAATTTTTCAACATACACGGCGTAGCATCCACCAAGAAGCGCCCTGCATCGCGATCTTAACCGAGTAAAGTCTCGATAGTATTGGTGTTCATCAGTTTGTTTGAATTTTTTATGTGCGGTTTTCTTATGAAATATACATTTTTTCAACTCTGATGAGTACCATATAAGGAATTTGGTTGAAACAAAGCGCTTACTGGGGATGAACATATTAAGAGCCTGGTTCCATGTAGAATAGAGAAACTCAGCCGCAATATCAACGCCAGTAGACATCCGAATCCCCAAGCCCCAATTCACCGACGCCAAAAAGTCATTGAGTGTCAAAAAATTCATATTCTTATAATCACGGTAGTACTCATCCTGCCTCATAAACTCGAAATACTCCCAGACAATAATTTCAAATTCAAGAGAAACATGATGAGCACTATCCGGGAATAGCGCGTCCTGGGAAAAACTGACATTAGTGAGCCGGATGCTGCTAAAAATCAGTTCTAAAAATACATTACGCATATTTGGTACAGTGTTTGATTGAAATAAATTAAGAAATGCCAAAGTCTCTGCCAATACGCGGGCATGCGAGCCTGATGGGCAGTTAACCGTCAGTCCGAGATCGCCATGAGACCATGTGGCTTCTGGTAGGTTATAATTTCCAAAAAGAACGAAGTTGGAATTCTGGTTTGCTTCATAAAGGACTTCCACGGTTGCACAGTGAGCATTATACTTGATAATGTCAGAACCCGTCGGAACGTAGACAGCCCCGAATATGACGATCATATTTTTCAATTTTACCTGAACAAATAACTGTTCAACCGATTTATCTATGTCATTTAAAGACACATCTTCACAGGATTCACTGACAGCTGTAAGTACACCACGCTTTTTGCTGTTAGTAGCAGATGATCGATCAGTTTGAAACACATTGGAGCCACTTACCTGCACCTCGGCAGGGATTACATCCACATCCAACGAAGATTCGACGACAATAACAACATCATACTGAGCACAGATCAACGATTGTCTAAATATGTCCAATCTTGTTTTCATACCACCAACATTTTGAAAATATATACGTAGGGGAGTGTACCTGGGCCCTCAAGGATTAACGCCAACGTTTCCCGGTTGAACCTCACTGCGACGCTCGGATCTTTAGTTACTATGAAGGGTAACCAATGTCTAAATTTTAGGGTTAAGTTGGTTTCTGTCGATTTTTTAGTTCCTCATAAGTTTCGTTAATTATTTTTCGCTGTAACAATGTAAGATCCGGTCTTATGTTTACTGTACTGATCAAAAAATTTTGAAAAAATTCACGGGATACAGATTGAACGAAAATTATCACGAGTGGATTATCTTTAATAATTTGTATCGTATGTAACAAAAAAACAAAATTTTCCAGGTCATCAGATTTCAGTATAGATGGGAAAAAACTTTATTAAAAACTCATTTGTAATGTGTTTTGTGAAGTCATTGATCATTTTATACCTTCGTAACAAAAATTTTTATTTTAAAAGCAATAAACGTACGGAACACTAATTGCGCAAATCCGAACTGGCACTTGGCCGGTTTTATTAATAATAAAAAATAGGAGTTTCTCAGATACTGCTACGTTTTAAAATTATTTATATAATACGAAAACGAATTACTAACACAATTACGTCAATATTTATAACGTTTACAACATCATATTAGAAAATCGATATGCGTTCATAAACAGACGCGTCTTTTAAACAATCAGAACTTTAATGTAACATTTTAGTTTACAGAAAGGATGTAGACTGCAAACTGCAACTGACGCTATAATGACTTTGAATTGAACTTCCGAATAATTAAACAAATCAAACATTAATGGCATCCGAACCGTTATCAAAATCAAATTAGTGATATAACCACATTAAATTTTCGCAAATGTTCTCTCCGATAAACTAACCGACACCGAAACTAATCATGAATTGAAAATGGCTTTTCTACTTTTCAAATTATATTTACTTATTTATGTATTTTACCTCGTTGACATTTATTCATGTTTCAGGATCCCTAGATCATGGAGTTTTCAGTTTTCGGCGGTCTGTGGATCTATCTATCGGTCTGTCTGTCTATCTGTACTATCATTCTCGAACGAAATGAGATATCTATTCTGTACATATTTAATATTTCAACTAGAAAAGAACTTTACAGCTTTTGAGATTGCTCCAGGGGAAGTGGTTGAAAAAATTAGAGGTCGATTTTGAATAATTTGTACAAATATAAGTACTCATATACTTTGTTCATATTGCCTAAGCTGTTTAGAGCTTTTTGACAGCTTCATACCGTATTAGATGTGCTACTAATGGAATCAAGAGCTTTAAGTGCCGTCTGACTGTTCTGTTTTTTAACTGCCATTCTTCAAACAGCCCAACATACAGATCAATGACATAAAACTCCGCTTGAAAAATGGATGTATTTTCACCCAGGTTCACTGACACCGGATCTTTGGGCACCGTCCATGCACGCCGGCACCTACGCCTTTATGGGTTCTGGAGCCGTCCGAAATATGAAATATATATATATATATATATATATATATATATATATATATATATATATATATATGTATATATATATATATATATATATATATATATATATATATATATATATATATATTCCTTATCTCCCATTATCTCTACATAATTTCCATTATCTAGGCTTATCTCTGCTTATCTCCCATTATTTCTCCTTATTTCCCATTATTTCTCCTTATCTCCTATTACCTCACCTTATCTCCCATCCCAGGCTTATATCGAATTATATAGAACATACGTATAAATTTATAAAAAATCCGTAAATCGGATAAGTGGTTCTCAAGTGATAAGCGCACTGACGGACAGACAGACGTTGCATTTTATATATATTATAAATGTAGATTATTATTATATAACCTGACCAAAGAATATATGTATGAATTTAAAAAAAGACACGTAAATCGGATAAGTGGTTCTCGCGTGATAAACGCATTAATGGACAGACAGACACACAGAGAGACATTGCATTTTATATATTATAGATTATAGATTATAGATATTCTCTGCTACATAATATTGTTCCATATTTAATGGTTTAGGCTGTGTATTGCAAGGGGACGCGCTAGCGGCAAATTTTTTCCGAGTTCCTTTATATCGTCACTGCTCATTTCTTATGCTACCTATCGTAATAAAATATAGCCTATAACCTGGCCAGAGAAGATATGTATGTTTTGAAAAAAAAAAGTACGTAATCGGATAAGTGGTTCTCCAGTGATAAGCGCACTAACGGACAGACTGACAGACGTTGCATTTTATATATATATTATATATATTATATATATATATATATATATATATATATATATATATATATATATATATATATATATATGCTTATACTGCACTCTGTCGGTGACTTATTTAAGTCTATCCGAACAAAGCGGCCAGATCACAACTGACACTGAATTGCAGAAACTACTTTGTCATAGTTTTCCGTCAGTACCCGGTTAAGGTTTGAAATGGTGTTCTGTGTGTTTGCTGAACCTAGCCCAGCTGATGAGCCATGATACGGCGAAACGCGTCTTCGGATGGTCTAGTAAATACAGAGAATACTTTTGTGAACTACCAAGTGCGAATCTTTCGATCTGCCTTGTTTGTTTCACCAATGCGCCAACTATGCCTTCAAGCGGGAAGTTTGAGCGGGTGCGTTTCTGCAGTTAAGTGCCTGTTGTGATCTGTCCGCTCTGTTCGGATAGACTTTAATAAGTCACCGACAGAGTGCATTATAAGCACCTACTTTGTAATAGTTTTCCGTCAGTACCCGGATAAGGTCTGAAACGGTGTTCTGTGTGTTTGCTGTAGCTTCGAGCGGCAGCAGCAGCAAGAGCACTTGAAAATACCGAATGAGATTTAGGCGAAATGTCGTGCAAATATAATATATATATATATATATATATATATATATATATATATATATATATATATATATATATATATATATATATATATATATACACCAGGTGTACAAGTATGAAATGCGGATTTTTTTTCTAAAAAAACATGTTAAATTCGGAAGAATGTTAAAAAATGCTTTATTCAAAGTATGTTCCATCGCTTATTATTCATGTTTCCCATCTTTAGGGCAATTTGTGAATACCACGCCAGTAAAAATCTTCCCCTTTTGCTGCTAATCATTCATCGAGCCATTTTTTCACATCTTCGTACGAAGCAAAGCGCTGCTCATCGATGCAAACAATTGGTAATCGGAAGGAGCCAAGTCTGGTGAGTAAGCCGCATGGGGTAGAACTTCCCAGCTGAGTGCTTCCAAGGTGTCGCGAACTGGTTTTGCCGTATGTGATGGAGCATTGTCATGCAGAAAAATGACTTTGTGTTGCGTCTTTCGGTATTCTGGCCTTTTTTCAAGCAGCGAACGGTTCAAATCGGTCAATTGTCGTTGGTAACGTTTCGTATTAACCGTTTCTACAGGTTTTAACAGCTCATAATAGACCACGCCCCTCTGGTCCCACCAAACGCAGAGCATCGTCTTTCTGCCAAAGCGATTCGGTCTTGCGGTCGATGTGGATGGTGCGCCTGGGTCTACCCATGATTTTTTGCACTTGGGATTCTCAAAATAAATCCACTTTTTATCCCCTGAAACGATACGAGGCAACAACGACTTCCTTTTGTACCGAGTGAGCAAAATGTCACACATGTTTTTGGGCTTTTCCATTCGTTCAACTCATGTGGTACCCATCTAACGGTCTTCTGAATCTTTCCCATCTCTCGATTGAAAACAGCTTGTTGACTAACGCCCAATTGCTCGGCGTTGTTTTTGTGTTTGTGAATCATCTTCGTCCAACAATGCTTGCAATTACACATCTTCGTATTTTTTGGCGGTTTTCCACGTTCCTTGTCTGCAACATCGAAGTCACCACTTTTGAAACGCCGAAATCATCGTTCACACATATCTTGCGATGGAGCATGTTCACCATAAGCTTCTTGAAGTAATCGGTATGATTCAACAGCAGTTTTCTTTAAATGAAAACGAAAAATTAATGCTGTCTGCGAATGCTCTTTGTTCGGTATAAATTTCGACATATCGAACACAACACTATGCACACACTTTTCCAATTTATCACTCGTGCGCGTCTGACACTTGTTGATGACACAATAAAATGACGCAGTGTCAAATCTTTATAGCACAAACTGCATTGGTGCACCATCTGTTGTCTGAAATCCGGATTTCATAATTGTGCACTTGGTATATATATATATATATATATATATATATATATATATATATATATATATATATATATATATGTATATATATATATATACACATATATATATATATATATATATATATATATATATACATATATATATATATATATATATATATATATATATATATATATATATATATATATATATATATATATATATATATATATATATGTGTGTGTATATATATATATATATATATATATATATATATATATATATATATATACACATACATATATATATATATATATATATATATATATATATATATATATATATACATACATATATATATTTGCACGACATTTCCCCAGAGAGAGAGAGAAAGCTTTTTTTTAATAAAATGCCAGAATAGGTGAAATATTATTTATTTATAAGAATAGGAATTTTAAATTCTGATTGCATGTAAAATGTTTCATTTAACTGTGTAAATTTTATAGACTTTTTTCTAGTTTAATTATATCCCTGTTCTTTATAAGAAAGGACAGATAGCTTGTAAGATAACTGTCGCAAAATCTTCGTCTTTCTTTTGACATACCTCATTAATTTTTTTATTCCTTGCCCAATACTCGTTCAGTTTCTCATGTTTTGTATAGGATATATCAGTTTCACATAATCTACGTTGGACAGAGTACATAATGAGCTAAAAGCTATTTCTGAGGTGCAAACTAAAGAATTTTTTGCCAAAACTATGTTCTTCATAAGGTATCATTGTCATTCACTTTTGTCTTTATTCTAGTTGTAGTTTGAGTATTCAATAAAATATCGTGTCTCAATCATCGGTCAATATTTCATCCTAAAATTTAAAATTAATATTAGGAAACGATATAACTTTAAAATAACATGTTGAATCCGTGGATGAAGCTACTAGTTTATAACAGCACCAGCCAGCAAAATTTATTTTGCATAGTGTATCTAATAGATAATTTTTTACCAAATTTTATCACCACATATGTTTATTGCATTAGAGCTGACAATTATTTCGACACACTGTGTCTTCTTCTGGAGGAAGATTACAAAATATATACGTTATCTGGTTATGAGGTCTAAATTAATTAACAATATTCACCATAATTCCTAACACAAGTTCAATAAAGGAGACCCATCTCCATTCAATTGATCGTTGAGAAATAAACCTGAGAATTTTTTTGGTTAATCTTTACCTTCTTTAAAGAATTCAGTAATTTCTCTTTCTTTTCATTGCGCAAAATTCTAAAATATTCAGTCAAGTGTATAGAACCTATCTTTCTTTAGTTGTTTATGTGGGTACACAAGTCCTATTACTTTTTTAAATTGTTTTTTCATTAAAATATTATCTACGAAGTTACTCCTGTACTTATTATTTATTCTAATTTGTTTTATAATATTTAATTCTTTCAGAAAATTTTCTTCAGTTAATGGTGTATTTATTAATCTATGGATGAAACTATTATAAGCCGAACCTGTGTGTGAAAATGTGTGAACGAACGGTTAGAATTAGTTTGTATATCTGAGTATGTTGGTTTGCGGAAGATTTCAAAATAATGTTGATTCATTTTGTTTGATATTTTTAAATCTAGGAAATTAATCGATTTATTTGTTCCTATTTCTGTTGTAGAAGTAATGTTATTTTGTAGTTGGTTTATATAATCTAGAAATAGTTTTAATTGTCGATCTGTACCGGTAAAGCATGTCAATATGCTATCTAAATAACGGTACCAATGAAACAAGTTTTTAAATATATGAGAATTACTGATTTGTTCTTCTAAATTGCTCATAAAAATTTCAGATAAAATTGGACTGAGGATTTCCCATTATTAAATCTCTCCTACTTATCCTTGAATTAGAAATAATTCTGGTCTAAACACAATGTTAAGATATTTCTTGTTTAACTATTGGGTTAATATTATTTTTATTAAGTAATCTTTGAACCAAAATTACAGCGTCTGATGCTGGTATACTTGGAAAACGGTTGTGTACGTCAAACAATACTTTGGAGTTATTTGGTAGAGTTAACGGATCAATTATTGATATTAATTCATTACTATTTTTTATACTATATTTAGGTGTGAATTTACAATATTTTGTCAAAACCTCTATCAATTTATTTGATAAAGAAAAAGTTGGAGCTGTTATGTAAGAAACTCCTAGACGAATTGGTGAGTTATTTTTATGTAATTTGCTAAAATCTAATTTTGGAACTTGAGGGTTCATCGAGACGAGGCTGAATTTTTCATTATCTGTGAAAATGCCTAGATCTTTTAAATCATCTTTAATTAATTTTTGGAAATTTATTGTTGGATCGAAGTTAATGGATTTGAATCTATCTGCTTTTAGGAAATCTATTGTTTTTTCATTGTGGGTTTGGTCTTTTAGTACTACTGCAGTTTTGTCTTTATCCGCTCTAGTAAAAATGTTGTTATATTCTTTACTTTTGTAAGTCAGTGCAGTATTCAAATTTGATCTCTTTATTTATACGAGCTCCAGCAAATAATGAAATATTTTTCTCTTTTTTTAAGTAATACTTACTAGTTAATTATCATGATATAAGCGAAATTACCAATTAAAAGATCGCACCTTGAATATAATGTCGATTTTTCGTTACATGATTAGAAAAACTTTATTTTCAAAAAAAGTAAACAATTATAATTGTTTACTTTTTTTGAAAATAAAGTTTGCTACTTTTGTATGAATGTTGTATCTAGGCATAACCGAAAAAAATAAAAGCACTATTACTTATAACGATGTTTCGACAGTAACAAGACCAACTAAACTAATTCCGCCTCCTGAACCACTTGATGCTGATGTTATGGAAACAAATGATTTCACCTTATCAGTTCATGCCGAAAACATTGAGACTGTCGAAAAAGATTCAAACACTTACTAATGAATGTTCTAGTGACAACCTATCCTATACTAGTGACACAGATAAAGAATTTCTACCATACAACCGTAAACCAGAACCAATACTCGTATCACAGTCAGAACTTAGTGATCTAGTCAGAGATTTAGGCTTATCCAAAGATGGTTCAGAGCATCTTGCTTCCTTTTTAAAGAAAATACATTTACTTAAGTAAACTACGATTTCTTATTATAGAAACAGAGATGAAGAATTTCGAAAATATTTCATATTATAAGAAAAAAATTTGGTCAACAAGAGAATCGTTCACTCCTGGTGAAAATAATGTATTGTTTCCACCATTGGTAGATCCAGGAAAAGTTGTTATTCCCCCGCTTCACATTAAGCTTGGACTTATGAAGCAATTCACGAGAGCATTAGATACAAACGGCCCATGTTTCAAATATTTGCATAAAAAATTTCCGAAATTTTCTGAAACTAGAATTAAGGCAGGCGTATTTGACGGGCCACAAATAAGAAATTGTTTCAAGATTCATTATTTGTTACTAAAATGAATAAAGTTGAAAAAGCTGCTTGGCTTAGTTTTAAAGAAGTCGCAACAAACTTTTTGGGAAATAATAAAAGTCCTAAGTACAAAGAAATAGTCGAGAAAATGGTAAAAAATTTTCAAACATTAGGTTGCTTAATGAGTCTAAAATTACATTTCCTGGACTCCCACATCGATAATTTCCCAGATAATCTTGGTGACTACAGTGAGGAGCAAGGGGAACGTTTTCACCAAGATCTGAAAATCATAGAAAATCGGTATCAAGGACGATGGGATGACCATATGCTAGCGGACTATTGCTGGTCGCTAAAAAGAGAAACAAGTCCTCAAAAGCGTTTGGGCAGAAAGCCTTTGAATAGGTCATTCGCGGAAAAAAAAGAACAAGATACAGCCAAAGAAAGGAAAGTTAGGCGCGGGTCTAACCTTCGCAATTCTAGGGCTTAAGGGTCTACTATTTGAGAGTATATGGTTTAAAAGTACTGGTTTTGAGTTTATTGGGTCTCATTTTTAAAGTTACAGGGTTATTGAGGTCTATTTTTTGAGGTTACAGGGTGTGGGAGTCTAAGGTTTCAGGGTTTAGGGTTTAAGAGTATCAGGTTTGAGGATTTCCCAACTGTATACCAAATTTGGTAGGAATCGGTTGGTTTTCAAAAATTTTGTCCGCCATCTTGGATCCGCCATTTTGAATTTTGCAAATCCGACCTCAGATTCATGATCAGCAACCCAAAAAACCCCCGTGTACCAAATTTGGTAAGAGTTTGAATTTTAATTTGAATTCGTTTTTGCATTCGAGAAGCACTATATCTGTCTGATTTATTGAGGTTAGAAAGAAAACAGAACTGTTTTTTTTTGTGGGGCTGTGTTATCAATGAGTCCCTCTATGATTAACCCGGATTTAAAGCAAGTCCTTAGACAAGCAAATCAGATAAAGCTGGTTCAAATTCTTTGCATGTATCCCGCATACGGTATCTTGTACGTTACTGTGATATAAATCTGTATACATTCGTTTAATTTGTATAATTATGAGTATTAACTTTGTTTATATAGCGGCAAATAAACATGGATTGAAATTTTTAAATATCCTTATTTATTTTTTTTTAATGATGACGAGTGGTCTCTTTAAACCCCAAAACAAAATTAAAAACCTTAACAGGGATTCGAGATATTCCATAAAATAATTCTTGCTTTAGTTCTTTATTAAAAGAATGTTTTGTGGTTTCTCAGACGGTATGCGTTGCCAACGCTACAAATCCTTGTTTTACCTGATCCAAAATTTAATTAAAACATAATGCCAACTTTTTTAAATGAAACAGTTCATTGCCTTTTTAATAAATGTACTTTTAATTTTTAAATTTGGTGTAAATTAAAAAGTATGGTAATCAATATCCTCTAGAATTATTAATGAGTAAATATGCTATGAGAGTATTAATAACCCCGGCCAACATTTTTTCAAACCCTGAGACCGTACTCTACTTTTTTGAGGGCTTTTGGTGCACTGAATCCATATGCAACCTCAGAATTGCTCTATCACATTACGTTTTCGAGGTATCCTAACCTAACAATTCAAAAAACGCGGCTTTTTCCTATATTCGTGATTATATTGCACCTCAAATTAATTTTTCTACACAAAACTCATTTCGGTATCTGTAAGTGCTACTCTTTCCCGTCAAGATGCATTTTGAACTTTTAGGATATTTTATTTCTTCTCGTTGAAATTAATTAGTTTGGCGTTTTCGTTATAATCATACCAAAAAAAAAGTTGATTCGGCAGGCCAGAGTAGAGTAATTATATGATTTTTAGGGCGCTAAATCCGAATTCGTTGTCGGTTTAACTCCATCGAGACATAATTTGTCCCTAACCTTAAGAAATTCAAAATGGCGGATCCCATATGGCGAGTCGGAATTCTGAAGAGTCTAAATTACTACCGAAAAAAATTTTTCGAAAAAATTTGTGTCCTTTAGCTAGAGAAACATGATGCCGTCATAAGAAATATGGATTTCCATTTAAAAAATCAAGGTTGACCTTGAAATGACCTTAAAAATGATCTCCAAGGTCATCACAATTATATCATTTTATTGCCCCTTCAAAACCCTTTTGTCTGAATCTTTTTTATTAAAAGTTGACATAAAAAAATTAAGAAGCCTGGTACATTAAAATGGGACACCGTGAACACCAGGCAAATAAACAAGGTTGCTACTAGAAAGATGATTTCTCCGAGAAGAAATAAGATATCTGAAGAGAAGAGTAGTACTTTAATATGCCGCGACTGGTTTTGTGGAGCAAAACTAATTCGCGGTGTAATATAGTCCCGAATATAGGAAAAAACCATGTTTGTTGCATTTTTAGGTTAAAATATCTCAAGAATCTGATATGATGGAGCAATTCTCAAAGTATAACCTATGCTACATATAGGGGCAACAAATTTAATGAGAGAGAAATTCAACAACAAACTTTTATTGCTAAATGTTATAGGTATTATGATTTGCAAATGATGATATGTTATGAATATCGTAAGAATATTAGGGCGATATGGTATGATTTAAGAAAGTTTATAGCCAAGCAACTAAACCTAGAGATGCTTTTCTGCCAACTTCGTTATCGTCTGGGTAATATCAGCCCAACATGAGCTACACTTTAACGTGGAATTCTATTTACATAATGAACATATTGTCAACGTCGTCCTTTTAATATCATTAATGTGACATTGTGGCGAACTTTGTTTTCGTTGGTGTTGAACCACGATTCATCCAGTCGGACTTGAGTTGGGTATCCCGCTTGAGATCGAGAAGGACACTACCTATATTGTTAATCTTTTTTAATACGAGTGGTTTCTCACCTACAATACACCTTCGGTACTTTTCATCAGGATTGACTCCCAGTCCTTCCACCTGTGACTCACCTGAGTAAAGAGCGGAAAAGATATCTTTATGGTCAGCATTTTCTGCTCAGAGCGAAATCCCACCAACATCATGGCTTTTACAGTTATTGTTACCTTGAGGGTTATCAAAAACTATTATGCCTTTTTAAAGTCAAAATTGAGACAATCGTTTGTTATATACAAAACTTTATTTAACTAAATATGTGGATTTTCCTCAATAACTTTCGGCCCTGTTTCTGGCAATACCATAATCCTGTAGAACTTCTGTGGTTTCTGGCCTAAAAATTGTGACAAGCGGTTTTCACAAGCCTTTTTTCAAACTAACTTTACATCATTCAGGGAGTTCCGCAGAGCCCTAAACAAGTAGTAGTTAAACGGTGCAAGATCCAGGCTATATGGTGGAAGTTTATAGCCAAGTTTTCTCAATTTTTACCGAATCAGATGAGTGTGGTGTGGCGTTGTTATGGTCGAAGGCGACACCCTTTCTGTTAAATTCGCGTAAAATCTTAAAACTTTTTTATTAATAATGTTATATATCTAAACCTAGTAGTTTTTCTAAAATTTCAATTTAAAAAAAAAAAAATACTAGTTTTCAGTTTTGTAAATAATTGCCAGTAGCGCAATTGTTTCTGAAGGTGGAATACTCATAATTGGTACGAGCGTTCTATAGAGATGAAAAAAAAGACATACGTAAAGAAATTTGAGTTAGATGATACAGGGTGTTCAAAATAAATTTATACATTTCGACTATTTTAAGTTAAAAAATCTCAAATTTTTTAAATGGCACATCCTATATATTATTACTTTTTCTGATAGATTTATAAAAGCCTCAAACCTTTAATAAGTATGTCATATACCTATTTCTAATAATTTTCGATTTATATTGAATTTTTACCCTTGTTTTTAATACACTTACGCTATTGTGAAAACACAAACAAATAGTTAATAATAATTTTAATATAGTTTAACTTATCTAATGATTAATTATTATGACGTAATAAATGTTCAAACATATGCCCATCTATTTGAATACATATGTTTAGTCGTTTTACTATATTTTTCTGCACTTTCCTTAGCATAAAGGGCGTTATTGTCCTGCACGTATCCCGAATGCTATTTTTCATATCTACTGGTAATGTAGGAGGATTCACATAAACACGATCTTTAATGTGGCCCCACAAAAAGAAGTCTAAAGATGTTAAGTCACATGATCGAGGGGGCCACTAAATGAATCCATCCCTACCGATCCATTTTTGGGGGTAACGATTGTTTAAAAATTCCCGAACTTCCCTGTGGTAATGAGCAGGAGCTCCGTCTTGTTGAATCCACATTTGTTCCCTTTTAAAGTTATCAACTTCTTCAATAAGCTGGGGTAATTCGTTTTGCAAAAAATTTAGATATCTAGGCCCGTTAAGCGATTCGCGGAAAAAATATGGACCAATATTTCGAAAATTTAATGTTCCACACCATAAAATAAGCGACCAATGGTTTTGGGTTTGAACTTCCTGGACCCAAAATGGATTAACTGTTGAATAATAATGCATGTTATGGCTGGTAACTGCTCCATTACTGCGAAAAGTAGCTTCATCAGAAAACATTTTTTTGCATAGAGCTTTATTCATGGTGGTACAAAAGTTTACTCGTCGTTAAAAATAATAGTCTTGAAGTTCTTGGTGTAGTTCCATATGAAAGGGATGATACTTTTATTTTCTCGTGGTGCGATTAGCCGTAGATTGGGATGTGTCAGATGAGTCAGCTAGTTGATGGCTGCTGACCTGGGGATTATCTTCAACATGAAGTAAAATCTCCATTTCTTTTTTCTCATTGGTAGCATTCTCGTTTACTATTTTTCGTTTCTTATACTCAACGCTACCACTGGCATCAAACCGTTCCATTAAGCACTGAAAAGATTTTCTAGATAGTATACGTCTGTTAGGGTAATTCGTTCCGTAAGGCCTTAATGCCAAAAGACAATTTTTTCCCGTCTCGCCCAGTATATAAACCATATCAATTAATTCATTTTTAGGAAAATCCATAATTATTACCTTTATACGTCACTTACTACAACAAATTAAACTATTTTTACTTGTTTAATAGACATGTTAAAATTTGACAATGCTTACATGTTTGTTTTGTCTTGTCAACTATGATGTTATAGCGTAAGTGTATTAAAAACAAGGGTAAAAATTGAAAAATTCAAAATAAATCGAAAACTATTAGAAATAGGTATATGAAATACTTAATAAAAATTGGAGGGTTTTGTAAAATCTATCAGAAAAAATAATAATATTCAGGGTGTGCCTTTTAAAAAATTAGAGATTTTTCAATTTAAAATAGTCGAAATGCATAAAGTTATTTTGAACACCCTGTAGCATCTAACTCAAATTTCTTTACATGTATCTTTTTTTCATCTTTATAGAACACTTGTACCAATTATGAGCATTTCATCTTCAGAAACAATGGCGCTACTGGCAATTTTTTGCAAAACTGAATACTAGTATTTTTTTTTAAAAAATTGAAATATTGAAAAAACTACTAGGTTTAGGTATATAACATTATTAATAAAAAAGTTATAAAATTTTACGCAGAATTTAAAAATAAATTAGAAAATAGGATGTTCCATTTAAAAAAACATATATTTTATCGGCCACACTTTTTTGAAGTACCCTGTATACTCAAATATAATTTTAAACTGTGTACCTTAATATTCCCTAAAACTATTGTATTTAACATTTTTTCGTCATTTTCGAAACAAATGAGATAATGAACTTTACTATATCGTTGACTCACCCTGTACATGTTCGATCGGCTCGGAACTAAGATTTTTCTTCTTCTACATACTCTTTACATTCTTTCCTAATGTAGTTTCGAAGAATTCTTTTTTATAAACATCTTAGGGCAGTGGTTCCTGAAATATCTCTGTAATTGAAATAATCCAAATTGGTATGATGCAAGTTTTCGTTAGTCTCTTATAGGATCATCGTCAACATTTTGATGCGATAACCAACAAAGATTTTCGATGTCCACATTCAATTAGTTGTGCACGAATATCTTCCGGATTTGCAGCTCGTCTATTTTTAAGTTGTTGTATAACATTCTCAATGCTTGCAACTTCAAAGTGGAATTACTCACTGTGAAATAGAATATTTAATGGAAAATGTACCATCTATTCACATCTATCCCCGGTTGATAGTTGTTCATAATGTTAAATCATCCTTCCTCTAGGTGTGAGTTGTAAATTCAATCTCCCATAATTTTGCAAAGCAGTTTATTTCCTTGTCGTTTCTATTTCCGCTGCAAAAAATTTAGCAAACATTTCCTCCCCTTATCAAAACCTGCGTTTTATTGCTTAATGTTGTGAGACCGACATATTTTACAAGAGCATTTAGAAATACATTTTTTATTTGAATGTGTGTCGGAAAGAGAAATGTTTGTTGCGTGTGTACTCAGGGTAATTTATTGTCCTTGAGTTTTGCTTGCTGTTCTGGTTTTTTTATAAATGCTCGACTATAGCACAAGCTTAAGGGTAATGTGTTTTACATGTACGTGTACGTGTAAATATATATAGAGTGTAATAAGTTTAATTCGACCAAGATTTCCTTCTATGTATAATATAAAAAACTAATACTTTCGAGAGAATTGGATAGCGTGTAGGTTTTTTAGGAACATAGAGTTCATCTCAGCTTAAAATATATCTTCTAATAATATAGAGTGACTTAAATACCACCCGGGGCTCTGTCCTGTGGCTCACTTTGTAGATCATGATACATCAGTTTTCCTCATCCACTGCTGGATATAGACCTCCTCTAAAAACTTCCACTGATCTCTATCCAGAGCGGTGTTAACCTAATTTCCTGCCACTCTTTTGATGTCATCGCTCCATCTTGTTGGTGGTCTACCTCTGTTCCTTTTGTCTTGTCTGGGTGTCCATTCTATTAGTCTTCTACATCATCGGTTATTATCCCTTCGGGCTATATGGCCTGCCCATCTTCATCTAGATTGCATAATTTTTTGGATAATTCCTGTTACTTTTGTTCGTTGCTTGATATTTATGTTTGTTATTCTATCCTTCCTTATGATACCCAGATAACTCTCTCCATTGCCCGTAATGTGATTACCGGCAGAACGCAACTTTCTTTTTTAAGCACATTGGCAAATTACCTTGCAGAATATCTTTCAGCTTCCCAAAAGCAATCCATCCCGAACCCATACGACGTTGTATGTTGTGACTCAGGGGTTTGGTTATCTTTGCCAATTTGTAATTCATGACACAAACACTTGTAATTTTGGACGTGCTTCACCTCGCTTTCGTTAAATTTCTTATTACTGTTTGTAACTAGATTAGTTATAAATTTTCTAAAAGTTAATATTTAGACTAACATTTGCCGATGTTTTTTCCCATTCGGTATGCATTTGTTGATCATCACCTATATCGTCGGCTCTTATGACAGTATTCTCAGCAAAGAGCAGGGGATTTAGGAATTCGCCATCGATGTTTGTCTTTTCCATCCCAATTAAGTTCCTTAAAAGCATATTCTCACACCGCCGTAAAAAGTTTAGGAGAGATCATATCACCTTGACTGATTTCATGTTCTACTCGGTATTTACTTGTGGATTCATGGAGTCTTACACTTGTTGTTGCATTGTTATAAATAAATTTAATTAACTGAGTGTATCAGTAGCCTATTCTCATTTGCTGCAGGGCAAACAGTATCGCCAGCAACTTCACGGTGTCAAAAGTTTTTTTAAAATTCACAAATATTGATACGAGGGTTGTGTAAAAAATAAGGTTCCCACATTTTTTCAGGTGTAAGGCATTTTTTATTTGAACTAAAAAATACATCATTGGAAAGCTTAATTTCTTAGCTATTTTTCAACATAATCTCGAGATTTTTCCACGCATTTTTGTTGACGACTAATCCACTTTTGGAATCCCGCTTCAAAGAAGTCCGTCGCCAGTCCGTGGAGGAATTTGGTGACCGCTTCCTGCACTTCTTCATCAGTCTCCAAACGTTGTCCATCCAGGTGTTGCTTTAATTTTGGAAACAAGTGGAAGTCACTCGGTGCAAGATCAGGGCTGTAGGGAGCATGTTCAACGAGATCCCAGCCAAAATTGTCGATTAAATCCTTCGTTTGGCAAGAGACGTGCGGGGGCGCGCATTGTCGTGGTGCAGTCTAACGCCTTTTGTCAGTCTTCCTCTCCGGCGATTTTGGATGGCTCTTCTGAGTTTTTTCAAGGTCTCACAATAATTTTCCGAATTTATTGTGATCCCTCGAGGCATAAACTCAACAAGCAGGACACCCTTACGGTCCCAAAAGACCGTCACCATCACTTTCCCTGCGGACAGCGTCTGCTTGAACTACTTCGGTTTAGGCGAACCGGTATGGCGCCATTGTCGCGATTGTTGTTTTGTTTCCGGGGTGACGTAATGACACCACGTTTCATCCCCTGTAACAATGGAGTCTAAGAAATTTTCGGTATTCTTGGCGCATTCTCGAAGAAAACTCCTGGGCACACTTGACGCGTCGGCTTTGTGGGTTTCTGAAAGCATGTGCGGGACCCACCGCGCACACACCTTGTGATAACGTAACCTTTCAGTCAAAATCGTGTGGATTGTTTTTTCACAAACCTCAGGAACTCGGACAGCCAGTTCCCGAATCGTTATCCTCCTATCCTCGAGCAGAATTCGCTCAATCTTCGACACAACTTCGTCGGAGATCGATGGCCTTCCGCTTCTTTGCTCATCGTGGATGTCTGTGCGTCCTTCGGAGAACTCCCTACACCATTTGCGGACATATTGAACGCTGATACAAGCTTCCCTATAAACTTCACACACTTTTTAGCGTGCAAAAATCGGATTACCGCACCAACTTCGCACCTGGCGGTGACGGCGATCGGGGGTTCCATCGCGGATGGCTGTCAGGCCGGCACTGAACGTCGCAGCGAATTCTACCAAGGCGGGATCTAAAGTGGGGGAATCAGCGCACACGGCGGTGTTGCCGGATTTTGCCTAGCATCTCGCGCGGCGAGTTTACAGCGTTGGGAACCTTATTTCTTACACAACCCTCGTATGTACGGTTTGTTGTATTCTATAGATTTCTCTATAAGGATTTTGATGGTCTGTAAATGATCGTTAGCACCGTGTCCACTTTTAAAGCCAGCCTGTTTGCGTGGTTAATAAAAATCTAGTTTTGGTTGTAGGCGTTTTGTTACGATTTTGGTAAACCATTTATAAAATTGTGCGCATTGTGTATAATATACATTAATGGCTTAGTACCAGTACTTTTGTCAGAGTCTTATATGCTTATGAAACAACTTTTATTTTATTTCGATACTAACAATATTCAACTGTTGAGAAAGTATGACGTTGATCTCAGTGCTCTTATGCAATGCTATAATAGCAAAACATTATTTCCAAGTGGTACTAAAATTGTCTAGCTTAGATTTTCTACTTGTCAGACCAGAAAATGTATGGAAAATAAAATGACCGATTGTACGAATTCAGTAAAAGTTTCTAAAAGCATCTTAGCTGAACTCAGCACTGCAAGTTGAGCAGTTATTATTCGAACTATCTTTTCATCTTCACTATTTTGCATGTTTTTAAAGGTTTTTTGCTATTGCGAGTTCTGCTAAGGAAAAGTAAACACTTTTTTATGGCTAAAGCACAGGTGCTGTGGGGTAGTCCCCGTGACCGAAGCAACGCGTGTGTGGAAAAAACGATTCACGTTGATTTTGACACAGGAAATACAGTCCTAGGCAAATCATTCCAAAAAGATGATGTCCTTATAAAAGACTGCTTGAAAAGGATTGTCCGAGAGGTGACAAGCTGAACCTTATACGGAGATGATGTATCAGTGCGACGTATATTATTAGCATGCACTGCTCTGGAAAGAATAAAGCGGGCTACACCCATCGAACACTTTTCATGGAAATACTTGTAAAACAGATTTAAGTCGCCAACTGTTTATTGATATTCCAAGGTATCAAGGTTTCTGGGTTTCCAACTAGGCGAAGAGTTTTTCTATGACTAGAATACAACAAATCCAGTGTATCTTTGAGCAGAGCCTGAAACATGGGAGCAAAATTCCATCTTTGGTCAAATTTGGGCTTTGTACAGAGTCCAAAACAATCAGCCTCACGTTAGAAACATTGCAGGGTGTAAAATAGTCAGTCACTTGAATTACCTCGTCTCAGTCATAACAAACAACGGCAGATGTGAGAATGAAATACGCAGACGTCTTGCTATGGCCAGAACAGCGACCGCCAAGCTAATAAAAATATGGAGAGACAGTGACTTGACGCTGAATACCAAATTACGACTTATCAACCCACTAATATTCCCAATTGCTACATATGCAGCCGAACCCAGGATCATCAAAAAAAAAATGACAAGAAACAAATCAGCACATTTGAAATCTGGGTTGTATACCCAGATGCTCCGGATACTCTGGACAGCGCACCGCACAAATGCTTCCATCCTACATGAGCTCAACATCAAAACAAGACTGAGTACTATAGACAATAGAAACATACTAAAATACTTTGGTCACATAACAAGAGGAAGGGACACAGTAGAGCGGTTGATTGTGGAAGGTAATGTCGAAGGCAAAAGACCGAGAGGACGGTCTTCCATATGGTGATCGGACCATGTTAAAACAAAAACTCGCCTCATATTCTTGGAAGCATCACATCAAGTCCAAGACCGAGAAAGATGGGCTAAAATAGTGGCACAATACCACGTCCTTACGTAAGAGGACAGAATTAACGGTTATAAAGTGTAAAGCTTTCTATTTCAAAATCATAGTCCCAACTTTTGAGAAGCTCTCTTTGCTATGCATGCAACATTTTCATGCCATGACATACTTGCTTCCAAGTTCATACCCAGCAAATTGAGTTGCGATGCTAGAGAAATGGAGTATCCCATAATTATGTCGGCTTAAGCAACGTTAAGTTTATTAGAAAAAATTGCCTCCTGGTTTTCTGTACAGTTAAATTCTACTTGGTTACTGTCACCTCAAGACCTGGAAGCAAGTCTTCCAGGTCTTTGTTACGTTGAATTACATCTTGCTGTGTGCGGATATTTCTATAAACAGCCGATGTTCGAGCGTTCAAAGTAAATGAAGAAATAAGTGTACTGTCAGCTAAAAAGCTTGAGATCATTACTGTAAAGGCAGGCATTATAAGGGTTGCTTCAGTGAGCTCCTCTAGGTCGGTTTTGACAGTGAGTGTACCGTACCGACTCACACTGGGGCTTTCGGAGTTGGTTTCATATAGAAAAAAATTGTTATGATACATACTAAAAGGATGGTTGCCTAATAACCCTATTAAAAGAAACAAATAATAATTTGTACTTGTTTAGCGCTCTCTATTCAGGGTGTCATACATAAAAGTTAAAAACTGGAACTAATAGTACAGTTAGATATCTGCCGCTTAGAAAACCGCATCTTATTTGCCGTAATGCTTTTTAAAAGTGGATTTACCACTATAACGTATGTACTCTGAAAATTCTGTCCTTGAAAAAATATCTCGTTTAGTAAACATTACGAGTATTTAATCCTTCTTAATCTAAGTAGTCATTTCTATAGAAAGTAAACACATTTTTAAACTTTAGGTGTAAAAGGTTTTGTGCTTCTCGGTATTTCAACTTTGACCTTTCCGTTAAATCGTTATTTTGTTTAAACTTTATTCCAAAAGCAAAGCAAGAATCTACACTTTATCGCTTAATATAGAGCTCTAAAGATGGTATTATAGTGGAGTTTTTCAATAGTATTGATATCTGGGGACCGCCTAACCGGTACACCAATAAATTCATAAACCCTACGTGTTCTACAGAGACTCGTTTTGTACGTCATATTACTGGCTCGAGTATCTGACAATTTGATCACCAATATAATTCACAAAGAAAGAGGGTTTCTTGGTCTTGTTGGGTACAGTCAGGTTGCGATTTGAAATATTTGTAAACAGTTGTACGAGTTTTAACAGCCAGAAATATTTTATTCTTTGAAACTTAATGTGTATTTCAAATAATAGTTCCGTAGCAAATTCGTCAAGTCTTGAAGTAAATAAAATGATTTAAAATGTTGTTAATTTGGTCTATATTCGAAGTAATCAATATGACCATTAGCGATTTTTCATATTTTCGGGTTTGGCATTTTTTTTAATTGGGATTGAAAAAAAAAATTATCATAAATGAAGAGATCATATGTAAGTTTTATAATAAAACTATTTTTATTTTTCCGTTATAATTAAAAAATTTTATCAAATTCAAAATAAAATTTTGACCTTAGTACCGATGACGTGCCGAAAGTTCCCGAAAAAAAAACCCAAGCCCGTGTCCGTCACAATGTTTATTTCTCCTTAACATCACAGCGGCGTTAGTAAATTTTATCACCAAGACTACCTGCGCCCTTAATACAACAGGTAAATTCCACACTAACCTTATAAGGGTGCTTAAATCTTACAGGTAATTTCCACACCAAGCAAATATAATTATGCTTTATTCATCTAAATAAAATTGGACGGATTTCTTTTAAATCAGTTTTTATTGAAAATATATTTATATTTATTAAAATATATGTTTTTATTTCATAGTAGAATATTATTGATAAAACATGAAGTTTTTGCTAAATACATAAAATACAATTGGACAAATTTCCTTACATATACTAGATAATGCTACAAACCTATACATATATATTTATATATATTTACAAAACAGGTTGAGAGAAATAGGAGACACATTTTAAAAAATGGAAACGATTAATATTTCCTAATTGTCTTTGTTCATAATGATTTTTTAAATGTTTTAATTTTTGATTATTATGATTATTACTTATTATATACGTTAATCTGAAATTCTTTCAGCCTATCGATAAAAGTATACAGAGACGGATGTGTAGAATAAAAAGAATTATTTAGATGGGAATGGAAGGACTCACAACAGTTAGTCGTTCGAGTTAAAGATGGACTCGATTCTGCCCATATTTCAACTGGAAAATCGGCTCCTTCCTCTATATACGTTTCTAGTAGGTAATCACAAAATTTATTTGAACGTTCATCCTCAGGTTTTAGAGAATATAAATCGTATGCAAAACTGTCACCTAATTCTTGGGGTGCTAAATAGGACAAGCCAAAACAATACTTTAACCAACGACCAATTTCAGAATTTTTGTCGCAATATTCTTTAGCTAGACCTAGATTCTGTATCTTGCGAAACCAAGATTGGTGTAAATGAAATCTACATCCTAACACTTTAGGATTTGGCCAAACTTCAGATACTGCCTTATGAATAGATTTTTCGAAGTCAATAGTAATTTCGTCTGGATTGAAATACAGTGTATCTGTTGAATATATCTTACATTTTAATAATGTGAACAGGTTTTTGTACGTTTCAGCTCTCTTATCACGCAATAAGCAAAATAATAATGGAATGTAATGACCGTTTGCAAAACCATGCACTGTAAATAACTGTGTAAAATATTTAGTGCAGTATGAAAAGGTGCCGTCCATATATGTTATATATTGGATATTTTACACAACATATTGATATTTTTAGTGCAAGAAAAAACAATAATGCCACTTTCGAGTTCATTGATATATAGAAAATTCTCACCCTTGCTAGTTTTGATTTCAAATGTCTCTAAAACACTATGCACCTCCTCAGCACTTCTTGGATTACATCCTGGCAAAAATTTTCGTCTATGGTTATAAATGCTTTTTCTAATATATTCGACATCTTTTTCTGTTACTGTTTCAGGCAGCGTGTTTTGTAGTTGTTGTCGGATAATTTTAGATGGCCTTTCACTCATATGCTCTCCGGCTTTTCTTTTGCAGGAATTACTAATTATTTGCCGATTCAGCTTCTGGGTGTCGGCTTCGTGTGTATGGAGTCCTTCACTTGTGGTAACTAAATTCTCGGGCCCAACGGTGAAGACTTTTGATTTGCAATCTTTTTTGAACATCTCCAAAATGTTTCTCCACATTTTAGCACATTTCGTCGAAAGTAAGTGTAGTAATTCACACATAACATGTCCTTTCCTCGATTACTTTTTATTAACTTTGCTTCCATATTAGCAACATTTTAAAAAATATACGCACAACCAAGTAATAATCACAAATTAATAATATGAACTAAACTGATATGTAGAAGGGTTTAATAATGATTTAATTGAATAGGCCGGTGCGTACCACCACTCATTTATCAACCCTTATCCTCTACCTGAAAGTACTCGGTGTGGAATTTACTTCTGCAATTACAATCCTTTAAATATGTCTAGGTCATAAACGGATTAGTGGTGTGGAAATTACCTGCGCCCCATCACAGACAGCTGATAGGAGTGTTTTAGTTTGCAATAAATTTATTCTTGTTACTATCATCAGCGTATTGACAAATTTATTGAAAATCTAATCTAAAAAGTTATTGTACCTATTTCGTATCATTTTATACGAATACTACAAAAACAACTCCCGAAAAAATGTTTTTAAATGTGCTACAATATGTTAAGATCGAAATCAATGGTTCGAAGCAGTACGACGTATTAATCCTAAAACATCAATTTTTTTCTGTTGTACAGATTACTTCGATGTACGTGTTCTAATATAATAATGTATTTAATAATCATTCATATCAGAATATAAATATAATACATAGAGTTTGATCACAGAAACTTTTAAAGAGACTAACTTCAAATTAGAACCAACAAAAATCTTGATGATACAAAAGTTTCAATAAATAATTTTGAATGATTTAATAATAAATTTGTATACTGTTATTGAATGATTCTTGTTTTATTTAGTGTCCCAAAATGTATATATCCAAATAGGTTATACACCGAACCAAATGGACAGCGTAAATTTTCACACATTACTGACTTAAATTAGTAACCAACAATATTTTTTTTTTGCACTAAACTTCAGTAGCTTTGACAGTATATACACAGGTAGAAGCTGTTGACAGTATTTACCTGAAAACACTTTAACATAATGACGTCACAAACATGGCAGTCAATCGTGACGCTCTCGTAGTTACGTGATTTTTTTTTTAAGATTTAATTTAATTAAAATTAATTGGAAAAAAAATTTTAAAAGTTTGTCGCATCGCTATACAGGCATATAGAAAAAATTCTATTTTTTAATGAGCCACGTGTTTCTTTAAGTATTTTTTTATGCTGAGTTCAAAAAAAATCATAGAAAAAGACGTCCACCGTGAGTTTTTTTCAGAAAACATACTTAAATTTGCCAAAAATCCATTTTAATAAATAAAATGTAAAACTGTACAATAATTAAAATTATGGAATGGAATTATTTCGGATATCTTTAAATGTTCTGAAACTATATTTATCACAAAAACTTAAAAATATTATGTTTTAGTGTCCATGTTCAACAAAAAACAAGCACCACCTTTACCTACGCTACGTAGCAAAATGCTGTTTAAAATAAATTTGTGCAATCGCTAAATTAAAAAATTGTTTTCAATTTTTATTAATATCGAAAAAAACACTCTCTCGCTCAGTCACTTACTCACTCACACACTTACTCATTCACTCACTTCTACATTTACACACTCGTTCGCTCGCTCACTCACTCAATCACTTACTCACTCGCTCGCCCACTCACTCACTACCTCACTCATCCACCCACGTTCCTCCATATTCACTCAATCAATCTACCCACAAAATTGACTTCTAAAACTATCAAGGGATATACATTAGACTGCATTTTGCAACCTTTTGTTCCCAAATAGTAAACGGATATTTTTTTTCATCACCAAATACTATTCCTCATGTTTTGATATCAAATACGAATTTGAAACCTAAAAAATGATAGTTAAATGATATTTTGGTTCAAAAAGAAAAATTCTTGTTTAGCTGTTGTATTTATTTACTTAAAAAAGCATTTTACCAAACTTATAGCACAGAACATTTAAAGATGTCCGAAATAATAGTTTTATTCCATAATTTTAATGATCTTTTAGTTTTACATTTTATTTATTAAAATGGATTTTTGGCAACTTTAAGTATGTTTGCTGAAAAAAGCCTTGCTCTAGATGTCTTTTTTTATGATTTTTTTGGACTCAGCATAAAAAAATACTTAAGAAAATACGTGTCTTACTTACAGAGAATTTTTTTATTTTGTATATCTGTGATATTACTTATGATAAAGTTTTAAAATAAAGTAAAAAAATCAATTATTTTTTTATTCAAAAACTCAATTACATTGGACGAATTTATTAGAAAAATATTTTATTAAATTGGTTCTTAGCTGGAGAGGTCTATTTTCGGTAATGAAAGATATCACAATTTACAAAAAAGCTTTCTATTTGCTAGTTCATATTCAGGAATTGACAAACTTGGTGATGATAATCAAGTAGAATTTAAGGCTACAAAAACTCGGCGCCGGTTTTTTTCTAAAAAAGTTAACGCTGCTGGACCCGACGTAGCTATGTAGGGACACTCCGTTCCTTTAGTATCGTTACTCAATTTGACGGGCCTTAATTTGAGAGCAAATATGTCTTGGCATGAACATGTTGCGTGCATAGCAAAAGGAGCTTCTCAAAAGATGGAAATATTATTTCAAACTGGAAGGCCTTGCACTCCATAACAAAAGTTAATATTGAGAGCTAAATTCGACCAATGATGGAATACTGCTCCGATGTCTGCGGCTCTGCCCCTAAACATGCACCGTATTTATTGGATTCTATTCAGAAGAGAGCTTCTCGCCTGATTAGAGACCCAAACACGCCGATCCTGTAATGCTTTAGGGATTACTCTGCAGCTGTCAGAATATATAACTTTACAAAAGTATGAATCAGACAAAAAACCATTGTTGGTACACATAGACAGAAGTGGTTAGAAACATCCCAGTAATTTCTTATTTACTGTCCAACGTCAACAGGTGAAGTAAGTAGATTTGCTAAAACTTCTGCAGAATCTGAGGATGTACAAAAAAAGGAATATGGAGAAAGCAGCACTTACCTAGCAGCTTCAACTTACACTGCCCGAATGAAGTTAAGATCTGCCGGATAAGTGGAAGCATTTAAATTGTTAAAAGAAATGACTATGACCACATTTACAAGACCTTCAAAATATAGGAAATTACTGCAGAAGAGGGAGTTTTCGGCTTGCACGAATTTAATGATGATGTTATTTTTTTCATTTATATATAGTCAAAAATATGATTGGTTATATGAATGGGGAGAGGGGCTTAAGGTGTTGCTTCGTACCTACCATATTACACATCTTTTTTAGAGTCAAATAATTTAATCTATTATTTTCAGTTAATTATAGTCAAATATACGAATAATTCCGTATTTCTTGCGGTGCCTTGTGAGGTCATTTTCAAGGTTTCCAACGTCAAGAATTCTGAAAACTTGTCATTTTACGTATATATATATATATATATATATATATATATATATATATATATATATATATATATATATATATATATATATATATGAATACTAAATATTTTCAATTTCAAAGTCAATTTTACAAGCTAATCGAAGGTTGTGCTATGAGTTCTTCATTTCATCAGTCATTTCTCAGCTAGTAATGGAATAGAACAAGTTATTAAAAAACTAAATGTTAACATTATATTTTTCAATAGGTTCGTAGATGATTATTTATTAGTATCACAAATTGAAAAAATTACCGAAATTCTCTACATTTTAATAGCTCCTACAAAAAATTACAATTTACATTGAAAGACCTGGCTCTTATCAGAAAATAAGAAAAAAATCCTCACAGAGTAGTAGGCTAATCATGTAATGTCCCAGTAAATCAGCGTTATAATGAGTCTAACACACCGAGCAATAAAATTGACTTCCCCCCAACTAAGACCAGCCGCATTAAAAAAAGTAAAAACGGTCACAAAACAATTTTAAAGAGAATGACGTCAATCGAACAATCAAAAAGAGAATGTATAAGTTTCATAATAACTCAAAAAATAACACCAAAAAGAGTAAACAAAACACCGATAAATTTTTACCACTTTCGTATGCAAATAACGTTTTTGAAAAGCTGAAATTGGTCTTAAAAGAATATAACTTTGTAGTCTGCCATAAAACTCAAACTAAATTCATTATTTACAAACTTAAAGAGACAATAAGTGAATGATGAATGAATCAAATGTTGTGTATGCAATATTTTGCGCGAATGTCCTAAAAAATATATTGGAACGACTTGTCAGTTACTAAAAACAGACTGAATGGACCCAAATATACTAGGAATGCTTCCACGGCCCTCAGTAAACATGAATTAGAACAAAAACACAACTTTAAATTTAATGAAACCAAGATCCTCTGCGAAGACTGAAATTATGCCTAACTACAAATCAGATGATTGTAATAAAAAAAAAGATAAAGACACTGCGAATGATAAGACTGACATAAGAGGAATCAGTCACATATACACAAATTTAATTAAATAATAAAGTAAATATGGTGGCTTAAATACCCCCTTAATAATACAGATTGTTGTATATACGAGTACTTAATAATAATAACAGTTTATTTTGTAAATACACCCATTACACAGGGGAACAGCTGTTTTGGTGTCGAGGTTTTTTGAGCTGATTCTATATCAATTTGATGTCCTGAATTCAAATAACGTATTCATTTGTACCTAGGAGCTCAAATTTTTAAGATATACAATTTTAGAGAAATATAAGTTACATTATTGTAACTCAAATCCGTAAGTGTAGTAAACAAAAGTAGATACGAAATTTTTATTTTAGTTATACAAAATACAATATTATGTCATACTTACAAACAAAAAAAAAAACATTGAAGAAATGAAATAGTCACTCAACACTTGGAAAGCTTCTTTTCCGCGACATTCTTGAATGTTTTTTTAAACAGTCCCTTTTTAAACTCCAGCAGTAATCTGCCATCATGTGCATGTCCCATCTTCCTTGGTAGCGGTCCTCCATAACTTTAATATCTTGGTGAAATCTTTCACCTTGTTCCTCACTCATGTCTCCTAAATTTTCTGGAAAACGGTCTAAGTGGCTGTGTAAATAGTGTATTTTAATACTCATATTGCACCCTAAGGATTTGAAACTATTAAGCATCTTGTTAACCATTTCAACATAGTTTTGAGCTTTATGTTTGCCTAGAAAATTTTCTACAACTGCAACAAATGCTGTCCAAGCTTCTCGTTCAACTTGATTCATTGAATTTATGAAGGCAGGATCCTTAATTAATTGTCTTATTTGTGGGCCGTCAAATATCCCTGCTTTGAGTTTTTCTGTGTTCAACTGGTGCATTTTTACCCCTATATATGCAAAACAAGACCCATTCTTATCAAGAGCCTTTACAAATTGCTTCATTAAGCCCAACTTTATATGTAACGGAGGAAGTATGATTTTTTCTCTTTCAACCAAAGCGTCGTTAATGACATTCTTTTCCCCAACGTCCATGTTTTCTCTCTGAGGCCAATCTTTTCTAATCCAGTGGTGTGTGGTGTTTTTTTTGTCCCTACTATCCCAGAGGCACAAGAAACACGGATATTTCGTGTAACCACTTTGCTGCCCAAGAAGAAAGTTTACCATTTTTAAGTCTACACAAATCATCCATTGATGTTCGTAATACTTTATCTTCTGCAAGACCAAAGCTATGGTATTATATTCTTCTTTCAGTTTCGTTGAGTGAGCTAGTGGTATTGAACCATATTTATTCCCATTATGTAGAAGGACACATTTTAAACTTCGCTTTGAACTGTCAATAAATAGGCGCCAATCATCTGGAATATATTCAGAAAGTCCCATTTCTTTCATGAGTCCCCTAATTTCGTGACAAAATACAAGATTGTCTTCTTGAGAAAGGAATGGTAGCAGATCTTTTTCTCTTGTACGGTAAAAGGTAATTTTGGTTCCTTGTTCCAGTAAGTTTTTGTCGTTTAACCTAGAAGCCAGTACTTCAGAAGCTTTTTTCGATAAATTGAGATCCCTGGTGAGATCATTTAATTCATTTTGATTGAAGCATTGAGAAACTGATGACGTCCCCTCATAGTCACTGTTACTTTCATTAGCATCAGAACTTTTATTAGCATCAGAAGTGCGATCAGAGGGAAAATATTCGTCATCAGAGATATGTGGTAGCTGATGAAATGTTGGAATCGGTATTTCATCTGAGTGCGGGATAGGGCGTATTGCCGAGTCTAAATTGGGATAAGTCCACTTACTGCGGTTATTTCGATTGATTCCATTAGTATTTACTAAACAGAAATAAGAATCATTGAAGTGGAACCATTGGTACGCCGAATTTTAGACATTTTCTTTTCCCGGTAGTCCACTGCCGTAAATGCTCTGTACAAGTTTTACATACGAGATGCGGGGCCCACGTTTTGTCCTGATCACCAAGCTTAACTCCAAAGTATCCAAGATACGCTCGCTTTACAAAGTCAGTAATAGTTTGTCTGTTTTGTTGAAACATGTATTCTCCGCATATATAGCAAAACACATCAGGTTGATTTACACAACTTCTTCTTGAACTGGAACCTGAACTCATTTTAATTCTGTTCAATAACACAAAAACACTCTTTTCTTAACACAAAATAACACGCCGAATTCGATCTACTCTCATTAGTAAGAACGCACAAACTGACGAGACTTACCCGAGTTAGGTGATTAAAAGGGTCAGTTCAGGTACCTGATAGGCAATGGTTCCACTATTTATATATTTACCTGGAATTTACTTAATTACAGACTGACAATAAAACCATTGTACCTACATTAATGAATATATAATAATTTTAGAACTCTCATAAATGAATATACTGAATAAAAACCACATTGGTAGATAAGTTGATGTATCTAAAAAAGTAGAGCTGATAGAGAAAAACGGATTGCATGTATAGATTTAGCGTCCCAAATATAGTTAAAATCAGCTCTAAAATCCCAGGCACCAAAACAAAAATATTTTTTTGTTGCCCTGTGTTATACATAGAAAAAATCTATAAAGAGGTGCGATACACGATGTGTCGATAAGAAATATGAAATTTAAAATTCACTAACATACCAATAGTTGACTTTCAAGGTATGTACTTTTGAGTGTTTTATATTATATTATTTTGCTTTATATGTAAATATTTGAAATATTTGAGTATTTGTGTAGTACTCATTTTTTTAAGTTTTAACCATACCCAATTTGACAATGTGTTTTCTAATTTTCGAATGAATTACAAAAAAGGAATAAAAAATTTTTTATGAAAATGCCTGAAAAAAGTAAGGCCAAACGTCAATAAACAACCAGCAGTGTATTTTTTTCAAAAGAACTTAATTACCTAAGAAAAAACAACCAGTTTATAAACTCTTTATTGATTCCAAATCCATCATACAGTATATGAACAATGTCACAAAAATCCCCGTAGGGTGAGGAACTTATCAAAAGCCGTACGGGCATACATTTCTAAATAACTAACCAAAAACTTACAATGTAGCACTTACTCTAAGACTACAGCTATATCCAGTTACATTATTACGTTATTATCTTTGTACGAGCTTATTCATATTTTTATTAACAAACAAAAATAATTATAAAGATATGTTCAAACTGACATAGTATGTGTCTTTCCAATTTTTAGTTATTAATTCACTTTAAAAACCTTTTATCTGCATCGTCATAGAATTCTTTCATTTCATAAAAAGACATACTTACTAGATAATTAGTATTATACTTTAGTATTGCCTTAGAAAGACTTCTAAAAGATTCAGGGAAGAAGTTATAAATACAAAACATGGAATACTTTACGTTTTTTTGAATATATGAAAAGTTACATTTATCTGCTATCAAATTTTGCTGATGTCGAGTATCATAGCTGTGCTTACCATCACTTTCCGCAAATAGATCTTTATTGTTACAAATAAACATAACGGACTCAAGAATATATAATCCTAATACAGTTAACAGCCTTAGAGTAATAAAAATATTTCTACAACTATCTCTTGTTTTCAACTGAAATATATTTCTTAAGCACCGTTTTTGTAGTAACTATATTCGCCCAATATCACATGACCTCCTCCAAAATGTCAGATCGTACATAATTTTGGATACCACGTAAGCATGGTAGACAGTGATTGCTGTAGTCACGCCCACACTCTCCGACACAACCTTCATAGCAAAACTAAATCTAGCGATGCTCAGTGCAACACCCTCCACATGAGCCCTCCAATCCAATCTCCTGTCTACACGGACCCCCAAAAATAACACCTCCTCCGATGATTTTACCTCATTATTTAGATATTGGAATTGACAACGACCTTCACTGCGATTGCAAAAATATACCATTTGTGTTTTGATAACATTCAAAGAAAGGTCATTTCCTATAAAATAGTTCTGCAAAAGATCTAGTATATTTACTGATTTGGTTCAGGTTAGTTCAGGATTCGTTTCTGAAAATATCAAAGTTGTGTCATCGGCATAGAGTACCATATGTTCAGGCGATAATCCCGGGAGCTCATTGGTATATACTACATACAAAAAAGGTCCCAAAGTAGAGCCCTGTGGCACACCCCGCTTAATTAAAACTTTATGCGATATTATAAGATTACCATACTCGTTTCGCTCAACTACTAGCTGAGTCCTATTACTCAGATAGCACTTAATTAGATTCGATGCAACACCTCTTATGCCATATAGTTCCAACTTCGTGCACAATTTTTGCTGATTGACACAATCAAAAGCCTTAGAAAGGTCTATACACATTGCTAGTGTTTCATTTTTTCCATTCATAGAACGTAGAACCCTCTCAAGAGCTTGATATAAGGCACGTATCTTAGATTTAGATATATATATATATATATATATATATATATATATATATATATATATATATATATATATATATATATATATATATATATATATATATATATACGGTTATTTATTTATATATGCATAAAGACAAGAAAATATTTAAATCGGCTTTAGCAGTCTCCTCTTGGCTTCTGCAGTAATAGTACGGGACGTCCAAAGTTAGAGACTACCTGGACGTTCTACCTATGAATCACCAAACTAAAACAAGCATGTTTCGCTTCATATCAGAGCTCTTCAGCGAACCCAAGTGAAGAGGCAAATCGCCAGTACCACCAGAAGAGATTTAAAAGACATACACCCAAGAGTGTCAATATGAGAGGTGGAGTACTATAGAAATTTCTATACTGGAGTCAGCAGTGTTCCCGATATGTATCTTTTCTTCATATTTTTCTTCGAAGTTAAGTATTTACTTTAAATCAACACCGAATCATTTAGTTTTCTTAGCGGTGTCGCACAGAATTGTAGTAAGGTAACTTTCTATGTAGGACAGGGTTTTAATTTACTCGACTCTTTCCTATTTGTCCTTATCGTACCATTTTAAATAAATTATTGATCTGTCTGTTGAAAGTAGGATAAATAAACATTAAAACGGAATTATTTTTCTTGTTGGGGGAATTGAGATACTCAACGAAAAAAAATAATAAAAATTTTCTGTTTAAATTAATCTTACCAATTTCAACTCAATGAGTATATCTTGAATTCACTTTCTTTAGTGGTTATTTTTCCCAGATTGCTTTAATATTAGCTGGCTCAATTTAAACGCTGTAACTTGTAATACACCAGGTTTAAAAGTTGCTAATTGAATATATAAAATTAAAATGAAAATTAATTAGCTTAGTTTTACATACATATATATTTAATAAAATCATATTTAAAATCAATATTTTGAAAGTATTTTAAATTTCAATGCAACATTAACCGGGTTTTGGTTCAAAAATTAATATTAACGTAAACAATTTATGCAAAACTAATTTTATATGGATGTCAAATTAAGCTTATTATAATTTGTTTCTAAAAACGCCATTATTTTACTAACCACAGGCGTTCATTTTAATGTTAGGTACGTCACATTATTAATTATGTCTGGTATTTATTACGTTTTTGTTTGATAATAATCGTGTGAACTCACGAAATGTTGCATTAATTGGGTTTTTCACTAAACTTTTGTGTCAATGTATTGTAGTAGAAATATATATATATATATATATATATATATATATATATATATATATATATATATATATATATATATATATATATACATATATATAATAAATAAATGTAGATTTAGTCATGTGTTGATATCGTTGATATCGTTGGACGTGGTCTCCTTATTTACCAACATTCCTGTTGATCTGGTTTTAAAAATCCTTGAAGACAAGTGGTTGTTGATTGAAGCGCACACTACGTTGTCAAGTAACAATTTCATTAGACTCATAAGATTCATTTTTGAACACACATATTTCGGGTTCAACAATAAATTCTACAAATAAATATTTGGAACCCCAATGGGATCTCCAATAAGTCCCGTGTTAGCCAACATAGTTGTAGATCAGTTGCTTGATGTGGTATTGACACAACTTCAGTTTGATGTCCCATTCATTTATAAATACGTGGACGATAACATTTGTTCGGTACCTGCGGATTGTGCTAAAAAAATGTTAGATACTTTTAACTCTTTCAACAGTCATTTGCAATTTACCATCGAGCATGAGAATAATGGTAGTATCCCTTTTTTGGATACACAGATCATTAGAACTGATAACACTGGCAACAAAAAAAAAAGAAAATTGCTTGTTTCCTGTGATTTTTTTTTTTGTTTCTATCTCAAATTGACGCGTATTTTTTAAATATGGCAACAGTTTTTCTCTAACAACTTTTGTTTTTGAGTTATAGCTAACTACCCTCATTTACTATTTTTACTTAGATTTTCGTTTTTTTATTGGACAATAAAATATATTTTGTTGTTGTTTTAGATATGGTTTCATTAAGAAGATGTTGTGTGTTTAATCCCGATTGTTTTTGCTATATTTGTGGTGAATATATATTTGCAAAATATCGAAAACCTATATCGGACTTTGTGAAAAACTGCGTATCATCAATACTTTAAAATAAAATTGTGTAATCAGGACAAGCCATGGGTTCCTCATATTGTATGCCAGAAATGTGTGGTATGTCTACGGTTATGGTCCAGTAGAAAAAGAGATGCAATAATGTTCGTAACACCCATGATTTGGCGAGAACCTCGAAACCATCATGACGATTGCTACTTCTGCGTTGTGAAAATAAACGGAATTAACCCTGAAAATCGAAGTAAGTGGTCATATCCTAACTTATCTTCTGCTCAACGACCTCAATTAAAATCACAAGAGGTACAACCCAGAACATCTAAATCTTCTGATGATCCAAATCTCTGTGAACCCGAACGAAATACATCAAGCGAAGACTCTGATTCAGACTACAAATGTAGCCTTTCAGAACCTCAACCATTTAATCAGAAAGAACTAAATGACTTAGTAAGAGATCTGAACTTACCAAAAGAAGCTTCTGAAATTTTAGCATCTGGTTTAAAAGAAAAAAATTTGCTTACTCCGGAAATCAACATTACATTTTATCGTACCCGAGAAAAAAATCTGTTACCGTATTTTTCTCAAGAGAAGGATTTAGTTTTTTGTAATGATGTTGGTGGTATTTTGCAGCAGATGGGATTAAAACAGTACCAACCTAGTGATTGGCGTCTTTTCATAGACAGCAGCAAAAGAAGTTTAAAGTGTGTTTTGCTTCATAACGGTAACAAGTACGGACCTATACCTATTGCACATTCGACGACTTTAAAAAAAGAATACGTAAATGTTTCTAAGGTTATGGAAAAAATTAAGTATCAAGAACACAAATGGGTCATTTGTGTTGATTTGAAAATGGTTAACTTTCTTTTAGGTCAACAAGGGGGGTACACAAAGTTCCTTTGTTTCATGTGTCTCTGGGATAGTCGTGACAAACAACACCATTGGTCACAAAAAGGGCCAGTGCGGGAAGAGCTAAAAGTTGGTACAAAAAATGTTATAAACGTGCCTTTAGTTAGCCGAGATCGCATCATACTTCCACCACTTCATATTAAACTCGGCATAATGAAACAGTTTGTGAAGGCGCTTGACAAAAGTGGCGAATGTTTTAATTTTCTTTCACGCAAGTTTCCAGGATTAAGTTCAGAAAAATTGAAAGCTAGTATTTTTGATGGGCCACAGATTAGGCAACTCGTGAAAGATCCTAATTTTGTCAAATCAATGACTGAAGTCGAATCCAAAGCTTGGAATTCATTTGTTTTGGTTATGAGTAGCTTCCTAGGTAAAAAGAAATCTGACGACCATGTCGAGATTGTTGAGTGCATGCTATCGAACTTGCAAGAGCTAGGGTGCAACATGAGCATAAAAATCCACTTCCTGCACTCGCATTTAGACCGATTTCCACAAAATCTGGGTGATTTTAGTGAGGAGCAGGGTGAAAGATTTCATTAGGATCTTCGGAAAATGGAAGAGCGTTATCAGGCGCGGTGAGACTCGCATATGATGGCAGACTACTGCTGAAGTTTGCAATGAGATCTACCTAAAGTCGTTCATTCAAGGAAATCTTATAAAAGATCATTTGCTAGTGTTCAATAGAAATTTTGTTAACATAATGTATTATTTTTTTGTATTTTTTTGGCAAAATAATAAAACTGTATATTTCAAAAGGTAAAGCTGTTAGCAATCTCCCAGTATTTTTTTCATAGTCAGGGCCATAGAAATACCCAATAACAGAAAAAAAAATAAAGGAAACAAGACTTGTGTTGACCAGTGTAATCATGTGTTAATTTTGAATTGGTATCAAAAACTAACAGCTTCCAACAGGTTTATTAGTTATTTTTCAAATCACCCTATGCACCAAAAATATAATAGCGTGATAGCAATGAAGAACAGAATAACACGAGAGCCACGAGGGTTACCTGTCTGCCAATCTGACCAAATTATATAATATTTTTTTCAACAATGGGTATCCAAAAGATATTTTGAAAAAATTCATTAACAATTCTAATAATTTTGATGGCCCTACAGAGGAAACATTCTCAATGTTCTCAGATATAAGAAGTTGCCGTTTGTGAGCTGATTAACAGATTCAGTGGTTTCCATCTTGAAAGATTTCCCACACGTTAAAATAGTTAAATATAACAGTCTCAGTAGCCATACTTTATTTGCCCAACTCAAACAGAAACCCACTCTACTTTATAACACCAATGTAGTTTACAAGTTGTCCTGTTGGGGTTGTGTTTCATGTTATATCGGACAGATATCGCAGTGGATAAAACAAAGAATAACACAACACAAAAGCGACTGTCGAATAAATAAGAGGTCATGTGCCTTAACTGACGATGTTTTAAAAACGGGACAGCAGTTCGATTTTACCAATGTGGAAGTTTTGGAGAGAGTAAATGATCACAAGGATCGGCTTTTTCTTGAAATTTATCACATAAACAAACATAACGACTGTGTTAATTATAAAGCAGATACCAGGAAATTAAGTGTAATATATTGTAATGTTTTAAACTTAAATAAATAAAAAAAAATACCAGTCAATAACTGAATCACCTTGTAAATAACTGAACTGTATTTAATAGATAGTTTTTTGTTTTTTGGTCCGATTTTGGCTTTATAGTCTAGAATAGTTCAATTTTAACTGTTTGTCACTGTACATAAGTATTCTTCTTGTTTCTGCTCATATTATGTGTCTAATGTAGTCGATGTTCTTTTGTTTTTACAAATGTTGTGACCATCTCTTAGTTGGTAAGTTTTTAAAATAATTATTCATATAAAAAAATTTCCTGACACACTGTTTTTTCTAAAAATTATAGTTTCTCCCGATGAAGTTGTGAAGTACAACGAAATATATATATATATATATATATATATATATATATATATATATATATATATATATATATATATATATACATATATATATATATATATATATATATATATATATATATATATATATATATATATATATATATATATATATATATATATATATATATATATATATATATATATATATATATATATATATACATATATATATATATATATATATATATATATATATATATATATATATATATATATATATATATATATATTATATATATATATATATATATATATATATATATATATATATATATATATATATATATATATATATATATATATATATATATATATATATATATATATATATATATATATATATATATATATATATAATATATATATATATATATATATATATATATATATATATATATATATATATATATATATATATATATATATATATATATATATATATATATATATATATATATATATATATATATATTTATTATACATACATATATGTATATATATATATATATATATATATATATATATATATATATATATATATATATATATATACTACCATCAGAAAGTATTTGCCCACCTAGAAAATTCAATGTAACTGCCAAAATTTAATAACTAATTAAACCCTTTTATTATATTAGGTAAATTTAATTGTTCTTAACAAGTGTCCATCATAAATTGTTTAGATGGTGAAATCACAAATTAAAAACCAATTAGAACAAAATTCCAAGTTTTGCATGATAATCGTTTTGAGGCGATTTCTGAGAATTCCAGTTCAAATAAGAACTCATTTCAAGTTTCTAGAAATTATGGCAATTCCTAGTGACATTTTATGATAAAAACTGTGCTATAAATACCATTGCCCTTTTAGAAATTAACCATTCGCATACAGTACTTTGTCGTTGAAACAGGCTCAACTGTTTTGCGAAAACGCCAAAAACGAAAGAAGTTTCCGTTGAAAATCGGGCTCTGATATTTGCGAGACATCAAAATGGTTACTCGAGTCGACAAATCGCGAGTGATATGCGGATGCCACAGGGAACGGTGGACTACGTCGTAAAAAAATTTTCTGCGGGACATGGAATTTTCAACCAAAAAAGTTCAAGGCCTCGAAAAACGACTGCCGCTGAAGACAGAGCTATAACAATATCCAGCCGACGTAATCGCAGCCTAACCGCACCAGAAATTACGCGTCAAGTAAACCTGGAGCGGCCCATCCCCATCAGCGTGACAACCATGAAGAATAGGTTAGATTACACGGGAGAGTTGCAGTGAGGAAACCACTTCTTAGGCAAATGAATAAACATAAACGACTAGAATGGGCTCTAGAACATGAAAATTGGACCTCTGAACAATGAAATTCCGTCCTTCGAAGCGACGAATCTAAATTCGAAATTTTCGGTACAAATCGACGAGTTTACGTGCGGCGGTCAGTTGGAGAGACGATGTTGGAAGTCAGATGCAGTTGCCTACAGTAAAACCTGGTGGAGGTTTAGTAATAGTTTGGGGTTGTTTTGGCAACGGTAAAGTTGGAAAAATCTTTAGGATAGAAGGAATCACGCGAAAAGAAGAGTACAGAGAAATTTTGCTAACTCAAATATATAATAACTCAGGGGAAAGTTATTTTTCAGTATAACAACGACCCTTAACATCCTGCTAAACAAATTAGAGAACTTTTGGACCAATGGAAATCTGATGACGTCTTGGAAGTGATGACTTGGCTTCCACAATCACCCGACTTGAACCGCATCGAATTGCTGTGGGACCATTTGGACAGGTGTGTTCGAAAACTCAACCTACATCAGAAAATCACTTGTGGGAAATTTTACAAGCAGAATGGGTTAAAATAACCGAAGAAACTCTGAAGAAACTACTGGAAAGAATGCCGAAACTCTGTAAAGCGATAATTAAAAATAAAGTAGGTCACATAGTTGAGAAAAATCCTGGAAAATCATGAATATTTTTCTGATTTTCTAAACTGTAAATAAGGTAAAAATGATAATAATTCAAATTTAAAAAAAGAATATTATCTGGGTTTTTGTTGTCTTGGTACTGAAATAACTAGGTGAGCAAATACTTTCTGACGGTAGTGTATATATATATATATATATATATATATATATATATATATATATATATATATATATATATATATATATATATATATCTATACATACATATATATATATATATATATATATATATATATATATATATATATATATATATATATATATATATATACTAGCAGGGCCCGCGGCTCCGCTCGCGTGGACTTGATTCACTACTATCGTCACTGCTTATTCCTTATGTTACCCAACGTAATAAAGTATCTCCCATTATTTCCCCTTATCTCCCAATATTTCTCCTTATCTCCCATTATGTCTACATAATTTCCATTGTCTAGGCTTATCTCTGCTCATCTCCCATTATTTCTCCTTATCTCCCATTATTTCTCCTTATCTCCCATTATCACCAACATCTTATTTCCCATTATCTAGGCTTATCTCGACGTATCTCGCAACATTTCTCCTTATCTCCCATTATTTCTTCTAATCTCCCATTATCTCACCATAACTCCCATTATCTAGACTTATCTTTGCTTATCTCCCATTATTTCTCCTTATCTCCCATTATTTATACTTATCTCCCATTATCTCACCTTATCTCCCATTATCGAGGCTTATTTCAACTTAACTCCCATTATTTCTCCTTATCTCCCATTATTTAACCTTATCTCCCATTATCTAGGCGAATTATATAGAACATATGTATAAATTTATAAAAACACGTAAATCGGATAAGTGGTTCTCGAGTGATAAGCGCACTAACGGACAGACAAACAGACAGACAGAGAGACGTTGCATATTATATATATTATATTCTTTGCTACATGATATTGTTCCATATTTAATGCTTTAGGCAGTGTATTGCAAGAGTACGCGCTAGCGGCAAACTTTATCCGACTTGATTCACTATTATCGTCACTGCTTATTCCTTATGTCACCTAACGTAATAAAATATATCCTATAACCTGGCCAGAGAACATATGTATGTTTAAAAAAAAAGCACGGAAATCGGATAAGTGGTTCTCCAGTGATAAACGCACTAACGAACAGATAGACAGACAGAGAGACGTTACATTTTATATAATTATAGATATTCTTTGCTACATGATATTGTTCCATATTTAATGGTTTAGCATGTTTAAAAAAAAAGCACGTAAATCGGATAAGTGGTTCTCCAGTGATAAGCGCACTAACGAACAGACAGATAGAAATACGTTGCATTTTATATATATTATAGATGTAATAAAATATATATCTATAACCTGGTCAGAGAATATATGTATGAATTTAAAAATTCACGTAAATCGGATAAGTGGTTCTCGAGGGATAAGCACACTAACGGATAAACAGACAGAGATACGTTGCATTTTATACATATTATAGATATAGATTATTATTATTATTATTATATAACCTGGCCAAAGAATATATGTATGAATTTTAAAAAAAGACACGTAAATCGGATAAATGATTCTCGCGTGATAAACGCACTAATGGACAGACAGACAGACCGAGAGACATTCCATTTTATATATATTATAGATTATAGATTATAGATATTCTCTGCTACATAATATTGTTCCATATTTAATGATTTAGGCTGTGCTTGCAATGGAACTCGTTAGCGGCAAACTTTTTTCCGACTTCATTCACTATTTTACGTCACTACTCATTCCTTATGTTACCTATCGTAATAAAATATAAACCTGGCCAGAGAACATATGTATGTTTTAAAAAAAAAATACGTAAATCGGATAAGTGGTTCTCCAGTGATAAGCACACTAACGGACAGACAGACAGACAGAGAGATGTTGCATTTCATATATATCATATATATATATATATATATATATATATATATATATATATATATATATATATATATATATATATATATATATGTATATATATAATCCTAAGTTATGAAACTAGTTGGGGAATTCGGCAAAAGGGGGCAACAGCAGATGTTCATACTATATTCATTTAGCCAATATTTCGGTCCTAGGTTGGGACGTTCATCAGGGCACAAACTGAAAAAGAGATAACGAAGCAACCAATAAAGAAAATTAGGCATGAAGAATTGGTGTTGTTAGGTCAAGTTTCTAATTATTAATTTTAATTATTAATTTTTAATTTGCGATTTTTAATTTCAATCTTACAATTATTAATATGGAACTATTGTAATTTAAAAGTATTATTACTCTAAACAATCATAAATTATTATTATTATTATTATGAAGAAATGACAAAAACAAAATGCGAGTGACTCACATGTAGCATGCAATTCAATCTAACAAGAATGACCATAAATAACAATCGCCATAGCAAAGACCAACACTGAAATAAAACAACCACTATTCACTAAGATATTAATATAAAAACTTACGTAATTTGATTTTTCAGCATCCCTGCTGCCTCATTGATGCGAAACATCCCATATATATATATATATATATATATATATATATATATATATATATATATATATATATATACATACGGAAATGGATTGAAAAGTTCGCGGCCTAGTCAAGAAAACAAAATAAAATACGTACAAAAATATGCTAGCTCTATGCACTTCTTCCACCTGCTTTCCAGAGCTTCCACACCTCTTTGAAAAAAAGATTCCTCAAGGTCTTCAAAATACTGGTTAACTGCAGCTTCGAGGTGTTTTTTTGGGTTTGGAAACAGATGAAAGTCTGAAGGAGAATAAGCAATTCGCAACTACTATCTCGAATTTGAGCCATAGACTAAACAGGCCTGATGGAACTAAACTTTCTTTCTCAGTAATCCCGGACGTTTCTCTTTAATTTCTTGACGTAAACGATGCAAAAGGGTGTAAGTCGAGTTTATTGTTTCGCCTTTCGGAAGGTCCGCCATAACAATAGCTTTAGCATCCCAATAAACTGACGCCATCACTTTTCCAGCCCACAGAATTGCCTTCGCTTTATTTGGGGTCGGTTCACCAGATTTGTCCCACTGCTCGGATTGTTGTTTTGACTCTGGAGTATAGTGGTGAGCCCAGGTTTCGTCCATTGTCACAAACCTATTAAGAAAAACTTGCGGATCAGTCTCAAACGTCTCCAAACAGTCGCGAGAAATCCTAAGTCGAACTCGTTTCCGAGTTCGTTGGCAATGATGTATTGTGTTCGTTAATACAAGATGCCTATAGCCTCTGCAATCTCCCTGATGGTTAATCTACGGTTTTTCAATATGAGATCACACACTTTGTCGATGTTTTCTTCAGTCGTAGACGTCGTGGGCCGGCCAGAGCTTGAGGCATTTTCGATGCTCTCTCATCCACGTTTAAATTCTGCAACCCATTTTTGGCAGTGGTATATGATGGAGCAGATTCCCCTAGTGTTGTTTTCATATCATCGTGAATCTCCTTTGGTGTTGATCTTTTTTAAACAGGTACTTGATGACCGCACATTGGTCAATTTTTTCCATGTTTCTAAAAACGCTACACTTGGTCTCACTAAACTCGTTCTAACCTAAAAACCACAAATTCTACAGCGACAAAATTTTACATTGTGGCAACCAAAAAAAGTATGAACATATTGAGGGTACTAAAATAAAAACATTATAATTATTTTTTGGTGAAGCAGCGAATTTTCAATCCATCCTCGTATATATATATATATATATATATATATATATATATATATATATATATATATATATATAGAAAAAGAAAGATCAGTAAAAGAACTTACTGGTAACAACCAAAGCGGGGTTTAACTTAGAAATAGCCCTTAGGATTACAGGATTTTCTGGAGATGTGGTACATAAAAAATTGCCTTAATAGTCTTAACCACAGAAAAGACGTCGAAGGCTTAAGCTCGATATACACATATTTATTGTCTCAAGAACATACTAAGAAATAAGAACTGTTTACACCAGAATTTTTTTGAATTTTGTGGCTCCATAAATCTGTTGGTATAATAAACAACCTTAAGTCTGCTTTAAAAAGGTTTTTAATCAATACACATATATGTCTTGGTTTTGACAGCAGTGATATTTTATATAAATTAAAAATCACTAAAATTAAAAAGATTTTGCTTGGACTTCAAAATCGCTGAATCACGTTTTGTTCCCTAATTTTAATTGTAATAATTTTAAGGTTTTAATATTGCCTAATTATGATTCTCTTATATTCTAACAATTGAAGAAATAAAGTTGTAACCTATAGTGTGGATTTATACGTATAAAAATAAGTTCTACATAAATATTTGTTTCAACTCATGTGTTAACACTTCATTTTCTGCAACTGATATAGTTCGGATTCTCATTCACCAGAGAACTACCTGTAAATATTCAGTAAGTACTCTTTTAAGCTAACAACTCAGATTATAAAAAAAAAAAAAAAATTATGGTAGTATTTCCTAGTATGTTGAAATTATGGTATAGCTTTTCAGAGGGTGCTCTGACTTACGAGAGTTCTTTTCTGTATCTTCTAGATCCTGAAGATGACGTACGATTTGGCATCGAATTTTAGAATAAAATGGCAGTTACTAAGAACTTTAAGACCTTTATGTTCATCCTGGTCCCTGTAATCCTAAGGGCTATCCATAAGTTAAACCTCGGTTATATATATATATATATATATATATATATATATATATATATATATATATATATATATATATATAAAAACTTAATATATATCAAGCGTACTTTACATTAATGGGCAGCAAACTTATCTGGTATCGGTCTGTGGGATGTGAATGAAAAACTCATTTTTTCTTTTTTTTTTAATACTCAATATTTCGTCAATAAGTTTTTGACATCTTCAAAAGTAACTGTAAAACTAAAACAAACACATTACTATTTAGGTGGAAAGTTACGTCTATTATATCAAGAAAAAGTAAAATTTTTTTTTTTTTTTTTTTACTAAACATAAGTTGCACGAACATGACAAATCGATGACAACAGAAAAAATTACTCAAAGTATCAAAACATATAAAAAGTTTACCTACGAAATGTGAGTTAGTCCTTTCTTTCTCTTAATATATGTTTTTAAGTCATGAGAGAGAAGAAATAAAGGGGAGAGGAATGGCATGGAGCGATATACAAACATTAACACAAGACAGATAACAACGTAGATAAAAATGCAAAACTCAACTCTCCCAGCCTTACACTTAACCGTAGAAAAGCTTTGGACTAAGTAACATAAGTACTAAGTATAAATGCAACGAGGCAAATAATTGGTTAACACTATTGACCACAATAATATCACAAAAAGTAGCGAAGTATATATATATATATATATATATATATATATATATATATATATATATATATATATATATATATATATATATAATATATATACATATACGAGGCTGGTTTGAAAAGTCCGTGCAAAGTCCGAGAGATGGCACCACCGGCACGTATCGAGGTCATGTTTAGTTAGTAGCATCTCTTGAATGAACGCACACCAAGTTTCAGCCATATTGGTCTATTTCTTTGTGTTTGGTATTCGTGTGAATCAAGGAAGTCGAGTGATTTTCAAGAAATGGACGAAAGACGACAAGAATTTCGTGTGGTGATTAAACATTACTTTATGAAAGGCAAAACGCCTCAGGAGACTAAAGAGAAGCTTGATAAACATTATTGTGACTCTGCACCTTCGATTAGAACAGTTTAAAAGTGGTTTCAAAATTTTCGGACTGGCCATATGGGCACAAGTGACGCTGAACGTTCTGGACGGCCTGTTGAGATTACGACACCAGAAATCATTGATCAAATCCATGATATGGTGATGGATGACAGAAGAGTTAAGGTGAGTGAGATTGCTAGTGCTGTGGGCATCTCGACTGAACGGGCACATAATATTTTGCATAAACATTTGGACATGAGAAAGCTATCCGCAAGATGGGTGCCGCGATTGCTCACGCTTGACCAAAAACGGAATCGTGTGAAGTGTTGCAAGGATGGTTTGCAGCTGTTCCAGAAAAATCCGGAGGACTTTAAGCGTCGTTTCGTCACTGTGGATGAAACATGGATACATTACTATACTCCTGAGACCAAACAACAATCTAAATAATGGGTTACCAAGGGGGAATCTGCACCAAAAAAGGCGAAGACCGTTCCTTCGGCCGGAAAGGTTATGGCGACTGTCTTTTGGGATTCGCAAGGGATAATCCTCATCGACTATCTGGAAAAGGGTAAAACTATTACAGGTGAATGTTATTCATCGTTATTGGACCGTTTGAAAACCGAGCTGCAAGAAAAACGCCCGCGATTGGCCCACAAGAAAGTCCTTTTCCATCACGACAACGCACCAGCACACACCTCAGCAGTTGTGGTCGCAAAATTAATGGAAATAGGATTCCAACTCATTTCACATCCCCTCTATTCTCCAGACTTGGCTCCCTCGGACTACTATTTGTTCTCCAATTTGAAGAAATGGCTGGCGGGACAAAGATTTTATTCAAGCGAGGAGGTGATTGCAGACACTAATGGATATTTTGCAGACTTGAACAAATCCTATTATTCGGAAGGGATCAACAAACTAGAACATCGTTGGACGAAGTGTATAAGCCTAAAAGGAGACTATGTCGAAAAATAAAAAAGGTTTACCCCAAACACATAAGTAGTTTTTATTTTTGCACGGACTTTTCAAACCAGCTTCGTATATATATATATATATATATATATATATATATATATATATATATATATATATATATATATATATATATATATATATATATATAATATATATATATATATATATATATATATATATATATATATATATATATATATATATATATATATATATATATATATATATATATATATATATATATATATATATATATCTATATAATATAATTTAATAATTCTCAAGCATTTTTATATAACATTTTTTATTTTTTATTTCTTGGAATTTATTGGTTTGTTTGCTTAAAAAAAAATCAATTTTTTAAAGATTTCAAGAATTATAACTAGGTTATGTTGTAACTATAGTTATTAGTCATTAAGTTGTAAATATAAAGTAAATATTTTAACATGTGTGTGTGTACAGGGTTGTTAAAAAAATATGTTTTTAGGAATGATAGTATAATAAAACAATTCTTTTGAAAATGTGCTAAACGGCAGGGCGAAACCTCAAGCTGGTGTTTCTCTGTTTTGATATTTTTTTAGGTACACTCTTTTTTCTAGAAATATTGTCTTTATTGCATTGAATATTCCTCCTGTTCGTCTCACTCTTTCGTTTATTTCCCTGTCCATTTTCCCCTTCTCTTCTATAATCGCACCCCAGTCCTTAAAATCATCTACTTGCTTAACTAGTTTTACGGCCAGAGCTGTATTTCGTGTGTTTCTCTGTTGCTTAATATTATCATGGTTTTTGTTTTTGGTATACTGTATTTCGTGTTTATCTTCTCCCGCTCTTCCTTTATTACTTCAAGGATGTATTATAGATTTTCCCCGGTACCTGCTATCAAGGCTAAGTCATCTGCAAATAACAGTTCATTCGGTTGTGCGAGTCTCATTTACCGATACCCTAATGTCAACTTTTTCATCTTTTTCTTGGTTTTCTTCATTGCATCATCCAGTACCGTTATATACAGAAATTGGCTCAATACACAACCTTGTTTGACCCCCTGTCTTGTTTCGAATTCTTTTGATTGTTCATTGTTTGTTCTAACTATGTTCGTATTTCCCTTGTACATATCTTCTAATACTTTCTAGGATGTTTCTGTTTACTCCTCTTACTCTCAGCGTCTCCCACACGTTCTTTCTTAGCACTCCATTGAAGGCTTTCTCCATCTCTATACGGCATACGTGTGCTTGTCTGTTCTTGTTTAATATCTTTTCACTAATTTCTCTGTTCGTAAATATAAGATCCTACGCACTTCTGTTCTTTCTAAGTCCGCATTGTGTGTCTTCTAGCGTAGACTCTATTTTGTTCCTTATTTTCTTTTCTACTATTCTTGCGAATACCTTCCCTGGAACACTAGAAAGTGTTATTCCTCTATAGTTGTTACAGTCTCTTTTATCACCCTTCTTATATTTTGGTAATATAATGTCTGTTTTCCAGTCCTTGGGTATTCTTGCCTTCTTCAGAATGTCATTCATTAAATCCACTAGCTTGTTTATTTCTTCTCCTCCCATGCATTTTATCACTTCCGGTGTGACATTATCTTTTCCGGGAGCTCTGCCTAGTTTTATTCTTCTTATTGCTTCCTCCATTTCCTCGTCGCTTATAGTCTCCATTTCCTCTTCACCTATCGCTACCTCCCCCTCTTCTTCTTGATGTCTCACTATGTCGATAGCTGTTAGCTCTTCAGAATATTCTCTCCATCGTTCCATTATTTTATCTTCATTTGTTATTACGTTGCCCCCTTTATCTTTTATATTCATCGTTACATTTGTTATTTTAATGTATGTACTTTTTTACATATACTGCTATTCAAGCTGGCAGAGTAGTTAATGGTTTTATTTATTTTATTTTCTTTGGACCTAGAATTATCATAAAAATCTCTTTGCAAAGCCCTATTTTGCATTCGTCACAATCAATTTTCAATGTTTTTTTTTTTCAATGTAGCCATTGCTTCTTGCAATTTATTTTATTATCAATAATTCCTGGTTAAGATTCTCTCGATTTACTGTAAATGTGACTAATTTATGTATTAGACTAGACAATGAGGATACTTTAATTTATTTCGAGTGTTTTGACACTATCCATTTTGACTGTTTTTTTTTAAGTATATTTAATTCTATATTATTTTTGGTTACATTCCATAGTAAAATGAATTTAAAAAGTTAAAAATTGTTTTTCCAGAGTTTCTTAAATGTTACATTAGTATATATTTTGTCCATGTATGCTGCAACCATTCAAGTTATTAAAAGATGTTGTTTTTACATAATTAATTTCCCTCTTTAATCCTTCATCACAGTTCCACCTCTAATTAATTATATTTGGTTATTTGTTCGATAAACTCCCCGATGATATAAAAAGGAGAAATATCGTGTGGTTTACTAATTATCATCATTTTTGTTCTGACAATATTAAAACGTATTATGGATCGCTTACTCTATATTTTTTAGGTTGGTTTACAGTCGACTAAAGGTCTGCAAAGCTGTTAGCTATGATTGCTCTGTCATCTCCAAAATGAATATTATTTATTTGGATGCCATTGGCTTTTACATGTCGCTATTCTTCCTTTAACACAAATTGAAATATTTTTTCCACGACGATGATAAATATAGTAAATGATACCTATGTACTTCTGTCGAATTTCTCTCAATACGTTGAAAATTTCTGCGAATCATTAATGCGGAGTTCTGTTGTCTATTGTCAGTATAGTATTTTTATAATTCTGTTGTATTTATCAGGAATTCTGATTTTCTTTTTTCAGGCGAGGTTCACGTTTAATAATCAATCTAGAATAGTACAAAATTTAAACGTTTGGTTAACACCATCCTAACGCTTTTTTATGGCATTTCTAACATCTGAAAGCTATGATGTATCATTCGACTCATTACATCAAATCAAATAATAAATTTTAGCGGATCGCTAAGGCCATTAGTCAAAATTTCACTAAATCCACAAGAGACAATACTATTGTAATAATATCTATTGCGAAAGTTGTTAGTTGAACTTTCTGCCTCATACTGTATTGTTAATTTCTAGGGCAGATAGCGTGTCACAAACCGGATTTGAATAAAGTTAGACTCCAAAAAAGTTTCTGGCGCTGATGAAATATCTAATAATTTTTGTACTAAGTTGGGAATGTGGAATCTTTGGCAAAATGATACTACTCAGTATATATCACCGCTACACCAAACACTTTATTTTTGCCCACGACGCGCGTTTCGCTAACCATGTTAGCTTCATCAGGAGCGATGATTGACTAAAGCTAAACTATAAATCTACCCTATTTATACATAGCATAACCCTTGAATTACTCAAGCGGAACTAATGGCATAGGCAAGGCCATCAGTTCCGGTCAAGTAACCAGTAGAGGGGACTATAAGGAATAGGCCCTCTGTCTTTATTTAAACTACTTTTATATTTTATAATTTCCATACTTTCGTATGCGTACGATAATCTCCTATCAGATACATTTTTTATTAATTTTAGATTATCCAGTGTTACAAGGACATGAAATCGAAGCCAGTCAAGAATTCGAATATTTCCCAGGGGTATGGTATAGGTATGTAGATGATATTTTCGCGATTTTTGATGCAAAGAAAGCAAATACTGATGATTTTGTTTCTAAATTAAATAGCCGATATGATTCCATTAAATTCACTTACGAAGTTAAGAACTAGATATTTTAATTATTAAAAGTAATAATAGGTCAGAATTTGATATCTATAGGAATGACACAGTAATAAATAGATATATTCCTAATGATTGCAAACAACACAGATTAGCCTCATTACATTTTTTAGTTCATCGTTTGGTCACTTTTCCTCTGAATAGAGTAAACTTTAATAAAGAAAGGAATCGTATTAGAAATATAACTAGAGTTAATGGTTATGACGATGACGTAGTAAATAAGCTAATAAATAGACATAAGTTTAGGTTTGATATTCAGAATTCCAACTTTTTTACACGCGAAGAAAATAACACCAAGTATGTCTCCATACCATATAATCCAAAATATAGCAAGGGTCTCGATAAGGTATTTAATAAGGTAGGCCTCACCTTTGTCTATAAGTCATCAGAAAATCTGAGGAATATCTTAGGAAATCCCAAAGATAAGATTCCTAATTGTGAGAAAAGTGGAATTTATGAAATTAGTTTTAATGATTGTAACAAAAAGTATGTTGGGCAAACTAAAAGGTCAATTAAAACACGATTTAAAGAACATTTAGCACACTTAAAATACAGTAGAACAGAAAAGTCTAGCATTGCCGAACATGCCCTTGAAGCTGATCATATTGTAACATTAGATAATCTAAGATTAATAAAAAATGTATCTAATAGGAGATTGTTGAACGCATACGAAAGTATGGAAATTATAAAATGTAAAAGTAGTTTAAATAAAGACAGAGGGCCTATTCCTTATAGTCCCCTTTACTGGCTACTTGGCCGGAACTGATGGCCTTGCCTATGCCATTAGTTCCGTCTGAGTAATTCAAGGGTTAGGCTAAGCATAAATAGGGTAGATTTATAGTTTAGCTTTAGTCAATCATCGCTCCTGATGAAGCTAACATGGTTAGCGAAACGCGCGTCGAGTGCAAAAATAAAGTGTTTGGTGTAGTGGTGATATATACTGAATAGTATATTATTCTAGAAGAAAGAAATTTCAGCCGATATTTAAAAAGGCAAAAATCGTTGCCAAATAAGTACCGACCAGTCATACTGTTTTTCAGTAATAGTGAAACTTATGGCAAAACATCTTCAAAAATAACTGGAAAGATTTAATATTATTAGCAACCATCAATATAGCTTTCGTCAGCAAAGATCAAAAAGAAAACTTCTAATTTATGTCACAGACATGTGGAACAAGGCCAGTGAACATTTTGGAGAATTTCGAGTGGCCTCCTTCGATATATCCAAGGCATTGAACCGTGTGAGGCATGACAGACTGTTGGCTAGGTTCTAATGATATATCTGAAAGGTCTTATTTATAGCTTTGAAACTTTTTTAGAGAAAGTTTCTCTCAAGTTGCAGTTGACGTTGAGGGTATGAAATTTCGATAGATTTATCGACAGACGAAAAAAAAAATATATGGCCTGAAAAAGTTTGCTTTTGTATCCAGGAGAACGGTTGAACAGTATTTTAGAAAATCCATAGTTTAAATTTTTATTTATTGATAAATCGAAACAAATATATGATTTTTATCAACTTTTACTATCATATCAAATTACAAGATAGTGGAAAAAAAGTTTAAAAGTTAACCCTATTACTTTTTCTTTCATGTTCATAAGTACTTTCTCTCACTAAACCCCAAATGTAGTCCCCATCATATTTTCGTTGTATTGGCCCTGATAACATTGTTCGAAGTTCATAATATCTTGATGAAAACATTCTCCTTGTTCTTTTGAGTACGCCCCCTTGTTGTTTTCAAATTTATCTAAATGAGCATGCAGCATATGTACTTTTAGAGACATTCTGCAACCCAGGGTTTTAAAGTTTTCTAACATGTTTTCAACTAGCTCTTGGTAATTTTCAACTTTGTTATTCCCTAAAAATCCAGAGACAGACGAAAAAAATATATTGAACTCTGAGCTTTAAAACTATTCCAACTTTTTTTTTGAGCACTAGTAAGTAATTTTGGAAATTCTTCACTGGCAAAAATTTTTTTAATTTGTGGACGGACAAAAATTCCAGCTTTAAGCTTTGCTTCTGACAACTTTGGAAAAAAGTTTTTTAAAAAGCTTCAGATTTTTCATCTAGCTTTTTTACGAATTGTTTCATAAGCCCTAACTTGATGTGTAAAGACGGCATTAATACATTTTCAGATTCAGCAATAGGTTCACATTTAACGTTTTGTTTTCCAGCACAAAATTCCGTTCTTAGTGGCCATGATCGTTAAACATAGTGTTGAGCATCCGCTCTACTATCCCACAATCAGAGATAACACGGATATTTTGTATATCCACCCTATAGTCCCATTAAAAATCCTACCATCTTAAAATCTCCAATGAACTGCCACTTACACTCTTTGTATTTTAAAGCTTCGAGTAAAATTTTAATACTTTCATAGTTTTCTTTTAGATGTACGGATTGAGCGACTGAAAGAGATGGAAATTTATTTCCGTTATATAATAAAACGGCTTTCAAGCTTTTCGTCGAGCTGTCAATAAAAAAACGCCATTCACTGGGAACACAGGGTTCCCAATTGCTTCAAACAAACCTCTTATATCGTTATAATAACAAAGTCCATCTTCTTTGGTGAAAAACGTAGCAAATGTCTTATGCCGACTTCGTTGATCTGTTATTTTGACATCAATAAGCAAATTCCATTGCTTCAAACGAGAACTCAAAAACTCTGCCTTACTCTTCGGCAAATTCAAATCTCTTACTAAAGTCTTCCGAGCTAAGAAAATGGGGTTTCGGTGGTTCCTGTGACAGTACAAATTCTTCATCTTCAATATTTTTATTTGAACTCTGAGATGAGCTTGACTGAGACAATTTTTTAGGAGGTTCAAGTACTGGAAGTTGTGGGCTATGTGAGATTGGAGCAGAAGATGAAGCAAGGTCAGGATATTCGATGGGTTTCGCATTTTTGCCTCTACGTCTTTTAGCTGGATTTACTATGCAAAAATATCAGTCATTAACGTGGTCTCTTGGCTCTCGCCAAATTCTCGGTACTGCGAATTTCATACTCCGTTTCTCACTCGATACTAACCTGAAATAAATAAAAATAAAAATAAATATATTTATATTTTTTTTTACTAAAAATTGTTTACCTTCTAAACATCTTTTGCAATTACTACAAGCAACATGTGGAGCCCACGGCTTGTCTAGATTCTGAACAGGGCAGTTGAAATAGGCTTTGTAGGCTTCACAAAGCTTTTCACATGCGTTTAAATAAAATGTTATATCTCGTACTTTAATAAATATACCACATATATAACAAAATGCATCAGCATCATCTTTACACTTTCTTGACGATATTTTAACCTCTTTAAGTGTTCTACAAAACAGTCAATTGTGGTTTATCACTTAAGTGACATCTGTAGACACTGTGTGAAAGTTACGACCCTTTATTTTTTCGCGGTATTTTTAAATATACCAGAACTATTTAATATTTCTACGATAACTCAAAAAAATGTATTATTATCATAACTACCACAAAAGCAAACTTTATATGGAATATGGGCACTTTTCCTTTATTTTGGAGCATAATGAACAGAAAAATCATAAAATAAATTTTAGGACAAAAACAAAAAAAAATTTTGTAGAGTTGTGTTATCATTACCAATGTGCCTCTCTTTGTCCTTTATATTAACGATCTTCTGGTAAGCACAGGGAATCTAACTTATGGCATTACTGATAACAGTAAGCTTGTGTCAGCAGTTAAGTTATTTAATTTAACAAGGACCCTAAAGAATACTATTTTAGGGTGACAGTAAATAAGTAGAATTTAACCCTACAAAAAATCAGGCGGCAATTTTTCACTACCACTAACTTACTACACGTTAACTCGGGGAGCAAATATCTTTTCGCATGATCAGGTACTTCACATAGCAAGAAGTGCTCCTCAAAATCTCGAAAGATTAGTTCATACTAGACAGCTATACATACCACACCCACTTTTAATCCTCTACAAGTCTTAAATTCGACCAATGATTCAATTGTTGCTTCCAAACGTACGCTGTATTTGTTAGATTTTATTCAGAAGATAACTATTCATATGCTGAAGCCCCAAAACTCACCAGCAACTTTGATTTTCTAAAACATCTAACTCACTTTTCGTACAACTCCTTTCAAAAATTCTTTTAGATGGAAAATCTCATTCTTTTGGAATCAATTGCCTAGGACTGTGTTTCCCACCGAGTATAATTTGCAATGATTCAAGAGCAACGTAAATCGCATTTTCTGCACACGCGCTGCTCCTGTAGCGTTTTACTAATTTCCGTACAGTATGCGTACAAGACACATAAAAAATTTATTTTGCACGATTATTAGCAAATAAAAACACAATAAATTCTGGACTTAATTGTCAATGTGACGTACCTAATTAAAATGAATGCTCGCAGTTACTAAAATAATGGCGATTTTGGAAACAAATATTAATAAGCTTAATTTAATATCCATATAAAATTCGTTCTGCATAAATTGTTTATACTATTATTAATTTTTGAACCAAAACCCGGCTAATGTTGCATTAAAATTTAAAGTACTTTCAGAATATTGATTTTAAATCTCAGTTTATGAAATATATATATGCGGTTAAGTTAATTAATTTTCATTTAAATTTTATATATCCAATTAACAATTTTTAAATAGGATTACCGATTTCAGCGTTATTTAAATTTGGTCACTGCTAATACTAAAGTAAGTTAGGAAACATAACAGCTGAAATAAATGAATTTTTATTATGTTAAAAGTGACAAGAATGATTTTTTTACAGAAAGATATTTTTAGTTTTTTTTTTTTCCTTATCAATTATATCTATTAAAAATTGCAATGAGTTTGGTAAGGATAAGTAGAAAACGGTGAAGTAAATTGCAACCCTGTCTTATGTAGAAAGTTACCTAACTGAACTTCCATGAAACACCGCCAAGAAAACAGAATGATCGTTTCGTAGTGAAACCTATCTTGCAAATATATCGGTGTACTAAGTTTTAATAGCTGTATATATCTAGTTATGTATATTTTATTAAAAAGCTTAGAAAATATTCAACTATTAAGTACAAATATTTATTATTTTCTTTCTTCTCTATTAGCGAAAACTGTGCATTTTGTTAGGTCAAACTTTTAATTATATTATAAAAACCATCGAATCAAGGATTTTTTAAATTTTGGAACTCTGACAACACTGTACGTTTGACCGATTTGATGTAAATATGCGGAAGCTTGGCAATACCGTTCAATATACTAATATATTGGAGAGTATATTTGTATGTGTTTGTCCTCAAATATCTACAACCATTCCGACTTTGAGGATAGTAAAAAAAGTTTTGAGTTAAAACAAAAAAGTAGTCGAAAATAGTGGATAGATGGAAAATCCAGTTTATCCAATTCACTGCCTACCCAACTACCTGACTAGCCAACTACCTGCCTACCCAACTACCTTGCTACCCGAGGCAAGTAGAAACGTAGGACGGCAGAGAGGCAGGTGAGTTTGCAGGTAGGCCCTTAGCGTGGGGCAAGTATCTTTTTATCTCTCTGCGCTGCTTTCATAGTTTATTATTTTTTTTTATTGCAGCCTTTTTTGACAGAGACCTTCTAATTTTCAGCAAACTACTGGGCCTTTTATTCAAAAATAAGATGAATGTAAATACATTCTGTTTTAAACTGAAAAGAAAGAAATAAGACTAATATTCAAAAAATTATACCTACTTAACAAAAGTGATAAAAAGCACAAAATAAAAAAGAACAAAATAACATATTCTCTTAAAAAATTCGTAATTACACAAGAAATATTCACTGCTGTTACTCTAAACGAAAACATAAAAATGTAAGAAATATTTACCATAATTAATACCTAGTACACTAAATATAATCCCAATAATACGCAAAGTTAAGTAAAATTTTTAAGACGGTGCAAGTCTTGCACCACTTACTAAATAAAACTTAATATCAAAAACAGCATCCAACATAAAAAGCACGTAAATCGGAAATGGTGATTATGCGTTAATACACGAACACAAAATGTATTCACTTCTGGATTTTGTTTAATTCAGTGCGTTGATGTATCATATTTTCTGTATTGAATATTTAATACATTGTTTAACATTTCTTGCTTTTTTCGTTTAGAGTGATAACGGCAAAGATTTATTTTTCAATTATATTTTCCTTTTGGAAGCAAACAGGTACTAATTGTTTAAAATTAAGAAAATATACTATTTTGATATTTATTTCTCCAGTTGATACTTTCCTAGCATTTATTGTTACTTTCTTTGCTTAAAAAACATATTGTATTCGTGACAAAATTACATTCCGAGATTTTTGCTTTTATTCACCTTTTAGGGTTTCTAGATCACGAGGAACATATTCACTCATTTTTGCCGGTCTCTCTATCTGTCTACAATGAGATATCAATTTCCAGCTTGGTACATAGATAATATCTAACGAGCAAATGAAGCTTATAGTTTTTGAACAATATCGCTTACGACGAAAAGGAGTGGGGCTCGATAAGTTTTGTATGATTTAAACAGTAATGTAGTATGTGTTTCTAGTTTTTGTTGGAATAGTAAACAAATATTTTGCATAAATATTTATAATAAAACATAAAAAGGATAAAAGGAATGGGGGAGGAAAGTCCTTTTCAAGGTTTTTGGAGTCGAGGAACTGAAAAATTAGATTATTTTTTTCATTGTTTCTATTATTAAGAATGAAAGAGGTCTTCTTCTTCTTCAAGTACCATATCCTCGACAGACGTTGGTGATCATCAGTGACATTTGAACATTATGCACGGCTTTACGAAATAGATGTGTGGTGCTAGTACTCCACCACTGGCACAAATTCTTTAGCCATGATGTTCTTCTTCTACCTGGGCCTCTGTAACCATCTATTTTACCCTCGATGATAAGTTTTGAAACGATGGTGATTAATAGACACCCCCAGGAGGATGCATCTCTCTTTATAAAGGATCAAGAGTTTGAGAGGGTTACTAAATTCAAATATCTTGACTCGAAGCGTTCGAGCTATGAATACTGTGACGTTTGCTACGAATTTCTTAGAAAGAATACCTAAACAATGAAAAAGTAATTCAAAGGTGGGAGAGGCAACTACTTAGTATCATTAAACATAGAAGGGTGTGTTATTTAGGACATATATTAAGAGGTCACTGCTACTCGATTCCAAAACTTATTCTTCAGGGAAAAATGGAGAGTCGGCAAGGACCCGGTCAAAAGCAGCACTCATGGCTCCGAAATATCAGGGACTGGTGTTGACTTCCGAATGCTGCGTCCACTTTTCGACTAGCAGAGAATGACAACCTCAATATAAACTGAAGAAATGGTACAGACGACGACGTATGGGAATACATGGAACAGAAAGAAGAAGAAGAGTTTTGGCAAACGATACTTGTCATTTCTGAAAATGTAGCCAAGATATTCGACTTCTTTTTAATGGTGAACATTACCTCGGTACATTTACGTAGTTGGCAAAGAACCTTAACATTTGTTTTGGTTTGGTGGGTTTTAATTGTATTATTTTTGGGGTAGATGGTTAGAGGGGTTGTTTTCATATATATATATATATATATATATATATATATATATATATATATATATATATATATATATATATATATATATATATATATATATATATATATATATATATATATATATATATATATATATATATATATATATATATATATATATATGTATATGTATATATTATATATATATATATATATATATATATATATATATATATATATATATATATATATATATATATATATATATATATATATATATATATATATATATATATATATATATATATATATATATATATATATATATGTATATGTATTTGTAATGTTTCATTATTAGTATTAATTTTTTTGTTATGCTTTTATCCAAGCCTGCATATAGGTATGACCTACTGCGGGCTCCAGGCTTCTGAAATACTTCATTTTTGTATTTGGATTATAAATAAATAAATAAATAACTCTTTTACTTTATTCGGTAGTAAAGGATTGCTACCAAAATGCTAAATTCTGTAGCTCGTCTAGTCCTTCGGGGCATACTTTCGACAAGATTTGTCTCGTATTTTTGGAGCAAAGATTTCTAAATTACTCGAACTGCTTCACTGTGAACAGTCTTTTCGTACGAAGCTTCTGGTTGATGTATGATCATACGTTCCCTATTAGGTTCTCATCGGGCGACTAGGATGGCCAATCTAGTGTGTCGATACCGGATTCTCTTCTCTACTGGTTACACGTTATACTTCGATATTTTAGGTCGTTATTCTTTTGAAGAATCCACTCAACAAACCACCGTTTGGCAGTCGGCACTAATAGTGAGGTAAAAAAAAAAATTAAAATTGTACAGTCTAGATATATTAGTATTATGATTTTATCCTCTCTGTGATGTTATCAGGAGTATTGTCCTGAGTTTTGGATCTCGAAGAACTTGTGCTGTTTTGTTTATAGACAATTGAAGTTTTCAAAACGCGTTTTTTTAATTTAAAATGTTAATAACTCTGGTTATATAAGTCGGACCGAGACAAAAAAAAGAAATCAAACTCTTCGTAATGAAATTTCCAACAAACTCCCGTTTTAAGTCACTCAAGTGAGTACATAATCTACAAAACTGAAAAAAACCTGCAAAAAACTGTTTTTTTTTTTTCATGTTATTACACAGATCGATTAAGTGAGCCGATCGGCTTGAAATTTTCATAAAATATGCCTTTTATTATAGCAAAAATACCTTGAAATTTCGGTACAAAAATATTAAATTCATTGGTCCATTTAGTACAAAATGGATCTTTTTTTTCAAAATTTAGGCTCGACGCCAGCTTTCCGATGCCAATAAAAAAAATTTTTTTTGGAGTCATTTTAACCATTTTTTTTTACAATTGTGTATTAACTAAATAACAACAAATGATTCTTTCGGTCATTTTGAAAACAAAAATTATCACATCTAGTAGAGAATCACGAGACCTTTTTTAAAAAAATTCATTATTTTTAATAATTTTTTTCGGAATGACCGAAAAAATCAATTGTTATTTGATTAATAAAAAATAACTGGTCAAGTGTAAGTTGAACTTGCGCAATTAGTTTTCCGAACGTTGATTGCTTCTGAAATAAAATTTTTTATTACGGAAGTATAAAATGATCAGTGACTTCACAAAATACACCCCAAATAAGTTTTTAAAAAGTGTTTCCGATCTTTACTCAAAACTGATGACCTTGAAATTTTTTTTTATATACCCGATAAATATTATAGGTAATGAATGCACTCGTAATAATTTTCGTTCAATCTACACCCAGTGGGAATACTCCAGAATTTTTTCAAAATTTTTGGATCAGTACTTTTCGAGATAAAAGGGGGATAGCGATTTTTCGTGATTTTTTCAAAATAATACAAAGAAAAGTGTGCACATGTAACACATTATATATATTTTTGAACTTGTGTTTTTACAAGCTTTCATTTGACACCCCCCTCGATGACCTAGTAAAAAAATTTTTTTTTCACTTCCTATTTCACCCCCCAAAACTCACCTCTTAAGTCAAAATTTAACTTTCAAAACTACACGGCTCTGATGAGGCTATCAATTTCTATGTTAACACCAAATTTCAACTTTCTATGTCAAATAGTTTCGGAGAACATCGGGTGTGACAGACGGACAGACAGACACCAAAGTAATCTTATCATTGTTCCGCACAGAACACTAAAAAAACGGTTTAAAATGACTCCAAAGAAATTTTTTTAATGGTACCGGAAAGCAAATAGATATATTTTGAACCAAATGGCATAAAATGGCGGGCAATTCAAATTATAAATAACAAATTTAATTGTTCCCGCTGGGTTCCATGTTTTTGTACCAAAATTTCAGAGTATTTTTGTTGTAATAAAAGGCATATTTTTTGAAAGTTTCAAGCTGATCTGTTCACTTAGTCGACCTATACAATAAAATGAAAAAAAAATAGTTTTTTGTAGGTTATGTACGCACTTGTGCGACTTAAAATTAATGAGGAATTGTTGAAAATATCATTACGAAGAGTTTGTTTTTTTTTTGTCTCGATCTGAGTTATATAACCGGAGTTATTCACATTTTAAGCTCAAAAAACGCATTTTAAAAACTGCAGTTGTTTATAAACAAAAGAACACAAATTTTTCAAGGACCAAAAATCAGAATAATAGTGATGATACCCTAGAGAGGATAAAATCATATATTGCTGTATCTAAAGTATGCCATTATTTTGACCTTTTTTTACTGCACTATACTCCCTTATTGTAAATTTGGAGCATTTTTCAGCATTTAAATTCTAGGTAAAGATGAAGAGTCTACGAAAACTTTTTTTGAAAAACATCCCCAATCTTCACAGGATTTTTCACTGTGTGTCGAACCAATCGGTTAGTGGAAATGGACCTGACTCGTGCTATTGTATGTATATATATATATATATATATATATATATATATATATATATATATATATATATATATATATGTATATATATATGTATATATATATATGTATATATGTATATATATATATATATATATATATATATATATATATATATATATATATATATATATTTATATATATACATATATATATATATATATATATATATATATATATATATATATATATATATATATATATATATATATATATGTATATATATATATATATATATGTATATGTATATATTTATATATATATATATATATATATATATATATATATATATATATATATATATATATATATATATATATATATATAAAGAAATACATATATATATAAATGTACATATATATATATATATATATATATATATATATATAAATGTATATATATATATATATATATAAATGTATATATATATATATATATATATATATATATATATATATATATATATGTATATATATATGTATATATATATATATATATATATATATATATATATATATATATATATATATGTATATATTTATGTATATATATATATATATATATATATATATATATATATATATATATATATATGTATATATATATATATATATATATATATATATATATATGTATATATATATATATATATATACTTATATATATATATATATATATATATATGTATGTATATATATATATATATATATATATATATATATATATATATATATATATATATATGTATATATAAATATATGTATATATATATATATATATATATATATATATATATATATATATGTATATATATATATATATATATATATATATATATATATATATATATATATATATATATATATATATATATATACAATAGCACTATGAGAATTTTTCCTGGTTTTTAGAGGAATGGACAAATTGTAAGCATAATCATTTATAATAAAACATACAGAGTGCGGAGGGAGTGAAGAACGGAGGTAAAAGGGCGACTTCGCGTCTGTCTTATTATAGGTCTTTCTTGGAGTTTTTTTCAGTCAAAGAATAAAGCCATTACAATTTCTGCATGTTTTTCATTATTAGCATACGATGAGGTGCAAGGGGTGGAGGACTTTGTATCATTTCGATAGTACTATGAAAATTTTTCCAGGTTTTTGATTGAGATATTGAATATTTAATATAAAATAATTTTTCTACAGTAAAATATAATGTGAAAGGGATGAGATAAGGGGCTAGAAGGGTGACTAGGTATAACATAGTTCTATCTCAGTGTTCTTGACATCCCATTATTTCCAATTTTAACAAAAATAGTATATCGAGGAGATGGAGATCTGATTACAGAGTAACCTATAAAAATATTGAGTTGAATATAGAACAAGTTTTAAATATACAAACGGTTGACGCAAAATGTACTATTGAAACAACGGGTAAATTACTGTATTTGCTTCCCCTGCTAACGAGAAGTATTGTATTCATGAAAAAATTACCCTCCTAAATTTTTGCTGTTTCTCAGGTCACAATTTTTTTTAAATTCCAACTTTATAAGAAATAACATTAAATATCGCAAGAATAATAATCTAGTGTAAACCACATTTGAATTTTACATTTTAACATACCCACGTATTTCGTTGGCAGAGAGCTTATATTTTGTTCGACTTGATTTTAAAAGAGAATATTATAGTGAATATAGTTAATTAATTAATTTAACCCTTATAAGCAGACAAATCATAATTTTGTAGCTTATTTGATAGTTAATTTACATCTTGTTCCAGAAGAAAACACAGTGTCTCGAAACAATTGTCAGCTCTAATACAATAAACATAAGTGGTGAGCTTAAATTTTCATTCCTAGTTACTATAGATCTTCTTCAAGTAACGGCTAAGTCAGTGCAGTATTTAACGCAGAAAGGTTTGGATATATCATATAAAATGATTCGCACTTATCTACAAGCTAATGATTTAAAATGGCGGAGTACAATCAAAAAGCTATTGCTGAGCGAGAAACACAGAGAGAAACGGCTCGCATGGGCAGAGAAAAACCTATATCAAGACTAATGCAATGTAGTTTTTCACAAATGAAGCTTCATTTTGGGGTTATATTATCACGCCACGAGTCAGGTCCATTTCCACTAACCGATTGGTTCGACACACAGTGAAAAATCCTGTGAAGATTGGGGATGTTTTTCAAAAAAAGTTTTCGTAGACTCTTCATCTTTACCTAGAATTTAAATGCTGAAAAATGCTCCAAATTTACAATAAGGCAGTATAGTGCAGTAAAAAAAGGTCAAAATAATGATGAGATAGGCATACTTTAGATACAGCAATATATGATTTTATCCTCTCTAGGGTATCATCACTATTATTCTGAGTTTTGGACCTTGAAAATTTGTGCTCTTTTGTTTATAAACAACTGCAGTTTTTAAAATGCGTTTTTTTGAGCTTAAAATGTGAATAACTCCGGTTATATAACTCAGATCGAGACAAAAAAAAACAAACTCTTCGCAATGATATTTTCAACAATTCCTCATTAATTTTAAGTCGCACAAGTGCGTACATAACCTACAAAAAACTATTTTTTTTTCATTTTATTGTATAGGTCGACTAAGTGAACAGATCGGCTTGAAACTTTCAAAAAATATGCCTTTTATTACAACAAAAATACTCTGAAATTTTGGTACAAAAACATGGAACCCAGTGGGAACAGTTAAATTTGTTATTTAAAATTTGAATTGTCCGCCATTTTATGCCATTTGGTCCAAAATGGATCCATTTGCTTTCCGGAACCATTAAAAAAAAATTCTTTGGAGTCATTTTAACCTTTTTTTAGTGTTCTGTGCGGAACAATGATAAGATTACTTTGGTGTCTGTCTGTCCGTCTGTCACACCCGAAACTATTGACATAGAAAGTTGAAATTTGGTGTTAACATAGAAATTGATGGCCTCATCAGAGCCGTGTAGTTTTGAAAGTTAAATTTTGACTTAAGAGGTGAGTTTTGGGGGGTGTAATCGGAAGTGAAAAAAAAATTTTTTTACTAGGTCATCGAGGGGGGGGTGTCAAATGAAAGCTTGTAAAAACACAAGTTCAAAAATATATATAATGTGTTACATGTGCACACTTTTCTTTGTATTATTTTGAAAAAATCACGAAAAAATCGCTATCCCCCTTTTATCTCGAAAAGTACTGATCCAAAAATTTTGAAAAAATTCTGGAATATTCCCACTGGGTGTAGATTGTACGAAAATTATTACGAGTGCATTACCTATAATATTTATCGTGTATATAAAAAAAAAACAAAAATTTCAAGGTCATCAGTTTTGAGTAAAGATCGGAAACACTTTTTAAAAAATCATTTGGGGTGTATTTTGTGAAGTCACTGATCATTTTATACCTCCGTAATAAAATTTTTTATTTCAGGAGCAATCAACGTACGGAAAACTAATTGCGCAAGTTCAACTTACACTTGACCAGTTATTTTTTAATAATCAAATAACAATTAATTTTTTTCGGTCATTCCACAATTGTAAAAAAAAATGGTTAAAATGACTCCAAAAAAAATTTTTTTTATTGACATCGGAAAGCTGGCGTCGAACCTAAATTTTGAAAAAAAAAGATCCATTTTGGACTAAATGGACCACTGAGTTCAATATTTTTGTACCGAAATTTCAAGGTATTTTTGCTATAATAAAAGTCATATTTTATGAAAATTTCAAGCCGATCGGCTCACTTAATCGATCTGTGTAATAAAATGAAAAAAAAAGACTTTTTTGTAGGTTTTTTCAGTTTTGTAGATTATGTACTCACTTGAGTGACTTAAAACGGGAGTTTGTTGGAAATTTCATTACGAAGAGTTTGGTTTCTTTTTTGTCTCGGTCCGACTTATATAACCAGAGTTATTAACATTTTAAATTCAATCAATTGTCTAAAAACAAAACAGGACAAGTTCTTCGAGATCCAAAACTCAGGACAATACTCCTGGTAACACCCCATAGAGGATAAAATCATAATACTACTATATCTAGACTGTACAATTTTAAATGTTTTTTTTACCTCACTATTAGTGCCGACTGCCAAACGGTGGTTTGTTGAGTGGATTCTTCAAAAGAATAACGACCTAAAACATCGAAGTATAACGTGTAACCAGTAGAGAAGAGAATCCGGTATCGACACACTAGATTGGCCATCCTATTCGCCCTATGAGATCCTAATAGGGAATGTATGATCATACATCAACCAGAAGCTTCGTACGAAAAGACTATTCACAGTGAAGCAGTTCGAGTAATTTGGAAATCTTTGCTCCAAAAATACGAGACAAATCTTGTCGAAAGTATGCCCCGAAAGACTGGACGAGCTACAGAATTTAGCATTTTGGTAGCAATCCTTTACTACCGAATAATGTAAAAGAGTTATTTATTTATTTATTTATAATCCAAATACAAAAACAAAGTATTCCAAAAGCCTGGAGCCCGCAGTAGGTCATAACTGTATGCAGGCTTGGATAAAAACATAACAAAAAACTTAATACTAATAATGAAACATTACAAAATTAAAAAATTAAAACTTAAAATTAAAAATATATAAAGAGTAAAATAATTTATATCAATTGAAAAGCAATGCACCGAAATTCCAAAATACGAATTTTCCAAAAACAAATTTTTACCTTTTTTCCATACTTGTCTTATTAACAGCTTTCTAAAACCCATTTTTTTCAGTTTGTTCTTGATAGCTCTGTTATTCCCAGTTATATTTTTAAGTTCATTTGGAAGCTTATTGAAAAATTCAGTTGCCATATATACCTGACTCTTTTTTCCTACTTCTAGATAAACCCTTCTAAGTGCAATATTTTTATTTCTGGTAATCTTTTTTTGAGGTGGTGTACTCATCACGCAAAATCTCATAATTATGCATAATGCATATGTTTCTTTTATATTTAATAGTCTCTTGTTAACCATTATTGATCTAGCTTTATTAATAATTTTTACTAGTCTCTTCTGAATACGTTCAAGAGATCCTATTGCATTATCATATGCAGAGCCCCACGCCACTATTCCATAGCTTGCAACACCATTAAAAAGGCCATGATATATCCTGAGCAAAGTGTCTCTATGCACCATCTTTACCACTTTTGTAAAAACATATATCAAATATCTAGTTCTCTTGACAATATTTTCTATATTTTTTTTCCATTTCATATTTGCATCACCCCTAAATATTTAGTGTCCTCAACTCTGTTCAATTCTTGTGTATTTATTGTCAGGTGGAATTGAATCAATATAAATGGCAAATGTAATGCATCCTGTCTTTGCAACATTCAAAGAAGGTTGATTTGCATTGAACCACAAGTACAATTTGCCAAAAAATGCATTTGCTTGTATGATTGTTTTTGCCCAGTTCTCCTCAGTACACAAAATAATAGTGTCATCAGCATACGAGACTATTCTATCCATTGGCAGAGTCTCAAACAAATCATTAATGTAAATGAGGAAAAGCAAAGGCCCTTGTGGTACTCCAATTTTCACGTCTCTAAAACTACTTTTATTATTTCCTATTTTTACAGTTTGTGTTCTGACAGCAAGATAATCTTTGATAAGCTTATGCGTAGCATCCCTCATACCATAGTACTCTAGTTTTTGTAATAATATCTCATGGTTTACTGTATCAAAAGCTTTGGCCAGGTCCAAAAAAACAGCTATGTTTGGTTTGCTCTTATCTAGATTACTATACGAAAAGTCAGATACAAATGCTAAAGCATCTTTTGTACCAACACCTTTCTTAAGCCCATATTGCCTGTTTGATATTATCTTGTGCTTATTTAGAAAATTTGTAAGTGTATTGTGGAGTATTTTTTCAAATATTTCCGCAAAATTTGATATTAACGAAATAGGCCTATAGTTTGATGCTTCTGTTTTTGAGCCTTTCTTGTGGATTGATACGATTTCTGCCATTTTGAAGTGATTGGGACATTTCTCTCTCTCAAAACATATGTTTATTATATGTGCAAGTGGCTCTACAATATAACTACTTATTTTTTTAATGACTCGTGTGTGTGTATATTATCTACACCCCTTGCCTTATTTTTTTAATTTTTTGGTTTAATGTTAGCTCAATCTCATAAGCATTGGTAAGTCTTAAAAACAAGGAACTGCAAACCTTCTTTTTAGGTGTACAACTTGATTGGTTTGTTTTCTGAATTTCTTTGGCAAGCTTTTCTCCAATACCACTAAAAAACTCATTAAAATGATTTGCAATATCATATCCGTTTTCGATTTTTCCTGTCTCAGTCACTAACTGCCTCTTTTTTTGTTAGTATTTCCTGTTTTTTCTTTTACGTATTGCCATAGTTTTTTACTATCGTTACCAAATGAATCTACTTTACTTCTCTCATATAATTCTTTAGCCTTATCTATAATTAGGTACAGTTTATTGGCATAAGACTTATATTCTGTTTTTAGTTCATCATCATGTGGATGCTTTTGCCATTTTTTATATAAAATAGTTTTTTTAATGAACAATGCGTGACACTTTGTTACTTGACCGACTGTAAACCTCTAATCGACCGCCCTTTTGAGAAGTACCCCACTACTCTTCTATTTGGAATGTACATTTAAACACATTTTAAAATTATCTTAAACGAAAAAACGTGTTTATAAAATGTTATTGGTCGTTGCAACGCCCTAAATCCATTACAAATTACTATAAATAAATTGATATGGGTCATTTTGTTAACTAATTTTACATGTACATTTTTAAACGTGTGTTTTGTATTTGTTTGTGAACGGCTTTAATGTGCTATTAATTATGAATTGTTTTATTGACTCTTTTAACGCTTTTGCTTGTATTTTTAATAATAAAACTTCATACAATAAATCGTTTTTTAGATTAGTAGAAACAAATATTACATAACATTGTTGCGCAACGCATCATCATAAAGTCTCTCATACGTGAAAACGATTGTAGGTCCAGTTGGGTTAACTTACCTTTTCATGTTCAAGTTAAGTTTAAGAAGTTCAAGGAGGATCATCAACGTGTCGATAATGAGAGTCATACCCGCAGTCCTCGCGCCAGCAGCTCCCCATAAAACATCGCAGGTGTTCTTGAACTTATCGGAGATAATCGACACTTCATAGTGCTTGAAATTTTTAAAGAAACTCGGCATCGGCTATGGGAGTATTCTATTGATCATTTGGAAGGAGCTGAGGTTCCGATAAGTTTTAGCTTGTTGAGTTGGGTGGGAAGGGGATGCTTTTTCCACCATATCATAATATGTGCTGAGATATAGGTGCATGGTAACCCCTTTTGATCTAATTGAACAGGCATGGAGTGAAGGAGAAACATAAATTACAGACCATAAAGGTAACCTACTACTACAACTTTCCCAGATTAATTTTGGGTATTGTAAGAAAATTCACTGCTCCCTCGGAGATGTGTGGACACTCTGCGATAATATGTGGCCTCGCACTGTAGCTGTGTGAGAGGAGGCCATTAAACACCCACCGTATTTATCACATGCCTAAGCTACTCAAAGCGGTAAACGATTCGAGAGCAACAAACGGGTGCAGGTATTCTTCTGCAAATGCTGGGACATATGTCCAGCACCTTTCTACGAGAATGGTTGTTGAAGAAATTGCATGGACAAGAATAGAAACTACATAAAATAATAGAGAAAAAATGTTTTGTAGCCCACTATAAAGTCAGCACATCTGTCTGGTTATAAATATTTTACCTTTTCAAGTTTTTTATTTCTACTTGATTTTTAATAGTGCTATAGAATATACCCTCGTAAACGTTGGAACTAGCATGTCGTGTTTTTCGATAGGCAGGTCCGCTGCAGCACGGGATCAATTTTTTATAAAGAGCGTCGAACGATAGGTGCTTTACATTAATCATTTTTGGGTTAGAAAACTGTTCTATGAATCAGTTCCTGTTTTCTTATCTTGATTATTTTGTTCTTTTTCGCCCACTTTGGAATTCCCAGCCCGTTTGTTTTTACAGAAAGCGAGTCGACATCATTTTGCAGTACCGCATTCCTCCCCAATACCTCGGACCATATGCTGCAGAGTCGGTAAGATAAAATCATCTGAAAAGCCTTCTTCTTCTCTACCATCATGGCGATGTCGATTTTATTGGCTGCTGTCCTAGAAAGCTCTATGGTATTGACTCCAAACCATTTTCTTAGGTTAGCTAGCCAAAAAATATTAAAAAGTTCTGCGATCTTTTTATATTATATTATTTCTTTTAGTCTTTAGTCTTTTACTGCCAGTTCTATAGTTTTATTACTTTTATTGCTACTGTTACTACTACTGTTGCCTTCGAAAATTTTTATCAGTAGTTCCCCTTTCGGCTACAGTTTTCTCTATCTAGCCGCTACTTGGCCTTTCGGATATTCTCATGTTTTGCCGATTTCTCTGCCAGCTCTTTGAGGGTCCTATTACTCACCGACCTTAGCAGACGAGCTCTTTAATCAAGGGTGAAAAGAAGCTTTTTTAAGGTCAATAATATATTATAAATCTGAAAAGCGTTTTTAGTGTTCCGTACGGAACTTCGGTGTCTGTCTGTCTGGCTTCACACCTGATTTTCTCCAAAATTATTTGACATAGAAAGCTAAAATTAGACGCCAATATAGGAATTGATGGCCCCATCAGAGCCGTATAGTTTTAAAAGTTAAATTTTGACTTAAGAGGTTAGTTTCGGGGGTGAAATCAGAAGTGAAAAGAAATTACCAGGTCATCGAGTGAGGTATCAGATGAAAGCTTGTAAAAACACGAATTTAAAAGTAGATATGTATGATGTAATACTTTCGCACAGTTTTCTATATATTACTTTTAAAAAATAGCAAAAAATCGCTGTCTCGAAATGTACTGACCAAAAAATTTAAAAAAAAAATTCTAAAATATTCTCCACACGGTGTAGATCGAACGAAAATGTCACGAGTGTATTACCTTTGATAATTTACCTGGTATCAAAAATTTCAAGGTCATCAATTTTCAACAAAAATCGGAAACAAATTTTGTTGAAAATCCATTTAGGGTAACAAAATTTTTATTTGAAAAGTAGCGTAAGAAACACTAATTGCGCAAGTCCGACTTACACTTTGCCAGTTTTTCAATACATAAAAAGTAGTTTAATCTTGGATATATCTTTTAATTTGATCACCGTTTCATATTTTAATATTTTTTGGTACCTACTGGGTTACAATACGTAAATACGTAGAAGTAAAGTTTTATTTTACCATAATTTCTTGGTTTTATTGTTTAATATAGTGACACCAATGCAATTTATTTTGATATTGTTTATAGGACCTAGCATTTCTTATTTTTGTGCTAGGCCAATACAGTTGCTGAATAAAAATAGGTTATGCCCAAAATAAATAAAAAAAGGCATACTTACGAGCATCTTTACAGCTAGAACCCGTTCTCTACTACATAAGGGGGCCGTTTAGCACAGGTATGTTCCTGTAAAACAGCGTTTCTCAACTTTTCAGTATTTGCGACCCAATTTTCAAACATAATTTTCATCGCGCCTCCCCCCCTCTCATACAATAACAATGCATGCAATAATAATGTATTTTCAGTATTTTGATGCTAAAGCTACATTATGACCTTAATTACAAACCTTACAAACTACCAAGAATAAATAAATTTATTCATAATTGCTTCGTTGACAAAACTAGAATCGATGCCTCTCTATTGCTCTCTGTCACGTCCATCATATTGGTAGCGGCTTCGCGAGAAGTTCCGAGTTGACTCAAACATTAGGAAAGTCAGCCCAAAAGTGTATAAATGCTGCACCTCGTTCAATTACAGCCCGTCTCACTTGAGTTGATCCTCCTATTGCTATCGGATTTATCGTGAATGTGTATGTAATTTACGTGTTAATTGAAATTCAAGGTATTAAGTATTCACGGCAGTAAATTTATACAGAATCATGGATAAATTTTTAAATGGGCGTAAGCGAGCATTAGACGATAGTGAAGCATCAACAAGTGCACAGACGAGCGTGGTTCCGAAAATAAAATCAAGAAAATATTCTCAAGAATGCTTAAATTTAGGGTTTACAGAACTTGCTCAAAAATCTTGGCAGCAGACAGCATGAAACCAAACAAACGACATTTGGTAACACTTCATAGTGAGTACCTTAACAAACTCCGAGAATTTTTCGAATTAAAATTAAAATCATATGTAGAGGAAAATCATTTTTAAAAAAAAATTTTGTGAATGAAAAAGCTTTACTTGCCTCTTACAAAGTTTCATATAAAATAGCCAGATGTAAAAAGCCTCACACCATTGGTGAAGAGCTTATTTTGCCAGCAGCAATTGATATTGTAAAAACTATGTTTGGAGATTATTTTGCGAAACAATTGCTATCCATACCTATATCAAATTATACTGTTGCCCATCGAATTAGTGCTGCTGCTGAAGATGTACAGCATCAGCTTTTCGGGAAGTTACGTGACAAATTGTTTTCAATTCAGCTTGATGAGGCAACAGATAGCAATAAAGTTGCTCATTTCATTGTCTATGTTCGATTTTGTGATGGCATGTCAGCAGTAGAACTAATTTTCTGCAAACCAATAGAACTCAAAACAACATCACTCGTATTATTTCCAATCTTTAATGATTTTATAAACAAGGTAAATATGGAGTGGAAAAATTGCATCGGAATCTGTACCGATGGTGCTCATTCAATGTCTGGAAGATTTCAAAGTTTACAAGTACTTGTAAAACAAAAATCTCCACTCTGTGTGTGGACACATTGTACGATCCACAGAGAAGCTATGGCTTCCAAAGAAATGAGTCCTGCTCTGAATATTGTGCTCACTACAGTTGTAACCGTAGTAAATTATATTAAAATGAGATCCCTAAAATCTAGAATTTTTTCTGCATTTTGTAAAGACGTGGGTGCCGAATATTCAGCGTTACTATTTTATTGCAAGGCAAGATGGTTTTCAAGTGGGAAATGTTTGCAACGTGTTTCAGAATTAAGAAATGAAAACGCCATTTTTCTAGAAGAGCAAAACCGACCGGAAGCCGAGAAATTTCGAGATAGTTTATTTGTGATGAAATCGACCTACTTGGTCGATATATTCGAGAAACTAAATACTTTAAATCTTCAACTCCAAGGAACAAATACACATATGTTCGATATAAGTGATAAAATTAATTTTTGTAGAAAATTGGAATTGTCGAGCAGAAATGTAAAGCAAAAAAACCTAGAAATGTTTGTAAATGTGGGTGAATATGTTAAAACATACAAGACTGAAGAACAACATGTGAAAGTTGTTTTAGTAACCATTGAAAATCATCTAGCCATGTTGACAAAGAATTTTAAAAGTATCTTCTTCCTGACGACAACTTGGTGGTAAGTTACGAGTGGGTTAGGGATCCATTTCAAAATATTTTCGAAAGGCTCTCTAGACTTCACGGCAAGTGGCGAAATCAAAAGACAGTTTAATAATAAATCACTCTTCGAATTTTGGGTAGCGGTGAATGATTAGTTTTCTGCACTGAAAACAAGAGCATTTCGTATACTATTACCATTTTCAACATCCTACCTTTGCGAAACCGGATTTTCTGCAGTGGCTGCTTTGAAAACAAAATATAGATCTCAAGTAAATATAGAAAAAGAATTCAGAGTGTCTATTTCTAATATTAAACAATCCTTCGAAAATCTTTGCTCTGCAAAACAGGCCCAAGGGAATCACTAGTAATTAATAAACTTGTTTTTAATTTAATATTGATATGTTAATTATTAGGTAAATACATTGTGCAGTACTAATACAATCCTATTTATAGGTGTATTATATCAGCGCAAATGTGTATTTTATTTTTTATTATGTCAGAATGTATTTTGTTTTGCTTTCCTTTCATTAAATTATATTAAATGTTTTTAATGAATGTTTTTAATAATAATTTCTTTTCGATATGCTTGCGCCCCCCCCCCCCCAATAATTTAATCACACCCCTCCTAGTGGGGCGCGCCCTATAGGTTGAGAAACGCTGCTGTAAAATGAAGCTACCACAACTTCACCCCTTAAAATTACTAATAATTATTTTAGAGTCAAAGGGCCTCGTTAAGTTACCTTTTTCTGTTTGGTTGGAACTAAAATTTTATTCTTTCGAACTAGTTTTTGGAATTTTTCTGTTAGTTCTTTCTGTATTCTCTATTTTTTAAGAAGATCAAATCCAGTTTTTCATATATAAAATTATAGCCTAATTTCTTGTTTAGGTAGTAAATCTCATTTGGACAGTTTCGTTTTTCGACTTTTAATAAATCTCCAATTACATTACACTACGACCGAATTCAAATCATTTTCTTGTGCATGTGGTAAATATGGCAATTTATGGATTTTACTGTTTATTTTTTCTTTCGTAATTTACAGTTTTATCATAAAATGGATATTAGACCTGCTATCGTATAGATATCATATCTCGTCTATTCTTGTACTTTTATTTAACTTCAGCGGTAATCATTGAACATACCCTCTTCATCGGGACTTCTACTAACATGATACTATATTATTCAAGTCGATAATCATACACAGATTCTTTTTATTGTTTCTTAATATGCGTTAATTCAGTACTTCGTAAGAAGGCGGTAGAGGTAGAGTGCTGTATTAAATCTTTCAATCTGTATTTCTTATTCTTTAAACTCCAAGACTTAATCTGTTTTGTAGTCTTGGATGGAAAACTCAAACTCAGTTTTTGCTATCAGTTTTGACAATCAGTTTTTTCTTTGAATTTTGTCACGATGGTCCAATAGTAACAGTGGAATCGTTCCAGTTTTTGTGATTCTTTTATCACCACATTTGTCGATCAGTGTTTTTTGGTTTTTAATTTCATCATTATTATCACAGAAAAAACTGTATACACACATATGTAAATATACTTTGAGAAAACTTAGTATGAAGATGCTGTTTGTATTAGTTTTTTTCTTGAAAAAAACAACAATAATTATAGAATAAATAGTGTTAAAACCTTTTAATTTTCTTAATTCTCATTTTTTTTTATGGGTATAGCATACTTGCAGCTGAGAAATCTCTAAAGTGTTACAGGAGCCACACGTGTGCAGAAAAGTCGATTCACGTTGGTCATGAATCGGTGTAAATTGTACTTAGTGGGAAATTCAGTCAATCGCAAAATTATTCCAGTGGGAGGAGGACCTCCATATAAAAGAATTATTGAACGAGGACGGGGAGTGACAAGCTGAACCTCGTACAAATGTGATGTAACAGCCCCACTTGTATTACTTTACAAGGAATTAAGTGATAGAATATATTCAAGCTACTAGCCGTTCTTCGATATTCCAAGAAATCAAGAGGGCTGGTAAGTTCTGGGCCTCCAGTCCTCCTTAATTAAGTGCAGTGAAATTTTGGAAGCAGAGTACAGCTTTTATAGAGTGCAAAGCTCTCTAGCACTAGTGAAACGCTTTTTTTTCTATGGATGCAACTTCTTAATTACAAAATACATTTGCTCGCAAATTAACGCTCAGCAACATGAGTGCTGATGCTAACAAAATGGTTCTCGGTTTCTATCATTCCAAGATAGAAATTCTTCCATATCTTCGTTAATTTGGATGAGTTCCTGGTGTCTGCAGTATTTGTATGGGTAGCTGATGTTTGAGCAATCAAAGTGAATCAAGAAATAAGCGTACTGTTATGGACAAAGCTGTGGAGCTGTGCTTTTTTCCAGCAGATTGTTAATATAAAGCAGAAAGAGAATAGGCGACAATCGTGCAGCACACCGGCGTTGATAATATTGAAAAGAAAACCACTAATTTCTTTTCAAAAATAAAGCTCTCTGTGTGCCAGAAATAAAACCTTTCGAACATACCATAAAAACGTAGTGTAGCTAATAATTCGTCATGTTCAACATGGTCGAATGCCTTGGATATATCAATTCAACCGCATGAGATTTTCTAAAATAGTCATTTACGTGTTCCAAATATGTGCGGCATCAGTTAGAAGATGTCCTGCTGATCTTTGTTTACACAAGCCATATTGATGGTCGCTAGTTCTATTAAATCCCACCTGATATTTTACTAATTAATAGCCATTTCAATAATTTTCGATATGGTTTAAAATGAGTTGATTGACTGGTCCGTTACTTTGTGACAGTACATTTTAACAATAAAACTACTTAATTACTTTGTTAACTGTCATTAAATATATTTGTAAAGTTTTTGTAATTGCGTTATCGCGATTTCGTAGTACAACTACATTGTCAAATGCTTAACTAAGACTAAAACAGATTTTTGGTATTTTATGTTTATATGATGAACAGATGTGGGTCTATTATGTACTAAAACAGTTGGAACAGAACGGAATTTGCTACATCTAATTGACTATTCAGTAAATTTATATTATGGTCCTTTGAATGTCTGTAAATTTCTATGGATTCTAAGAAATTGAGTTTTGACCCTTTAGGTGCCTTACGGAATATTTGTAAACAATTGATATTGGGAAAAGTATGGCCTGTTTCTAAGAAATGTTTAGCAAAGTGTGATTTTTCATTTTTTAGCCTATAAGAGGCATTGTGTTCATTCGATGTAACAAATATGTTCTCCAATATCCCAAATCCCAATAAAGATTGTTTAGAAATTATTAAAACTATGCTGTAAAAAAACAACACCAATATCACAATACAACAAGATATATTGAAACTGTCCGAATTTTGTATAACCGGAAATTATTTTCAGTTCAAAAATTAATTTTTCAAACAAAGAGATGGTCTTGCCATGGGGTCTTCACTTAGTCCCTGGCTAGCGGAAACTTCTATGTCAGAATTGGAAAATAGTTTTCTAAAAACTCAGCACGCAAAAAATAATCTCTTTTAGTTTATATGTGTGGACGACATCTTAGTATGTTTCCTTGGAAATGATATTGAACTAAATTCCACTTTAAATTATCTAAATTTACACCCCAACATAAAATTCACACTGGAAAAGGAAACAGATAATAAAATAAATTTCTTAGATGTTATTTCAAAGAAGGGAAGCAGACTAGAATTCGATATCGTCCGCAAACCAACCTTTTCAGATGTCACCATCCCAGCTGACTCAATACAACCTAACTCCCATAAACTGGCAGCCTATAGATCTATGATCCATAGAGCCTTCAATATCCCTCTTAGTAAAAATAAATTAAAAAAAGAACTGGACACAATCAAAAATATAGCATTCAATAAAGGCTTTCAGTCTAAAATAATTAATACCTTAATAATCCGTAAACGAAAACAAATCACTTTTAGCTTAATCTACTCCGTAAAAGAATACCGAAAAAAAAAAAAACAACATTTATATGCCACAAAGGTCGACTTATATGCCCCAATCATAATCGATCATAGTGGATTTATCAACAAAGGTCGATTTATATGCCCCAATCATAATCGATCATAGTGGATTTCTCAACAAAGATCGATTCATATGCCCCAATCATAATCGATCATAGTGGATTTATCAACAAAGGTCGATTTATATGCCCCAATCATAATCGATCATAGTGGATTTATCAGCAAAGGTTAATTCATATGCTCCAATCATAAACGATCATAGTGGATTTGTCAACAAAGGTCGAATATATTTTGGTCCCATCTCGGATAAAATATCCCAAGTTCTCACGGCCGAAAAAAAAAACAAGAATAGCTTCAAAACTCGCTCAAAAATTATCCAATATATTTTTCAATGCCAAAGATAAAACTAATAAACACAATAAATCAGGAGTTTATAAAGTTAACAAAGTAATTAAACAGTTTTATAGTTGACAATGTTTTTTGCATGTTTTGAGTATCGGCTTAACTGCAGCGCATATCCAGCAGGAATAATATATTCTTTTTCTGTCTACAGAAAACTGGTGTAAGTTCGCTCCTTTTGAGCTCTATGGCAGGGTGTTGGGTGCAGTCAAGGTCTTCAGAAGCAATACATTTTTTGCGTCTTCAATCAAACCAACACTTGCCGTTAGAAGGTACGAATTTCGCTACTCTCTTGTATTAAAATACATCTATGAAAATAAAAGTGCTCTAGAACAAAAAAAGAATTTTGTAGAATGTTTGACAGGCCATTTTGTTAGTACGGTTAGATATTCAATATTTGGAAATATAGTCATTATAGGTATTTGTAAAAAATTTAAGCTTTGAGGGGTTAAGTGTGTCTTGTGTGTAAATTAGGATTATTCTTGAATTTCCTTGACAGGTAGAATAATAAAATATTTTTATAAGAAGAGCAGTTTATTTCATTTTTTGTTAGCTTTATTTGAAAACTCACTTTTTTGAAAATTTTACCTGCTCTTTTTAAATATTAACCTGGCTGATACTTTTTGTAAGTGGCAGTGTTACAGACGTACTCATAAGCTGTCAGAATGTCACCTATGAAATCATCCTAAAATTCCATTTGTTCTACACAAAACTATTCCTAACTTGTCACCTAAATAACCATGGATATATAACAAATACTAATACAAAACTAACCTACTTAAGAGTATTTTCCAAGTTGTCCGTTTGTCTAATGCTCTCCCTATTTTCGAAATTACTAAATCCCTACGTTATAAACTTCAATAAAATAAATAATATTTAGACAACTTCCCTAAGTACATAAAAACAAAAAAAGGAGTCCTTTTGATTTTATTTCCATTCAACACTACCAGCATTTTTTCCTCAAAAGTGTTTTTATAACATTTATTTGAACAGCTGAAGAAGTTCACACAATTTTTCTTAAATCACTTCCATGATTCTATCAATTTTTTTCTCTTTTACAATATAAACTACTTAAGTATAAAAAAAGCAATTTTATCTTGTACTCATTTTAAAAATATAATCGGTATATATAGGTACATAACTGAATAAAATCTGGCCAATGTCCGATATATTTGGTATGGGCCCCTGAAAATAGTAAGTATTGGTTTCCCACAGATGGGGGTCATATATCGACCACTTGTTTGATCTTTCGCCCTAAAATGTCCGCTCTTCAGATATTTTTAGGGTAAAGGCTCATTTTCTTTTAAACGAAAATAAATTTTTATAAAGTATTTTTCCAGTGACGTACAAAATTAATTTTGAGAACGGTTTTATCACCAACATCTTACAATTACAAGCCAAATTACTGCATGAATGGATTGAAAAATATTTACTTGTGTCTTCGAAAAGAAATAGAAGAATAAACAAACCAAATATTATTGCAAAATCACCTGTTTTATTGTCTTTACTTAAAGACCCTGTGTAGATAGGACAATAAGTAAACAAAGATGAAACTATTATCACTTGGGGTATATCACAACATGACGGGGGATAACGAGAGAATAGCGATGACTGCAAAATATATAATCAGTACATCTGTTTTGTTTTTAACGAACTTTAAAAAGTGAGGTTTTTGAATTCCGATCCGATGTACCAAATGTGGAATGATGTCTGGTAAATTTTTACGAACTGCCGGGAAATTTTGTTAAGTGGCATAACTTTTGGTAAGCGCGATTATTATAGCGGTTGTGTTCAAAGTTTTAAACAGATGCAATGAGTTGCTTGTTGGTAGCTATAACGTGCGGATAATTTTATTTAAAATAGGGGACTGCTACCCAGCTAGAATCTGAACTGAAGGAAGTCCATGGGGAATAAATGAATTTAAATGTGACAGTACGAGCTCTGCATATGCTGCATGTTCAGGACGCCCAATTTAGGTTTCTTCTGAAGAAATGGTCGATAAAATTCATGGTATCTTGATAGAAGATCATCATATTAAGTTTTATGAGATTGCTGAGACAGTAGATTTCTTATATGAACGGGTCTATAATATCCTGCATGAAGTTCTAAAAACGAAAAAGCTGGATACGCGATGGATGCCGCTTTTATTGAATCCAGACCAAAAACGCACGAGCTGGACTTCAAAATAGTTCCATACTTACTCTTTTTCCCTAACCTCAAAAATTAGCTTGAGAGGAAAACATTTTCGTCCATAAAGAAGTTATCTGCGCTATGAACGAGTATGTATTATGTAGAATTCGAAACAACTTTTAAAGGAAAGAAAATATTTGAATCTCGCTGTACCAAATATATTGAACTTAAAGGAGATTATGTTGACAAATAAATTTTTGTTTTTGCAATACAATTTTATTTACTTTATTTTTTACGAGATTTTTTAATCCACCCTAGTATGTATGTATTTTTATTTACCCTCAAACATCTACAATCAACTAGCTCAACCTTTCTTGAACATTATTGTCATACATAATCCATTTTTCATCTCCTGTAATGAGACGTTTCAAAAATAGTTTAATTTCGTTCCGTTTTAACAATGTTTCGCAGATGGAAGTTCCGTCAACTAATTTTTCAGCGTTAAATTATGTTGCACATAATCGTGCTTCTGAAAAATACTAAACGGTTTTTTTTTGTTATAGTAATTTTAAAAAGAAATTAACAGATTGTTCAGCCTTCATATTGCAAGATTTATATTAGATATACAGACAGATAAGTTAATACGAAATTACTAGTAAATCCTTAAGCGACAGCTACGACTTTAAAATTTTGCTTATTATGATATACTAGCCGTGCCCACAGCTCCGCTCGTGTGGACTTGATTCCCTATTGTTGTCACTGTTTATTCCTTATGTTACCTAACTTAATAGAAGATATCCTATAACCAGAGAACATATGTATGAATTTAAAAAAAAAAACACTTAAATCGGATAAGTGCTTCTCGAGTGATAAGCGCACTAACAGACAGATAGAGAGACGTGGCATTTTATATATATTATATTCTTTGCTGCATGATATTGTTCCATATTTAACGGTTTAAGCAGCCTATTGCAAGAGAGCGCGCTAGCGGCAAACTTTCTTTCCGACTTGATTCACTATTATCGTCACCGCTTATTCCTTATATACCCTATAACCTGGCCAGAGAACATATGTATGAATTAAGAAAAAACACGTATATCGGATAAGTGGTTCACGAATGATAAGCGCACTAACGGACAGACAGACAGAGCATTTTATTTATATGATAGATTCTAGATTATTACATTTCGTGCATTTCTCGTGTAGACTGACAACAACGAAGATGTTATTCCTAATTATATTATTTGTTACTTTTAAGTTTTTACGAACGACCACTAGATGGCGCTAATTCAGATGTGACACTACCATTGTTGTAAAATTTGACAGTTGTTATTGGCCGAGTAATTTGTTTACAGTGAGCGTTTAAAAAAAAACAGTTTCGGGAACAAATGAAAATTTCAAATGAAGGTTTTCACAGGATGATTTTTTACGATTTTAGTGAAGGCCTAACTTAACAACAATGCCTCGAATCGCTTTTTTCAGCTTTTGGCAAAGAGTCACCATCAGAAAAGACTGTTCATAATTAGTTTACTGAATTTTGTCATGGTCGTGCTCCCGTCAGCGATAAATTTCGTGAAGGTTGACTAAAATCGATTATGTTTCAAAAAACATCGATGCTGGGTGCAACATGATTGAAGACAATCGTTATAAGACTTACCGTGCGATAGAGGCATTCTTAGGCATGTCGAAGACTGTAGTGCATTTGTTTTTGCATAAACATTTAGCTATGAAAAAGATCTGTTTCCGATAGATTCATAAACATTTAGCTGTGAAAAAGATCATTCTTCATCATGACAATGCCAGCTTTCACGCAGCACATCAAACAATTGATTACTTAACGGAGAAAAACGTTGCCCGTATTTATCTGATTTATCGCCTTTTGTTCCCGAATGTCAAGAAAAAATACGTGGACAGCGATTTTCATCACCTCAAGAAGCTGTTGAATCGTTCCATGACCATATTTTTGAGGTACCAACTTTAGAGTGGAAATATGTTTCGAGAATTGGTTCGAACGCAAAAGTATATAAATCTTAAATGCGAATCTTTTGAGAAACAATAAAATGATTTGTTCCGACAATTTTTTTTCTTTCATTGTTTTTGTAAAAACTTAACATATGCAGTTACGTACTGACTTTTTAAGAATACGAAAAGATATCATATTAATTTGACCCTTTTTTTTCAATTTTCTGAAGTCAATTAGCTGTTTATTTGTTAAAATTTTAGTTATACTTAACAGATCATATCTGTACAAGTGCACTGACAGTAATAAAATTAAATATTTAAATTTGACCATAGTTAGGTGACTTAGCGACCACTTTATCAAACGTCATACAATTTTACTCTATTTTAGATTAAAAATTAAAATAATTTTAAATATTTCTACTTACTAGCACCATCTAAATAACGCAATAGATGAGAAAGAAGGAAAAAAAATTGGTTAATATAATTTATGGACGATCTAATGCATTAAAAATAGTTTTTTACTTGAATCAACTAAAACACGTAGGCTGAAAAGTTTTGGTCTGACACATAGATGTCGCTCTTTTCAAAAAATCCATATGATTTTTAGGAAGTACCAACCTTTAAACGATATGTGTCAAAATTTTATGATGATGTTTTCAAAACAATGGAAAAATCAAATTTTTGCTGGGAAAAAATACCGTTCAAGCAAAGCAATGGCTTGATAAGTGTTGCGGGGACTCTGCTCCTGGAAAATCACTCATCATTTACTAGTATGCTGAATTTAAACGCAGTCGTACTGATGCTGAACGCTCTGGATGCCCAAATGAGGTGGTTACACCGGAAGACATCAAAAAATCCACAAAATTGCTTTGGATGACCGTAAAGTGAAATTGCATGAGATAGCTGACACCCTAAACATATTCAAAAAACGTGTTGGTGATATTTTGCATAAACATTTAGGCGTGAGAAAGCTCTTTTCAAAATTAGTACCGCGTTTGCTCACATTGGACCAAAAACAACAACGTGTTAATGATTCTGAGCGCTGTTTGGACCTGTTTAAATGCAATAAAAAGGATTTTTTATGCTATATGTGACAATGGATGAAGCATGGATCCACCATTACACATCGGAATTAAATCGGCATTCAGCTGAGTGGACAGCAGCGGGTGAAAGCCGCCCGAAGCAACCAGAGACACAATAGTCAGCTGGGAAGGTTTTAGCCTCTGTATTTTGGGATGCGCATGAAATAACTTTCATGGACTAAACCATCAATAGCGAATAGTACATAAAATTATTGGTGCGTTTGAACGCAGAAATCGCAAAGAAATGGCCCCAAATGAACAAGAAAAAAGTGCTCTTTCATAAAGTCAATGGTTACGATGGCAAAATTGCATGAATTGAAGTTCGAATTGCTTCCTCGTCCACCATATTCTCCAGATTTGGCCCCCCAGTATTCGCAGATCTCAAAAAAATGCTCGCGGGAAAGAGATTTGGCTACAATGAACAAGTTATCGCCGAAACTGAAGACTATTTTGAAGGCAAAGGTAAATCCTTTTACAAGAAAGGTATGATAATGTTAGAAAAGCTTTGGACTGATTGTATCACTTTTGGGGGAGACTATATTGATAAATAAAGTCGAATTTTGCAAAAAAATGGGTTGTAAGAAGCTAGACCAAAATCTTTTCAGCCTACATATTAACTTGTCTATTAACTCTCAACAAAAAGAAGTTTATATCTTGTGCAGAATTTGCCTTCCATTTTTATCTTGATGGAACACTATATTTTATAGTCAGGTCATATTAAAAGTAATAGAACTTTCACAGTACACTTCAGAATTCTAAGGAAATTTTACGATCACTAGGAGTCTAATATCAAAAGAAAGAAGGAATTACCCTGACTCTTACATTTAAAACCTCATGAAATACGTGGTAAGTGTTGCAAGAACAAAAGCATCTCGATTCATTGTTAGAATCATCTATATATGACTTTGTCAAGCGCACGAGTGTTTTTTTTTTCTGTTTCTTTAATTACACAAAAATGCTGTAAAGCATTGGAGAGAGACAATGTGTCGTAAATGTACGAAAGTTCCTGTATCACCTCGTCAAACGCACGACTGTTTTTTTCTAAACTTTTAATTACACAATTCCTCTAAATGCTGTAAATCATTGGACACAGACAATCTGCAGCAAATGTACCATTTTGTCAAGCACACGATCGTTTTTTTCTGTACTTTTAATTACACAATTCGGCTAAATGCTGTAAAGCATTGAAGAAAGACAATGTCTAGCAAATGTCCGAGGGTTACTGTACCACTTTGCCAAGCGTACGACTGTTTTTTTCTATAGATATGATATATCAATTAAAATTGATCCTAATACACTCTCTCCCAGAGGCATCAAATTAAAAATGTATGTTTCTATGGTATAAAAGGAAGAGTAAGAACAAGAAGGTACGGTACTAATAAAGGAGGATACTTTGAGAACCATTTCCCGAAGTTGAAGAGAGCGGTAAAGAGCATCTTAAACTTACAGCGCAAATGTAGTTGATGAACTATAGTTTGAATGAATATTTTGATACTTTATTAAAACATTGTAATGCTGGAAGTATATGATATACTAGATGCTACAAAATATTTGTCATTTCTAGAGCTCTACAATTAAAGTGAAGAGAAAAAAAAAATTCTAAAAGAAACGAGAAACTAATTGCACAGTAAAATAAATATTGGTAGCTATTAGTTGGATATAAAATAGAAACGTTGCGGAACAAGGAAAGTATCTTTCATTAGCTCTCTATACTTCCACTATCTCTTAACAGCATCCTAACCATTGTTAGAGACTCTAGGTGTTAAAGTCTCAGGATATCTAGATTGGCTAAGTATATATTACCACTACACCAAACACTTTATTTTTGCTCTCGACGCGCAAAATTCACAAACCTGGAAAAACAATGCAACCCATTGTTTCATCGGTCGGATCACCTACATATTTAATAAAAAATGGTTATCAAAAAAACTTGAGAATTTACCATTAAATACTTTCGCAGAGAAGAATTCGTGAGAATTCATTAATAAAACAAAAATCTAGTTCTTAATGAAGGTGAAATCTTAATTTCTTTTGATGTCAGTTCTTTGTTCCCAAGTGTGCCAATACCACAAACTTTACAATATCTCGAAGAATTACTTAGAATGAATGACTTTGAGGACGAAATTATTCGTGAATACTTAACATTATCTAAACTTTGTATGGAACAAAATTATTTCCAATATAACAGTCAATTTTATGTTCAGAAAGAAGGAACAGCTATGAATAACTGTTTATCACCTTTCATAGCCAATTTATTCATGAGTAAGTTTGAAACCGAAGCCAGTCAAGAATTCGAATATTTCCCAAGGGTATGGTACAGGTATGTGGATGATATTTTCGCGATTTTTGATACAAAGAAAGCAAGTATTGATGATTTTGTTTCTAAATTAAATAGCTATATGATTCCATTAAATTCATTTACGAACTTGAGAACAAAGGACAATTACCTTTTCTAGATATTTTAATTATTAAAAATAATAATAGATTAGAATTTGATATCTATAGAAAGGACACAGTAACAAATAGATATATTCCTAATGATTCATTTCATTGCAAACAACACAAATTAGCCTCATTACATTTTTTTAGTTCATCGTTTGGTCACTTTCCCTCTGAATAGAGTAAACTTTAATAAAGAAAGGAATCGTATTAGAAATATAACTAGAGTTGATGGTTATGACGATGACTTAGTAAATAAGCGAATAAATAGGCATAAGTTTAAGTTTAATATTCAGAATTTCACCATTTTTACACGCGACGAAAGTAACACCAAGTATGTCTCCATACCATATAATCCGAAATATAGCAAGGGACTCAATAAGGTATTTAATAAGGTAGGCCTCACCTTAGTCTATAAGTTATCAGACAATCTAAAGGATATCTTAGGAAATCCCAAAGATAAGATTCCCAATTGTGAGAAAAGTGGAATTTATGAAATTAGTTTTAATGATTGTGACAAAAAGTATGTTGGGCAAACTAAAAGGTCAATTAAGCACGATTTAAAGAACATTTAGCACACTTAAAATACAGTAGAACAGAAAAGTCTAGCATTGCCGAACATGCCCTTGAAGCTGATCATATTGTAACATTAAATAATCTAAGATTAATAAAAAATGTATCTGATAGGAGATTGTTGAACGCATACGAAAGTACGGAAATTATAAAATGTAAAAGTAGTTTAAATAAAGACCTATTCCTTATAGTTCACTCTACTGGTTACTTGACCAGAACTGATGGCCTTGCCTATGCCATTAGTTCCGCCTGAGTAGTTCAAGGGTTAGATTTGTAGTTTAGCTTTAGTCAATCATCGCTCCTGATGAAGCTAACATGGTTAGCGAAATGTCGAGTGCAAAGCGTTTGGTGTAGTGGTGATATATACTGAGTAGTATCATTGTGCCAAAGATTCGACATTCCCAACTTAGTAGCTTGGCTTAGGCTTAAGTGCAGTGAATATCAAACCTCTATTATGATAAAGATACATAAAGTAGGATAATTCCTATATTAAAAGGCGAGAAATTTGATATACTTTAGATTTTTAGTATTGTCTTCATATAGCTAATGGGCTAAATAAATCTGTTTTTTATTTAGCCCCCTAAATCTATATTCCAATATATTAAAATAGTGTACCATTTTAAAAACAGATGTCAGATTTGATACCGATGAATTGGAATCAACAACCAGGTGTTACTTGTGTTTTAAGTTTATTATGAGATGTGAATATTGCCCACAATTATTCTGAAATCTCTGTAAGTTTCGAATTTGTAATGGAGAATAAGCATAAGTTAGACAAAGCATAATTTTTTGAAAGGCGAAATGACGTTGAGAAGCAACCTTAGGACGCACAATAAACGTCAAAATTCCAGACGTGTTTTCTGTAGTCCTAAAGAGCTTAAAACATTAAAAGGTGGAAAGAATTTTAAGAGGCCCTGCCCTTACATGTAGTACCTTATATCAGACAATACGTAGTGTAAAAACGAGAAGAAAACTTGGGAACACTAGCCGTACTGGATCGCGAACAATCACAACTCTGCATTAGAATCAAATAAATGGAATTATTTAAAAATTCAATTAATATATTTACATCCCAAAGAAATAATTATGAAAGACCATACTTACTGTATGTATTAAGAAGAAAAAAAAAACTAAACTCCAAATGATTCAGTAATAATATTGAGTGATTAAATTAAGCTAAAGGCTTTAGAGTATACTAAGAATTAAACCACCATTAGGATAAAAAAAAAGGTGAAATAAAATAATCCTCTTACCTAAACGGCGAGAGCCCAGCTCCGTAGCATATTTCTCGTACGCTACTGAGTCAAATAAGTCTGTTTTATGATCAACCCTCTAAACTTATTTTTCGACATATGAGGAAGCGATAATAGAGATGAAAACTGCGAAATGACGTAAAAAAGTGTAGTCTGTTCTTTGATCCCTTGGTAATTTGTATGGAGGGATCGCATTGTGACTTTATTATTAATTTTTTACGCTTCCTGGGAATTGTTTTTTTCCTATTGTTTCGGAAAAATGATGGAGAAAAATTGAGGAATTTATCGACGTAGCTTGGAAAAATTGTTCAGTAATATATATTTGATGTATATATAGAACCATTTCAAATACAGCGTATTGAAAATACAAATGTGTCATCATTTTAGAACGGGAAAGGCAATGTAAATTATGCTGAGAAGGATTCTACTCGTAATTATTCAGTTATGGAATTAATCGTGTTTTCAATTACATATCTCTCTCTAATTAGTACTTGCTAATTCTAATCTGAAAATTGTACAGGGACTTTTTTTAAGGGTTGCATCTAATTCGCTATTTCCTATTGAATATACGAAAAAAAATTTTTGAGTAGTTTTTATGAAGAATGATGTGTTTAAATGGGACCCTCTATATATGAACGTACTATCAAATAACATTTTTACAAAACTATATAACTCTTGATATTTATTTTCAGCAGTCACCGATATACAGGGCATTCAAATTATGAAACAGAATTTTAACTTTTAAGTAAACACTCGATTTACTATTTTTCTATTGGACATAACCCAAAAATTTTTTTACTACTAAATTTAATTTCTTCGTATGAAGACGCTAAATATAGTTTTGATAAATTCGGCACTTGTCAGTTGCTAATTGATTGTAAGGCTGACTATTTTAAGTGGTACCCTCTGTGAATGAAGAAATAGGCGTACTGACATTTGTAAAGTTGTAGATTGGATTGCTGGTTCTTTCCAGCAGATAGTTCATGTAAATGGGAAAGAGGGTAGGAGACAGTATGGAGTCTTGGAGTACCGGCGTTGATAGTGAAGGTGTAAAAAAAATCCATCGACTATCACTCGTCAACGACTCTTTGAGGAAGCACGAGAGTCACAAATCGGGCTTTTCAGATATACCATGAGAGCATAGCTTAGCCACCAATCCATCGTACCAAACACGGTTGGGTGCCTTGTATATATCCAGTGCAACCCGTCGAGATTCTCTAAAGTGTTCAATTTCGTGGTTCTAAACATGTATTACATAAGTTAGAAGATATCTTGTTGATTTTGTGATTGTTTAGAAGACCAAGGTTGATAGTCGCTAATAAGATTAAATCCTTCTAGATATTTTAGTAACTTTCGATATTATTGAAAGCAGTGCGACTGGTCGGTAGTTGTTAGGACTTATTGTCCTATTTGGGTGTAGGGTGAACTGTAGGGCATTTTTAACAAGAGGGAAATATTCCCTTTCTGTGGGACATATTGAAAAGTCTAAAAGTGTTAGTTCGCTCGGGCATTTTTTGAGTATTATGGCAGGTAATCCGTCAGCACCAGAAGTTCTTTTGGTGTTTTAATACTCTCTCTGAAAACAATATCAATCACCCTTAAATGCACTATGGAAATAGTTGGTAGTGTTGTTCCCCTCTTTCTGTATAATAAATATTTTCTTATCTACAGTTAATGTCTTGGTGTTATAGATTCACGTGGCAGGCCACAGTTTTTAGTCGGTTCTGTAATTCTCGTTTATATTATCTCTTTTCAATATTGGAAATATAGGTTTAGAGGGTCCTCGTAAAACGAACTTATTTGGCACAATGGCGAACGCCATATAGGAGTTTTATTAGTCATAAAAGACCAGAAGCAAATAAACTGTCTTATAGAAGGTAAATACTTTGCAGTAATAAATATGATGTTATGGCTTTGTCGGATTTTAGTCGGGCGAACATAAGAATATATTTTTCTAGTTCATTACTGATTGTGGCACATGGGTATTAGTTAAGTTAACAGAAATCTAGGTACAACACAGCTAATGGGAGGCCTATAAATATGGTCATTAAACAAAATATAGGAGGATGTTTAAGTTATTTACATAGTTATTTACCTTTATGTGTTTCATTGATCTTACCTAGGCATTCGATAGGGTACGGTTAACCGATGTCACAACCCTACTACAAAAAAGGGGAATTCACCCGAATATAATAAAAAATATCGAAGAGTTGAACATCAACAACCACACATATGTAAGAGTGGCAAATAAATTAAGCAATAAAATATCTATAACAACCGGAATCAGACAAGGAGAGCCTAAGCCCAATCTTATTTAACATCATAATGGATGAAATTATAAACGAAGTATATAAGTAGAGGATATCGATTAGGAGACAAAGAAATAAACATAATATGCTACGCCGATGATGCAGTAATCATATCAGAAGACGAAGATAACTTATAGAGACTCCTACATAAGTTCCAACAAACAGCAAAAGTGTTTAATATGCAAATATCTGTAAAGAAAACAAAATCCCTTACAATATCTAAAGAACCGAAAAGATGCAAACTCGCGATTTATGATCAGAGTATAGAACAAGTGATGTCCTTCAAATATCTTGGGGCAAACATAACAAGTACCAGGAACCTTAAGGAGGAAGTAAAAACTCAAACAGCGAAGGCATCATTAATATTAGGATACTTAATAGATATAATTTAGAGAAACAAATATATGAGCACCAGGAGCAAAGTAAGAATATATAAAAAGATGCGTAAGACCGATCATGACGTACGCGATAGAAACCAGAGCGGAGAATACAATAACAAAACGACTCCTAAGAACAACAGAAATGCGAAAACTTAGATCGATAACAGGACATATCTTATTTAATCGAAAGAGATGTGAAGAAATAAGGGAAATGTGCAAAATACATGATGTGGTGAGATGGGCAAGGAATAAGAGAAGAGAATGGAGAGACCATGTGGACAGAATGCCAAATGACTGGTTGGCTAAGGTTGCAAAAGAGAAGCGACCGAACACACCTCGGCCGCTTGGAAGACCACCAATAAGATGGTATGAGAGCTGGTCTTCATCATCGCAATTGTTTCTGGGAAACCTTTGAAGTCAACACAGGACGTAGTCCTAACATAGGAAGAAGAAAGAAGAAGAAGAATTTACCTGCCCTGAAAATGACGTCATATAAAAGAAATCGATTGGTTTGCAAATTTAGGATCTCCTCAGATCATAAGAACCGATTGAACTGAGAAAAATATCAGACTTGTTGGGTAACTGTTGCTCTAAGATCGACAAATAAAGATCTTAGTACTTATAAGGAAATTAAGGTTTTCAAGATTGTGTACGTAGATTTATTGATTTCAAAAAATTATGAAGGATGGATTACTAAACTCACTACATCAGAGGAGACACTGGTACGGAAAAAATTTCTCAAGAACATTTGGACTCTATAGATTACAGTGACAGTTATTTTGATTGATTTTAAAGATTTAGCTGTTCTATTTGTTTGTTCTAAAGTCGAAGCAATGAGTTCATAAGGGCTTTCTACTGTCAAAGAACGACTTCTGGAAAGTTGATTCGAGCATTTCTTAAGACTGTGAGAGAATTTTACTTGCTGAATGTATGGAAGAAGGTTTGACAATTAATGGCAACATTTAACAAAGGACGATCCAAGAGCAGTCCATTAGAGAAAAATGTCAGACTTTATAGAGAACTGTTGCACGAGAGCTACAAAGGCCACAAAACTTCCATAGATCGAGCCATTACCGAAACATTTTTTTGTTCCGATCTAGCTTCTTGAGTTCTTTTGTTGAAATAATTGAAGAGGAACATTAAAGACCGAAAATTTTCCTCAGATCAAGAGTTGAGAGCCACTTCAGCATTTTTTTTCAAGCACAAACAAAAGAATTTTGGTAGATGTGTACAAAAACGTATTCTTTAAATCTCTCTTGAGTTTTTTTTCATAGCTAAGTAGGTAACTGAAGAAAAAAGTAAACTGATATCACAGGAGAGGTCACAGCAGAGAACATAGATAAACTCAAATTAACATTTAACTCAACTGAGATTAAATTCAATACCTTTTAAGTTTTTACAAACGACCACTAGATGGCACTATTGAGATGTGACATTACCATTGTAAAATTTGATATTTGTTATTGTTAAAACAGTGGCAGCTCACAAATTGGCAGAGTGGTTTGTTTACAGTGAGCTTTAAAAAAAAAACAGTTTTGTGAACGAATGGAAATTTCACGCGGAGGTTTTCGTTGGATGATTTTCTTACGATTCTAGTAGAGGCCTAACTCGACCATGCCTCAAATCGCTTTGTTCAACTTTTGGTAATGAATCACCATCAAAAAAACTGTTTACAATTGGTTTGTAGAATTTCGTCATGGTCGTGCTTCCGTCAGCGATAAATTTCGTGAAAGTCGACCGAAATCGGTTATTGTTCAAAAAAACATCGTTTTTTATGCGTAACATGATTGAAGGGCAGAAAAGAGAGCAAGTGACTTACCGTCAGATAGAAGCATGCTTAGGCATATCGAAGATATGCATAAATTCGATTCTGCATAAACATTTAGCTGTGAAAAAGAGCTGTTCCCGATGGATTTCGCATAATTTGACCGAAACTCAAAAACAGGCTAGTGTCACTTGATGCAAGAAAATGATCCAAAAATTCGACCGAGGACATGCAAAATCCGTATATAACATTGCAACAGGGGACGAAACTTAGATATATTCGTATGAGCCCTAAGCAACAATCAACTGTTTGGGTGTTCCAAGATGAACCTAATCCAGCAAAAGTGGTTCATTCGTGAAGCACTTCCAAGAAAAAGATCACTTCTTTCTTTGGTTATACTAGATATGTTGCAATCATTGCTTCAGAGAACCGAAGAACAGACCGCATTAGAATGGTGTACAACAATTTGTTTGTCAGAAGCCGTTCTTCATCACGACAATGCCAGCTCCCACATAACACCTCAAACAATTGATTATTCGACGGAAAAAACATCGAATTAATACCTCCTTACCCATATTCACCCGATTTATAGCCTATCGACTTCCTTTTGTTCCCGACTTTTTTAAAAAAAGCGTGGACAGCAATTTTCATCACCTTAAGAAGCTGTTGAATCCTTCCAAAACCATGTTTTTGAGGTACCAACTTCAGAGTGAAAAAAATGTTTCGACAATTTGTTCGAAGTGTATAAAAACCTTAAAGGCGAATATTTTAAAAAATAATAAAACGATTTTTACCAGATTTTTCTTTTCTTTCATTGTTTTCATAAAAACTTAAAAGTAGCCCTCGTACTATATCTAAATCAAACAGTATTACACCAATAGACAAACAATAAAATTAAGCTTATGTTAAGTTCATTGTGCAAAATTCTATATCAAAATTTTAAAGACTAAATGTAGATCAGAATTTAAGCTGGAAACAACAACTGCATGTTATTAGGTTGTCTCAGAAGTATTGAGCTTTTCTATCGTAAGTTAGTTTTAGGGACTTACATATCTCAGGTAATATAAGTGGCATCGCGCTATACTTAGCATTAGTTGAAAGCTGACATTTGAAAACTAATAGACGTGCACAAACTATTGGAATTAATTTATTCAGACCTAATTTAAAGCATCTTGAAGATGAGACTGCAAAAGTTTGTTTCATTTAACAATTTTATTTTGATAAGGGCACAAATGCTGCGCAGATTTATAAAAAAATTGTGCTGTTTATGGTCAGGATACGTTACCAAAAACAACAGCTAAAAGATGGTTCAGCAGCTTTCGTTCTCGAAATTTCTATGTCAACGTTGTTCTTCGCACTGGTCGACCAAAAAGTTGTTATAATTTTAGCAAAAGTTGAGCAAGACTGGCACCTAAGTAGCCAGAATATCACCAAGGAATCGGAAATCCATTACAAAATAGTTCTGAACTGTTCGAAGAAAGCTCGCTACAAAAAGAAGCTCTATGTTTGGGTGCCACAGGATTTGACTCTAAAATATTTACTCGATGTAAACTCTAGAGAATCGTAACGCCGGCCTTGGTAGAGTAGTAGGTTCAGAGCCTGCATATGAAACCGATGGTCGCTGATTTGATTCCCGCAGTCGGCTGGATGTGTGTGTGTGTTTATTTTTAGGTAGTAGCTAATGCAGAAATACAATAACGCCCGTGGTAACACTACCGCATTGTCTTAAAAGTGCTGTGAAATACAAATGTGTGTATGTTTGGGCACCTGGGCAACAGTGACGGATATTTTGGCTACCCTGTCAATATTGTTAGAGATATAGTCAGAAGGAGGTTAAAAATCTCCATAGGAGCAGGGAAATGAACTATGAAAAAAACAAATACACCCATTTTTGAAACGGTTGATCACGGATAATAAAAAATGGATCACGTACGACAGTAATGTGCGAAAAAGATAGTGGTCGATAAAGGATGAAGCTCCACTCGCAAAGCCCGGATTGACGCTAGAAAAGGTGATGCTGAATATTTAGTGGGATTATGGTGTTACCAGAAGAACTGCAAAATGTAATCGAAAAAAGAAGAACATATTTGGTTTAATAAAGTTCTGCCAAAATATAACAAACAATTTTCCCAAGTTCTCAATACTTCCTGGACAGCAACAAGCTAAAATTAAGTTAATACTTGGTTTATATCACCACTGCACTATATTTTTGCACGTGATGCGCGTCTCGCTAACGATGTTAACTTCATCGGGAGCGATGATTTACTCAAGCTAAACTACAATTCCACCCTATTTATACTAAACCTAACACCTGAATTACTCAGGCGGAACTAATGATATAGTAACCGGTAGAGGAGACTATAAAGAATAGGTCCTCTGTCTCTATTTAAACTACTTTTACATTTTATAATTTCTATACTTTCGTATGCGCTTAACAATCTTCTATCAGATACATCTTTAATTAATCTTAAATTATCTAATGTTACAGTATGAACATCATCAAGGACATGTTCGGCATGTCTATTTATTAACTTGTTTATTAAGTTATCGTCCTAACCATTAACTCTAGTAATATTCCTATTCAGAGGAAAGGGACCAAACGATGAACTAAAAAATGTGACGTGGCTAATTTGTGTTGTTTGCAATAAAATGAATCATTAGGAATATATCTGTTACTGTGTCTTTTCTATAGATATCAAATTCAAACCTATTATTATTTTTAATATCTAGAAATGAATAGAAAAAAATAATAATATGTTTAGAATTTGATATCTATATAAAAAATACAGTAACATATATATGTATATATGTATATATATATATATATATATATATATATATATATATATATATATATATATATATACATATATATTTATATATATATATATATATATATATATATATATATATATATATATATATATATATATATATATATATATATATATATATATATGTGCGTTTGCCCAGCATAGTAGCCAATTTTCACATGAATTTAATTTTGCTGAAACTAAAATCCTATATAAAGAGAGAAATCTCGGCAGAAGAATCTTTAGGGAGATGATGGAAATCCACCTTGAACCGAACTCGATCAATAAAAAAAACTGACATTGAAGATCTGAGTTTAATTTTCTCCAATCTGTTACAAATAGGCAGTCAAAATGAAAACTCTTACAACATATCTGACATATTTCTTTGATAATAATCCCACTGATTTTCACTAACTTTTCACCTTTAGAACGATCATACAAAATGTCAACGTCATTCTACTTTCAAATATAAATTAACCACAACTTAACTAGGAGATAGAAAACACATCAACAAGAAATCCTTTATAAATTAAAATCACTTTAAAACCACACATTTCTTCGTACCATACTAACAAAATGAAGCAAAAGTTTATTATATTTCCGAGAGATGAGTATGTCGAGTTTTTCTCATGTTTTTTCTGATGAATAAGTGTAATATAGTGTCCCCACAAAGAACAATTTTTGAACACACCACTTAGCAGTAAGTACTTTAACGTTACATATAAAATAGGGTTGTTCTTTACTTTTAATCTCAAAAATACTGATAATCTACTATAATTGTAGCCCTGATGAAGAAAATGAAATATTTTCGAAAGCTTGGCGTAGCTAAAAAGGTGTCAAAAACTTTTTAGTTCTTTTCCAAAGACCGCTTACCCCAAGAATATGATACTGCTATATATGTATATATATATATATATATATATATATATATATATATATATATATATATATATATATATATATATACCTAATGATTCATTTCATTGCAAGCATCATAAATTAACCAGACTACATTTTTTAGTTTATCGTTTGGTCACTTTTCCTCTGAATAGATTAAATTTCAATAATGAAAGGAATTGTATTATGAATATAACTAGAGTTAATGGTTCTGATACCGACTTAATAAAAAGTTAACAAATACACAAGTTCAGGTTAAATATTCAAAATTCCACCTTTTTTACATGCGAAGGAAATAAGACCAATTATGCCTCCATACCAGATAATTTGAAATATTGCAGGGAATTCAATAAGGTATTTAATAAGGTAGGCCGCACCTTAGTCTATAAGACATCAGACAATTTGAGGAATATCTTAGGAAATCCCAATTGTGAGAAAAGTGGAATTTATGAAATTAGTTGTAATGATTGCGACAAAAAATATGTTGGATAAATTAAAAGGGCAATTAAAATACGATTTAAAGGACATTTAGCACATTTAAAATACAGTAGAATAGAAAAGTATAGCATTGCCGAACATGCTCTTGAAGCTGATCATACTGTAACATGAGATAATCTAAGATTAATTAAAAATGTATCTGGTAGGAGATTGTTGAAAGCATACGAAAGTATGAAAATTATAAGATGTAAAAGAAGTTTAAGCAATGACAGAAAGCCTATTCCTCATAGTCCCCTCTGCTGGTTACTAGATCGGACCTGATGGCCCCCGCCTATGCCATTAGTTCCTCCTGAGTAATGCAGGTGTTAGGCTAAGTATAAATAGGGTAGATTTGTAGTTTAGCTTTAGTCAAGCATCACTTCTGGTTAAGCTAACATGGTTAGCGAAAAGCTCATCGAGTGTAAAAATGAAGTGTTTAGTGAAATGATGATATATACTGAGTAATGTCATTGCGCCAAAGATTCTACATTCCCAACATAGCTAAAATAAAGTTATTAATAATTTCTATACGTCACAATTTTTCTCAAACATTATTCATAATATTTACGCTCTTGTATACAGTGATCTGAATTAGCATATTACTTACTGTAGGAACTCTGTAACTTATAAAAGAATCTGTACTCATTTATAAATATCCGAAAATCTCGAGCTTAGCTTACGATCTGTAAACAATATTCAGCACGATGGTCCAGAATTATTCTTTTTAAAAAACCAATGCCAACAAAAAGTACGCTCTACTCAGGTGAAACGCTCTGTAAAAACTTAATTTCAGAGGACCGGGATTACTGTCTAGCCCCTTCCACCGATAACAATTGCTCAATAAATCAAATTTGAACCTATTTTTAGAACATTTTGTACTTTATTTCCTCTTGTTATCTAATTAAAAATGTAAAGTGACATTCTGTCACTCGCACCCCGTAATCCACTAATGACTTTACAGTAGACTACACCATCTGCTCTCAGCTGAAGTATTGGCACATTACAGTCAAAAGGTCGAAAATGCCAGGACGAGTAAACTATGCAAAAACGTTTCGGTGCCGCGTGTGCCCCTTGATTTATAATGTGCAGTGATGCACTCCGAGTGCCGAATAAACAGAGCCGGGTCAAGTTTTATTTAAGACCATTTTTAAAAGTTTTTGGTATCTTTTATTTCATTTATTTATTAATTCGAACTATTATAGTATACGGCTTATTAAAGTGTTTTATTAAAAAGTAGCAAAAAAACATTTAAAAGAAGATACAATCTAATACAATATATTATTTCGAACCAGAAAGCTTTACACTCCACAACAACTGTTAATTCTTTACAAAGCTCAAATTCGATCAACCATGGAATACTGCTCCCATGTTTGGGGCTCCGCTCCCAAAGATACACTGCATTTGTTGGATTCTATTCAGAGAACAGCTGTTCGTCTGATTGGAGACCCGGAACTGACCGGCGGCCTTGATTCGCTGAAACAGCGAAGAGCGGTTGGCGACTTGAGCCTATTCTACAAGTATTTCCATGGAATGTATTCAGAGGATGTGGCCTGTTTAATTCCTCCCAGAGCGGTGCATGTTAGAAATACACGTCGCGCTGATACTTCACATCCGTATGAGGTTCAACTTGTTACTGCTCTTACAACGCTTTTCAAGCAGTCTTTTATATGGAGAACATCATCCCTTTGGAATCATTTGCCCAGGACTGTGTTTCCCACCGAGTACAATTTACAGCGATTCAAGAGCGACGTGAATCGCTTCTTCCACACACGTGCCGCTCGTGTAGCGCTTTAGGGACCGCCCTGCAGCACGTGTGCTAGACCCATAAAAAAAATACAGTTTTATTCATTCATATCACGAAATGAAAAATCGAGTGCATATTTGGAAGGCATCCTATATAGTCCAAGCACACCCAAAAAGATGAAATTTTTAGGGAAAGTTATACATATTGTGACAACACACAAGCGTCCGGATTACTTTCTGGGATATTGATGGGATAGAGGGAGTCTTCTCACTCGGAGTAGATTTTACATATTACATCGTGATATACAGTCTGTCAAGTAAGGACGTGTCCGCGATAATTCATTTTTGGTAGATGCGATACAAAAAAAAATCGGTAGAGTTAGCCATTGTCTGCGACAAAGATATCAGTCGATTCCGGTAAAATCTAAAATGAGTCACTTGTTTGCACGTCGGTTCGAGGCAGTCTTTCTTTGTTCCCATGCAAAGGTGGCTAAAATGACTTATTCCGCGGCCGTTTAATATATTAAAAAGTCGATGTAATTTGTGAAAAAGTGAGTAAATCACAAAAAATTTTAATGACTTGCCAAAACGTGGCTCCGTAGGCAAAGTCACTCCGAAAGCCGAAAAATGAATCGTGTCTTTGTTTTCACGGGACCCGAAATTGACGCTGCATCAAGAAGCTGCAAAATTAAGAAAACCGGGTTTGGATGTGTCCCATGAGATCATTCGACAACATCTTAGTGCCCATGATGTCAAATTCCGAAGCAGGTTGAAGAAATCTTTGCTGGGCGAAAATCATGTAGCGAAGCGGCACGATAAGATACTAAAGTGGCCCTAACAATCGCCGGACGCCAACTCTATTGAAAACGTTTGGTTCTTTGTAAAGATAAAGCTTATAGGAACGACTCTGAGGACTCGCAGCATGCCTCGAATATGCCAGGCTATTATTGATACAGGAGGCGATTGGACAACTTACTAAGGTAATTGTGCCGTTGTGAGCACACCAAAGAATATATAGCCGGGTTTCCACCAAACAGACAGTTTAAAAAAACAGTTCTGTTTTTAATGAACAAAACAAAAACATGTTTAGTTTTTTTCAAACAGTTTCTGTAGACTGTTCCAAAAGTTTTGTTGCTAGTGTTTGTTCTCTTTTTCCCATTTTGTTTAGTCCCGTAAGAATGTCTGACGACGATTTTTTTATAATTAGCTGTGGTTTGTTTTTAATTAATGGCCAAAACAGAAAAAACCAAGATATTGGATCAGTTCTCTATTAAAAAGAAGAGTTAATTACGGCACAGCAGAATTATTGGCTGATTAAAGCACTGGCGATATTGGGTTAAATGGAGAATTGAGATCTTCCTTCCACAATTTTACCACAATGTTAAGTAGCGATTTTGAATTGTTAATTAATTTGTTAGGACCTAAAATTGCCAGTCAACTTTTTTAATCATCATTGTAACTAAATACATATATATATATATATATATATATATATATATATATATATATATATATATATATATATATATATATATATATACAGTCCCTGGCCAAATTATTAGACGCACTGTATTTTTTTAGTAATTTTATGTTTCTTAAGAGTTTTTATGCAATAATGGTATATTTAAACTACAATATTATTGATTTTTATTTAAAAGAATTGTTGTAGACTACATATTTGTATTTATTTTTAACATATGGCAACACTGTGTTGACAAAGTGATACATGAACGTAAACAAGTACAAATCTGTATCAGTCGCGATCGGAATCGAGTCAGGTACGGACTTGTTTCTGTGGCTTTATGGACTGTGATTGTTTGTTTAACAGTTTTATACTACTCAGTTATTAGTTTATTTTGTATGCAGTGTTTTAAAAAAATAATTGGACTATTTTCATTATGGGTAGAAAAGGCGATCTTTCACCACGTAAAAAAGCTGAAGTGAAGGCTCTTGTGATTGCGAAAACATTTACAAACCGAGAAATATCACGAAGATTGGAGGTTTCTGAAGCTAGTGTACGACGCATAAAAAAGAAAATTGAGTCAGGGAAGGAATTAAGCTCGAAAAGATGCGGTAGAAAACCAATTTTCACTCCACGGTCAGAGAGATGTTTGAAGAAAATTTGTGTAGAAAACAGATTTGCTACCACAAAGGTAATAAAATCACAACTCCAGGATGCTAGCGTAAATGCTTCTGAGCGCACTGTTCGAAGAAAATTGAAAGAATTAGATTTTAAGGCCTGTCGCCCCGCCAGGAAGCCTAAGTTAACAGCTGCAATGAAAGCAAAGCGCCTGAAGTGGGCCAAACAATGGCAAGACAAAGATGTGGACTTCTGGAGATCGGTAAGATACAGCAATTTAATCAATAATTGATACATTATTATCATTTTCAGTTAAATAAAGCAAATAAACATGGAAGTTTATATATTTTTCCTATTTTTGACAGGTCTGCTTCAGTGACGAAAGTACATTCGAAATTTTGCAGAATAAAGCTCAGTATGTGCGTCCTCGTCATGGAGAAAAGTTTCATCCTGATTGTGTCGTCGTCCCGACGGTTAAACATACCACCAAACTGATGATTTGGTCAGTCATAGCGGCAAGGGCACTGGACGTCTGTACGTCGTCAAAGGAATAATGAGGCAAGATCAGTACAAAGAAGTATTACAAAATCGGTTGATTCCGCAGCTCAGAGAATGGTTTCCAAATGGGGAACCATTCACTTTCATGCAAGATGGAGCTCCCTGCCACACTGCTCGGTCTGTTAAAGTTTTTTTGGCAGAAAAAAATATCCCTCTGTTGGATTGGCCCTGATATGAACCCCATTGAAAATGTGTGGGAGCTGATGAAAAGAGAAGTGGCTAAAGATGTGATTACCAACAAAACCCAGCTCCTAGAAAAGATTATTCATGTGTGGAATCATCATCCTCAAATGCAGGAGACAGTACAATCTTGCATTGATAGCATGCCGCGCAGAATTAAAGCTTTGATAGCGGCTAAAGGTGGCTCAACTAAATATTGACTTTTACTAACATTAATTTCACTTTTCTTTAAAACTTAATAAACTTATGCTTTTCTAAATTAATGCTGTTTTATTTATGTCAAATAAATAGGTAATTGATTGGATAATATAAAAATAAAAAACAAATCATTTTAAAATAATAAAACGGTACAATATCACTCGGTAATTAATATTTTACATGAAATCTTGCAGTGCGTCTAATAATTTGGCCAGGGACTGTATATATATATTTGAATAAAAAGTTTAACTAAATAAATATAAAAAATGGTACTTACTTTTTAAATGTTGACAAACTCTTCATAAAAATTGCATACATTTAATAAAAAGTTGATAACTAGTTAAAAGAGTAGAGTACAAACGTCGCAGAGAACAAAACTACAACATTCAGGTGTTTCAACCAAACCGACTAAAAAACACGAACAAATTTGTTTTTCTTTGATACACCGACTCGAGATGGGAAAGTGTTTTGTTTACTAAAAACACTTTCTCCGACAAACATGTTTTCGGAATTGTTTATTTTTTACAAAACATGGCTCTTTTTGTTGAGAAAAACAGTTTTTGTTTGTGTTTCGTGCTATGTTCGTTTGGTGGAAACCCGGCTTATTGATGGCAAAAAATGTTCTCGAAACACATTTTTTCAAGAATACGATCAGTCACGTTCTTTCTTGACAGACTGCCAGAGCGTCAAATTGGCGCCCAATTTTAAAACTAATAACTGTATTTAAATACATAGGATACCTAAACGAAATTTTTATTTGATACATACCCAACCCTAAGAATAATGTTTTTCTTTTTACACGGTCAATTAACTCATGACCTAAAAGCATAAAATTATAGCTAAAGTATCCAACTTTAAACACGAATGTTCTAATTGTCCCGAGACACAGAACGACAATTTGCTAAAGCCTTACTAGACTATAATACTTATAGTTTTTTTATTTCCATTCGTTGTTAAAAATAAGTCGTCGCCTTTAAAATTGATACCTGGCAATCCCCTTTTACCAAGTGTGCATGATTATTTACTGCTAAAAATTTATATGAGAATGGATTGAACAGTTTTGTAAAAAATAAAGTAAATGACATTTTTTGAGAAAACAAAAATTAGTTTCTAAACACAATTTCGATTGAGCTCAATATACTTGGTCCAGTGAGATTCCAATTTTTTTTTTTATTTCCTCAGAAAAATAAATTGTTTCCAATTGTCCATAATACTTATTTATGTTCATTCGACGAAAAATAATGTTTTATCATTTAAAATCATAGATATTATTACAATGTTTGAAAATTTTTAATTTAATAAAATGCCAAGCCAGCATGAGTAGTATAAAAAAAAAAAACAACAAGAATGGAGCGCTTTCTTAGAACAGAGATGACTATAAGTGAAAAATTTGACAGGAAGATATTTTCAGAAAAAATGTTGCAGGCAAAAGTATTAGTATTTTCTCCAGGGAATTGAATAGGCATAACATATTTGGTACTCTATAAGGCCCCAAAGTAAAAACTGACACTGAAACCCAAATTTTTAAATACATATTTGTATTCAGCAAGGAATTTTATGCCCGAATACAAATTGAGTGTTTCTGGGCCTGATTGGCCCTCATTGTAACTACAAAAATATCCAACTCTTATAAGGATCTTTACCTGTTTTATTAACCTTCGACATGCGGAGTATTCTTTATCTGATCCTATATTAAGGTCTGGATACGCATGGTCGAATATACGATTTTTCAAATCATTTTTAAACATTTTGTAAGAAAAATATGAAGCGCATATTTTATAATTTTTGTCAAATTTTCAATTGGACAATTGATGGAGCATTTGGTTGCTGCAAGCCAAATTTTTGCTCTATAACCAAAAAAATATCATAAGAGAAATAGCGTCTCAGAATTATTCAATTTATCCGCGTACAATTTTTTACGCAACTAATATTCTTTAATTAAATCAGTTACTTTTCAACAACTTTGGGGAAGAAGAAGAACTCACTCCCGGCATATTATTTGAATTTTTTTGAAACTGGGCATAATAATAACCTCCTTTCCTCATATAAATTACTTGTCAATCTTTTCGATTCTCTTCACTTAGAAACGTTTTTAATTCTCTTTTTATACAAACGCATTCTTACTTCTGTCTTTAAATTCATATAAACTGTAGTCACATCAAGAAATGATCGACAATACATTTCAAAAGACACTCCGGATCAGATGTAAACATTGAACGGCCATTTTGAAAGAGGGACGCGTCAACGCACGGGCCCTCAAAATCCCGTCATCAACTTGGAGCTCACTTTCACTACGGTATTGGGTTTACTGTGGTTTTACTTGGACTTGGCTGGGGTTACATATACCTGGGCGCTGCAAAAAGTATGTATATTAAAAGAAATATATTATAAAGGTTATTAAGGAGATAATCGAAAAGAATGGCGATTTTTATTGTACTTTAAATTATAAGAAATTTCTTTTTTTAAATATGTTTTAAGGTATTTCTTACGAGGAGATAGAGAGAACATTGTGTTGGAGAAAGACGGAAATAATTTGGTTTTCAAAGTATAATGAATGTGGCAACGTAGCTTCTCGTTTCCTTCCAGCCGCACGTAATTGCATGGCATATATTAGTCCGAGAACTCACGACCAAAATGCGACCTCATCGAAGAGTGGCAAATAATAGTATCACTTTGTTAATTATGCCTCCGTTAGTCCCTCCAGGTAGTTTGAAGCCTAAAGTATGTTTCTTGTTCCTGGAAATGCGCTTTAAAGCTGCAAGAAAGAGTTGGTAGACGAACCCAACGCTGAGTGGCAGATATTTTGAGTATTGCTTCATTTCTGTGAAATATGACTGAAAAATGAATATCTACCATGGATATTGGGTCAATCCAAAGTTATAATGATCCAAAGTGGCAGAAAAATGGACCCACCTGAACCCACAGAGGAGCGAATGAAATTTGTTTTAATATGTTCGTTGAGGTTTGTAGATATTAAAAATAATATTATCTGCCATGGAGTCTGGTTCTTGATTAAAATAAATTACACAGGTCTGCAACAAAAATGCTGTCTGGATGTTTTCAACTGATTTCTATGTATTTAGGTGTTCTGAAAACTAAAAAAATACTCAAAAAATTCCAGAACGTCAAAACGCAAAATTTTATTATAAAAAAGGGTTTTTTTGGGCTAACTTGAAGTCATAAATAAATAGGTACAATTTTATTTTGATTACTGTTTTTAAATGTATACAGGCCATAACTATCATTACTTTCTAAATAAAGAACTCTCTGTGTGAGCGAAATTAACAAACATAAACGTTGTAACCAGAACGTGCGCGCTCCGATAGTGGAGAAAACTTGGAGATCAGGATAAAGTTTGGGCACCTCATAAAGTCTGCAAACGATGTGTTGAAGACCTTCGAAATTGGTTTAAGGGCAAGAAAAAAGCTTTTCGATATGCGATTCCTATGGTATGGTACGAGCAAAAGAACCATAATGATGATTGTTACTTTTGTTCGTGTAATGTGAAAGGTATAATTCAAAATGGAAGCAGTCTATTTCATACCCCAATCTGCAATCAGCTATTCGTCCCATCCCTGATGGGACCGAAATACCAGTGCCCAAGGCCCCTGCTACCTTGGAAGAGATTTCAAGTTCTGACAAAGATGGTGCTGTACCTGAACCCGATGGCAAGTCAAGTTTTCAATTTGAAGATAACAGCAGTCCGAAATTGTTTTCCCAGGGCGAGCTAAATGATTTGGTAAGAGACTTGAATCTTCCCAAAAACGCTGCTGAGTTGTTTGGATCAAGGCTCAAAAGCAGGAACTTACTTTTGCCGGGAGTGTCTTCCTCCTGGTTTAGATATCGTGAGAAGCAGTTCACTTCCTACTTTGTCCAAGAGGACGAGTTGGTTTATTGTACCAATATTGAAGGTTTGATGGATACATTTAAGATCTCATACGACCCAGCACAGTGGCGTATTTTCATAGATTCTTCAAAAAGAAGCCTTAAAGTAGTTCTGCTTCACCATGGCGGTTTCTATGCTTCCATTCCTGTCGGTCATTCCGTACACCTCAAGGAAACCTACAAGAACTTGGAATTGGTTCTTTGCAAATTAAAATATAAAGACCACGGTTGGCAAGTGTGCGGTGATTTAAAAATCTTGGGCATGTTGCTCGGACAACAATCTGGGTTTACCAAATTCCCTTGCTTTTTGTGTCTATGGGATAGTAGAGACCGAGCAAATCACTGGACCAAAAAGTGTTGGCGTCCGAGGGAGCTTAAAGTTGACGAAAAGAACGTCCTGCATGAAACTTTGGTGCCTCCTCATAAAGTTCTTCTACCACCGCTTCACATAAAGCTGGGATTGATGAAGCAATTTGTAAAGTCACTTCCAAGAGATGGAAATTGCTTCAAATACTTAATATCAAAGTTTCCAGGCCTCTCGGAGGCAAAGTTGAAGGAAGGTGTTTTCGTTGGACCAGATATTAGACGGCTTATGGCTGATCCACAATTTATCACAACCATGACGGATCCTCAAAGAGAAGGGTGGACTGCCTTTAAAGAGGTCATAGAGAAATTGTTAGACAATAACAAAGACCCTAACTACAAACAAATCGTCAAAAGAATGTTAAAAGCATTTCAAGCTTTAGGTGGCCTAATGAGTTTAAAAGTACATTTTCTTCATTCCCACCTCGACTACTTTTCAGAAAATTTAGGAGATCTGAGTGAAGAGCATGGTGAACGATTTCACCAAGATATTAAGGAGATGGAAAAAAGATACCAGGGAACATGGAGCGTCTCAATGATGGCAGACTACTGTTGGACGCTTCAGAGAGACCTTCCAGATGCTTCCTACAAGGGAAAATGTACCAAAAGGAGTCTCACTGGGAAAAAAAATGTGTTTAGTGCTTACTAATGAATGTATTTTAGATAAAAAAAATAAGTTTTGTTACGCAATTATAAATTAAAAAAAAATTTTTTAGTCTTTTATCTTTTATTTTAAGATGATAACTTGTTTAACATAGATACCTACATTGTCAGAAAACGTGACGTTTTATGACAAAATGAAAGTCATTTTCGGATTCAGCACACCCAAAAACATAAGAATTACGCAAAAAAACCAAAACAGCAGATTTGTGTAATCGATCATAATAGATTTATCAACAAAGGTAGATTTATATGCCCCAATCATAATCGATCATAGTGGATTTGTAAACAAAGATCGAACATATTTTGGTCCCATCTCGGATAAAATATCCCGCTCAAAAATTATCCAATATATTTTTCAATGCCAAAGGCCAAAGAATTACGCAAAAAAAACAAAACGGCTCTCAATTTTTTTTTTTTTTACAGACTTGTGTTACATTTTTTGCTGCAATAACGCATAAGTATTTTTAAGACGAGCTCGCGCCTGTTCTGCAATAGGTGCTCCCGTCCTGTAATTTGTTTTTCTCTCAGCCAGTGTCTCCAAAGACTCTCAAATCATTATTAAAACAGCTACAAGCAGATTAATATATTTATTTAATTTTCAGTACAATTTCGCTCTATATTTTTTTATATTTAACCTTTAAATTTTGTTTATATTTATTAAAAGCCTCTTTTAACATGTAATTGCGAAAATTTAAAAAAAAAAAGATTTTTGGTAGTTATGTTAGGTAGTACATTTGAAATTTTTGATTTTTAACATGACAGAGAATAAGAGTGATCCAAAAAACCTCAAGAATTAAAATTTTAAACATTTAAAATGTACAATAATTTTTGCCGCATTTGGTTAATGCCAGTACAATAATGACCGAATACTCCATCAGCCGCCCCGGGTTTCACTGTGTTCTGTTTAAACTTTGAGCATTGCGGCTCCACTCTAGTGTACGTTATGTTCTTTTAAATCGCAGAATCCGATCTGCAATTAGTTTTTTCAAAAAAATGACCTATTAATTGCTATTAACAATTTTTTAAACATACTCATATATCTAAAAAAAGGAATTTGATATAATTTATTTTTATAAAAGCGAAATTTAAGTTTATTAAGCGCTCCACCCAAATTATTTTAGTCGTATGTCAACCAACTGAATACGAATTCAAAGTCTATTTTTGCAAAAACTTAACCTTTTTATTGTTATAAACAATTTATTATGAACAGTTATGTTAATAAATAGAATTTAATAGAATTGATCTCCATAACAGCAAAATCTAAGCTTTTTATGAGCTCTACCTAAGTTTTTTAGATGAATTTTGACCTGCTTCCTGAATTTCTAATCCATTTTTCCAATTTGTTAAAATTAAGAGCTAAGCAGTTTATTTATATGAAATTAAATAAAAATATTTGTGTTAAATTCCCAAAGAAAAATTTAAATTTAGCGAGTTAAATAATATTATTAGTTATCATAGAAAAAAAAATATATTTGAAACAAAAATTAATAAATTTTTAGCAAAAATGGATTAGAAATTTGACCTTAACGTGTCAAAGAACATATTAACTCATGCATCACAGTTAGGTAATAATGTGAATAGGAAAAATCAATTTGTTTATAACTTAAGCTTTGCATTAAAAATATAAAAATTCTACTTATAAAAGCAGGGGCTGGACTTCATGGCACATATTCGGGATTTCACCTCATATTACAGTATTCGAACATTGGTTCATTTATCTGCCGCTCCCGAATGAGTTCAGGTGGGTTCAAAAATTCATAAAAATTCAAAGAACCAGGATCTATGGCAAATAATATTTTTTCACTTATTTTTGGATCCCCAACTAACTATATTTCGAATATCTGCCACTCAGCGATGAGTTTATTTTTTGAGCCCATTTTTTTCAAGAAAAAAAAATGTTTTCTCCCACAGGAATCGGCCTCCATGGCAAATATTATATGATTATATGATTGAAAATTTGAGAGAACGCCCGAATTGTGCGAACAGTCTTGTTCAAGCTAAGTTGCCGCAGCGAAAATTCACTTTATCTAATATTTTTGCAACAACTAGGTGGTGAACTGCCTTAATATTTTAATAGAAGATAGCAAAGTATTTTTTTTTTATGTATATAAATTTTTTTGTGACTTTATACTTAATGCACATACGACAACAAAAATTGTAAGAAACGCATGCTTTTGATTGAAGAGAAAGTATGGATTCTTATCTTATACGTGCTAAACATCTGAAACTTCTACAATTAATTATGGCAATACGGCGAGATAAACCATCTTTATATTGAAGCAGTGAATGCATGATGCTAAAATCTATTATTTCTCAAAATTTCAAGCAAAACTACTAGTTACTCGTAAGAAATGCCTTAAATGTATTTTTTATCGGGTTAAATGAACCACTGATGAAAACTATGGCGCCTCCTTGTCTGCGGGATAACTTCACAAAAAATAATCCAATCTGCAAAAATAAAAATTAATATTTTAAAATAACTAGCCGGGCCTGCGGCTCCGCTCGCGTGGACTTGATTTACTACTATCGTCACTGCTTATTCCTTATGTTACCCAACGTAATAAAATATCTCCCATTATTTCCCCTTATCTCCCAATATTTCTCCTTATCTCCCATTACCTCTACATAATTTCCATTATCTAGGCTTATCTCTGCTCATCTCCCATTATTGCTCCTTATCTCCCATTATTTCTCCTTATCTCCCATTATCTCACCATAACTTTCATTATCTAGACTTATCTCTGCTTATCTCCCATTATTTCTCCTTATCTCCCATTATTTATACTTATCTCCCATTATCTCACTTTATCTCCCATTATCGAGGCTTATCTCGACTTATCTCCCATTATTTCTCCTTATCTCCCATTATCTCACCTTATCTCCCATAATCTAGGCTTATATCGAATTATATAGAACATACGTATAAATTTATAAAAACATGTAAATCAGATAAGTGGTTCTCGAGTGATAAGCGCACTAACTGACAGACAGAAAGACAGAGAGACGTTGCATTTTATATATATTGTATTCTTTGCTACATGATATTGTTCCATATTTAATGCTTTAAGGAGTGTATTGCAAGAGAACGCGCTAGCGGCAAACTTTTCTCCGACTTGATTCACTATTATCGTCACTGCTTATCCCTTATGTTACCTAACGTAATAAAATATATCCTATAACCTGGTCAGAGAACATACGTATGTTGAAAAAAAAGCACATAAATCGGATAAGTGGTTCTCCAGTGATAAGCGCACTAACGGACGGACAGACAGACAGAGATACGTTGCATTTTATATATATCATAGATGTAATAAAATATATACCTATAACCTGGCCAAAGAATATAAGTATGAATTTAAAAAAAGACAGGTAAATCGGATAAGTGGTTCTCTCGTGATAAACGCACTAATGGACAGACAGACAGAGAGACATCGCATTTTATATATATTATAGATTATAGATTACAGATATTCTTTGCTACATAATATTGTTCCATATTTAATGGTTTAGGCTGTGTATTGCAAGGGCACGCGCTAGCGGCAAACTTATTTCCGACATCATTCACTATTTTACGTCACTGCTCATTCCTTATGCTACTTATCGTAATAAAATATAGTCTATAATCTGGCCAGAGAACATATGTATGTTTAAAAAAAAAAAGTACGTAAATCGGATAAGTGGTTTTCCATTGATAGGCGCACTAACGGACAGACAGACAGACAGACAGAGAGACGTTGCATTTTATATATATTATAGATAATAACCCATTCTCCAGGGGTTTTGGGCTCAAAAATAAAGAATTTAAGGTGTTTCACACTTTAGTTTGACAAAAAAAATTATGTTTAATTATTTATAAAATTATATAAACTATAAAACGTAGGAAAATTAAATATTAAAATTTCAAAAAAAAAAGTTAAAAAATATTAAAAATTGACTGAGTAATATTGCAGACAGTGTCTAAAAACAGGTAGATATCCCAATCCAACGCCAGGTCACATTTAATACTATAACTTTGTAATGGAATCGAATTTTCTTAAAAAAAAATTTTCTGAATATTTCTTAGAAGTATAGAGAATAATAATCCGTAAAAAAAAGAGAAAATCGAATATTTGAAAGAATGCAATCTGAGTATCAGGTATGAAGTGGCCGGAATCGACTGTTAGGTTCCTCATAAAAGAAGGCCTAAAATAAACCTATCTTTAAGAATACTGGCCTTTCTGGGTTTAGAGCGAAGGTAAAAAAACTTTGAATTCGGTTATTAGTCATGTATTATGATTTTACTTGCCTAAGCCTTAAACAAATGAAAGTTTAGAAACTATACTTACCCTTAGTGTAGTATGGCCTTTTTTAACAGAAAACAAGGAAATGGTTTCACACAAACGAAGGGAATAATTTCGTGTCAAAATACTTTTGACACGAACAAAAATCACCAACAACTAAAAGTTAGGAACGGCAGAGTTTTTGCTGTAAGTACTGCAGTGACAGATGGTGTTTAACATTTTCAAAATATTCTAGAAGAATAATTAAAATAATTTTTTTTAACGGTAATCTTCTTCTTACTCTTTTTAAACATTTTAAAATATTTCTTGATACTATTTATGTTTACGAAGATAGCTGAAGTGCTATTGACAGTAGAGCCCCACAATTATAACTCTAGGCAATTAGAATACCCGGTTGACGGGGTTAGACTTGTTTAGATCGGAAACTTTTGGACTGTACTACGTAAGCAAAAAATTACTATAAAGTTAATCCAGTTTATTTATTACTGAAACTTTCGCTTTTTACCTAATTTAAGTCTCGTTATTTGGTAAAAGTTTTTATGATCGGTAAAACTATTTTCCGCGTGTTTTATGGTAAAAGTTTATTTTCACTTGAGAAGAAAAATAATAAACATAAAATCTAGCAGCAGGAAAATTAACTGAGCACATGAATTTTATCTCATAAAACTTAAATCTAGAAAAGTTTCTTTAAAGTGAGATTCTTTCTATTTATGGACATCAAATGTAATAATGCTGCTTATTATTATGCTACGGAGATCCTTAGAGAAGGAGTTTAAACACAATATATGTATATATATATATTATATATATATATATATATATATATATATATATAATATATATATATATATATGCCCTCAAGAAATAATGAAATTTTTTGTTTCCATGCCGCCATTGGTGGAGCTCTACAACTAAACAATATTGCCCATCGTTCAACACAACGTAATGTATCGACTATTGCCAAATTTGACTGGCTTTTCCCAAAAAATGTTACATTCTTAAATAATTACTTCGTGACCACAAAAAATTAATTACTCAAGTTTTATATTTCAATATTTTATTATAATTAGTAAAAATTTTACCGTATGTAAGTCACTAAAATTTTCCTTTATTGAAACCATATATTTATATATATATATATATATATATATATATATATATATATATATATATATATATATATATATATGTATATATATATATATATATATATATATATATATATATATATATATATATATATATATTTATATATTTATATGTATTCCACTTTGCAACCTAACGCTCACGGAAATGTCGAGATTGTGGAGCCTAAAATATCGCATCACTCAACATAAAAGTGACAACAGAATAGGTACGAAATCATGCGCATTGTCAATACACAACCAATAATTTAAGCATACCTTTGACTTTGACAACGTAAAAATTTTAGGCGGGAGTGTAATTATACAAAGAGATTGTGTTTGGAGATGATCCACATAAATCGCGAAAAGGATTCCATTAATTTCCGAACTGACATTGACTGTTTAAGCGTAATATATTGTAATTTAATATCTAAATAAAATTGTGAAATTTGTGGACATACTTATTTTTGTTGTCGGACTTTATTAATAATCAACAATAGATTTTCTATATGTAAGTATTTTTTGTAAGGAATAAAAATACACAATTGCTACATTCTACTATATATTCGAGGTATTTTAGTTTCAGTGAATGTTAGGTTGCAAAGGTAGAATGTTTGTTCAGTGTCACTTTATTTTACTCTAATTGTAAGTTTTTAACTGTACTCTGTTTCCATATCAGCAGTTGATTTAATTATTTCAGTATCTCTTGACTGTGTGGAAAAGAAATCCACGAAATATAGAGAATACAAGAATAAATTGAGTATTTTAATTTTTACACCGTACACCCGTAAATTAAGTCTAATTTATTATTTAATTGCACAGTCGATAATATAATTTACTAATATATATATATATATATATATATATATATATATATATATATATATATATATGTATATATATACATATATACTATATATATATATATATATATATATATATATATATATATATATATATATATGTATATATATATATATGTATATATATACATATATATATATATATATATATATATATATAATATATATATATATATATATATATATATATATATATATATATATATATATATTATATATATATATATATATATATATATATATATATATATATATATATATATATATATATATATTATATATATTATATATATATATATATATATATATATATATATATATATATATATATGTATATATATATATATATGTATATATATATATATATATATATATATATATATATATATATATATATATAAATATATATATATATATATATTATATATATATAGATATAAATATAAATATATATATATATATATATATATATATATATATATATATAGATATATATATATATATGTATATGTATATAAATATATATATATATATATATATATATATATATATTTATATATATATATATATATATATATATATTTATCTTCATATTTTTAGTACCCTTAGCAAGTGTATATCGACCGTAATATTTTATAATAGAATGTGAATATGTCAGGATAGCGGTTTATAAGGAAAATCCTCATTTGTTGTTATAATAACCCTATATCTTTATCCTGGGTACGACTTCTATTCCCGATTTAGGCGTAACTTTGGAATCTGTCTTTATGTCAGAAGCGACCTCTCTTGCCAACGAGAAGAGGCTCTGGAGCCGCCAAACTTTGATGTTATGTGGTTAAAAATAACGACTCAACCAACCACAAGGTTCATCTGTATCCTCTACCGACCACCAAGTGATACTAACTTTAGAACACTTTTCGCTTCTCTTGCAGACACCATCAATCATTTACAAGTTAACTATCCAAATGCCGAAATTGCGATCCTGGGCGACTTTAATGTCCACAACATCAACTGGCTTAAATACTCAAATACTACCGACGAATAAGGTCGTGAAGCCGAATCATTTTCAATCAGTTGTGGCTTAACTCAGCTTATTGACGAACCAACACGGATCCCTGATCGAGACGGAGAATTCGCCAGTCTTCTTGATCTGTTTTTAACCACCAATTTGGCACTACAAGTCTGCTAAATGGAAAGATCTCATGTAATATTTTCGAACTTTTCCTTGGTTAGACGTTTGCTTTTGATCCGACGACCCATCTGACTGCGCTAGGGAGGTTTCCGACGTTATTTTGGCCGGTATGGAGGCTTACATCTCTTTTTCGAAGAAATGCCCTTCCAACGGCAAGCCTTGGTTTGACCAAAAATGCAAAAAAGCTGTTGCTTCTAAACACCTTGCATACCGATAATGGCATGAAAATCCTAACACCATAAATCGTAACACATTTGTTCGTGCTAGGAACAGATGTAAAGAAATTATCGACGAAACCAAGGAGGTACACAATCAACGGATTAGAAACAAACTTCCCGCTGCCGACAATTCCAGGTCCTTTTGGTCGGTCGTTAAGGCAGTTAGTCAAAATTTCACCAAATCCACCATACCACCACTCACACGGCCAGATAATTTTTATTGCAACGACACCTGTTGAGAAAGCGAACTTGTCGGTTGAACTCTTTGCTTCACATTCTACTGTCGATTTCCAAGGAAAAACACCACCTACTATTCCCATAATGCAGTCAAGGATGCCCGATGTTGTCTTCAGACAGCGTATCGTAAAGCGTATTCTGATGAGGCTAGACACCAAAAAGGCTTCTGGCGCTGACAGAATACCTGCCATAGTTCTTAAAAACTGTGCGAGGGAACTAACACCAGTTTTCTGTAGACTTTTCAACCTATCCTACATCCTTCCTGCTGGAAATGTGCTGCAGTTCAGCCGATACCTAAAAAAGGCAAGAAGACCTTACCAAATAACTGTCGACCAATCGCACTGCTTTCAATAATATCGAAAGTCATGGAAAAGGCAATCAATCAGCATCTTCTAAAATATCTTGAAGGATTCAACATTATTAGCGATCACCAATATGGCTTTCGTAAAAATAGATCAACAGGAGATCTCCTGACTTATGTAACACATGTTTGGAACAACGCAATTGAACACTTTGGAGAATCTCAAGCGGTTGCTCTTGACATATCCAAGGTATTCGACCGTGTTTGGCACGATGGGCTGTTGGCTAAGATACGTATGTCTGAAAAGTTCTGTTTGTGGCTGTCATGTTTCCTCAGAGAGCGTTCTTTGCGAGTGGCAGTCGACGGATGTCTTTCTAACACCCTCACTATCAACACCGGTGTACCCCAAGGCTCCACACTGTCTCCTACTCTCTTTCTCATTTACATAAACGGTCTGCTGGAAAAGACCGAGAATCAAATCTACAGCTTTGCAGATGACAGTACACTTATCTCTTCATTCACTTCGAACGCTCGGACATCGGTTACTCAGACGAATATCCGCAGACAGCAGGAAGTCATTCAATTTAACAAAGACCTGGAAGAAATTCTATCTTGGAGTGACAGTAACCAAGTGGAATTTAACGCTACAAAGACCCAGGCGGCAGTTTTTTCTAAAAAAGTTAACGTTGCTGAACCCGACATAGTTATGTCGGGGCACTCCATTCCTCTAACATCGTCACTCATTTTATTGGGCGTTAATTTGGGAGAAAATATGTCCTGGCATGAACATGTCGCAGGGATAGCAAGGAGAGCTTCTCAAAAGTTGGGTATATATTTTCGAACAGAAAGCTTTGCACTCCACAACAACTATTAATTCTTTACCAAGCTCAAATTCGACCAACTATGGAATACTGCTCCCATGTTTGGAGCTCCGCTCCCAAACATACACTGCATTTGTTGGATTCTATTCAGAGAAGAGCTGTTCATCTGATTGGAGACCTGGAACTAACCGACGGCCTTGATTCGCTGGAACATCGAAGAACGGTTGGCGACTTGAGCCTATTCTACAAGTACTTTCATGGAAAGTGTTCGAAGGATGTGGCCCGCTTAATTCCTCCAGATCGGTTCATGTTAGAAGTACACGTTGTGCTAATTCTTCACATCCGTATAAGGTTCAGCTTGTTACTCCTCGTACAACGCTTTTCAAGCAGTCTTTTATATGGAGAAGATCATCCCTTTGGAATAATTTGCCCAGGACTATGTTTCCCACCGAGTACAATCTACAGCGATTCAAGAACAACGTGCCAATCACATACATACAAAAATCAAAAAACCTACCAACCAGAGCAGACTTCATTAGATTACTGGGGAGAGACTCTTGTGCAGCAGTTAATCACCACATAGCAACGGGACATCAGTTTGATTTCAATAATGCAAAGTTATTGGAACATGAAAATCATTACAAAAAACGTTTATTCCTTGAGATGTGTCACAAATAAAAAAAAAAATTCTATAAATTATAAGTCAGACACCAACAATCTAAGTAATATATATTTTAACATTTTAAAAGTTTAACAGCATGTAAAGATAAGTCATACATTAATTAGTATCAATCACATGTCTTTTTCAGAAATTCATTTACCGATAATGTAAATACATTGGAAATTGGGTTCACATGACACAGTTTATACATCTAAAGAAACCAAAACATGTAAAAAACCATTAGTCGTGTAGCATCCATAGCCAAATGATGTTAGTTTTTATTTGTCGTTTTCGTAAATTTTTACTCAATTAATAGGTATGTTTTGTGGTCCCTCTTCTGCTCTGGTTGGTAGGTTTTTTGACTTTTGTATGTGTGTAATGGGCTTACTAAAGATACTGCTTTTAATTTCAGTTTTGCGTTCCTGATGAAGCTGAAAAATATAAGCCAAATATAAAATTATTATAACAACAAATAAGTGTTTTTCTTATAGACCGCTATTCTGACATATTCACATATTTATATATATATATATATATATATATATATATATATATATATATATATATATATATATATATTATATATATATATATATATATATATATATATATATATATATATATAGATATATGTATATTATATATATATATATATATATATATATATATATATATATATATATATATATATATATATATATATATATATATATATTTATACTTCTTCAGGGCTACAAATACAGTAGATTATCAGTATTCTAAGGTTTACAACAGGGAAGCAACCCAAAATTATTAACATCAAACTACTTATTGCTAAGTGGTGCTTTTTGGATAATTCCTTTCAACAAAAAAATACATTACTGTTATTATTAATTAAGAAAACATGAAAAAATTTCGACAAAAATATTTTGGAAAGCTTGGCGTAGCTAAAAAGGTGTTAAAAACCTTTTAGTCCTATTCCCATGACCGGTTACCCCAAGAATTTTAATTTTGCTGTTTAACTAGGCGGTCAAGACTATGTATATAGAGGGTGATATGAAAACCATTTAATATATTTAACCCGGGAAATTATTGCATCAAATGTAGCTGAACAAAAAAAAATTAAAGATATCGCTTGCAATAACTAATGAGAAAATGGATCCTGAAGTTTTACGGTTTTTCATCAGATATGAAAATGATTATGTATCAGAAACAAGAGACTCTTGATAACAATTTGTACATCACAGTGTTGCTGTTCTTCATATATTTTTTTTTTATTATTATTTATTTCTATAATTATTGAATAGAATTTTTCTTATTTCAGATTAAGAACGCTTCCAATACCGTAGAAACAAACTACATTTGATGTTCAGTCTTTTAACCAAAGAAAGTATTACACTAGAGAGCCGAAATTTAACTTAAACAAATAATTTTCTAGTCAAAGCTGAAATTTTTGGTAATACTACGTCACTATATTTCCGTTAAAGTTTTAGTATAGTTTCATTAATGGCACGATACCGAGTAAAAATTCTGTTTGTAACTAACTGAAAAATCCAGTAGTACATAAAACAAGATATAAATTCCGGAAAAAGGAAAATGAAAACACTTTTTACATAAAATTAGTATCGGCCATGGACCGAATCTATTGGTCTGGTTCGCTTATATTCGAGAAATGAACCACAAAAGAAATTTTTGAAAATACCCAAAAACAAGGGCGAAACGTCAAATAAAAAAAAAATTAAAACAAAAATCTCAGGTGTGTTAATTAAACACCCATGATTAAAATTTAAAAAAATTATGTACATCAAGGTTTAAAAAATCAATGTGGGTGTCTCTTTCTCTCTCTCTCTCTCTCTCTCTCTCTCTCTCTCTCTCTCTCTCTATATATATATATATATATATATATATATATATATATATATATATATATATATATATATATATATATATATATATAATATATATATATATATATATATATATATATATATATAATATATATATATATATATATATATATGTATACATAGTTAGCTGCGAGCAGCAGCAGCAAGATCACTTGAAAATGCCAAATGAGATTTTGGCGAAAAACGTCGTTGTAAATTCATTGTTAGATGAACGGATTGAAACCCGGAATTTTAATGTATTAAATTCCACCATCCGTGAAAACCTCTATTGTGACATATATACTATGTGCACATGCCTTGGTTAGTTGATTATAATTACGCCTCACATTAATTTGGTTAATGGACATCAACAAAATTCAGTTGTTTGAGTAGTTTGACATGAAACCATGGAAAACCACTCTTTACGCCTTCAATATTCGCTACCAATTTTTTTTTCCAGATTCTCTAAGTATGTTCTCTTAATTCGCTATACCACTTGCAACTGCAAATCCAAATATTAAGAACGATTTTTTTCCTTCTTAGTTGTTACTTTTTTTCTAAATGGGTGTCAACAGCAAAATCCGTTATAAAAGACGAAGTAGAGGCTTTGTAGTTTTGCTTTGGCAAAGGATGGCAGTATGGGGACTTAATCAATATCATATGAACATCAACGCCACAGAGTGACGACTAATGTACGATGATACACAGCGTAAACTGAGCAGATACAGAAGTGACTCTAAATCTTTGCTGCATATCATCAACTTGATAACTCCCTGGTGAGTAAATCGACTATGGTAGAAAAAAAAATCCTGACATTAATTCTAAGCAGTCCTAATTCTAGAATATTAACTTCGTTATTTTGTTGTTGATAGCTTTACTTAAGTTTACAATTGGATCAAGTTCTTCCGCTGCGTTTTTGCTGCCCTAAAGAGAAAAGCTCCTCTTTTTTTTATAATTGCGGATTACTTCTAAATTCAATTAAAAAAAAATCTAGAAAGGAAAGGTCAATAGAGGAATACGCTGTTGGAAGCTGCATAAGGAGTTGTGCAACTAGTTCCTGCTGTCTAAATAATGTAGTATTCGCGATATTGTTTCTCTTTTATATTTGATAGCGGCGTATTTATGTAACTCAAAGTTTATTCCAAATATATTTTATATATATATATATATATATATATATATATATATATATATATATATATATATATATATATATATATATACATATATACATATATATATATATATATATATATATATATATATATATATATATATATATATATATATATATATATATATAATTATAATATTTTTTTTTAAACCATTTTCCTGGGTGATTATTTGTGGGCATAAGTTTGTTCGTGGTTATTTTTATGTTATAAAAGCACAAATTTGACTGAAATTTCGTCCATTGTATTGAAGTTTATCAAATTTTATCTTTTTATTCGGATTACCTCGAAATTATAAAATATTAAGCTTTTTAAAGTTAAAATTGAGACAATTTTTTTTTATATCACTTGAAGGAACTTTATTAAGTAATGCCATTTTGTTCGATAGCCTTCGGCCATTTTCTGGCAATACCATAATCTGGTCATTGTAAAACTTCTGTTCTTTCCGGGTAAATTGTAACAAGTGGTTTCCACAGGTCTTTTTTCAAACTAACTTAACACCATTCAGGGAGTTCTGCAGAAACCAAAACAAATGGTGATCTGACCGTGCGAGGAGCGAGCTATACGAATAAGCATGCATTAAAGTTTCCCAGTCAAGTTCTCTCAATTTCTGCCGAGTCATCAGAGATTGGCTAATTACAACATTTTTAGAGTAACTTTGTTATTATTGTAATATTGGTTTTTAATATGTTTACCATGAGCAAAATAGTACATTAGAGATATAAACACATAAATTATTTCAAACTAGAAGACATGAAATGATGTAAAAAAATGCACTGACAATATATTTATGGCCCTCTTAAATGACAAAGGCATGCTCTTTCACCTTATTAGAGCCATTTTATTGGTTACAACTTTTTATGGTCGATAAAAGTATTTTACGCTTGTTTTATGATCGGACGTCTAAAGTTTTATATGGAGCAAAATGATAAATGATATAACAAGTATAAAGGAAGGAACTTATAGTCTGCAAATACTACCTAGGTATACTAAAGACTAAAAATTTTGTTTTAAATATACCATTATTTCATCAAATAATCCAGAGGCTAGCCAAGAATGTAGATTGGTTAAAGCCATTTTTGTCATGTTGATACTGGTAAAGAATTGCAAGAAATTAACCTATCAATATTAATTTCGAAACTAAAGTTTAATACCTCCGCCACTGCTGACTATTGCATTTAGAAGCAATGTTGCCATATTCGAATTAGAAATTTTATATAAAATTTTATATAAAGAAAAAATTTTTGTTCTTTTATGAAAAGCAAAGTTAAACAGTAAAATTCTTTTAAAAATTAAATTTAAAGATGACGTTGGGATATCTAGAATCACTATACCCGAAAATTTAATATGTTTATTATATTATCCAAATATGATTAAACAATTCTTTCTAGATTTATCTATGTATTAAAAATCAGTCAGGAAACAGTGAAACAGAAGACCAAATTAGCCAGGAATATTGCTGTAACAAGGTAATCATTAAAAAATAAAGATTTTATTACCCTTATGCTAAAAAGATCAACCTTTTTACTGTTTCGTACGGCACACTTATAAGATCACTTCGCTGTCTGTCCATCTGTCTGACCGTCTGTCTGTTTGTCACACTCGATTTTCTCCGAAACTATTTGACATAAAATGTTGAAAGTTAGCACTAATATAAGAATTGATGGTCTCATCAGAGCCGTGTAGTTTTGAAAGTTAAATTTTGACTTAATCGGTTAGTTCTGGAGGGTAAAATCGGAAGTGAAAAAAAAAATTTACCCGGTCATTGAGTGGGGTGTCAAATAAAAGCTTGTTAAAACACAAGTTCTTAAATATTTATAATGTAATTCTTGTGCACACTTTTCTTTGTAATATTTTTAAAAAATTGCCAAATATCGCGGTCTCCCCCACTCATCTGTACTGAAAAAATTCTGGAATATTCTCCACAAGGTGTAGATGGAACGAAAGTTATCACGAGTGCATTACCTTTGATAACACAGGGGAACAGCTGTTTTGGTGTCGAGGTTTTTTGAGCTGATTCTATATCAATTTGATGTCCTGAATTCAAATAACGTATTCATTTGTACCTAGGAGCTCAAATTTTTAAGATATACAATTTTAGAGAAATATAAGTTACATTATTGTAACTCAAATCCGTAAGTGTAGTAAACAAAAGTAGATACGAAATTTTTATTTTAGTTATACAAAATACAATATTATGTCGTACTTACAAACAAAAAAGAACATCGAAGTAATGAAATAGTCACTCAACACTTGGAAAGCTTCTTTTCCGCGACATTCTTGAATGTTTTTTTAAACAGTCCCTTTTTAAACTCCAGCAGTAATCTGCCATCATGTGCATGTCCCATCTTCCTTGGTAGCGGTCCTCCATAACTTTAATATCTTGGTGAAATCTTTCACCTTGTTCCTTACTCATGTCTCCTAAATTTTCTGGAAAACGGTCTAAGTGGCTGTGTAAATAGTGTATTTTAATACTCATATTGCACCCTAAGGATTTGAAACTATTAAGCATGTTGTTAACTATTTCAACATAGTTTTGAGCTTTATGTTTGCCTAGAAAATTTTCTACAACTGCAACAAATGATGTCCAAGCTTCTCGTTCAACTTGATTCATTGAATTTATGAAGGCAGGATCCTTAATTAATTGTCTTATTTGTGGGCCGTCAAATATCCCTGCTTTGAGTTTTTCTGTGCTCAACTGATGCATTTTTTACCCCTATATATGCAAAACAAGACCCATTCTTATCAAGAGCCTTTACAAATTGCTTCATTAAGCCCAACTTTATATGTAACGGAGGAAGTATGATTTTTTCTCTTTCAACCAAAGCGTCGTTAATGACATTCTTTTCCCCAACGTCCATGTTTTTTCTCTGAGGCCAATCTTTTCTAACCCAGTGGTGTGTTTTGTCCCTACTATCCCAGAGGCACAAGAAACACGGATATTTCGTGTAACCACTTTGCTGCCCAAGAAGAAAGTTTACCATTTTTAAATCTACACAAATCATCCATTGATGTTCGTAATACTTTATCTTCTGCAAGACCAAAGCTATGGTATTATATTCTTCTTTCAGTTTCGTTGAGTGAGCTAGTGGTATTGAACCATATTTATTCCCATTATGTAGAAGGACACATTTTAAACTTCGCTTTGAACTGTCAATAAATAGGCGCCAATCATCTGGAATATATTCAGAAAGTCCCATTTCTTTCATGAGTCCCCTAATTTCGTGACAAAATACAAGATTGTCTTCTTGAGAAAAGAATGGTAGCAGATCTTTTTCTCTTGTACGGTAAAAGGTAATTTTGGTTCCTTGTTCCAGTAAATTTTTGTCGTTCAACCTAGAAGCCAGTACTTCAGAAGCTTTTTTCGATAAATTGAGATCCCTGGTGAGATCATTTAATTCATTTTGATTGAAGCGTTGAGGAACTGATGACGTCCCGTCATAGTCACTGTTAGTTTCATTAGCATCAGAACTTTTATTAGCATCAGAAGAGCGATCGATCAGAGGGAAAATATTCGTCATCAGAGATATGTGGTAGCTGATGAAATGTTGGAATCGGTATTTCATCTGAGTGCGGGATAGGGCGTATTGCCGAGTCTAAATTGGGATAAGTCCACTTACTGCGGTTATTTCGATTGATTCCATTAGTATTTACTAAACAGAAATAACAATCATTGAAGTGGTTTTTTGGTTCTCTCCAAACCATTGGTACGCCGAATTTTAGACATTTTCTTTTCCCGGTAGTCCACTGCCGTAAATGCTCTGTACAAGTTTTACATACGAGATGCGGGGCCCACGTTTTGCCCTGATCACCAAGCTTAACTCCAAAGTATCCAAGATACGCTCGCTTTACAAAGTCAGTAATAGTTTGTCTGTTTTGTTGAAACATGTATTCTCCGCATATATAGCAAAACACATCAGGTTGATTTACACAACTTCTTCTTGAACTGGAACCTGAACTCATTTTAATTCTGTTCAATAACACAAAAACACTCTTTTCTTAACATAAAATAACACGCCGAATTCGATCTACTCTCATTAGTAAGAACGCACAAACTGACGAGACTTACCCGAGTTAGGTGATTAAAAGGGTCAGTTCAGGTACCTGATAGGCAATGGTTCCACTATTTATAGATTTACCTGGAATTTACTCAATTACAGACTGACAATAAAACCATTGTACCTACATTAATGAATATATAATAATTTTAGAACTCTCATAAATGAATATACTGAATAAAAACCACATTGGTAGATAAGTTGATGATAGAGAAAAACGGATTGCATGTATAGATTTAGCGTCCCAAATATAGTTAAAATCAGCTCTAAAATCCCAGGCACCAAAACAAAAATATTTTTTTGTTGCCCTGTGTAATTTATCTGAAATATAAAAAAAAAAAAAACAAACTTTGATGAACCCTCATTTAGGGTAACAGTTTTTTTTTGTTTTAAAAGTAATCACTGTATGGAACACTAATTGCGCAAGTCTGACTTGCACTTGGCTGATTTTCTTAAAATATTTATTTGTAAGATTTTTCTAAGACAAAAATGGCGTTACAAGAGTACACCAAACTCCAAAAAAAATGTTCAATAATCCTACCGACTTCATCATTTATCGATTAAAAATGCCTAGTATTAACTTTATTATTTTTAAAATAAAATAGCTGATTTATTCTTCAAATTTTTGTTATAAATTACTAGTTTTGTGGAATTTTGCTAGAAAATAAAACACTGTAGGTTAATTTACTCCCTATTTATTTTCACACTTAGACGCTCAAGACACATAGCTCCAATGCTGTCTCGACCAGCGTGAAATTACTAAAACCTTACCTACTCTTTCTTTTTTTGTTACTTCTCAACATAGATGGTGAACAAATTATGACTCTGGGACTGGAATTTATTTATGGTGCAGATTGTGTCAATTTAATAATTAATTAAAGGGAAAGTCGGCCCGTAAAGAGGGTGTAGTAATTTTTTATAGACAGTTTTAAACATTTTTCCATAATTATATACTTTTTAGATGTTTGTTAGTTAGTTAGTTTGTAAAACGTATAGCGTTAAGTGTAGTTTATTTTAGAACAGAGTTTTCCATAGTTATGGTAAGTGTATTGACTGTTTTATTTGAAGGTTTACTGAAGGTTACAATGGCTTCTTCGTAGCTTCATCATTCATGCAAAATTGTATCAGCTCTTTTTTTGTTTTCGCTTGCCTTGTAGGAGAAGTCTTCTATTTTGCAAAAGAAAGCACCCTTAGAGATTTTTAAATTACTTTTCCTTTCAAGGTCACTAGACCACAGAAATTACCCATTTCCGTCCGTCTATTTGCATGTTTGTGTCTCTGTATGATAACACGATAACTCGCTAACAAAAATTCAAATTTAATAATATTTGAGCTGGAAATGGAATCTATAATTTTTAGCAAAATAATTTTCAGAGATTGAGGTGAAAATGAGTTGACAAAATATCTTCAATATTATTATTAGAATTTTCTTTTGCCTTCTAGTTGTGAGAAAGAACAAATTTTATGCCTAATTATTTATTGTCATTCATATAAGACGAAAAGAAGTTCTACTTTGTATATATTGAGTTATATAAGATTTACTGATTTTTTACTTCTAGGAATTTGACAAGTATGATAATTGATGATAATCGTTTTATCGACAGTCAACCATAGACTTTCCGTACCATTGCTTCAAATTTTTCAACCACGCTGTTCTTCTCCCTGGACCACGTCTGCCTGCAATCTTTCCCTCTATAATCAGATACAAGATTTCGTACTTTTCTTGATATTTCATAATGTGGCCAAAATATTCTAAATTGCATCGCTTGATGGTCGAGACCACCTCGAAGTCCTTGTCCATGCGAGTGAAAACTCTGTTGTTACTAATTCTGTCCATCCATCGATTTTCAGCAGCCGTCGATAAACCCACATCTCGAATGCCTTCAGAGGTTTAAGCATTGCTTCACTTAGCGTCCACGCTTGTATGCCATACAAGAGAACCGGAAAGACATAACAGCCTACCGTTTTCGTCCGTAGTTTGAGTGATAGGTCGTGACTAGTTACGATTTTTTTGTTCTTCATAAATGCAGCTCGGGCCTTGTCTATTCGAATTTTGAATTCCAGGGTCGTGTCCTAGTGGTCCTTGATATTACTACCGAAATACATCATTTTATCTTTGTGCCATGGACTCTAATACCACCATCTTCAATAATAAATTCTTTGCTTATAATCATATAACAATAAAACTACTTAATTACTTTGTTAACTGTCACTAAATATATTTGTAAAGATTTTACAATTGCGTTATCGCGATTTCGAAGTACAACTACATTGTCAAACGCTTAACTAAGACTAAAACAGATTTTTGGTATTTTATTTTAGTTTGTATAATTTGACAGATGTGGGTCTAGTATGGTTAAAACAGTTGGAACAGAATGAAATTTGCTACGTCTAATTGGCTATTCAGTAAAATTATATTATGGTTCTTTGAATGTCTGTAAATTTCTATGGATTCTAAGAAGATAAGTTTTAACCCTTTAGGTGCCGTATGGAGTATTTGTAAACAATTGATATTAGGAAAAGTATGGCCTGTTTCTAACAAATGTTTAGCAAAGTGTGATTTTTCATTTTTTTAGCCTATAAGAGGCATTGTGTTCTGCGAATCTTGTTTTGAAATTCTTTCCCGTTTATCAACCATATATTTTGTTTTAAACCAAACTATGTACAAGTGTCAGTTATTTTATCAGTAAGTTTCTGTAGATATTTTCCGTTATGAGGGATAATTCATCACAGATATCATCGGCGTATCTGATGTTATTTATGTTAACGCCGTTGATTTTAATTCCTTCAGTAGTACCAGTGAGTGCTTCATTGAACATCACCTCCGAATAGAAGTTGAACAACAAGGGCGATAGAATATAACTCTGACGTACTCCCCGCTTATTTATTCCGTATTCTGGAAGCAAGTCAAATTCAGTAACTATTTTTAAACTACCTCTTAGCAGTACTGAATAAACTACTTTAACGAGTTCTTATTTAAAATATTGATTTCTTGCGTATTTTTTGAGTATTCAAACATGTCTTATCGAATAATTCTTTAAAAAAACGTGATGTGTGCAACGTTAACTGTTTTACTAGATTATTTAAATTATAGCCGTGATACTCAAGTCGTGCAGAAAAAAAAATTTAATGATCAGATTTGTAATATGTTTAAAAATGTTTCGAGACTGCAATAGATGAACCGAATTACTCATGGTACCGACTTCCTGTAAAATTAGTATTGAACGATGGAAAAAGGGAGAAAAAAATGCGAAGCCATTTGTGTCTCCTATGCTCTGGTACTAGGTTATTTAAATTATAGTCGCGATACAATTTGATAAACAGTTACTTACATGGAATGAAAAGTCCCGAGACTTTCCGAAAGACGTCAGCACAAATAAAAAAAAATATGATTGTGACAGTTAGTGGCAACTTTCAAAAGTCAGTTTGAGTAACATGGCTTTTGACGGGAAAAATACAGCCAAATCCCAAGTATAGTATGAGAAGTATGATGGCACATCTGCTTCATCGAAAACAACTATGTGTTGATGGTTTAGTGAACTTAAATGTGGTCGTACCAACACCAATGTTGCACCACGTTCTGGATGTTCAAATGAGGCAATCACTTCAAAAAACCATTCTGTTGTGCATAACCTCAAAGTGAAAGTAAAAGAGATAGCTGACACCGTGAAGATATTAATAGAACACGTGATGCATATCTGCTCGATAGGTGCCACGCTCTCTCTCACGATTGATCAAAAAAACAGAAGCGTGTCGAAAATTCAGAACGCTATTTGACACCGATTCGTAACAATGGACGAAACATGGATCCACCATGTCACATAATTCAACAGGCAGTCCGCATAGGGGTTGGAACTGCATGAAAGCCGACCGAAGCGTCCAAAATCACAAACATCAGCTGGAATGGTTTTGGCAAGTATTTCTTGGAATGCGGATGATATAGTACTGATCGACTATCTTGAGAAGGGGTGAATAATGATCGGAGATTATTACGTTTGTGTAATGGACCGTTTGAATGCTGAAATCGAGAAAAAAAGGCCGCATTTAGTGAAGAAGGTGTTGCACCTGCTCACAACTCCAGAAAATCGATGGTGAAATTGAATATGAATTGATTCCTAATTCACCGTATTCACCAGGTCTGACCACCAGCCAGTATTAACTCTTTCCAAGTTTGAAAAGGTAGCTACAGGGAATTATATTTGGCTCAAATGAAGTCGACTGAGAAACAGGTTTATTTCAGAGAACTCGACAAATCGTATCATATGAGAAGTATCCAAATGTTGGAATATAGCTGGAATAAGTGTGTCGTTCTGTGTCAAAGAGTTAAGTTGAGTTTTCGTAAAAACATTGTTTTTTTCTTTAACGTCTCCAGACTTTTAACCCCATAACATTTCGAAAATGACAAAGGGATCCACACTGATTAAAGAAAAGATATTGCGACTCCATTCCAAACTATTTTGATAGGAGCTTCCTCGTTAGTTGGTTGTTTTGATCACCTTAGAGTTATTCCCTTTTTTTTAAAGGAACATCTTAAAAATTTTCATTGGGATAAATAACACAGGCGACAAAAATGTTTTTTTAATGTGCCGAAGACTAGACCAGCTCTCTTATATGTTTTCGAGGTCGCAGTTTTAATTTTGCTCTAAAAACTCTATTTTAGAGGTTTTGAAGACATGTACAATACTCGGGGGAAACGTAGATTTTATATATCAGATGACCAAAACTATATGCCTTTGGGTTAGTAGGCTCCATAAACTCAAAACCATCCAACCCCATAAATCCAAAACACCATGAACCCAGTTATGAAGGCATGTATAACCATGGAACTCGAGGGAAATGTGGATCTTATGAATCAGATGACAAGGCAAGTGAGCCAAACCAGCAAACTCATATAACCTCATAACGCCATAGCCCCTTAACTCTATACCCTTGAACCCAATAACCCAATAGCCCTATAACCACAAAACCCTCAGTGTGTAGATTTCTATATAACCACAAATTCCTGGGCTTGCAGACTGATGATTCCATAACCCTATAATCCCAAACCCTTGAACCGAATAACCCAGTAGTCACATAACCACATCATTCTGGGAGTACAAACTTCCATATAACCAAGTAAGCACACCTCCAGTAACTACGTAATACAAAGGAAAAGAGAACCAAGATAGCAGATGAACATACAGGTATATATATATATATATATATATATATATATATATATATATATATATATAATATATATATATATATATATATATATATGCATAATATAGAATGCCTTCCTTGGTCTGGAAAAAAAGAAGATTGAACCAGTCCTTTTAAGAGCTCCTTTTCATATCAGATGGTATCTCAGCTATATTGAATATATTTTCAGATCCAAAAAATTTTTCTAATACACATGAACATATTAATATATATCTTACAGTCATTTGATAACTTTTCTTGTCTCAATCTCTTCCAGTATTTTTAGTGTTAGTTTTAGTTGAATCCAGATTAAGATTGAGTTTAGGATTAGAATTAGTTTTTATTTTCGTTCTCTGCAATCGGTAAAAATGTCACTTTGCCTTAAATAAGATTGTTTTTGCCTTGTTTGCGGACAATATATACTCAAGTCGTGTAGAAAAAAATTTAATGTTCAGATTTGTAATATGAATAAAGAATTTTTCGAGACTGCAGTAGATGAACCGAATTACTCATGGACGCCGACTTCCTGTAAAATTAGTATTGAACGATGAAAAAAGGGAGAAAAAAATGCGAAGCCATTTGTGTCTCCTATGCTCTGGTAAAAATCATGATATAGATTGCTATTTCTGCAGATGTGATACAGCTGGGATCAATCATTTCCTTTGCCTATTTTGAAGACGATCAGGATGATTTTCTAGATACCGACGAAATTGACAACGATATGAATAAACCTCGGAATGAAGATGATATAGAACTGAACATGAATGATAGGATCAACGGAGGAGAATCAGATCTCAGTGAAACGCATAAAAGATTTTTCAGACAAGGAGAATTAAGCGATCTTATAAGAGAATTAATACTTTCTAAAGAAAGTGCTGAACTTTTCGCTCCAAACATAAAAGTCAGTTTCCATCGGGACTGAGATAAGTCTTTTCGTAAATATTTCTCTGCAGAAAATGAATTAGTATATTGTAATGATATCGAGGGTTCGATCGAAGGGGGGGAAGGCCCCTGGTTATGTAGTTATAGAAATATAGGGATATTGAGCAATTGGGTTTAAGGGTTAGGGGATTATGGCGTTATGAGGTTATGGAGACAGCAGGAGGTCGTTCAACTTAACAAAGACCTGGAAGAAATTCTATCTTGGGGTGACAGTAACCAAGTGGAATTTAACGTTACAAAAACCCAAGCGGCAGTTTTTTCTAAAAAAGTTAACGTTGCTGAACCCGACATAGTTATGTCGGGGCACTCCATTCCCCTAGCATCGTCACTCAATTTGTTGGGCGTTAGTTTGGGAGCAAATATGTCTTGGCATGAACATGTTGCAGGCATAGCAAGGAGAGCTTCTCAAAAGTTGGAAATATTATTTAGAACCAGAAAGTTTTACACTCCACAGCAACTGTTAATTCTTTACAAAGCCCAAATTCGACCAACTATGGAATACTGCTCCCACGTTTGGGGCTCCGCTCCCAAGCATACACTGCATTTGTTGGATTCTGTTCAAAGAAGAGCGGTCCGTCTGATTGGGGACCCGGAATTGACCGGCGGCCTTGATTCGCTGGAACATCGAAGAACGGTTGGCGACTTGAGTCTGTTCTACAAGTATTTTCATGGAAAGTGTTCGAAGGATGTAGCCCGCTTAATCCCTCCCAAAGCGGTGCATGTTAGAAATACACGTCGCGCTGGTGCTTCGCATCCGTATGAGGTTCAGCTTGTTACTCCGCGTACAACGCTTTTCAAGCAATCTTTTATATGGAGAACGTCATCCCTTTGGAATAATTTGCCCAGCGCTGTGTTCCCCACCGAGTACAATTTACAGCGATTCAAGAACAACGTGAATCGCTTTTTCCGCACTCGTGCCGCTCCTGGAGCGCTTTAGGGACTTCCCTGCAGCACGTGAGTCTAATGGCTTGGCTCACTGGTTTTGTTATCTGATTCATCAGATTCATTATTTCCCTCGAGTTTCGTGGTTATACGTGACTTCACACCTTGGTTCATCGTATTTTGGGCTTATGGGGTTATAGGGATAGATGTTTTGGATTCATGAAATCCTACTAATCCACAGGCATATAGTCTTGGTCATCTGATAATAAAATCCACGTTTTCTCCAAGTCTTGGGGTTCTACATGTCTTCACAATCTCTAAAATTGCGTTTTTTGAGGTTGAGGAAAAAATGACAGGTAATGGAGCATAACTGAAACTAAATTCATTTTCAGCGACTCCGAAAATATGTAAAAGACTTGATCTAGTCTTCCGCATATGAAAAAATATGTTTGTGGTTCTGTTTAATTTTACAACGTTATATGATTCTAATATATAGAAAAAAAATATATGAAAAGAATAACTTACATATAAATGTTGTTCTTAGTAAGATAACGAAAACTCGCCATAGTATTTACTTTATTTTCATTATTTAACTATTTTTCGTTTATATTATTGCTTTATGGTTCGTATTAAAGACATAGCTTTATAGGACCGATCGTAAAAGAGATACATTTATCACATTGGTAGCCCACATATAGGAATTTTATTAGTCGTAAAAGACTTATTGCAAATTTATGTCTAATTATTTTGTTGTTAGGTGTTGAAGTGAAGGATAAAAAAAATATACACACCCACACACATATGTGTGTATATATATATATATATATATATATATATATATATATATATATATATATATATATATACATATATATATATATATATATATATATATATATATATATATATATATATATATATTTTATATATATATTTATATATATATATATAATATATATATATATATATATATATATATATATATATATATTAGAGTGACCGGATCTCATAGAGGGGGAAAAAAAATGTCAGAATCTTGTTCGTCTGGACCCCACAAAACGATTCCCCTTTCCAGATATTGAGATAGCCGAAATTTGAGCTCGATTAAACGACGTTAACCCGTGCCGCTCGTCGCTCAAAGTTTGAAAAAAATCCAAATTTTTGGCCAAAAAGCTGACATATGGAGCCATAACTCCAGAACGGTAAATAATAGAAACACGCTTAATATCTCAAAAGAAAGCTAATGTTGTTCTTCAAAATTTATATTCTATACATAATTGTTGTTATTTTAAATCAAACCGAGTTACAACAGCCTTTAGCCCCAAAAACGTGACCTGGTACCACTAGGAGCATACTTCGTATATTTTGTTATTAAGTGATAAATTTTGCTTTTTTTTGGTATATTTTTGAGTTTAAAGTAGAAATATAATAAAAAAACAAGTAATACTGATAAGTCTAATGACATTTTTTATTTTAAAATATAAAAATTAGGTATATAATGCATACAAAACAGACACAGAAAAGATACAGACGTAGTACCTACATGAGTTGATAATTTTACATAGTTATCTAATCTATTCTAGAGCTTTTGTTAAAGTAGTTTTTGAAACGTCAGGATATAATGCTCGGCATTTACTTACAACTTGCAGGACATATTGCTTTTGGTCTTCATCTTTTGTCAGAAGGTCGTTAAAGTCGGTTATTAATTTAACACCACGCTCAGCCATATCATTAACTACTTTTAATGTGTTGACAATTTTCAATCCTTCTTGGAAGTCATTATTTTGAGGCCAGGTGTTTGGATGTTGTCTTAGGAAATCTGTTTTTATATTAAGTTGGTCAAAGAATGTAAACGTTTCTTTGGTAAGTAAATTTACCAATCCTCCATCAACTACCTCTTTTAAGTTTTCTTTCCTAACTTTTGAATTTACAACCCTAGCGTGATGTGATGGTTCATCTGTGCTACTGCGCAATTTATTAGCCATTAACAACTTTTCATCGTCTGTAGTGGTGGGATCAAAAAACGATAATCTCACCAACTTTGCATTCAAATACCACAAATGCTTCGAAAATTTGGTCAGGGCTATTTCTGCAATGTCGTTGCCACATTCTTTATAGTCTAACAGACTATGCAAAATACCTAAATCTTGCTTTGGTGCAAGATAAGCTTTTGGAGCATTGAACCAAGCTTTACAATAAATTTTAACTAGGAAAACAGAAATGGCACGCACAGAACTTTCTTCTTCTTTAGACATCTTAAATTGACGACGAAAAATGAACATTTTTAAGCAGTAAATAGCCTTTGCCATCCATCTAGTGTGATGAATGGCTCCTGGAGTTCTAAAACCCACAACACTGCCGTCTAGTGATCCAACAAATACGAGAACCAACTGCAATAGCTCCTTGTAGTCATCTCTGGGGTGGCTCTCAGTTAATTTGGTCTCGAATTCAGCAGTAACATTTGCAATTACTTCTGGAGTTAGCTGCTTTTGTATTAGATTGTCACTGATACCTGTGTCGTATTTTCCTTTGTCTATCTTGGGCCACGCAGTGAGGAATCTCTTGAAAATGTCTGGATGAGGTCCAGTGGTTGATCCCATTTTTGTGTCGAATACGCCTCTTAATAGAATTTCCAAGATATGGTGACGGCAAGCTAGGTATAAACAATTCTCTTCCTAACATTTGCTCCAATATGACGCATGCTCCTTTGAGTCTTCCCGTGTTGGATGCTGTAGTGTCGAAGCACATCGCCTTGACGGTGTTGAGAAGACCCCATTCATGTAGGCATTCATATACGGCTACGGCTTGCTCCTCTCCAGAGCAGTTTGCTGTTTCAGGAACTCCCAGCAGCTGTTCATTTTCGCCATATGAAATAGCTATCTATAGCTATTCGCTCACATTGTTCATTTTTTTAAAACACCCGGTAAAAGTTTACCGTCCCAATGGACAACCACGGGCTCTTTTTCAGGAATGTTTACTTTATCAAAACATTTTTTATTATATTGTTCTCTGAACATTTGCCTTCTATCATGTAATAAAGTTTTCTAGACTTTGTACTCAAGAGGGTCAAGGTTTAGTGCTTCTAGAGTAGCTATTAAAATTCTCGTGGCATTTCTGTCGGATACCTTACATCGATCTAATAAAATGGACAATTTCATGTTTAAAATCTCTTTAAACACCCCTTGCAAATGAAACTTTCATCCTCTTGCTCTCAGATGGTCCTGGATCTTCTGCAGCTTCTTCAGGGATGTCCATTTCCTCCAAGCTCTCAAGTTCCTGGTAGATGCTGTCCTCTTCAGTGTCTTCTTCTCCTTCTTCGAACTTGTCTTCATCATCCGTCTCTAAGAAGGAACAAAAGAAAGAGAAAAAAAAAGACTATAAAAACTTGTCGTTTTAGCAGAATAGTAATAATACATAGGTACTAAATTATCTACTTCTAATTATCAAAAGGTATTATTAAAAAAATATAAACTCAATCATAAAGATGCTAAATCATGCTCTCATGTACAATTTTCTTTCAATTATAATGAAACTATTTACTTATTTGTTTATCTATTTTTTAGAATACTAATAATAAAAAAAAAACTCACCAATATCAAAAGTTGCTTCTTGGATTTGTCGGTTCATTTTTGCAAGTTCCTTTTGCACCTTGATTTCTTCAGCTCGAGACAACTTGAGATCCACTCCAGTCATGGAACCTGGGCGGCCCTTCTGCCTCTGTTTCACGAGAAAAACGCCTTATCTTCTTCCGATTTCATCAGAGCCAAGGCATCTTGTTGAGCAATATCAAAGAGATCATCCAACTTTTCAACAAACTGTTTAAATTTGTTCTTGGCCGTTTTCGATGTTTTCTTCCGGTCTTTTGAAGAGTTCTCCACTCGGCGTGAAGTTTTTCCAGCTTAGTAATTGCATCTTGCTCATGTTTAGTCGGGATTCGAGCTTTCTCCCAAAAAATGAACACTTCTCGTATTGTAAGTTTTGCTGATTCTCTTACAGTTAATTTCACAGTACGTAAATTATAAAATAAAGCACACAAAACTTGACGATTTGAACGTAGTTTACAACCGGTGATCTGGTGAATGGGATATCCCACAAGAAATATTTTATCCTTGGTTCGGCTTTGTACACCTGATGTGGATGCCATTTCAGAGGCCAATAGGTAAATAACAGTTAACTTGGAAAATGAAACAAAATATATTGCAAACTTTAATTTCAATAAAATGTTTTCAAATGTCTTTTAAAATAATACTATAATAGTTATAAAAACAATAACACACACACTTGGAAAATTAAAAAAAAAAAAACGTTAAAATATCTTCACTAGATAATTGTTCGATCTAACCAGCTCAAAGGCATTTTAGAAACTAAACTGAATAAATAAAAGGTCGGTTGTACGCTGAAGTAAAATCACCATCCCTAAAATAGAAATTAGATTCACCCTCCTTTTTACCTGTCAAACGGGTCTTTCTTTGGTAAACTAGTCAGGTAATCCCCATATAATAAAAGATTAAATTTGAACAAAAGGCTCTTTATGTTTGAAAATTCAGTTCCAAAATACTTTTTAAACAAAAAAATGTTAATTCCGAGACACATTATGTAAAAACCCGTAAAATTCTTAGAATACTCCCAAACTGGCTCCTACCCGTACCAGGTCAGGATTTTGGGGCTAAAGGCTGTTGTAACTCGGTTTGACTTAAAATAACAACAATTATGTATAGAACATAAATTTTCAAGAACAACATTAGCTTTCTTTTGAGATATTAAGCGTGTTTCTATTATTTACCGTTCTGGAGTTATAGCTCCATATGTCAGCTTTTTGGCCAAAAATTTGGATTTTTTTTCAAATTTTGAGCGACGAGCGGCACGGGTTAACGTCGTTTAATCGAGCGCAAATTTCGGCTATCTCAATATCTGGAAAGGGGAATCATTTTGTGGGTCCAGACGAACAAAATTCCGACATCGATTTTTTGCGGTCACCCTAATATATATATATATATATATATATATATATACAGTCTGTCAAGTAAGAACGTGTTCACGATAATTCATTTTTGGTAGAAATCGGTAGAGGGATCCTTTGTCTACGATGTACTTCAGTAAAAAGTATTAATCGATTACGAACTTTCGTCGAAATCACGTAAAATCCAAAATGAATCACTTGTTTGCGCGTCAGTTCGGGGCAGTCTTTCTTTATTCCAGGGGTCTAAAATGACATTCTGCGCGGCCTTTAAAGATATTGAAAAGTCGGTATCGTTTGTGACGATGATCCAAACCACTACAACGGTGTGGCAGTTATATTGAATAAAGTAAGCAGTAGGACGGTACTCAATTTTGTGTCCCTGTCTGACCGGGTCATGCTTCTCCAAATGAGAGCCCATCCACAAAATATAAATATAATGCTCCTACATCAGATAAAAGTGAAGTGGAAGTGCAACAATTTTATGCCCAGTCAAAACAACGTTAACGTTAAATTTTGACTTAAGGGGTTAGTTTTGGTTCTTCTCGGAAGTGAAAAAAAAATTACCAGGTGTGGGGTGTCGAATGAAAGCTTGTAAAAATATGAGTTCAAAAATATGTGTAATGTAATACTTGTGAACACTTTTCTTTGTATTATTCTTAAAAAAATTGTGAAAAATCGCTGTCCCGCCGCTTTATCTGAAAAAGTGCTAATCGAAAAAATTTTGAAAAAATTCTGAAATATTCTCCACAGGGTGTAGATTAAACGAAAATTATCATCTAATAATTTATCTTGTATATAAAAAAATTAAAATTTCAAGGTCATCAGTTTTCAATAAAGATCGGAAAAAAACTTTGTTGAAAACTCATTTGGGATGTGTTTTGTGAAGTCACTGATCATTTTATACCTCTATAACAAAAATTTTCATTTTAAAAGCAATCAACATACGGAACTCTAATTGCGCATGTTCAACTTGCACTTGACCAGTTTTTTTTTTATAATATTAAGTAGACGATTTTAATTAAAAAATATTTTAAGAAATGATAAAATTAAAAGAATTGTTTTTTTTGTTAAAATTAAAAACTTTATAAGGAACACATTGGCAGGAGAAATTTATATAAATAAAAGTTGAAGGTATTAGTTTTTATTTTTAATAATTTGAAGCTGGAACAATCTGCCATAACTAGTTAGTTATATATTTAAAGTACGAAATAAGTTGTACACGTTCGGCGCGTCGGTCATATATTTCGTTCATACATGTCAGCTCACATGTGAAAGCGACTAGGGATAGAAATTTTTTCTCGATTTATCAATACTATAAATTTCGATATATCGAATAACGATAGGTGAATTCAAAAACTCTCAATAAATCTATATATCTATAACTATCGATAAATCTATAATTACTGATTTATCGGTACCTATCAACATATCGATAATTATCGATATATTGGTAATTATTAATAGTTATCGATATATCGCCAGGCATTACTTAATGTCACCCCCCCGGTCATCAATTAAGAAGGTAATGAAATATTTTTCAGAGGAAGGAATTTTTTTGAAACCTCCCCGTCACGGTAATCAATTTTTAAACAATGAATAACCAATATATCGATATTTCTCGATATATCGATAGTGATCAACAGATATCGATGTACCGATATCTTTCGATACCTATCTGAATATCGATAAGTTTAAAATTATCTATAAGTAGATAAAAGCCGTTATCGCCCAGCTCTAGAAGCTACTGCCTAGCTTTATACTATGCGTGTATTACACTTTGTCGATATTCTTATTGTTGGTTATGCAAAGGAGGGCTATTTTAAAATACATATACCACTTTATTTTATAATTGATACTGCTATTTTTGCTAACTGGCTAAATAAACATTTTTAGGAAAATAATTTGTTTTTAAAATTTAAATAATTGTTTGGTCAAATATTATTTTCCAGATTGTATATATATATATATATATATATATATATATATATATATAGATATATATATATATATATATATACATATATATATATATATATATATATATATATATATATATATATATATATATATATATATATTACTTATATACGCAGCCTGTCAAGTAAGAACGTGATCACTTGAAATCTTGAAAAAATGGGTTTCGAGAACGTTTTTTGTCATCAATGTATTCTTTGGTGTGCTAACAACGGCACAAATTACCTCAGTAAGTTGTCTAATCGCCACCTGCATCAATAATCGCCTGGCATCTTCGAGGCATGCTATCGACGATATTTTCTGTATACTCTGCAAATTTTCGATTCTCGAGAGATAACTGAGTCAAAGTCCTCAGAATCTTTCCTATGAGCTTTCTCTTTACAAGGGACTTAACCTTATGCTGCACCCAAGCGAGCCGCTTCGCCACATGATTTTCGCCCCAGCAAGGGTTTCTTCAAGGTGCTTCGAAGTTTGACATTATAAGCACGAAGATGTTCTCGAATGGGTCTCATGGTACACATTCAAATCTACTGTAATTCTTCCATTCCCTGGCATTCTTCTTCCATCCACTTTTCTTTAACCTTTCTTATAAGCTTCGAATCTTTTATTGATCTCTTTATATTTAGTTTCGTTATTGTTTTTATACCGTCTTCTTTTATCCATGAGTCCCAATACTTCCTGAATCATCCATTCTCTTTCGCTGTCTTTATTGGCATATTAAGTTTTTCGTTTTGATATTTTTAAATGACTCCAATGTGATTTTCGACTAATAGCAAGTGGCCTAATGAAATTGTTTGACTTATTTCTTGGTTGAGTGTTTCAGTTACTTGCGATCGAATTTCAGGGTTTCTCAGCAGTCGAAAGTTGGGCCTTACATTTTTTGCAGTTTGAATATGCTTCAGTTTGATGTTAATTATGCCGGTCAAAAGGACATGGTCAGACTTGATGTCGGCTCCAGGATATGTTTTAACTCCCCTAAACCCCACTCCTATAGCGCTTATTTACCAATATGTAATCGATTCGGTTCCAAACTACATTACCGTTATGGTTTCTGGGGGATATCCATGTATACAGTCTTCTCTTAGGCTGCGTGAACCATGTATTCATGACTACTAAACTCTCTTTTTGACAAAACTCGATAAGCCCATATTCCCCCATAACATCCTCCACTGCTCCTGTTCTTACTTTTGCATTGAAGTCGCCCATGATAATATTCACTTCGTGTTTTTTAGTAACATTTAAGAGTTGTTTTGACTGGGCATAAAATTGTTGCACTTCCACTTCACTTTTATCTGATGTAGGAGCATTATATTTATATTTTGTGGATGGGCTCTCATTTGGAGAAGCATGACCCGGTCAGACAGGGACACAAAATTGAGTACCGTCCTACTGCTTACTTTTATTCAATATAACTGCCACACCGTTGTAGTGGTTTGGATCATCGTCACAAACGATACCGACTTTTCAATATCTTTAAAGGCCGCAGAATGTCATTTTTAGACCCCTGGAATAAAGAAAGACTGCCCCGAACTGACGCGCAAACAAGTGATTCATTTTGGATTTTACGTGATTTCGACGAAAGTTCGTAATCGATTAATACTTTTACTGAAGTACATCGTAGACAAAGGATCCCTCTACCGATTTCTACCAAAAATGAATTATCGTGAACACGTTCTTACTTGACAGACTGTATATATATATATATATATATATATATATATATATATATATATATATATATATATACTTACTGAGGTAATTGTGCCGTTGTTAGCACACCAAAGAATACATTGATGACAAAAAACGTTCTCGAAACCCATTTTTTCAAGATTTCAAGTGATCACGTTTCTTACTTGACAGGCTGCGTATATAAGTATATATATATATATATATATATATATATATATATATATATGTATATATAATATATATATATATATATATATATATATATATATATATATATATATATATACAATCTGAAAATAATATTTGACCAAACAATTATTTAAATTTTAAAAACAAATTATTTTCCTAAAAATGTTTATTTAGCCAGTTAGCAAAAATAGCAGTATCAATTATAAAATAAAGTGGTATATGTATTTAAAATAGCCCTCCTTTGCATAACCAACAATAAGAATATCGACAAAGTGTAATACACGCATAGTATAAAGCTAGGCAGTAGCTTCTAGAGCTGGGCGATAACGGCTTTTATCTACTTATAGATAATTTTAACTTATCGATATTCAGATAGGTATCGAAAGATATCGGTACATCGATATCTGTTGATCACTATCGATATATCGAGAAATATCGATATATTGGTTATTCATTGTTTAAAAATTGATTACCGTGACGGGGAGGTTTCAAAAAAATTCCTTCCTCTGAAAAATATTTCATTACCTTCTTAATTGATGACCGGGGGTGACATTAAGTAATGCCTGGCGATATATCGATAACTATTAATAATTACCAATATATCGATAATTATCGATATGTTGATAGGTACGATAAATCAGTAATTATAGATTTATCGATAGTTATAGATATATAGATTTATTGAGAGTTTTTGAATTCACCTATCGTTATTCGATATATCGAAATTTATAGTATTGATAAATCGAGAAAAATTTCTATCCCTAGTCGCTTTCACATGTGAGCTGACATGTATGAACGAAATATATGACCGACGCGCCGAACGTGTACAACTTATTTCGTACTTTAAATATAACTAACTAGTTATGGCAGATTGTTCCAGCTTCAAATTATTAAAAATAAAAACTAATACCTTCAACTTTTATTTATATAAATTTCTCCTGCCAATGTGTTCCTTATAAAGTTTTTAATTTTAACAAAAAAAACAATTCTTTTCATTTTATCATTTCTTAAAATATTTTTAATTAAAATCGTCTACTTAATATTATAAAAAAAAAAACTGGTCAAGTGCAAGTTGAACATGCGCAATTAGAGTTCCGTATGTTGATTGCTTTTAAAATGAAAATTTTTTGTTATAGAGGTATAAAATGATCAGTGACTTCACAAAACACATCCCAAATGAGTTTTTTCAACAAAGTTTTTTTTCCGATCTTTATTGAAAACTGATGACCTTGAAATTTTAATTTTTTTATATACAAGATAAATTATTAGATGATAATTTTCGTTTAATCTACACCCTGTGGAGAATATTTCAGAATTTTTTCAAAATTTTTCGATTAGCACTTTTTCAGATGAAGCGGCGGGACAGCGATTTTTCACAATTTTTTAAGAATAATACAAAGAAAAGTGTTCACAAGTTATTACATTACACATATTTTTGAACTCATATTTTTACAAGCTTTCATTCGACACCCCACACCTGGTAATTTTTTTTTTCACTTCCGAGAAGAACCAAAACTAACCCCTTAAGTCAAAATTTAACGTTAGCTCAAAACTATACGGCTCTGATGAGGTCATCAATTTCTATATTAGTGCCAAATTTCAACTTTCTATATCAAATAGTTTCGGAGAATTCGAATGTGGCAGACAGACAGATACATAGACGGACGGACACCGAAGCGATCTTATAAGTGTTCCTTACGGAACACTAAATATCAGAAAAATAGTATTCACTGTAAAGAACTACACTGTGATTTTTTTTTTTAAATTTTGGATAAACACTGAAAATTGAAAGAAAAGTGGAAATTACCAATAAAGGGTAATTAGCGAGAGCGCTTGGTACAGATTAACTTTAAAATAATGCAATGAAGGCTTCAATTAAAATAACCGACCAAGTGCAAGTCGGACTTGCACAATTAGTGTTCCGTACGTTGATTGCTTTTTAAGCAGTTACATACGAATGGAATTTTAAAAAATTCAATTTTCTTCACGGATGTTTATTCCCTATACCTTTAATAATTATTCATAAAAAAATTTAAGAAAATCCCATTCCATTAGAAAGTTATAGCGTTAAATGTGACCTAGAGTCGGATTGGGACCACTACCTGTCTCAATGCACTGTCTGCAATATTACCGATTTTTAATATTTTTTTAAATCTTAATAATTACTTTTCTATAAAATGTCGAGATGTTTTTTTAGTTTTTCTAATAGACATTTTTTTATAAATAATTAAACATAAATTTTTGGCATACATTTTTATAAATAATTAAACATACATTTTTGAAAAAAAAACCCTTCGACAATTTTTAACTGCTACATTATTTTACATTAATTTTTATTTTTGCAGATTGGATTATTCTTTGTGAAGTTATCCTGTAGCCAAGGAGGTGCTACAGTTTTTATCAGGGGTTCATTTAACCCAAAAAAAAATAGTGTTAACATTTAAAATATATTTAAAAAAAAAAAAAATTTCTTATAACATGATAATGATGATATAAAATGAAAATATGTAATCGCCATTCTTTTGTATTATTCACTTTAAAATATTTTTTGTTTAAATATACATATTCTTGTAGCGCCCAGGTATATGTAACCCTTTAAAATGAAAATTTTTGTTACAGAGGTATAAAATGATCAATAACTTCACAAAACACACCCCAAATAAGTTTTCCACAAAGTTTTTTCCAATCTTCGCTGAAAATTGTTGACCTTGAAATTTTTGTTCTTTTTTATATACCAGATAAATTATTAAAGGTAATGCACTCGTGATAATTTTCGTTCAATTTACATTGAGAATATTCCAGAGTTTTTTCAAAATTTTTTGCTAAGTACTTTTCGAGATTACGGGGGGAAAACGATTTTTAGCAAATTTTTAAAAATAATACCAAGAAAAGTGCGCGCAAGTACTACATTTTATATATATATATATATATATATATATATATATATATATATATATATATATATATATATATATGAGGTTTGAAAAGTCCGTGCAAAGTCCGA
>CM032453.1:49264455-49438034 GCA_019049505.1 Pachyrhynchus sulphureomaculatus
TAAAATGATCAGTGACTTCACAATAATGTAAAAGAGTTATTTATTTATTTATTTATAATCCAAATACAAAAAACAAAGTATTCCAGAAGCCTGGAGCCTGCAGTAGGTCATACCTGTATGCAGGCTTGGATAAAAACATAACAAAAAACTTAATACTAATAATGAAACATTACAAAATTAAAAAATTAAAACTTAAAATTAAAAATATATAAAGAGTAAAATAATTTATATCAATTAAAAAGCAATGCACCAAAATTCCAAAATACAAATTTTCCAAAAACAAATTTTTCCTTTTTTCCATACTTGTCTTATTAACAGCTTTCTAAAACCCATTTTTTCAGTTTGTTCTTGATAACTCTGTTATTCCCAGATATATTTTTAAGTTCATTTGGAAGCTTATTGAAAAATTCGGTTGCCATATATACATGACTCTTTTTTCCTACTTCTAGATAAACCCTTCTAAGTGTAATATTTTTATTTGAGGTGGTGTACTCATCACGCAAAATCTCATAATTATGCATAATGCATATGTTTGTTTTATATTTAATAGTCTCTTGTTAACAATTATTGATCTAGCTTTATTAATAATTTTTACTAGTCTCTTCTGAATACGTTCAAGAGATCCTATTGCATTATCATATGCAGAGCCCCACGCCACTATTCCATAGCTTGCAACACCATTAAAAAGGCCATGATATATCCTGAGCAAAGTGTCTCTATGCAACATCTTTACCACTTTTGTAAAAACATATATCAAATATCTAGTTCTCTTGACAATATTTTCTATATATTTTTTCCATTTCATATTTGCATCAATTTTTACCCCTAAATATTTAGTGTCCTCAACTCTGTTCAATTCTTGTGTATTTATTGTCAGGTGGAATTGAATCAATATAAATGGCAAATGTAATGCATCCTGTCTTTGCAACATTCAAAGAAGGTTGATTTGCATTGAACCACAAGTACAATTTGCCAAAACATGAATTTGCTTGTATGATTGTTTTTGCCCAGTTCTCCTCAGTACACAAAATAATAGTGTCATCAGCATACGAGACTATTCTATCCATTGGCAGAGTCTCAAACAAATCATTAGTGTAAATGAGGAAAAGCAAAGGCCCTTGTGGTAATCCAATTTTCACGTCTCTAAAACTAGTTTTATTATTTCCTATTTTTACAGTTTGTGTTCTGACAGCAAGATAATCTTTGATAAGCTTATGCGTAGCACCCCTCATACCATAGTACTCTAGTTTTTGTAAAAATATCTCACGGTTTACTGTATCAAAAGCTTTGGCCAGGTCCAAAAAAACAGCTATGTTTGGTTTGCTCTTATCTAGATTACTGTACGAAAAGTCAGATACAAATGCTAAAGCATCTTTTGTACCAACACCTTTCTTAAGCCCATATTGCCTGTTTGATATTATCTTGTGCTTATTTAGAAAATTTGTAAGTGTACTGTGGAGTATTTTTTCAAATATTTCCGCAAAATTTGATATTAACGAAATAGGCCTATAGTTTGATGTTTCTGTTTTTGAGCCTTTCTTGTGGATTGGTACGATTTCTGCCACTTTAAAGTGATTGGGACATTTCCCTCTCTCAAAACATATGTTTATTATATGTTCAAGTGGCTCTACAATATAACTACTTATTTTTTCAATGACCCGTGTGTGTATATTATCTACACCCCTTGCCTTATTTTTTTAACTGGTTTAATGTTAGCTCAATTTCATAAGCATTGGTAGGTCTTAAAAACAAGGAACTGCAAACCTTCTTTTTACGTGTACAACTTGATTGGTTTGTTTTCTGAATTTCTTTGGCAAGCTTTTCTCCAATACCACTAAAAAAACTCATTAAAATGATTTGCAATATCATATCCGTTTTCGATTTTTCCTGTCTCAGTCACTAACTGCCTCTTTTTTTGTTAGTATTTCCTGTTTTTTCTTTTACGTATTGCCATAGTTTTTTACTATCGTTACCAAATGAATCTACTTTACTTCTCTCATATAATTCTTTGGCCTTATCTATAATTAGGTACAGTTTATTGGCATAAGACTTATATTCTGTTTTTAGTTCATCATCATGTGGATGCTTTTGCCATTTTTTTATATAAAATAGTTTTTTTAATGAACAATGCGTGACACTTTGTTACTTGACCGACTGTAAAACCTCTAATCGACCGCCCTTTTGAGAAGTACCCCACTACTCTTCTATTTGGAATGTACATTTAACACACACATTTTAAAATTATCCTAAACGAAAAAACGTGTTTATAAAATGTTATTGGTCGTTGCAACGCCCTAAATCCATTACAAATTACTATAAATAAATTGATATGGGTCATTTTGTTAACTAATTTTACATGTACATTTTTAAATGTGTGTTTTGTATTTGTTTGTGAACGGCTTTAATGTGCTATTAATTATGAATTGTTTTATTGACTCTTTTAACGCTTTTGCTTGTATTTTTAATAATAAAACTTCATACAATAAATCGTTTTTTAGATTAGTAGAAACAAATATTACATAACATTGTTGCGCAATGCATCATCATAAAGTTTCTCTTACGCGAAAACGATTGTAGGTCCAGTTGGGTTAACTTACCTTTTCATGTTCAAGTTAAGTTTCAGAAGTTCAAGGAGGATCATCAACGTGTCGATAATGAGAGTCATACCCGCAGTCCTCGCGCCAGCAGCTCTCCATAAAACATCGCAGGTGTTCTTGAACTTGTCGGAGATAATCGACACTTCATAGTGCTTGAAATTTTTAAAGAAACTCGGCATCGGCTATGGGAGTATTCTATTGATCATTTGGAAGGAGCTGAGGTTCCGATAAGTTTTAGCTTGTTGAGTTGAGTGGGAAGGGGATGCTTTTTTTCCACCAAATCATAATATGTGCTGAGATATAGGTGCATGGTAACCCCTTTTGATCCAATTGAACAGGCATGGAGTGAAGGAGAAACATAAAATTACAGACCATAAAGGTAACCTACTACTACAACTTTCCCAGATTAATTTTGGGTATTGTAAGAAAATTCACTGCTTCCTCGGAGATGTGTGGACACTCTGCGATAATATGTGGCCTCGCACTGTAGCTGTGTGAGAGGAGGCCATTAAACACCCACCGTATTTATCACATACCTAAGCTACTCAAAGCGGTAAAACGATTCGAGAGCAACAAACGGGTGCAGGTATTCTTCTGCAAATGCTTGGACATATGTCCAGCATCTTTCTACGAGAATGGTTGTTGAAGAAATTGCATGGACAAGAATAGAAACTACATAAAATAATAGAGAAAAAATGTTTTATAGCCCACTATAAAGTCGGCACATGTGTCTGATTATAAATATTTTACCTTTTCAAGTTTTTTATTTCTACTTGATTTTTAATAGTGCTATAGAATATACCCTCGTAAACGTTGGAACTAGCATGTCGTGTTTTTCAATAGGTAAAATTATTTGACATAGAAAGCTAAAATTAGACACCAATATAGGAATTGATGGCCCCATCATAGCCGTATAGTTTTAAAAGTTAAATTTTGACTTAGTTTCGGGGGTGAAATCGGAAGTGAAAAGAAATAACCAGGTCATCGAGTGAGGTATCAAATGAAAGTTGGTAAAAACACGAATTTAAAAGTAGATATGTATGATGTAATACTTTCGCACAGTTTTCTATATATTACTTTTTAAAAAATAGCAAGAAATCGCTGTCTCGAAAAGTACTGATCAAAAAATTAAAAAAAAAATTCTGAAATATTCTCCACACGGTGTAGATCGAACGAAAATATCATGACTGTATTACCCTTAATAATTTACCTGGTATCAAAAATTTCAAGGTCATCAATTTTCAACAAAGATCGGAAACAAATTTTGTTGAAAATCCATTTAGGGTAACAAAATTTTTATTTGAAAAGTAGCGTAAGAAACACTAATTGCGCAAGTCCGACTTACACTTTGCCAGTTTTTCAATACATAAAAAGTAATTTAATCTTGGATATATCTTTTAATTTGATTACCGCTTCATATTTTAATATGTTTTGATACATACTGGGGTACAATACGTAGAAGTAAATGTATGTTGTTTTATTTTACCTTAATTTCTTGGTTTTATTGTTTAATATAGTGACACTTCAATGCCTTTTATTTTAACAATGTTTATAGGACCTAGAATTTATTATTTTTGTGCTAGGCCAATACAGTTACTGAATAAAAACAGGCTATGCCCAAAATAACTAAAAAAAGACATATCTACGAGCATCTTTACAGCTAGAACCCGTTTCTCTACGACATAAGGGGACCGTTTGGCACAGGTATGTTCCTGTAAAACAGCGTTTCTCAACCTTTCAGTATTTGCGACCCAATTTTCAAACATAATTTTCATCGTGCCTCCCTCCCCCTCTCATACAATAACAATGCATGCAATAATAATGTATTTTCAGTATTTTGATGCTAAAGCTACACTATGACCTTAATTAGAAACCTTACAAACTACCAAGAATAAGTAAATTTATTCATATTTGCTTCGTTGACAAAACTACAATCGATGCCTCTCTATTGCTCTCTGTCACGTCCACCATATTGGTAGCGGCTTCGCGAGAAGTTCCGAGTTGTCTCAAACATTCGGAAAGTCAGCCCAAAAGTGTATAAATGCTGCACCTTGTTCAATTACAGCCCGTCTCAGTCGAATTGATCCTTCTACTGCTATCGGATTTATCTTGAATGTATATGTAATATACGTGTTAATTGAAATTCAAGGTATTAAGTATTCACGGCAGTAAATTTATACAGAATCATGGATAAATTTTTAAATGGGCGTAAGAGAGGATTAGACGATAGTGAAGCATCAACAAGTGAGCAGACGAGCGTGGTTCCGAAAATAAAATCAAGAAAATATTCTCAAGAATACTTAAATTTAGGGTTTACCAGTACTGAAGTAAATGAAGAAGAAAGGCCCCTGTGTGTTATTTGCTCAAAAATCTTGACAGCAGACAGCATGAAACCAAATAAACTTAAACGACATTTGGAAACGCTTCATAGTGACTACCTTAACAAACCCCGAGAATTCTTCGAATTAAAATTAAAATCATATGTAAAGCAGAAATCATTTTTTAAGAAAACTTTGTGAATGAAAAACCTTTACTGGCCTCTTACAAAGTTTCATATAAAATAGCCAGATGTAAAAAGTCTCACACCATTGGTGAAGAGCTTATTTTGCCAGCAGCAACTGAGATTGTAGAACTTATGTTTGGAGATTATTTTGCGAAACAATTGCTATCCATACCTATATCAAATGATACTGACGACATCAGCTTTTCGGGAAGTTGAGTGACAAATTTATTTTCAACTCAGCTTGATGAGGTAACGGATAGCAATAAAGATGCTCATTTCATTGCCTATGTTCGATTTTGTGATGGTATGTCAGCAGTAGAAGAACTATTTTTCTGCAAACTAATAGAACTCAAAGCAACATCTCTCGTGTTATTTGCTATCTTAAATAATTTTATAAACGAGGCAAATATGGAGTGGGAAAATTGCAACGGAATCTGTACCGATGGTGCTCATTCAATGTCTGGAAGATTTGAAAGTTTAGAAGTACTTGTGAAACAAAAATCTCCACGGTGTGTGTGTGTGTGTGTGTGGACACATTGTATGATCCACAAAGAAACTCTGGCTTCCAAGGAAATAAGTCCTGCTCTGAATATTGTGCTCACTACAGTTGTAACCGTAGTAAATTATATTAAAATGAGACCCCCAAAATCTAGAATTTTTTCTGCACTTTGTAAAGACATGGGTACCCAACATTTAGCGTTACTATTTTATTGCGAGGCAAGATGGTTTTCACGTGGGAAATGTTTGAAACGTGTTTATGAATTAAGAAAGGAAATCGCCATTTTTCTAGAAGAGGAAAACCGACCGGAAGCCGAGAAGTTTCGAGATAGTTTATTTGTGATGAAATTGAGCTACTTGGTCGATATATTCGAGACACTAAATACTTTAAATCTTCAATTCCATGGAACAAATACACATATAAGTGATAAAATTAATGCATTTTGTAGAAAATTGGAATTGTGGAGCAGAAATGTAAAGCAAAAAAACCTAGAAATGTTTGCAAATGTGGGTAAATGTGTTAAAACATATAAGACTGAAGAACAACATGTGAAACTTGTTTTAGTAAACATTGTAAAACATCTAGCCATGTTGACAAAGAATTTTAAAAAGTATTTTCTTCCTGATGACAACTTGGTAGCAAGTTACGAGTGGGTTAGGGATCCATTTCAAAATACTTCCGAAGGACTCTCTACTTCACGGCAAGTGGCGAAATCAAAAGAGAGTTTAATAATAAATTACTCTTCGAATTTTGGGTAGCGGTTGCGAAACCGGATTTTCTGCCGTGGCTGCTTTGAAAACAAAATATAGATCTCAACTAAATATAGAAATATTAAACCATCCTCCGAAAATCTTTGCTCTGCAAAACAGGCCCAAGGGAGTCACTAATAATTATTAAACTTGTTTTTAATTTAGTATTGATATGTTAATTATTAGGTAAATACATTGTGCAGTACTAATACAATTCTATTTATAGGTGTATTATATCAGTGTAAATATCTATTTTATTTTTTATTATGTCAGAATGTATTTTATTTTGCTTTTCAATTAATTATAATAAATGTTTTAATTAATGTTTTTAATAATAATTTATTTTCGATACGCTCGCGCCCCCCCAATAATGTAATCACGGCCCCCTAGTGGGGCGCGCCCCACAGGTTGAGAAACGCTGCTGTAAAATGAAGCTACCACAGCTTCACCCCTTAAAATTACCAATAATTATTTTAGAGTCAAAATTCCTCGTTAAGTTATCTTTTTCTGTTTGGTTGGAACTAATATTTTATACTTCCGAACTAGTTTTTGGAATTTTTCTGTTAGTTCTTTCTGTAATCTCTATTTTTTATGAAGATCAAATTCAGTTTTTCATATATAAAATTATAGCCTAATTTCTTGGTTAGGTAGTAAATCTCATTAGGTTAAATTTGGACAGTTTCGTTTTTCGACTTTTAATAACTCTCCAATTACATTACACTACGCCCGAATTCCAGTCATTTTCTTATGCATGTAGTAAATATGGCAATTTATGGATTTTACTGTTTATTTTTTCTTTCGTAATTTACAGTTTTATCACAAAATGGATATTGCTGCCTCTCGTATAGATGTCATATCTCGTACTTTTATTTAACTTCAGCAGTAATCATTAATCATACCCTCTTCATCGGGACTTCTACTAACATGATACTATATTATTCAAGTCGATAATCATACACAGATTTTTTTTTATTGTTTCCGTTAATTCAGTACTTCGCAAAAAGGCGGTAGAGGCAGAGTGCTGTATTAGACCTTTCAGTCTGTATTTCTTATTCTTTAAACTCCAAGATTTAGTCTGTTTTGTAGTTTTGTATGGAAAACTCAGACTCAGTTTTTGCTATCAGTTTTAACAATCAATTTTTTCTTTCGATTTTATCACAACGGTCCCATAGTAACAGTGGAATCGTTCCAGTTTTTTTGATTCTTTTATCACCACATTTGTCGATCAGTGTTTTGTGGTTTTTAATTTCATCATTATTATCACAGAAAAAACTGTATACACACATATGTAAATATACTTTGAGAAAACTTAGTATAAAGGTGTTGTTTGTATTCGTTTTTTTTTTTTTAAAAAAAACAGCAATAATTATAGAATAAATAGTATTAAAACCTTTTAATTTTCTTAAATCTCATTTTTTTATGGCTAAGTGTTACAGGAGCCACACCTGTGCAGTCGATTCACGTTGGTCATGAATTGCTATAAATTGTACTTGGTGGGAAATTCAGTCAATCGCAAAATTATTCCAGCAGGAGGAGGACCTCCATATAAAAGAATTATTGAATGAGGACGAGGAGTGACAAGCTGAACCTCGTACGAATGTGATGTAACAGCGCCACTTGTATCCTTAGCATTCAATACTTTTCAAGGAATTAAGTGGTAGAATATATTCAAGTTGCTAGCCGTTCTTCGATTTTTCAAGAAATTCAAAATGGCTGGTGAGTTCTAGGCGTCCAGTCAGTTCTGAATAGAATTCAATAAATGCAGCATATATTTGGAAGCATAGTACAGCTGTTGTAGAGTGCAAAGCTCTCTAGCACTAGTGAAAAGCTGTTTTTGCTATGGATGCAACTTCTTAATTACAAGATACATTTGATCGCACGTTAACGCTCAGCAACATGAGTGCTGATGCTAACAAAATGGTTCTCGGTTTCTATCATTCCAAGATAGAAATTCTTCCATATCTTTGTTAAGTTTGATGAGTTCCTGCTGTATGTAGTATTTGTATGGGTAGCTGATGTTTGAGCAATCAAAGTGAATCAAGAAATAAGCGTACTGTTATGGACAAAGCTGTGGAACTGTGCTTTTTTCCCGCAGATTGTTAATTAATTAAAGCAGAAAGAGAATAGGCCACAATTGTGTGGCACACCGGCGTTGATGATATTGAAAAGAAATCCACTAACTTCTTTTCAAAAATAAAGCTCTCTGTGTGCCAGAAATAAAATTTCTCGGACATACCATAAGAACGTAGTGTAGCTAATAATTGGTCATGTTCAACATGGTCGAATGCCTTGGATATATCAATTCAACCGCACGAGATTTTCTAAAATATTCATTTACGTGGTTCCAAATATGTGCGGCATCAGTTAGAAGATGTCCTGCTGATCTTTGTTTACACAAGCTATATTGATGGTCGCTAGTACTATTAAATCCCACCTGGTATTTTACTAATTAATAGCCATTTCAATAACTTTCGATATGGTTTACAATGAGTTGATTGATTGGTCCGTTACTTTGTGACAGTACATTTTAACAATAAAACTACATAATTACTTTGTTAACTGTCACTAAATATATTTGTAAAGTTTTTGTAATTGCGTTATCGCGATTTCGTAGTACAACTGCATTGTCAAACGCTTAACTAAGACTAAAACAGATTTTTGGTATTTTATGTTTATATGATGAACAGATGTGGGTCTATTATGTACTAAAAACAGTTAGAACAGAACGGAATTTGCTACATCTAATTGACTATTCACTAAATTTATATTATGGTCCTTTGAATGTCTGTCAATTTCTATGGATTCTAAGAAATTGAGTTTTGACCCTTTAGGTGCCTTACGGAATATTTGCAAACAATTGATATTGGGAAAAGTATGGCCTGTTTCTAAGAAATGTTTAGCAGAGTGTGATTTTTCATTTTTTAGCCTATAAGAGGCATTGTGTTCATTCGATGTAACAAATATGTTCTCCAATATCCCAAATCCCAATAAAGATTGTTTAGAAATTATTAAAACTATGCTATAAAAAAAACAACATCAATATAACAATACAACAAGATATATTGAAACTGTCCGAATTTTGTATAACCGGAAATTATTTTCAGTTCAATAATCAATTTTTCAAACAAAGAGATGGTCTTGCCATGGGGTCTTCACTTAGTCCTTGGCTAGCGGAAACTTTTATGTCAGAATTGGAAAATAGTTTTCTAAAAACTCAGCACACAAAAAATATTCTCTTTTGGTTTATATATGTGGACGACATCTTAGTATGTTTTCTTGCAAATGATATTGAACTAAATTCCACTTTAAATTATCTAAATTTACACCCCAACATAAAATTCACACTGGAAAAGGAAACAAAAATAAATTTCTTAGATGTTATAATTTCAAAGAAGGGAAGCAGACTAGAATTCGATATCTTCCACAAACCAACCTTTTCAGATGTCGCCATTCCAGCTGACTCAATACACCCTAACTCCCATGAACTGGCAGCCTATAGATCTATGATCCATAGAGCCTTCAATATCCCTCTTAGTAAAAATAATTTAAAAACAGAACTGGACTCAATCAAAAATATAGCACTCATAACGGCTTTCAATCTAAAATAATTAGAACCTTAATAAGCCGTAAACGAAAACAAATCACTTTTAGCTTAATCTACACCGAAAAAAAAAAAACATTTTTATGCCCCAATCATAGTCGATCATAGTGGATTTATCAACAAAGGTTGATTTATATGCCCCAATCATAACACAGGTCTGCAACAAAAATGCTGTCTGGATGTTTTCAACTGATTTCTATGTATTTAGGTGTTCTGAAAACTAAAAAAAATACTCAAAAAATTCCAGAACGTCAGGTTATTTTGCAAAACGCGAAATTTTATTATAAAAAAGGGTTTTTTTTGGGCTAACTTGAAGTCATAAATAAATAGGTACAATTTTAATTTGATTACTGTTTTTAAATGTATACAGGCCATAACTATCATTACTTTCTAAATAAAGAACGCCCTGTGTAAGCTAAATTAACAAACATAAACATTGTAACCAGAACGTGCGCGCTCCGATAGTGTAGAAAGTGGCGCGGTACAATTACGTATTAACTCGTCATTGTTTTATAGATCTTGGTTCAATATAGTGCGATGTCATCTGTGCGGAAGTGTGTAAATTCGTCTGACAGTTTCTGTTATGTTTGTGGCGAATATATGGTATTAAAGCAACAACTTAATATTACGGACTTTGTAAAAAAAGTATACTTCACGTATTTTGGCTTAAAACTTGGAGATCAGGATAAAGTTTGGGCACCTCATAAAGTCTGCAAACGATGTGTTGAAGACCTTCGAAATTGGTTTAAGGGCAAGAAAAAAGCTTTCCGATATGCGATTCCTATGGTATGGCGCGAGCAAAAGAACCATAGTGATTATTGTTACTTTTGTTCGTGTAATGTGAAAGGGTATAATTCAAAATGGAAGCAGTCCATTTCATACCCCAATCTGCAATCAGCTATTCGTCCCATCCCTTATGGGACCGAAATACCAGTGCCCAAGGCCCCTGCTACCTTGGAAGAGATTCCAAGTTCTGTCGAAGATGGTGCTGTACCTGAACCCGATGACAAGTCAAGTTTTCAATTTGAAGATGGCAGTAGTCCGAAATTGTTTTCCCAGGGCGAGCTAAATGATTTGGTAAGAGACTTGAATCTTCCCAAAAACGCTGCTGAGTTGCTTGGATCAAGACTCAAAAGCAGGAACTTACTTTTGCCGGGAGTGTCTTCCTCCTGGTTTAGATATCGTGAGAAGCAGTTCACTTCCTACTTTGCCCAAGAGGACGAGTTGATTTATTGTACCAATATTGAAGGTTTGATGGATACATTCAAGATCTCATACGACCCAGCACAGTGGCGTATTTTCATAGATTCTTTAAAAAGAAGCCTTAAAGCAGTTCTGCTTCACAATGGCGGTTTCTATGCTTCCATTCCTGTCGGTCATTCCGTACACCTCAAAGAAACCTACAAGAACTTGGAATTGGTTCTTTGCAAATTAAAATATAAAGACCACGATTGGCAAGTGTGCGCTGATTTAAAAATCTTGGGCATGTTGCTTTTTGTGTCTATGGGATAGTAGAAACCGAGCAAATCACTAGACCAAAAAGTGTTGGCCTCCGAGGGAACTTAAAGTTGACGAAAAGAAGGTCCTGCATGAAACTTTGGTGCCTCCTCATAAAGTTCTTCTACCACCGCTTCACATAAAGCTGGCATTGATGAAGCAATTTGTAAAGTCACTTCCAAGAGATGGAAATTGCTTCAAATACTTAATATCAAAGTTTCCAGGCCTCTCGGAGGCAAAGTTGAAGGAAGGTATTTTTGTTGGACCAGATATTAGACGGCTTATGGCTGACCCACAATTCATCACAACCATGACGGATCCTCAAAGAGAAGGGTGGATTGCCTTTAAAGAGGTCATAGAGAAATTTTTAGGCAATAACAAAGACCCTAACTACAAACAAATCGTCAAAAGAATGTTAAAAGCATTTCAAGCTTTAGGTTGCCTAATGAGTTTAAAAGTACATTTTCTTCATTCCCACCTCGACTACTTTCCAGAAAATTTAGGAGATCTGAGTGAAGAGCAAGGTGAACGATTTCACCAAGATATTGAGGAGATGGAAAAAAGATACCAGGGAAGATGGAGCGTCTCAATGATGGCAGACTACTGTTGGACGCTTCAGAGAGACCTTCCAGATGCTTCCTACAAGGGAAAATGTACCAAAAGGAGTCTCACTGGGAAAAAGAAATGTGTTTAGTGCTTACTAATGAATGTATTTTAGATAAAAAAATAAGTTTTGTTACGCAATTATAAATTAAAAAAAATTTTTTTAGTCTTTTATCTTTTATTTTAAGATGATAACTTGTTTAACATAGATACCTACATTGTCAGAAAACGTGACGTTCTATGACAAAATGAAAGTCATTTTCAGAATCAGCATACCCAAAAACATAAGAATTACGCAAAAAAACCAAAACAGCAGACTTGTGTAATCGATCATAATAGATTCATCAACAAAGGTAGATTTATATGCCCCAATCATAATCGATCATAGTGGATTTGTCAACAAAGATCGAACATATTTTGGTCCCATCTCGGATAAAATATCCCAAGTTCTCACGGCCGAAAAAACAAGAACAGCTTTAAAACCCGCTCAAAAATTATCCAATATATTTTTCAATGCCAAAGGTAAAACTAATAAACACAATAAATCAGGAGTTTATAAACTTAACAAAGTATTTAAGTAGTTTTATAGTCCACAATGTTTTTTTGCATGTTTTGAGTATCGGCTGAACTGTAGCAGAGCTGAAAAAAGTCCTCAGAAAACTGGTGTAAGTTCGCTCCTTTTAAGCACTACGGCAGGGAGTTGGGTGCAGTCAAGATCTTCGAAAGCAATACATTTTTTGCATCTTCAATCGAACCAACACTTGCCGTTAGAAGGTACGAATTTCGCTACTCTCTCGTACTAAATCGTACTAAAATATATCTATGAAAATGAAAACAATAAAATAAAAGAATTTTGTAGAATGTTTGACAGGCCATTTTGTTAGTATGGTTAGATATTCAATATTTGGAAATATAGTCATTATAGGTATTTGTAAAAAAATTAAGCTTTGAGGGGTTAAGTGTGTCTTGTGTGTAAATTGGGATTATTCTTGAATTTTCTTGACAGGTAGAATAATAAAATATCTTTATAAGAAGAGCAGTTTATTTCATTTTTTGTTAGCTTTATTTAAAAAATCACTTTCGAAAATTTTAACTGCTTTTTTTTAAATATTTACCTGGCTGATATCTTTTTGTAAATGGCAGTGTTACAGACGTACTCACAAGCTGTCCGAATTTCGCCTGTGAAGTCATTCTAAAATTCCATTTGTTCTACACAAAACTATTCCTAACTTGTTACCTAAATAACCATGGATATATAACAAATACTAATACAAAACTAACCTACTTAAGAGTATTTTCCAAGTTGTCCGTTTGTCTAATGCTCTCCCTATTTTCGAAATTACTAAATCCCTGCGTTATAAACTTCAATAAAATAAATAATATTTAGACAACTTCCCTAAGTACATAAAAACAAAAAAAGGAGTCCTTTTGATTTTATTTCCATTCAACACTACCAGCATTTTTTCCTCAAAAGTGTTTTTATAACATTTATTTGAACAGCTGAAGAAGTTCACACAATTTTTCTTAAATCACTTCCATGATTCTATCAATTTTTTTCTCTTTTACAATATAAACTACTTAAGTATAAAAAAGCAATTTTATCTTGTACTCATTTTAAAAATATAATCGGTATATATAGGTATATAACTGAATAAAATCTGGCCAATGTCCGATATATTTGGTATGGGCCCCTGAAAATAGTATGTATTGGTTTCCCACAGATGGGGGTCATATATCGACCACTTGTTTGATCTTTCGCCCTAAAATGTCCGCTCTTCAGATATTTTTAGGGTAAAGGCTCATTTTCTTTTAAACGAAAATAAATTTTTATAAAGTATTTTTCCAGTGACGTACAAAATTAATTTTGAGAACGGTTTTATCACCAACATCTTACAATTACAAGCCAAATTACTGCATAAATGGATTGAAAAATATTTACTTGTGTCTTCGAAAAGAAATAGAAGAATAAACAAACCAAATATTATTGCAAAATCACCTGTTTTTATTGTCTTTACTTAAAGACCCTGTGTAGATAGGACAATAAGTAAACAAAGTTGAAACTATTATCACTTGGGGTATATCACAACATGACGGGGGATAACGAGAGAATAGCCATGACTGCAAAATATATAATCAGTACATCTGTTTTGTTTTTAACGAACTTTAAAAAGTGAGGTTTTTGAATTCCGATCCGATGTACCAAATGTGGAATGGTGTCTGGTAAATTTTTACGAACTGCCGGGAAATTTTGTTAAGTGGCATAACTTTTGGTAAGCGCGATTATTATAGCGGTTGTGTTCAAAGTTTTAAACAGATGCAATGAGTTGCTTGTTGGTAGCTATAACGTGCGGATAATTTTATTTAAAAAAGGGGACTGCTACCCAGCTAGAATCTGAACTGAAGGAAGTCCATGGGAATAAATGAATTTAAATGTGACAGTACGAGCTCTGCATATGCTGCATGTTCAGGACACCCAATTGAGGTTTCTTCTGAAGAAATGGTCGATAAAATGCATGATATCTTGATAGAAGATCATCATATTAAGTTTTATGAGATTGCTGAGACAGTAGATTTCTTATATGAACGGGTCTATAATATCCTCCATGAAGTTCTAAAAACGAAAAAGCTGGATACGCTATGGATGCCGCTTTTGTTGAATCCAGACCAAAAACGCACGAGCTGGACTTCAAAATAGTTCCATACTTACTCTTTTTCCCTAACCTCAAAAATTAGCTTGAGAGGAAAACATTTTCGTCCTTAAAGAAGTTATCTGCGATATGAACGAGTATGTATTATGTAGAATTCGAAACAACTTTTAAAGGAAAGAAAATATTTGAATCTCGCTGTACCAAATATATTGAACTTAAAGGAGATTATGTTGACAAGTAAATTTTTGTTTTTGCAATACAATTTTATTTACTTTATTTTTTTACGAGATTTTTTAATCCACCTAGTATGTATGTATTTTTATTTACCCTCAAACATCTACAATCAACTAGCTCAACCTTTCTTGAACATTATTGTCATACATAATCCATTTTTCATCTCCTGTAATGAGACGTTTCAAAAATAGTTTAATTTCGTTCCGTTTTAACAATGTTTCGCAGATGGAAGTTCCGTCAACTAATTTTTCAGCGTTAAATTATGTTGCACATAATCGTGCTTCTGAAAAATACTAAACGGTTTTTATTTTGTTATAGTAATTTTAAAAAGAAATTAACAGATTGTTCAGCCTTCATATTGCAAGATTTATATTAGATATACAGACAGATAAGTTAATACGAAATTACTAGTAAATCCTTAAGCGACAGCTACGACTTTAAAATTTTGCTTATTATGATATACTAGCCGTGCCCACAGCTCCGCTCGTGTGGACTTGTTTCCCTATTGTTGTCACTGTTTATTCCTTATGTTACCTAACTTAATAAAAGATATCCTATAACCTGGCCAGAGAACATATGTATGAATTTAAAAAAAAAAAAACACTTAAATCGGATAAGTACTTCTCGAGCGATAAGCGCACTAACAGACAGATAGAGAGACGTGGCATTTTATATATATTATATTCTTTGCTGCATGATATTGTTCCATATTTAACGGTTTAAGCAGCCTATTGCAAGAGAGCGCGCTAGCGGCAAACTTTCTTTCCGACTTGATTCACTATTTATCGTCACCGCTTATTCCTTATATACCCTATAACCTGGCCAGAGAACAATGTATGAATTAAGAAAAAAACACGTATATCGGATAAGTGGTTCACGAATGATAAGCGCACTAACGGACAGACAGACAGAGAGACGATGCATTTTATTTATATGATAGATTCTAGATTATTACATTTCGTGCATTTCTCGTGTAGACTGACAACAACGAAGATGTTATTCCTAATTATTTTATTTGTTACTTTTAAATTTTTTTACGAACGACCACTAGATGGCGCTAATTCAGATGTGACATTACCATTGTTGTAAAATTTGACAGTTGTTATTGGCCGACTAATTTGTTTACAGTGAGCGTTTAAAAAAAAAACAGTTTCGGGAACAAATGAAAATTTCAAATGAAGGTTTTCGCAGGATGATTTTTTACGATTTTAGTGAAGGCCTAACTTAACAACAATGCCTCGAATCGCTTTTTTCAGCTTTTGGCAAAGAGTCACCATCAGAAAAGACTGTTCATAATTAGTTTACTGAATTTTGTCATGGTCGTGCTTCCGTCAGCGATAAATTTCGTGAAGGTTGACTAAAATCGATTATGTTTCAAAAAACATCGATGCTGGGTGCAACATGATTGAAGACAATCGTTATAAGACTTACCGTGCGATAGAGGCAATCTTAGGCATGTCGAAGACTGTAGTGCATTTGTTTTTGCATAAACATTTAGCTATGAAAAAGATCTGTTTCCGATAGATTCATAAACATTTAGCTGTGAAAAAGATCATTCTTCATCATGACAATGCCAGCTTTCACGCAGCACATCAAACAATTGATCACTTAACGAAGAAAAACATTTCCCGTATTTATCTGATTTATCGCCTTTTGTTCCCGAATGTCAAGAAAAAATACGTGGACAGCGATTTTCATCACCTCAAGAAGCTGTTGAATCGTTCCATGACCATATTTTTGAGGTACCAACTTTAGAGTGGAAATATGTTTCGAGAATTGGTTCGAACGCAAAAGTATATAAATCTTAAATGCGAATCTTTTGAGAAACAATAAAATGATTTGTTCCGACAATTTTTTTTCTTTCATTGTTTTTGTAAAAACTTAACATATGCAGTTACGTACTGACTTTTTAAGAATACGAAAAGATATATTAATTTGACCCTTTTTTTTCAATTTTCTGAAGTCAATTAGCTGTTTATTTATTAAAATTTTAGTTATACTTAACAGATCACATCTGTACAAGTGCACTGACAGTAATAAAATTAAATATTTAAATTTGACCATAGTTAGGTGACTTAGCGACCACTTTATCAAACGGCATACAATTTTACTCTATTTTAGATTAAAAATTAAAATAATTTTAAATATTTCTACTTACTAGCACCATCTAAATAACGCAATAGATGAGAAAGAAGGAAAAAAAATTGGTTAATATAATTTATGGACAATCTAATGCATTAAAAATAGTTTTTTACTTGAATCAACTAAAACACGTAGGCTGAAAAGTTTTGGTCTGACACATAGATGTCGCTCTTTTCAAAAAATCCATATGATTTTTAGGAAGTACCAACCTTTAAACGATATGTGTCAAAATTTTATGATGATGTTTTCAAAACAATGGAAAAATCAAATTTTTGCTGGGAAAAAATACCGTTCAAGCAAAGCAATGGCTTGATAAGTGTTGCGGGGACTCTGCTCCTGGAAAATCACTCATCATTTACTAGTATGCTGAATTTAAACGCAGTCGTACTGATGCTGAACGCTCTGGATGCCCAAATGAGGTGGTTACACCGGAAGACATCAAAAAATCCACAAAATTGCTTTGGATGACAGTAAAGTGAAATTGCATGAGATAGCTGACACCCTAAACATATTCAAAAAACGTGTTGGTGATATTTTGCATAAACATTTAGGCGTGAGAAAGCTCTTTTCAAAATTAGTACCGCGTTTGCTCACATTGGACCAAAAACAACAACGTGTTAATGATTCTGAGCGCTGTTTGGACCTGTTTAAATGCAATAAAAAGGATTTTTTATGTTATATGTGACAATGGATGAAGCATGGATCCACCATTACACATCGGAATTAAATCGGCATTCAGCTGAGTGGACAGCAGCGGGTGAAAGCCGCCCGAAGCAACCAGAGACACAATAGTCGGCTGGGAAGGTTTTAGCCTCTGTATTTTGGGATGCGCATGAAATAACTTTCATGGACTAAACCATCAATAGCGAATAGTACATAAAATTATTGGTGCATTTGAACGCAGAAATCGCAAAGAAATGGCCCCAAATGAACAAGAAAAAAGTGCTCTTTCATAAAGTCAATGGTTACGATGGCAAAATTGCATGAATTGAAGTTCGAATTGCTTCCTCGTCCACCATATTCTCCAGATTTGGCCCCCCAGTATTCGCAGATCTCAAAAAAATGCTCGCGGGAAAGAGATTTGGCTACAATGAACAAGTTATCGCCGAAACTGAAGGCAAAGGTAAATCCTTTTACAAGAAAGGTATGATAATGTTAGAAAAGCTTTGGACTGATTGTATCACTTTTGAGGGAGACTATATTGATAAATAAAGTCGAATTTTGCAAAAAAATGGGTTGTAAGAAGCTAGACCAAAATCTTTTCAGCCTACATATTAACTTGTCTATTAACTCTCAACAAAAAGAAGTTTATATCTTGTGCAGAATTTGCCTTCCATTTTTATCTTGATGGAACACTATATTTTATAGTCAGGTCATATTAAAAGTAATAGAACTTTCACAGAACACTTCAGAATTCTAAAGAAATTTTACGATCACTAGGAGTCTAATATCAAAAGAAAGAAGGAATTACCCTGACTCTTACATTTAAAACCTCATGAAATACGTGGTAAGTGTTGCAAGAACAAAAGCATCTCGATTCATTGTTAGAATCATCTATATATGACTTTGTCAAGCGCACGAGTGTTTTTTTTTTCTGTTCCTTTAATTACACAAAAATGCTGTAAAGCATTGGAGAGAGACAATGTGTCGTAAATGTACGAAAGTTCCTGTATCACCTCGTCAAACGCACGACTGTTTTTTTCTAAACTTTTAATTACACAATTCCTCTAAATGCTGTAAATCATTGGACACAGGCAATCTGCAGCAAATGTACCATTTTGTCAAGCACACGATCGTTTTTTTTTCTGTATTCTAATTACACAATTCGGCCAAATGCTGTAAAGCATTGAAGAAAGACAATGTCTAGCAAATGTCCGAGGGTTACTGTACCACTTTGCCAAGCGTACGACTGTTTTTTTTTCTATAGATATGATATATCAATTAAAATTGATCCTAATACACTCTCTCCCAGAGGCATCAAATTAAAAATGTATGTTTCTATGGTATAAAAGGAAGAGTAAGAACAAGAAGGTACGGTACTAATAAAGGAGGATACTTTGAGAACCATTTCCCGAAGTTGAAGAGAGCGGTAAAGAGCATCTTAAACTTACAGTGCAAATGTAGTTGATGAACTATAGTTTGAATGAATATTTTGATACTTTATTAAAACATTGTAATGCTGGAAGTATATGATATACTAGATGCTACAAAATATTTGTCATTTCTAGAGCTCTACAATTAAAGTGAAGAGAAAAAAAATTCTAAAAGAAACGAGAAACTAATTGCACAGTAAAATAAATATTGGTAGCTATTAGTTGGATATAAAATAGAAACGTTGCGGAACAAGGAAAGTATCTTTCATTAGCTCTCTATACTTCCACTATCTCTTAACAGCATCCTAACCATTGTTAGAGACTCTAGGTGTTTAAAGTCTCAGGATATCTAGATTGGCTAAGTATATATTACCAATACACCAAACATTTTATTTTTTGCTCTCGACGCGCAAAATTCACAAACCTGGAAAAACAATGCAACCCATTGTTTCATCGGTCGGATCACCTACATATTTAATAAAAAATGGTTATCAAAAAACTTGAGAATTTACCATTAAATACTTTCGCAGAGAAGAATTCGTGAGAATTCATTAATAAAACAAAAAATCTAGTTGTTAATGAAGGTGAAATCTTAATTTCTTTTGATGTCAGTTCTTTGTTCCCAAGTGTGCCAATACCACAAACTTTACAATATCTCGAAGAATTACTTAGAATGAATGACTTTGAGGACGAAATTATTCGTGAATACTTAACATTATCTAAACTTTGTATGGAACAAAATTATTTCCAATATAACAGTCAATTTTATGTTCAGAAAGAAGGAACAGCTATGAATAACTGTTTTTCACCTTTCATAGCCAATTTATTCATGAGTAAGTTTGAAACCGAAGCCAGTCAAGAATTCGAATATTTCCCAAGGGTATGGTACAGGTATGTGGATGATATTTTCGCGATTTTTGATACAAAGAAGGCAAGTATTGATGATTTTGTTTCTAAATTAAATAGCTATATGATTCCATTAAATTCATTTACGAACTTGAGAACAAAGGACAATTACCTTTTCTAGATATTTTAATTATTAAAAATAATAATAGATTAGAATTTGATATCTATAGAAAGGGCACAGTAACAAATAGATATATTCCTAATGATTCATTTCATTGCAACCAACACAAATTAGCCTCATTACATTTTTTAGTTCATCGTTTGGTCACTTTCCCTCTGAATAGAGTAAACTTTAATAAAGAAAGGAATCGTATTAGAAATATAACTAGAGTTGATGGTTATGACGATGACTTAGTAAATAAGCGAATAAATAGTCATAAGTTTAAGTTTAATATTCAGAATTCCACCTTTTTTACACGCGACGAAAGTAACACCAAGTATGTGTCCATACCATATAATCCGAAATATAGCAAGGGACTCAATAAGGTATTTAATAAGGTAGGCCTCACCTTAGTCTATAAGTTATCAGACAATCTGAAGGATATCTTAGGAAATCCCAAAGATAAGATTCCCAATTGTGAGAAAAGTGGAATTTATGAAATTAGTTGTAATGATTGTGACAAAAAGTATGTTGGGCAAACTAAAAGGTCAATTAAAACACGATTTGAAGAATATTTAGCACACTTAAAATACAGTAGAACAGAAAAGTCTAGCACTGCCGAACATGCCCTTGAAGCTGATCATATTGTCCCATTAGATAATCTAAGATTAATAAAAAATGTATCTGATAGGAGATTGTTGAACGCATACGAAAGTATGGAAATTATAAAATATAAAAGTAGTTTAAATAAAGACCTATTCCTTATAGTTCACTCTACTGGTTACTTAACCAGAACTGATGGCCTTGCCTATGCCATTAGTTCCGCCTGAGTAGTTCAAGGGTTAGATTTGTAGTTTAGCTTAGGTCAATCATCGCTCCTGATGAAGCTAACATGGTTAGCGAAATGTCGAGTGCAAAGTGTTTGGTGTAGTGGTGATATATACTGAGTAGTATCATTTGCCCCAAAGATTCGACATTCCCAACTTAGTAGATTGGCTTAGGCTTAAGTGCAGTGAATATCCAATCTCTGTTATGATAAAGATACATAAAGTAGGATTATTCCTATATTAAAAGGCGATAAATTTGATATACTTTAAATTTTTAGTATTGTCTTCATATAGCTAATGGGCTAAATAAATCTGTTTTTTATTTAGCCCCCTAAATCTATATTCCAATATATTAAAATAGTGTACCATTTTAAAAACAGATGTCAGATTTGATACCGATGAATTGGAATCAACAACCAGGTGTTACTTGTGTTTTAAGTTTATTATGAGATGTGAATATTGCCCACAATTATTCTGAAATCTCTGTAAGTTTCGAATTTGTAATGGAGAATAAGCATAAGTTAGACAAAGCATAATTTTTTGAAAGGCGAAATGACGTTGAGAAGCAACCTTAGGACGCACAATAAACGTCAAAATTCCAGACGTGTTTTCTGTAGTCCTAAAGAGCTTAAAACATTAAAAGGTGGAAAGAATCTTAAGAGGCCCTGCCCTTACATGTAGTACCTTATATCAAACAATACGTAGTGTAAAACGAGAAGAAAACTTGGGAACACTAGCCGTACTGGATCGCGAACAATCACAACTCTGCATTAGAATCAAATAAATGGAATTATTTAAAAATTCAATTAATATATTTACATCCCAAAGAAATAATTATGAAAGACCATACTTACTGTATGTATTAAGAAGAGAAAAAAAAACCAAACTCCAAATGATTCGGTAATAATATTGAGTGATTAAATTAAGCTAAAGGCTTTAGAGTATACTAAGAATTAAACCACCATTAGGATAAAAAAAAAGGTGAAATAAAATAATCCTCTTACCTAAACGGCGAGAGCCCAGCTCCGTAGCATATTTCTCGTACGCTACTGAGTCAAATAAGTCTGTTTTATGATCAACCCTCTAAACTTATTTTTCGACATATGAGGAAGCGATAATAGAGATGAAAACTGCGAAATGACGTAAAAAAATGTAGTCTGTTCTTTGATCCCTTGGTAATTTGTATGGAGGGATCGCATTGTGACTTTATTATTAATTTTTTACGCTTCCTGGGAATTGTTTTTTTCCTATTGTTTCGGAAAAATGATGGAGAAAAATTGAGGAATTTATCGACGTAGCTTGGAAAAATTGTTCAGTAATATATTTGATGTATATATAGAACCATTTCAAATACAGCGTATTGAAAATACAAATGTGTCATCATTTTAGAACGGGAAAGGCAATGTAAATTATGCTGAGAAGGATTCTACTCGTAATTATTCAGTTATGGAATTAATCGTGTTTTGAATTACATATCTCTCTCTAATTAGTACTTGCTAATTCTAATCTGAAAATTGTACAGGGACTTTTTTTAAGGATTGCATCTAATTCGCTATTTCCTATTGAATATACAAAAAAAAAATTTTGAGTACTAAACATAGTTTTTATGAAGAATGATGTGTTTAAATGGGACCCTCTATATATGAACGTACTATCAAATAACATTTTTACAAAACTATATAACTCTTGATATTTATTTTCAGCAGTCACCGATATACAGGGCATTCAAATTATGAAACAGAATTTTAACTTTTAAGTAAACACTCGATTTACTATTTTTCTATTGGACATAACCCAAAAATTTTTTTACTACTAAATTTAATTTCTTCGTATGAAGACGCTAAATATAATTTTGATAAATTCGGCACTTGTCAGTTGCTAATTGATTCTAAGGCTGACTATTTTAAGTGGTACCCTCTGTGAATGAAGAAATAGGCGTACTGACATTTGTAAAGTTGTAGATTGGATTGCTAGTTCTTTCCAGCAGATAGTTCATGTAAATGGGAAAGAGGGTAGGAGACAGTATGGAGTCTTGGAGTACCGGCGTTGATAGTGAAGGTATAAAAAAAAATTCATCGACTATCACTCGTCAACGACTCTTTGAGGAAGCACGAGAGTCACAAATCGGGCTTTTCAGATATACCATGAGAGCATAGCTTAGCCACCAATCCATCGTACCAAACACGGTTGGGTGCCTTGTATATATCCAGTGCAACCCGTCGAGATTCTCTAAAGTGTTCAATTTTGTGGTTCTAAACATGTATTACATAAGTTAGAAGATATCTTGTTGATTTTGTGATTGTTTAGAAGACCAAGGTTGATAGTCGCTAATAAGATTAAATCCTTCTAGATATTTTAGTAACTTTCGATATTATTGAAAGCAGTGCGACTGGTCGGTAGTTGTTAGGACTTATTGTCCTATTTGGGTGTCGGGTGAACTGTAGGGCATTTTTAACAAGAGGGAAATATTCCCTTTCTGTGGGACATATTGAAAAGTCTAAAAGTGTTAGTTCGCTCGGGCATTTTTTGAGTGTTATGGCAGGTAATCCGTCAGCACCAGAAGTTCTTTTGGTGTTTTAATACTCTCTCTGAAAACAATATCAATCACCCTTAAATGCACTATGGAAATAGTTGGTAGTGTTGTTCCCCTCTTTCTGTATAATAAATATTTTCTTATCTACAGTTAATGTCTTGGTGTTATAGATTCACGTGACAGGCCACAGTTTTTAGTCGGTTCTGTAATTCTCGTTTATATTATCTCTTTTCAATATTGGAAATATAGGTTTAGAGGGTCCTCGTAAAACGAACTTATTTGGCACAATGGCGAACGCCATATAGGAGTTTTATTAGTCATAAAAGACCAGAAGCAAATAAACTGTCTTATAGAAGGTAAATACTTTGCAGTAATAAATATGATGTTATGGCTTTGTCGGATTTTAGTCGGGCGAACATAAGAATATATTTTTCTAGTTCATTACTGATTGTGGCACATGGGTATTAGTTAAGTTAACAGAAATCTAGGTACAACACAGCTAATGGGAGGCCTATAAATATGGTCATTAAACAAAATATAGGAGGGTATTTAAGTTATTTACATAGTTATTTACCTTTATGTGTTTCATTGATCTTACCTAGGCATTCGATAGGGTACGGTTAACCGATGTCACAACCCTACTACAAAAAAGGGGAATTCACCCGAATATAATAAAAACTATCGAAGAGTTGAACATCAACAACCACACATATGTAAGAGTGGCAAATAAATTAAGCAATAAAATATCTGTAACAACCGGAATCAGACAAGGAGAGCCTAAGCCCAATCTTATTTAATATCATAATGGATGAAATTATAAACGAATTATATAAGTAGAGGATATCGATTAGGAGACAAAGAAATAAACATAATATGCTACGCCGATGATGCAGTAATCATATCAGAAGACGAAGATAACTTATAGAGACTCCTACATAAGTTCCAACAAACAGCAAAAGTGTTTAATATGCAAATATCTGTAAAGAAAACAAAATCCCTTACAATATCTAAAGAACCGAAAAGATGCAAACTCGCGATTTATGATCAGAGTATAGAACAAGTGATGTCCTTCAAATATTTTGGGGCAAACATAACAAGTACCAGGAACCTTAAGGAGGAAGTAAAAACTCAAACAGCGAAGGCATCATTAATATTAGGATACTTAATAGATATAATTTAGAGAAACAAATATATGAGCACCAGGAGCAAAGTAAGAATATATAAAAGATGCGTAAGACCGATCATGACGTACGCGATAGAAATCAGAGCGGAGAATACAATAACAAAACGACTCCTAAGAACAACAGAAATGCGAAAACTTAGATCGATAACAGGACATATCTTATTTGATCGAAAGAGATGTGAAGAAATAAGGGAAATGTGCAAAATACATGATGTGTGGTGAGATGGGCAAGGAATAAGAGAAGAGAATGGAGAGACCATGTGGACAGAATGCCAAATGACTGGTTGGCTAAGGTTGCAAAAGAGAATCGACCGAACACATCTCGGCCGCTTGGAAGACCACCAATAAGATGGTATGAGAGCTGGTCTTCATCATCGCAATTGTTTCTGGGAAACCTTTGAAGTCAACACAGGACGTAGTCCTAACATAGGAAGAAGAAAGAAGAAGAAGAATTTACCTAGCCCTGAAAATGACGTCACATAAAAGAAATCGATTGGTTTGCAAATTTAGGATCTCCTCAGATCATAAGAACCGATTGAACTGAGAAAAACATCAGACTTGTTGGGTAACTGTTGCTCTAAGATCGACAAATAAAGATCTTAGTACTTATAAGGAAATTAAGGTTTTCAAGATTGTGTACGTAGATTTATTGATTTAAAAAAATTATGAAGGATGGATTACTAAACTCACTACATCAGAGGAGACACTGGTACGGAAAAAAATTTCTCAAGAACATTTGGACTCTATAGATTACAGTGACAGTTATTTTGATTGATTTTAAAGATTTAGCTGTTCTATTTGTTTGTTCTAAAGTCGAAGCAATGGGTTCATAAGGGCTTTCTACTGTCAAAGAACGACTTCTGGAAAGTTGATTCGAGCATTTCTTAAGACTGTGAGAGAATTTTACTTGCTGAATGTATGGAAGAAGGTTTGACAATTAATGGCAACATTTAACAAAGGACGATCCAAGAGCAGTCCATTAGAGAAAAATGTCAGACTTTATAGAGAACTGTTGCACGAGAGCTACAAAGGCCACAAAACTTCCATAGATCGAGTCATTACCGAAACATTTTTTTGTTCCGACCTAGCTTCTTGAGTTCTTTTGTTGAAATAATTGAAGAGGAACATTAAAGACCGAAAATTTTCCTCAGATCAAGAGTTGAGAGCCACTTCAGCATTTTTTTTTCAAGCACAAACAAAAGAATTTTGGTAGATGTGTACAAAAACGTATTCTTTAAATCTCTCTTAAGTCTTTTTTCATAGCTAAGTAGGTAACTGAAGAAAAAAGTAAACTGATATCACAGGAGAGGTCACAGCAGAGAACATAGATAAACTCAAATTAACATTTATCTCAACTGAGATTAAATTCAATACCTTTTAAGTTTTTACAAACGACCACTAGATGGCACTATTGAGATGTGACATTACCATTGTAAAATTTGATATTTGTTATTGTTAAAACAGTGGCAGCTTACAAATTGGCAGAGTGGTTTGTTTACAGTGAGCTTTTAAAAAAAAACAGTTTTGTGAACGAATGGAAATTTCACGCGGAGGTTTTCGTTGGATGATTTCTTACGATTCTAGTAGAGGCCTAACTCGACCATGCCTCAAATCGCTTTGTTCAACTTTTGGTAATGAATCACCATCAAAAAAACTGTTTACAATTGGTTTGTAGAATTTCGTCATGGTCGTGCTTCCGTCAGCGATAAATTTCGTGAAAGTCGACCGAAATCGGTTATTGTTCAAAAAAACATCGTTTCTACGCGTAACATGATTGAAGGGCAGAAAAGAGAGCAAGTGACTTACCGTCAGATAGAAGCATGCTTAGGCATATCGAAGATATGCATAAATTCGATTCTGCATAAACATTTAGCTGTGAAAAAGAGCTGTTCCCGATGGATTTCGCATAATTTGACCGAAACTCAAAAACAGGCTAGTGTCACTGGATGCAAGAAAATGATCCAAAAATTCGACCGAGGACATGCAAAATCCGTATACAACATTGCAACAGGGGACGAAACTTAGATATATTCGTATGAGCCCTAAGCAACAATCAACTGTTTGGGTGTTCCAAGATGAACCTAATCCAGCAAAAGTGGTTCGTTTCGTGAAGCACTTCCAAGAAAAAGATCACTTCTTTCTTTGGTTATACTAGATATGTTGCAATCATTGCTTCAGAGAACCGAAGAACAGACCGCATTAGAATGGTGTATAACAATTTGTTTGTCAGAAGCCGTTCTTCATCACGACAATGCCAGCTCCCACATAACACCTCAAACAATTGATTATTCGACGGAAAAAACATCGAATTAATACCTCCTTACCCATATTCACCCGATTTATAGCCTATCGACTTCCTTTTGTTCCCGACTTTTTTCAAAAAAGCGTGGACAGCAATTTTCATCACCTTAAGAAGCTGTTGAATCCTTCCAAAACCATGTTTTTGAGGTACCAACTTCAGAGTGAAAAAAATGTTTCGACAATTTGTTCGAACTGATGCAAAAGTGTATAAACCTTAAAGGCGAATATTTTAAAAAATAATAAAACGATTTTTACCAGATTTTTCTTTTCTTTCATTGTTTTCATAAAAACTTAAAAGTAGCCCTCGTACTATATCTAAATCAAACAGTATTACACCAATAGACAAACAATAAAATTAAGCTTAAGTTCATTGTGCAAAATTCCATATCAAAATTTTAAGGACTAAATGTAGATCAGAATTTAAGCTGGAAACAACAACTGCATGTTATTAGGTTGTCTCAGAAGTATTGAGCCTTTCTATCGTAAGTTAGTTTTAGGGACTTACATATCTCAGGTAATATAAGTGGCATCGCGCTATACTTAGCATTAGTTGAAAGCTGACATTTGAAACTAATAGACGTGCACAAACTATTGGAATTAATTTATTCAGACCTAATTTAAAGCATCTTGAAGATGAGACTGCAAAAGTTTGTTTCATTTAACAATTTTATTTTGATAAGGGCACAAATGCTGAGCAGATTTATAAAAAAATTGTGCTGTTTATGGTCAGGATACGTTACCAAAAACAACAGCTAAAAGATCAGCTTTCGTTCTCGAAATTTCTATGTCAACGTGGTTCTTCGCACTGGTCGACCAAAAAGTTGATATAATTTTAGCAAAAGTTGAGCAAGACTGGCACCTAAGTAGCCAGAATATCACCAAGGAATCGGAAATCCATTACAAAATAGTTCTGAACTGTTCGAAGAAAGCTCTCTACAAAAAGAAGCTCTATGTTTGGGTGCCACAGGATTTGACTCTAAAATATTTACTCGATGTAAACTCTAGAGAATCGTAATGCCGGCCTTGGTAGAGTAGTAGGTTCAGAGCCTGCATATGAAACCGATGGTCGCTGATTTGATTCCCGCAGTCGGCTGGATGTGTGTGTGTGTGTTTATTTTTAGGTAGTAGCTAATGCAGAAATACAATAACGCCCGTGGTAACACTACCGCATTGTCTTAAAAGTGCTGTGAAATACAAATGTGTGTATGTTTGGGCACCTGGGCAACAGTGACGGATATTTTGGCTCCCCTGTCAATATTGTTAGAGATATAGTCAGAAGGAGGTTAAAAATCTCCATAGGAGCAGGGAAATGAACTATGAAAAAAACAAATACACCCATTTTTGAAACGGTTGATCACGGATAATAAAAAATGGATCACGTACGACAGTAATGTGCGAAAAAGATAGTGGTCGATAAAGGATGAAGCTCCACTCGCAAAGCCCGGATTGACGCTAAAAAAGGTGATGCTGAATATTTAGTGGGATTATGGTGTTACCAGAAGAACTGCAAAATGTAATCGAAAAAAGAAGAACATATTTGGTTTAATAAAGTTCTGCGAAAATATAACAAACAATTTTCCCAAGTTCTCAATACTTCCTGGACAGCAACAAGCTAAAATAAAGTTAATACTTGGTTTATATCACCACTGCACTATATTTTTGCACGTGATGCGCGTCTCGCTAACGATGTTAACTTCATCGGGAGCGATGATTTACTCAAGCTAAACTACAATTCCACCCTATTTATACTAAACCTAACACCTGAATTACTCAGGCGGAACTAATGACATAGTAACCGGTAGAGGAGACTATAAAGAATAGGTCCTCTGTCTCTATTTAAACTACTTTTACATTTTATAATTTCTATACTTTCGTATGCGCTTAACAATCTTCTATCAGATACATCTTTAATTAATCTTAGATTATCTAATGTTACAGTATGAACATCATCAAGGACATGTTCGGCATGTCTATTTATTAACTTGTTTATTAAGTTATCGTCCTAACCATTAACTCTAGTAATATTCCTATTCAGAGGAAAAGGGACCAAACGATGAACTAAAAAATGTGACGTGGCTAATTTGTGTTGTTTGCAATAAAATGAATCATTAGGAATATATCTGTTACTGTGTCTTTTCTATAGATATCAAATTCAAACCTATTATTATTTTTAATATCTAGAAATGAATAGAAAATGTTAGAATTTGATATCTATATAAAAAATACAGTAACATATATATGTATATATGTGTATATAAATATATATATATATATATATATATATATATATATATATATATATATATATATATATATATATATATATATATATATATATATATATATATATATATAATATATATATATATATACATATATATATATATATATATATATATATATATATATATATATATATATATATATATATATATATACATGTATATTTATATATATATATATATATATATATATTATATATATATATATATATTTATATATACATATATATATATATATATATATATATATATATATATATATATATATATATATATGTGCGTTTGCCCAGCATAGTAGCCAATTTTCACATGAATTTAATTTTGCTGAAACTAAAATCCTATATAAAGAGAGAAATCTCGGCAGAAGAATCTTTAGGGAGATGATGGAAATCCACCTTGAACCGAACTCGATCAATAAAAAAAACTGACATTGAAGATCTGAGTTTAATTTTCTCCAATCTGTTACAAATAGGCAGTCAAAATGAAAACTCTTACAACATATCTGACATATTTCTTTGATAATAATCCCACTGATTTTCACTAACTTTTCACCTTTAGAACGATCATACAAAATGTCAACGTCATTCTACTTTCAAATATAAATTAACCACAACTTAACTAGGAGATAGAAACACATCAACAAGAAATCCTTTATAAATTAAAATCACTTTAAAACCACACAATTCTTCGTACCATACTAACAAAATGAAGCAAAAGTTTATTATATTTCCGAGAGATGAGTATGTCGAGTTTTTCTCATGTTTTTTCTGATGAATAAGTGTAATATAGTGTCCCCACAAAGAACAATTTTTGAACACACCACTTAGCAGTAAGTACTTTAACGTTACATATAAAATAGGGTTATTCTTTACTTTTAATCTCAAAAATACTGATAATCTACTATAATTGTAGCCCTGATGAAGAAAATGAAATATTTTCGAAAGCTTGGCGTAGCTAAAAAGGTGTCAAAAACTTTTTAGTTCTTTTCCAAAGACCGCTTACCCCAAGAATATGATACTGCTATATATATATATATATATATATATATATATATATATATATATATATATATATATATATATATATACCTAATGATTCATTTCATTGCAAGCATCATAAATTAACCAGACTACATTTTTTAGTTTATCGTTTGGTCACTTTTCCTCTGAATAGATTAAATTTCAATAATGAAAGGAATCGTATTATGAATATAACTAGAGTTAATGGTTCTGATACCGACTTAATAAAAAGTTAACAAATACACAAGTTCAGGTTAAATATTCAAAATTCCACCTTTTTTACATGCGAAGGAAATAAGACCAATTATGCCTCCATACCAGATAATTTGCAATATTGCAGGGAATTCAATAAGGTATTTAATAAGGTAGGCCGCACCTTAGTCTATAAGACATCAGACAATTTGAGGAATATCTTAGGAAATCCCAATTGTGAGAAAAGTGGAATTTATGAAATTAGTTGTAATGATTGCGACAAAAAATATGTTGGATAAATTAAAAGGGCAATTAAAATACGATTTAAAGGACATTTAGCACATTTAAAATACAGTAGAATAGAAAAGTATAGCATTGCCGAACATGCTCTTGAAGCTGATCATACTGTAACATGAGATAATCTAAGATTAATTAAAAATGTATCTGGTAGGAGATTGTTGAAAGCATACGAAAGTATGAAAATTATAAGATGTAAAAGAAGTTTAAGCAATGACAGAAAGCCTATTCCTCATAGTCCCCTCTGCTGGTTACTAGATCGGACCTGATGGCCCCCGCCTATGCCATTAGTTCCTCCTGAGTAATGCAGGTGTTAGGCTAAGTATAAATAGGGTAGATTTGTAGTTTAGCTTTAGTCAAGCATCACTTCTGGTTAAGCTAACATGGTTAGCGAAAAGCTCATCGAGTGTAAAAATGAAGTGTTTAGTGAAATGATGATATATACTGAGTAATGTCATTGCGCCAAAGATTCTACATTCCCAACATAGCTAAAATAAAGTTATTAATAATTTCTATACGTCACAATTTTTCTCAAACATTATTCATAATATTTACGCTCTTGTAAACAGTGATCTGAATTAGCATATTACTTACTGTAGGAACTCTGTAACTTATAAAAAAATCTGTACTCATTTATAAATTTCCGAAAATCTCGAGCTTAGCTTACGATCTGTAAACAATATTCAGCACGATGGTCCAGAATTATTCTTTTTAAAAAACCAATGCCAACAAAAAGTACGCTCTACTCAGGTGAAACGCTCTGTAAAAACTTAATTTCAGAGGACCGGGATTACTGTCTAGCCCCTTCCACCGATAACAATTGCTCAATAAATCAAATTTGAACCTATTTTTAGAACATTTTGTACTTTATTTCCTCTTGTTATCTAATTAAAAATGTAAAGTGACATTCTGTCACTCGCACCCCGTAATCCACTAATGACTTTACAGTAGACTACACCATCTGCTCTCAGCTGAAGTATTGGCACATTACAGTCAAAAGGTCGAAAATGCCAGGACGAGTAAACTATGCAAAAACGTTTCGGTGCCGCGTGTGCCCCTTGATTTATAATGTGCAGTGATGCACTCCGAGTGCCGAATAAACAGAGCCGGGTCAAGTTTTATTTAAGACCATTTTTAAAAGTTTTTGGTATCTTTTATTTCATTTATTTATTAATTCGTACTATTATAGTATACGGCTTATTAAAGTGTTTTATTAAAAAGTAGCAAAAAAAACATTTAAAAGAAGATACAATCTAATACAATATATTATTTCGAACCAGAAAGCTTTACACTCCACAACAACTGTTAATTCTTTACAAAGCTCAAATTCGATCAAACATGGAATACTGCTCCCATGTTTGGGGCTCCGCTCCCAAAGATACACTGCATTTGTTAGATTCTATTCAGAGAACAGCTGTTCGTCTAATTGGAGACCCGGAACTGACCGGCGGCCTTGATTCGCTGGAACAGCGAAGAGCGGTTGGCGACTTGAGCCTATTCTACAAGTATTTCCATGGAATGTATTCGGAGGATGTGGCCTGTTTAATTCCTCCTAGAGCGGTGCATGTTAGAAATACACGTCGCGCTGATACTTCACATCCGTATGAGGTTCAGCTTGTTACTCCTCTTACAACGCTTTTCAAGCAGTCTTTTATATGGAGAACATCATCCCTTTGGAATCATTTGCCCAGGACTGTGTTTCCCACCGAGTACAATTTACAGCGATTCAAGAGCAACGTGAATCGCTTCTTCCACCCACGTGCCGCTCGTATAGCGCTTTAGGGACTGCCCTGCAGCACGTGTGCTAGACCCATAAAAAAAAATACAGTTTTATTCATTCATATCACGAAATGAAAAATCGAGTGCATATTTGGAAGGCATCCTATATAGTCCAAGCACACCCAAAAAGACGAAATTTTTAGGGAAAGTTATACATATTGTGACAACACACAAGCGTCCGGATTACTTTCTGGGATATTGATGGGATAGAGGGTGTCTTCTCACTCGGAGTAGATTTTACATATTACATCGTGATATACAGTCTGTCAAGTAAGGACGTGTCCGCGATAATTCATTTTTGGTAGATGCGATTCAAAAAAAAATCGGTAGAGTTAGCCATTGTCTGCGACGCTAGTATCAGTCGATTCCGGTAAAATCTAAAATGAGTCACTTGTTTGCACGTCGGTTCGAGGCAGTCTTTCTTTGTTCCCATGCAAAGGTGCCTAAAATGACTTATTCCGCGGCCGTTTAATATATTAAAAAGTCGATGTAGTTTGTGAAAAAGTGAGTAAATCACGAAAAATTTTAATGACTTGCCAAAACGTGGCTCCGTAGGCAAAGTCACTCCGAAAGCCGAAAAATGAATCGTGTCTTTGTTTTCACGGGACCCGAAATTGACGCTGCGTCAAGAAGCTGCAAAATTAAGAAAACTAGGTTTGGATATGTCGCGAAGCGGCACGATAAGATACTAAAGTGGCCCTAACAATCGCCGGAGGCCAACCCTATTGAAAACGTTTGGTTCTTTGTAAAGATAAAGCTTATAGGAACGACTCTGAGGACTCGCAGCATGCCTCGAAGATGCCAGGCGATTATTGATACAGGAGGCGATTGGACAACTTACTAAGGTAATTGTGGCGTTGTGAGCACACCACAGAATGTATAGCCGGGTTTCCACCAAACAGACAGTTTAAAAAAACAGTTCTGTTTTTTAATAAACAAAACAAAAACATGTTATGTTTTCTTCAAACAGTTTCTGTAGACTGTTCTAAAAGTATTGTTGCTAGTGTTTGTTCTCTTTTTCCTATTTTGTTTAGTCCCGCAAGAATGTCCTCCGACGACGATTTTTTTATAATTAGCTGTGGTTTGTTTTTAATTAAAAACAGAAAAAACGAAGATATTGGGTCAGTTCTCTATTAAAAAGGAGAGTTAATTACGGCACAGCAGAATTATTGGCTGATTAAAGCACTGGCCATATTGGGTTAAATGGAGAATTGAGATCTTCCTTCCACAATGTTAAGTAGCGATTTTGAATTGTTAATTAATTTGTTAGGACCTAAAATTGCCAGTCAACTTTTTTAATCATCATTGTAACTAAATACATATATATATATATATATATATATATATATATATATATATATATATATATATATATATATATATATATATATATATATGTATATTTGAATAAAAAGTTTAACTAAATAAATATATAAAAATGGTACTTACTTTTTAAATGTTGACAAACTCTTCTTAAAAATTTCATACATTTAATAAAAATTGATAACTAGTTAAAAAGTAGAGTACAAACGTCGCAGAGAACAAAACTACAACATTCAGGTGTTTCAACCAAACCGACTAAAAAACACGAACAAATTTGTTTTCCTTTGATACACCGACTCGAGATGGGAAAGTGTTTTGTTTACTAAAAACACTTTCTCCGACAAACATGTTTTCGGAATTGTTTATTTTTTACAAAACATGGCTCTTTTTGTTGAGAAAAACAGTTTTTGTTTGTGTTTCGTGCTATGTCCGTTTGGTGGAAACCCGGCTTATTGATGGCAAAAAATGTTCTTGAAACACATTTTTTCAAGAATACGATCAGTCACATTCTTTCTTGACAGACAAAAAGAGCGTCAAATTGGCGCCCAATTTTAAAACTAATAACTATATTTAAATACATAGGATACCTAAACGAAATTTTTATTTGATACAGACCCAACCCTAAGAATAATAGTTTTTCTTTTTACACGGTCAATTAACTCATGACCTAAAAGCATAAAATTATAGCAAAAGTATCCAACTTTAAACACGAATGTTCTAATTGTCCCGAGACACAGAACGACAATTTGCTAAAGCCTTACTAGACTATAATACTTATAGTTTTTTATTTCCATTCGTTGTTAAAAATAAGTCGTCGCCTTTAAAATTGATACCTGACAATCCCCTTTTACCAAGTGTGCATGATTATTTACTGCTAAAAATTTATATGAGAATGGATTGAACAGTTTTGTAAAAAACTTTTTGAGAAAACAACGTATTTCTTACGAGAAGATAGAGAAAACATTGTGTTGGAGAAAGACGGAAATAATTTGGTTTTCAAAGTATAATGAATGTGGCAACGTAGCTTCTCATTTCCTTCCAGCCGCACGTAATTGCATGGCATATATTAGTCCGAGAACTCACGACCAAAATGCGACCTCATCGAAGAGTGGCAAATAATAGTATCACTTTGTTAATTATGCCTCCGTTAGTCCCTCCAGGTAGTTTGAAGCCTAAAGTATGTTTCTTGTTCCTGGAAATGCGCTTTAAAGCTGCAAGAAAGAGTTGGTAGACGAACCCAACGCTGAGTGGCAGATATTTTGAGTATTGCTTCATTTCTGTGAAATATGACTGAAAAAAATGAATATCTACCATGGATATTGGGTCAATCCAAAGTTATAATGATCCAAAGTGGCAGAAAAATGGACCCACCTGAACCCACAGAGGAGCGAATGAAATTTGTTTTAATATGTTCGTTGAGGTTTGTAGATATTAAAAATAATAATATCTGCCATGGAGTCTGGTTCTTGATTAAAATAAATTACACAGGTCTGCAACAAAAATGCTGTCTGGATGTTTTCAACTGATTTCTATGTATTTAGGTGTTCTGAAAACTAAAAAAATACTCAAAAATTTCCAGAACGTCAGGTTATTTTGCAAAACGCAAAATTTTATTATAAAAAAGGGTTTTTTTTTGGGCTAACTTGAAGTCATAAATAAATAGGTACAATTTTATTTTGATTACTGTTTTTAAATGTATACAGGCCATAACTATCATTACTTTCTAAATAAAGAACTCCCTGTGTGAGCTAAATTAACAAACATAAACGTTGTAACCAGAACGCGCTCCGATAGTGTAGAAAACTTGGAGATCAGGATAAAGTTTGGGCACCTCATAAAGTCTGCAAACGATGTGTTGAAGACCTTCGAAATTGGTTTAAGGGCAAGAAAAAAGCTTTTCGATATGCGATTCCTATGGTATGGTGCGAGCAAAAGAACCATAATGATGATTGTTACTTTTGTTCGTGTAATGTGAAAGGTATAATTCAAAATGGAAGCAGTCCATTTCATACCCCAATCTGCAATCAGCTATTCGTCCCATCCCTGATGGGACCGAAATACCAGTGCCCAAGGCCCCTGCTACCTTGGAAGAGATTCCAAGTTCTGACAAAGATGGTGCTGTACCTGAACCCGATGACAAGTCAAGTTTTCAATTTGAAGATGACAGCAGTCCGAAATTGTTTTCCCAGGGCGAGCTAAATGATTTGGTAAGAGACTTGAATCTTCCCAAAAACGCTGCTGAGTTGTTTGGATCAAGGCTCAAAAGCAGGAACTTACTTTTGCCGGGAGTGTCTTCCTCCTGGTTTAGATATCGTGAGAAGCAGTTCACTTCCTACTTTGCCCAAGAGGACGAGTTGGTTTATTGTACCAATATTGAAGGTTTGATGGATACATTTAAGATCTCATACGACCCAGCACAGTGGCGTATTTTCATAGATTCTTCAAAAAGAAGCCTTAAAGCAGTTCTGCTTCACCATGGCGGTTTCTATGCTTCCATCCTGTCGGTCATTCCGTACACCTCAAGGAAACCTACAAGAACTTGGAATTGGTTCTTTGCAAATTAAAATATAAAGACCACGGTTGGCAAGTGTGCGGTGATTTAAAAATCTTGGGCATGTTGCTCGGACAACAATCTGGGTTTACCAAATTCCCTTGCTTTTTGTGTCTATGGGATAGTAGAGACCGAGCAAATCACTGGACCAAAAAGTGTTGGCGTCCGAGGGAGCTTAAAGTTGACGAAAAGAACGTCCTGCATGAAACTTTGGTGCCTCCTCATAAAGTTCTTCTACCACCGCTTCACATAAAGCTGGGATTGATGAAGCAATTTGTAAAGTCACTTCCAAGAGATGGAAATTGCTTCAAATACTTAATATCAAAGTTTCCAGGCCTCTCGGAGGCAAAGTTGAAGGAGGGTGTTTTCGTTGGACCAGATATTAGACGGCTTATGGCTGATCCACAATTTATCACAACCATGACGGATCCTCAAAGAGAAGGGTGGACTGCCTTTAAAGAGGTCATAGAGAAATTGTTAGACAATAACAAAGACCCTAACTACAAACAAATCGTCAAAAGAATGTTAAAAGCATTTCAAGCTTTAGGTGGCCTAATGAGTTTAAAAGTACATTTTCTTCATTCCCACCTCGACTACTTTTCAGAAAATTTAGGAGATCTGAGTGAAGAGCAAGGTGAACGATTTCACCAAGATATTAAGGAGATGGAAAAAAGATACCAGGGAAGATGGAGCGTCTCAATGATGGCAGACTACTGTTGGACGCTTCAGAGAGACCTTCCAGATGCTTCCTACAAGGGAAAATGTACCAAAAGGAGTCTCACTGGGAAAAAGAAATGTGTTTAGTGCTTACTAATGAATGTATTTTAGATAAAAAAAATAAGTTTTGTTACGCAATTATAAATTTAAAAAAAATTTTTTAGTCTTTTATCTTTTATTTTAAGATGATAACTTGTTTAACATAGATACCTACATTGTCAGAAAACGTGACGTTCTATGACAAAATGAAAGTCATTTTCGGATTCAGCACACCCAAAAACATAAGAATTACGCAAAAAAAAACCAAAACAGCAGACTTGTGTAATCGATCATAATAGATTTATCAACAAAGGTAGATTTATATGCCCCAATCATAATCGATCATAGTGGATTTGTCAACAAAGATCGAACATATTTTGGTCCCATCTCGGATAAAATATCCCAAGTTCTCACGGCCGAAAAAACAAGAATAGCTTTAAAACCCGGTCAAAAATTATAATATATTTTTCAGTGCCAAAGGCCAGAGAATTACGCAAAAAAAACAAAACAGCTCTCAATTTTTTTTTTTTTACAGACTTGTGTTACATTTTTTGCTGCAATAACGCATAAGTATTTTTAAGACGAGCTCGCGCCTGTTCTACAATAGGTGCTCCCGTCCTGTAATTTGTTTTTCTCTCAGCCAGTGTCTCCAGAGACTCTCAAATCATTATTAAAACAGCTACAAGCAGATTAATATATTTATTTAATTTTCAGTACAATTTCGCTCTATATTTTTTTATATTTAACCTTTAAATTTTGTTTATATTTATTAAAAGCCTCTTTTAACATGTAATTGCGAAAATTTAAAAAAAAAAGATTTTTGGTAGTTATGTTGGGTAGTACATTTGAAATTTTTGATTTTTAACATGACAGAGAATAAGAGTGATCCAAAAAACCTCAAGAATTAAAATTTTAAACATTTAAAATGTACAATAATTTTTGCCGCATTTGGTTAATGCCAGTACAATAATGACCGAATACTCCATCAGCCGCCCCGGGTTTCACTGTGTTCTGTTTAAACTTTGAGCATTGCGGCTCCACTCTAGTGTACGTTATGTTCTTTTAAATCGCAGAATCCGATCTGCAATTAGTTTTTCAAAAAAATGACCTATTAATTGCTATTAACAATTTTTTAAACATACTCATATATCTAAAAAAAGGAATTTGATATAATTTATTTTTATAAAAGCGAAATTTAAGTTTATTAAGCGCTCCACCCAAATTATTTTAGTCGTATGTCAACCCACTGAATACGAATTCAAAGTCTATTTGTGCAAAAAACTTAACCTTTTTATTGTTATAAACAATTTATTATGAACAGTTATGTTAATAAATAGAATTTAATAGAATTGATCTCCATAACAGCAAAATCTAAGCTTTTTATGAGCTCTACCTAAGTTTTTTAGATGAATTTTGACCTGCTTCCTGAATTTCTAATCCATTTTTCCAATTTGTTAAAATTAAGAGCTAAGTAGTTTATTTATATGAAATTAAATAAAAATATTTGTATTAAATTCCCAAAGAAAAATTTAAATTTAGCGAGTTAAATAATATTATTAGTTATTATAGAAAAAAAAATATATTTGAAACAAAAATTAATAAATTTTTAGCAAAAATGGATTAGAAATTTGACCTTAACGTGTCAACTCATGCATCACAGTTAGGTAATAATGTGAATAGGAAAAATCAATTTGTTTATAACTTAAGCTTTGCATTAAAAATATAAAAATTCTACTTATAAAAGCAGGGGCTGGACTTCATGGCACATATTCGGGATTTCACCTCATATTATAGTATTCGAACATTGGTTCATTTATCTGCCGCTCCCGAATGAGTTCAGGTGGGTTCAAAAATTCATAAAAATTCAAAGAACCAGGATCTATGGCAAATAATATTTTTTCACTTATTTTTGGATCCCCAACTAACTATATTTCGAATATCTGCCACTCAGCGATGAGTTTATTTTTTGAGCCCATTTTTTTCAAGAAAAAAAATGTTTTCTCCCACAGGAATCGGCCTCCATGGCAAATATTAAGGCTACAGTATTCTCATAACATATAAAACTACCACTCTGCGATGGGTTCACCTACTCTCAATTTTTTGCAACTTTCCGAAATCTTGGTTATGAGCACCCGGACTATATATGATTGAAAATTTGAGAGAACGCCCGAATTGTGCGAACAGTCTTGTTCAAGCTAAGTTGCCGCAGCGAAAATTCACTTTATCTAATATTTTTGCAACAACTAGGTGGTGAACTGCCTTAATATTTTAATAGAAGATAGCAAAGTATTTTTTTTATGTATATAAAATTTTTTGTGACTTTATACTTAATGCACATACGACAACAAAAATTGTAAGAAACGCATGCTTTTGATTGAAGAGAAAGTATGGATTCTTATCTTATACGTGCTAAACATCTGAAACTTTTACAATTAATTATGGCAATACGGCGAGATAAACCATCTTTATATTGAAGCAGTGAATGCATGATGCTAAAATCTATTATTTCTCAAAATTTCAAGCAAAACTACTAGTTACTCGTAAGAAATGCCTTAAATGTATTTTTTATCGGGTTAAATGAACCACTGATGAAAACTATGGCGCCTCCTTGTCTGCGGGATAACTTCACAAAAAATAATCCAATCTGCAAAAAATAAAAATTAATCTTTTAAAATAACTAGCCGGGCCTGCGGCTCCGCTCGCGTGGACTTGATTTACTACTATCGTCACTGCTTATTCCTTATGTTACCCAACGTAATAAAATATCTCCCATTATTTCCCCTTATCTCCCAATATTTCTCCTTATCTCCCATTACCTCTACATAATTTCCATTATCTAGGCTTATCTCTGCTCATCTCCCATTATTTCTCCTTATCTCCCATTATCTCACCATAACTTTCATTATCTAGACTTATCTCTGCTTATCTCCCATTACTTCTCCTTATCTCCCATTATTTATACTTATCTCCCATTATCTCACTTTATCTCCCATTATCGAGGCTTATCTCGACTTATCTCCCATTATTTCTCCTTATCTCCCATTATCTCACCTTATCTCCCATTATCTAGGCTTATATCGAATTATATAGAACATACGTATAAATTTATAAAAACATGTAAATCAGATAAGTGGTTCTCGAGTGATAAGCGCACTAACTGACAGACAGAAAGACAGAGAGACGTTGCATTTTATATATATTGTATTCTTTGCTACATGATATTGTTCCATATTTAATGCTTTAAGGAGTGTATTGCAAGAGAACGCGCTAGCGGCAAACTTTTCTCCGACTTGATTCACTATTATCGTCACTGCTTATCCCTTATGTTACCTAACGTAATAAAATATATCCTATAACCTGGTCAGAGAACATACGTATGTTTAAAAAAAAGCACATAAATCGGATAAGTGGTTCTCCAGTGATAAGCGCACTAACGGACGGACAGACAGACAGAGATACGTTGCATTTTTATATATATCATAGATGTAATAAAATATATACCTATAACCTGGTCAGAGAACATATGTATGAATTTAAAAAATCACGTAAATCGGATAAGTGGTTCTCGAGGGATAAGCGCATTAACGGACAGACAGACAGAGAGACAAACGTTGCATTTTATATATATTATAGATATAGATTATTATTATTATTATTATATAACCTGGCCAAAGAATATAAGTATGAATTTAAAAAAAGACAAGTAAATCGGATAAGTGGTTCTCGCGTGATAAACGCACTAATGGACAGACAGACAGAGAGACATCGCATTTTTATATATATTATAGATTATAGATTACAGATATTCTTTGCTACATAATATTGTTCCATATTTAATGGTTTAGGCTGTGTATTGCAAGGGCACGCGCTAGCGGCAAACTTATTTCCGACATCATTCACTATTTTACGTCACTGCTCATTCCTTATGCTACTTATCGTAATAAAATATAGTCTATAATCTGGCCAGAGAACATATGTATGTTTAAAAAAAAAAGTACGTAAATCGGATAAGTGGTTTTCCATTGATAGGCGCACTAACGGACAGACAGACAGACAGACAGAGAGACGTTGCATTTTATATATATTATAGATGTAGTAGTTTAAAATTGTCGAAGGGTTTTTTTCTCAAAAATAAAGAATTTAAGGTGTTTCACACTTTAGTTTGACAAAAAAAATTATGTTTAATTATTTATAAAATTATATAAACTATAAAACGTAGGAAAATTAAATATTAAAATTTCAAAAAAGTTAAAAAATATTAAAAATTGACACATTTAACACTATAACTTTGTAATGGAATCGAATTTTCTTAAAAAAAAATGTTTTTGAATATTTCTTAGAAGTATAGAGAATAATAATCCGTAAAAAAAAGAGAAAATCGAATATTTGAAAGAATGCAATCTGAGTATCAGGTATGAAGTGGCCGGAATCGACTGTTAGGTTCCTCATAAAAGAAGGCCTAAAATAAACCTATCTTTGAGAATACTGGCCTTTCTGGGTTTAGAGCGAAGGTAAAAAAACTTTGAATTCGGTTATTAGTCATGTATTATGATTTTACTTGCCTAAGCCTTAAACAAATGAAAGTTTAGAAACTATACTTACCCTTAGTGTAGTATGGCCTTTTTTAACAGAAAACAAGGAAATGGTTTCACACAAACGAAGGGAATAATTTCGTGTCAAAATACTTTTGACACGAACAAAAATCACCAACAACTAAAAGTTAGGAACGGCAGAGTTTTTGCTGTAGGTACTGCAGTGACAGATGGTGTTTAACATTTTCAAAATATTCTAGAAGAATAATTAAAATAATTTTTTTTAACGGTAATCTTCTTCTTACTCTTTTTAAACTTTTTAAAATATTTCTTGATACTATTTATGTTTACGAAGATAGCTGAAGTGCTATTGACAGTAGAGCCCCACGATTATAACTCTAGGCAATTAGAATACCCGGTTGACGGGGTTAGACTTGTTTAGATCGGAAACTTATGGACTGTACTACGTAAGCAAAAAATTACTATAAAGTTAATCCAGTTTATTTATTACTGAAACTTTCGCTTTTTACCTAATTTAAGACTCGTTATTTGGTAAAAGTTTTTTATGATCGGTAAAACTATTTTCCGCGTGTTTTATGGTAAAAGTTTATTTTCACTTGAGAAGAAAAATAATAAACATAAAATCTAGCAGCAGGAAAATTAACTGAGCACATGAATTTTATCTCATAAAACTTAAATCTAGAAAAGTTTCTTTAAAGTGAGATTCTTTCCATTTATGGACATCAAATGTAATAATGCTGCTTATTATTATGCTACGGAGATCCTTAGAGAAGGAGTTTAAACACAATATATGTATATATATATATATATATATATATATATATATATATATATATATATATATATATATATATATATGCCCTCAAGAAATAATGAAATTTTTTGTTTCCATGCCGCCATTGGTGGAGCTCTACAACTAAACAATATTGCCCATCGTTCAACACAACGTAATGTATCGACTATTGCCAAATTTGACTGGCTTTTCCCAAAAAATGTTACATTCTTAAATAATTACTTCGTGACCACAAAAAATTAATTACTCAAGTTTTATATTTCAATATTTTATTATAGTTAGTAAAAATTTTACCGTATGTAAGTCACTAAAATTTTCCTTTATTGAAACCATATATTTATATATATATATATATATATATATATATATATATATATATATATATATATGTATATATATATATATATATATATATATATATATAATATATATATATATATATATATATATATATTTATATATTTATATGTATTCCACTTTGCAACCTAACGCTCACGGAAATGTCGAGATTGTGGAGCCTAAAATATCGCATCACTCAACATAAAAGTGACAACAGAATAGGTACGAAATCATGCGCATTGTCAATACACAACCAATAATTTAAGCATACCTTTGACTTTGACAACGTAAAAATTTTAGGCGGGAGTGTAATTATACAAAGAGATTGTGTTTGGAGATGATCCACATAAATCGCGAAAAGGATTCCATTAATTTCGGAACTGACATTGACTGTTTAAGTGTAATATATTGTAATTTAATATCTAAATAAAATTGTGAAATTTGTGGACATACTTATTTTTGTTGTCGGACTTTATTAATAATCAACAATAGATTTTCTATATGTAAGTATTTTTTGTAAGGAATAAAAATACACAATTTCTACATTCTACTATATATTCGAGGTATTTTAGTTTCAGTGAATGTTAGGTTGCAAAGGTAGAATGTTTGTTCAGTGTCACTTTATTTTACTCTAATTGTAAGTTTTTAACTGTACTCTGTTTCCATATCAGCAGTTGATTTAATTATTTCAGTATCTCTTGACTGTGTGGAAAAGAAATCCACGAAATATAGAGAATACAAGAATAAATTGAGTATTTTAATTTTTACACCGTACACCCGTAAATTAAGTCTAATTTATTATTTAATTGCACAGTCGATAATATAATTTACTATATATAATATATATATATATATATATATATATATATATATATATATATATATATATATATATATATATATATATATATATATATATATATATATATATATATATATATATATATATATATATATATATATATATATATATATATATATATATATATATATATATATATATATATATATATATATATATATATATATATATTATATATATATATATATATATATATATATATATATATATATATATATATATATATATATATATATATATATATATATATATATATATATATATATATATATATATATATATATATATATATATATATATATATATATATATATATATAAATATATATATATATATATATATATATATATATATATATATATATATATATATTTATCTTCATATTTTTAGTACCCTTAGCAAGTGTATATCGACGGTAATATTTTATAATAGAATGTGAATATGTCAGGATAGCGGTTTATAAGGAAAATCCTCATTTGTTGTTATAATAACCCTATATCTTTATCCTGGGTACGACTTCTATTCCCGATTTAGGCGTAACTTTGGAATCTGTCTTTATGTCAGAAGCGACCTCTCTTGCCAACGAGAAGAGACTCTGGAGCCGCCAAACTTTGATGTTATGTGGTTAAAAATAACGACTCAACCAACCACAAGGTTCATCTGTATCCTCTACCGACCACCAAGTGATACTAACTTTAGAACACTTTTCGCTTCTCTTGCAGACACCATCGATCATTTACAAGTTAACTATCCAAATGCCGAAATTGCGATCCTGGGCGACTTTAATGTCCACAACATCAACTGGCTTAAATACTCGAATACTACCGACGAACAAGGTCGTGAAGCCGAATCATTTTCAATCAGTTGTGGCTTACGGATCCCTGATCGAGACGGAGAATTCGCCAGTCTTCTTGATCTGTTTTTAACCACCAATTTGGCACTACAAGTCTGCTAAATGGAAAGATCTCATGTAATATTTTCGAACTTTTCCTTGGTTAGACGTTTGCTTTTGATCCGACGACCCATCTGACTGCGCCAGGGAGGTTTCCGACGTTATTTTGGCCGGTATGGAGGCTTACATCTCTTTTTCGAAGAAATGCCCTTCCAACGGCAAGCCTTGGTTTGACCAAAAATGCAAAAAAGCTGTTGCTTCTAAACACCTTGCATACCGATAATGGCATGAAAATCCCAACACCATAAATCGTAACACATTTGTTCGTGCTAGGAACAGATGTAAAGAAATTATCGACGAAACCAAGGAGGTACACAATCAACGGATTAGAAACAAACTTCCCGCTGCCGACAATTCCAGGTCCTTTTGGTCGGTCGTTAAGGCAGTTAGTCAAAATTTCACCAAATCCACCATACCACCACTCACACGGCCAGATAATTCTATTGCAACGACACCTGTTGAGAAAGCGAACTTGTCGGTTGAACTCTTTGCTTCACATTCTACTGTCGATTTCCAAGGAAAAACACCACCTACTATTCCCATAATGCAGTCAAGGATGCCCGATGTTGTCTTCAGACAGCGTATCGTAAAGCGTATTCTGATGAGGCTAGACACCAAAAAGGCTTCTGGCGCTGACAGAATACCTGCCGTAGTTCTTAAAAACTGTGCGAGGGAACTAACACCAGTTTTCTGTAGACTTTTCAACCTATCCTACATCCTTCCTGCTGGAAATGTGCTGCAGTTCAGCCGATACCTAAAAAAGGCAAGAAGACCTTGCCAAATAACTGTCGACCAATCGCACTGCTTTCAATAATATCGAAAGTCATGGAAAAGGCAATCAATCAGCATCTTCTAAAATATCTTGAAGGATTCAACATTATTAGCGATCACCAATATGGCTTTCGTAAAAATAGATCAACAGGAGATCTCCTGACTTATGTAACACATGTTTGGAACAACGCAATTGAACACTTTGGAGAATCTCAAGCGGTTGCTCTTGACATATCCAAGGCATTCGACCGTGTTTGGCACGATGGGCTGTTGGCTAAGATACGTATGTCTGAAAAGTTCTGTTTGTGGCTGTCATGTTTCCTCAGAGAGCGTTCTTTGCGAGTGGCAGTCGACGGATGTCTTTCTAACACCCTCACTATCAACGCCGGTGTACCCCAAGGCTCCACACTCTCCTTCTCATTTACATAAACGGTCTGCTGGAAAAGACCGAGAATCAAATCTACAGCTTTGCAGATGACAGTACACTTATCTCTTCATTCACTTTGAACGCTAGGACATCGGCTACTCAGACGAATATCCGCAGACAGCAGGAAGTCATTCAATTTAACAAAGACCTGGAAGAAATTCTATCTTGGGGTGACAGTAACCAAGTGGAATTTAACGCTACAAAGACCCAGGCGGCAGTTTTTTCTAACAAAGTTAACGTTGCTGAACCCGACATAGTTATGTCGGGGCACTCCATTCCTCTAACATCGTCACTCATTTTATTGGGCGTTAATTTGGGAGAAAATATGTCCTGGCATGAACATGTCGCAGGGATAGCAAGGAGAGCTTCTCAAAAGTTGGGTATATATTTTCGAACCAGAAAGCTTTGCACTCCACAACAACTATTAATTCTTTACCAAGCTCAAATTCGACCAACTATGGAATACTGCTCCCATGTTTCGAGCTCCGCTCCCAAACATACACTGCATTTGTTGGATTCTATTCAGAGAAGAGCTGTTCATCTGATTGGAGACCTGGAACTAACCGACGGCCTTGATTCGCTGGAACATCGAAGAACGGTTGGCGACTTGAGCCTATTCTACAAGTACTTTCATGGAAAGTGTTCGAAGGATGTGGCCCGCTTAATTCCTCCCAGATCGGTTCATGTTAGAAGTACACGTTGTGCTAATTCTTCACATCCGTATAAGGTTCAGCTTGTTACTCCTCGTACAACGCTTTTCAAGCAGTCTTTTATATGGAGAAGATCATCCCTTTGGAATAATTTGCCCAGGACTATGTTTCCCACCGAGTACAATCTACAGCGATTCAAGAACAACGTGCCAATCACATACATACAAAAGTCAAAAAACCTACCAACCAGAGCAGACTTCATTAGATTACTGGGGAGAGACTCTTGTGCAGCAGTTAATCACCACATAGCAACGGGACATCAGTTTGATTTCAATAATGCAAAGTTATTGGAACATGAAAATCATTACAAAAAACGTTTATTCCTTGAGATGTGTCACACAAATAAAAAAATAAATTCTATAAATTATAAGTCAGACACCAACAATCTAAGTAATATATATTTTAACATTTTAAAAGTTTAACAGCATGTAAAGATAAGTCATACATTAATTAGTATCACTCACATGTCTTTTTCAGAAATTCATTTACCGATAATGTAAATACATTGGAAATTGGGTTCACATGACACAGTTTATACATCTAAAGAAACCAAAACATGTAAAAACCATTAGTCGTGTAGCATCCATAGCCAAATGATGTTAGTTTTTATTTGTCGTTTTCGTAAATTTTTACTCAATTAATAGGTATGTTTTTGTGGTCCCTCTTCTGCTCTGGTTGGTAGGTTTTTTGACTTTTGTATGTGTGTAATGGGCTTACTAAAGATACTGCTTTTAATTTCAGTTTTGCGTTCCTGATGAAGCTGAAAAATATAAGCCAAATATAAAATTATTATAACAACAAATAAGTGTTTTTCTTATAGACCGCTATTCTGACATATTCACATATTTATATATATATATATATATATATATATATATATATATATATATAGATATATGTATATTATTTATATATATATATATATATATATATATATATATATATATATATATATATATATATATATATATATATTTATACTTCTTCAGGGCTACAAATACAGTAGATTATCAGTATTCTAAGGTTAACAACAGGGAAGCAACCCAAAATTATTAACATCAAACTACTTATTGCTAAGTGGTGCTTTTTGGATAATTCCTTTCAACAAAAAAATACATTACTGTTATTATTAATTAAGAAAACATGAAAAAATTTCGACAAAAATATTTTGGAAAGCTTGGCGTAGCTAAAAAGGTGTTAAAAACCTTTTAGTCCTATTCCCATGACCGGTTACCCCAAGAATTTTAATTTTGCTGTTTAACTAGGCGGTCAAGACTATGTATATAGAGGGTGATATGAAAACCATTTAATATATTTAACCCGGGAAATTATTGCATCAAATGTAGCTGAACAAAAAAAAAATTAAAGATATCGCTTGCAATAACTAATGAGAAAATGGATCCTGAAGTTTTACGGTTTTTCATCAGATATGAAAATGATTATGTATCAGAAACAAGAGACTCTTGATAACAATTTGTACATCACAGTGTTGCTGTTCTTCATATATTTTTTTTATTATTATTTATTTCTATAATTATTGAATAGAATTTTTCTTATTTCAGATTAAGAACGCTTCCAATACCGTTGAAACAAACTACATTTGATGTTCAGTCTTTTAACCAAAGAAAGTATTACACTAGAGAGCCGAAATTTAACTTAAACAAATAATTTTCTAGTCAAAGCTGAAATTTTTGGTAATACTACGTCACTATATTTCCGTTAAAGTTTTAGTATAGTTTCATTAATGGCACGATACCGAGTAAAAATTCTGTTTGTAACTAACTGAAAAATCCAGTAGTACATAAAACAAGATATAAATTCCGGAAAAAGGAAAATGAAAACACTTTTTACATAAAATTAGTATCGGCCATGGACCGAATCTATTGGTCTGGTTCGCTTATCTTCGAGAAATGAACCACAAAAGAAATTTTTGAAAATACCCAAAAACAAGGGCGAAACGTCAAATAAAAAAAAAAATTAAAACAAAAATCTCAGGTGTGTTAATTAAACACCCATGATTAAAATTTAAAAAAATTATGTACATCAAGGTTTAAAAAATCAATGTGTGTGTCTCTTTCTCTCTCTCCCTCTCTCTCTCTCTCTCTCTCTCTCTCTCTCTCTCTCTATATATATATATATATATATATATATATATATATATATATATATATATATATATATATATATACATATATATATATATATATATATATATAATATATATATATATATATATATATATATATATATATATATATATATGTATATGTATATATATATATATATATATATATATATATATATATATATATATATATATATATATATATATGTATACATAGTTAGCTGCGAGCAGCAGCAGCAAGATCACTTGAAAATGCCAAATGAGATTTTGGCGAAACGTCGTTGTAAATTCATTGTTAGATGAACGGATTGAAACCCGGAATTTTAATGTATTAAATTCCACCATCCGTGAAAACCTCTATTGTGACATATGTATATACTATGTGCACATGCCTTGGTTAGTTGATTATAATTGCGCCTCACATTAATTTGGTTAATGGACATCAACAAAATTCAGTTGTTTGCGTAGTTTGACATGAAACCATGGAAAACCACTCTTTACGCCTTCAATATTCGCTACCAATTTTTTTTCCAGATTCTCTAAGTATGCTCTCTTAATTCGCTATACCACTTGCAACTGCAAATTCAAATATTAAGAACGATTTTGTTCCTTCTTAGTTGTTACGTTTATCTAAATGGGTGTCAACAGCAAAATCCATTATAAAAGACGAAGTAGAGGCTTTGTAGTTTTGCTTTGGCAAAGGATGGCAGTATGGGGACTTAATCAATATCATATGAACATCAACGCCACAGAGTGACGACTAATGTACGATGATACAGCGTAAACTGAGCAGACTAAGAGCAGATTCAGAAGTGACTCTAAATCTTTGCTGCATATCATCAACTTGATAACTCCCTGGTGAGTAAATCGACTATGGTAGAAAAAAAAATCCTGACATTAATTCTAAGCAGTCCTAATTCTAGAATATTAACTTCGTTATTTTGTTGTTGATAGCTTTACTTAAGTTTACAATTGGATCAAGTTCTTCCGCTGCGTTTTTGCTGCCCTAAAGAGAAAAGCTCCTTTTTTTTATAATTGCGGATTACTTCTAAATTCAATTAACAAAAAAATCTAGAAAGGAAAGGTCAATAGAGGAATACGCTGTTGGAAGCTGCATAAGGAGTTGTGCAACTAGTTCCTGCTGTCTAAATAATGTAGTATTCGCGATATTGTTTCTCTTTTATATTTGATAGAGTTTAGAAAGTTTATTCCAAATATATTATATATATATATATATATATATATATATATATATATATATATATATATACCATATATATATACCATATATATATATATATATATATATATATATATATATATATATATATATATATATATATATATATATAATTATAATATTTTTTTTAAACCATTTTCCTGGGTGATTATTTGTGGGCATAAGTTTGTTCGTGGTTATTTTTATGTATATAAAAGCACAAATTTTACTGACATTTCGTCCATTGTATTGAAGTTTATCAAATTTTATCTTTTTATTCGGATTACCTCGAAATTATAAAATATTAAGCTTTTTAAAGTTAAAATTGAGACAATTTTTTTATATCACTTGAAGGAACTTTATTAAGTAATGCCATTTTGTTCGATAGCCTTCGGCCATTTTCTGGCAATACCATAATCTGGTCATTGTAAAACTTCTGTTCTTTCTGGGCAAATTGTAACAAGTGGTTTCCACAGGTCTTTTTTCAAACTAACTTAACACCATTCAGGGAGTTCTGCAGAAACCAAAACAAATGGTGATCTGACCGTGCGAGGAGCGAGCTATACGAATAAGCATGCATTAAAGTTTCCCAGTCAAGTTCTCTCAATTTCTGCCGAGTCATCAGAGATTGGCTAATTACAACATTTTTAGAGTAACTTTGTTATTATTGTAATATTGGTTTTTAATATGTTTACCATGAGCAAAATAGTACATTAGAGATATAAACACATAAATTATTTCAAACTAGAAGACATGAAATGATGTAAAAAAAATGCACTGACAATATATTTATGGCCCTCTTAAATGACAAAGGCATGCTCTTTCACCTTATTAGAGCCATTTTATTGGTTACAACTTTTTATGGTCGATAAAAGTATTTTACGCTTGTTTTATGATCGGACGTCTAAAGTTTTATATGGAGCAAAATGATAAATGATATAACAAGTATAAAGGAAGGAACTTATAGTCTGCAAATACTACCTAGGTATACTAAAGACTAAAAATTTTGTTTTAAATATACCATTATTTCATCAAATAATCCAGAGGCTAGCCAAGAATGTAGATTGGTTAAAGCCATTTTTGTCATGTTGATACTGGTAAAGAATTGCAAGAAATTAACCTATCAATATTAATTTCGAAACTAAAGTTTAATACCTCCGCCACTGCTGACTATTGCATTTAGAAGCAATGTTGCCATATTCGAATTAGAAATTTTATATAAAATTTTATATAAAGAAAAAATTTTTGTTCTTTTATGAAAAGCAAAGTTAAACAGTAAAATTCTTTTAAAAATTAAATTTAAAGATGACGTTGGGATATCTAGAATCACTATACCCGAAAATTTAATATGTTTATTATATTATCCAAATATGATTAAACAATTCTTTCTAGATTTATCTATGTATTAAAAATCAGTCAGGAAACAGTGAAACAGAAGACCAAATTAGCCAGGAATATTGCTGTAACAAGGTAATCATTAAAAAATAAAGATTTTATTACCCTTATGCTAAAAAGATCAACCTTTTTACTGTTTCGTACGGCACACTTATAAGATCACTTCGCGGTCTGTCCATCTGTCTGACCGTCTGTCTGTCTGTCACACTCGATTTTCTCCGACACTATTTGACATAAAATGTTGAAAGTTAGCACTAATATAAGAATTGATGGTCTCATCAGAGCCGTGTAGTTTTGAAAGTTAAATTTTGACTTAATCGGTTAGTTTTGGGGGGTGAAATCGGAAGTGAAAAAAAAAATTTACCCGGTCATTGAGTGGGGTGTCAAATAAAAGCTTGTTAAAACACAAGTTCATAAATATTTATAATGTAATTCTTGTGCACACTTTTCTTTGTAATATTTTTAAAAAATTGCCAAATATCGCGGTCTCCCCCACTCATCTCAAAAAGTACTGAAAAAATTCTGGAATATTCTCCACAAGGTGTAGATGGAACGAAAGTTATCACGAGTGCATTACCTTTGATAACACAGGGGAACAGCTGTTTTGGTGTCGAGGTTTTTTGAGCTGATTCTATATCAATTTGATGTCCTGAATTCAAATAACGTATTCATTTGTACCTAGGAGCTCAAATTTTTAAGATATACAATTTTGGAGAAATATAAGTTACATTATTGTAACTCAAATCCGTAAGTGTAGTAAACAAAAGTAGATACGAAATTTTTATTTTAGTTATACAAAATACAATATTATGTCGTACTTACAAACAAAAAAGAACATCGAAGAAATGAAATAGTCACTCAACACTTGGAAAGCTTCTTTTCCGCGACATTCTTGAATGTTTTTTTAAACAGTCCCTTTTTAAACTCCAGCAGTAATCTGCCATCATGTGCATGTCCCATCTTCCTTGGTAGCGGTCCTCCATAACTTTAATATCTTGGTGAAATCTTTCACCTTGTTCCTTACTCATGTCTCCTAAATTTTCTGGAAAACGGTCTAAGTGGCTGTGTAAATAGTGTATTTTAATACTCATATTGCACCCTAAGGATTTGAAACTATTAAGCATGTTGTTAACCATTTCAACATAGTTTTGAGCTTTATGTTTGCCTAGAAAATTTTCTACAACTGCAACAAATGATGTCCAAGCTTCTCGTTCAACTTGATTCATTGAATTTATGAAGGCAGGATCCTTAATTAATTATCTTATTTGTGGGCCGTCAAATATCCCTACTTTGAGTTTTTCTGTGCTCAACTGATGCATTTTTACCCCTATATATGCAAAACAAGACCCATTCTTATCAAGAGCCTTTACAAATTGCTTCATTAAGCCCAACTTTATATGTAACGGAGGAAGTATGATTTTTTCTCTTTCAACCAAAGCGTCGTTAATGACATTCTTTTCCCCAACGTCCATGTTTTTTCTCTGAGGCCAATCTTTTCTAACCCAGTGGTGTGTTTTGTCCCTACTATCCCAGAGGCACAAGAAACACGGATATTTCGTGTAACTACTTTGCTGCCCAAGAAGAAAGTTTACCAATTTTAAATCTACACAAATCATCCATTGATGTTCGTAATACTTTATCTTCTGCAAGACCAAAGCTATGGTATTATATTCTTCTTTCAGTTTCGTTGAGTGAGCTAGTGGTATTGAACCATATTTATTCCCATTATGTAGAACGACACATTTTAAACTTCGCTTTGAACTGTCAATAAATAGGCGCCAATCATCTGGAATATATTCAGAAAGTCCCATTTCTTTCATGAGTCCCCTAATTTCGTGACAAAATACAAGATTGTCTTCTTGAGAAAAGAATGGTAGCAGATCTTTTTCTCTTGTACGGTAAAAGGTAATTTTGGTTCCTTGTTCCAGTAAATTTTTGTCGTTCAACCTAGAAGCCAGTACTTCAGAAGCTTTTTTCGATAAATTGAGATCCCTGGTGAGATCATTTAATTCATTTTGATTGAAGCGTTGAGGAACTGATGACGTCCCGTCATAGTCACTGTTAGTTTCATTAGCATCAGAACTTTTATTAGCATCAGAAGAGCGATCAGAGGGAAAATATTCGTCATCAGAGATATGTGGTAGCTGATGAAATGTTGGAATCGGTATTTCATCTGAGTGCGGGATAGGGCGTATTGCCGAGTCTAAATTGGGATAAGTCCACTTACTGCGGTTATTTCGATTGATTGCATTAGTATTTACTAAACAGAAATAAATAATCATTGAAGTGGTTTACCAATGGTTTTTGGTTCTCTCCAAACCATTGGTACTCCGAATTTTAGACATTTTCTTTTCCCGGTAGTCCACTGCCGTAAATGCTCTGTACAAGTTTTACATACGAGATGCGGGGCCCACGTTTTGTCCTGATCACCAAGCTTAACTCCAAAGTATCCAAGATACGCTCGCTTTACAAAGTCAGTAATAGTTTGTCTGTTTTGTTGAAACATGTATTCTCCGCATATATAGCAAAACACATCAGGTTGATTTACACAACTTCTTCTTGAACTGGAACCTGAACTCATTTTAATTCTGTTCAATAACACAAAAACACTCTTTTCTTAACATAAAATAACACGCCGAATTCGATCTACTCTCATTAGTAAGAACGCACAAACTGACGAGACTTACCCGAGTTAGGTGATTAAAAGGGTCAGTTCAGGTACCTGATAGGCAATGGTTCCACTATTTATAGATTTACCTGGAATTTACTCAATTACAGACTGACAATAAAACCATTGTACCTACATTAATGAATATATAATAATTTTAGAACTCTCATAAATGAATATACTGAATAAAAACCACATTGGTAGATAAGTTGATGATAGAGAAAAACGGATTGCATGTATAGATTTAGCGTCCCAAATATAGTTAAAATCAGCTCTAAAATCCCAGGCACCAAAACAAAAATATTTTTTTGTTGCCCTGTGTAATTTATCTGAAATATAAAAAAAAAAACAAACAAACTTTGATGAACCCTCATTTAGGGTAACAGTTTTTTTTTGTTTTAAAAGTAATCACTGTATGGAACACTAATTGCGCAAGTCTGACTTGCACTTGGCTGATTTTCTTAAAATATTTATTTGTAAGATTTTTCTAAGATAAAAATGGCGTTACAAGAGTACACAAAACTCCAAAAAAAAATGTTCAATAATCCTACCGACTTCATCATTTATCGATTAAAAATGCCTAGTATTAACTTTATTTATTTTTAAAATAAAATAGCTGATTTATTCTTCAAATTTTTGTTATAAATTACTAGTTTTATGGAATTTTGCTAGAAAATAAAACACTGTAGGTTAATTTACTCCCTATTTATTTTCACACTTAGACGCTCAAGACACATAGCTCCAATGCTGTCTCGACCAGCGTGAAATTACTAAAACCTTACCTACTCTTTCTTTTTTTGTTACTTCTCAACATAAATGGTGAACAAATTATGACTCTGGGACTGGAATTTATTTATGGTGCAGATTGTGTCAATTTAATAATTAATTATAGGAAAAGTCGGCCCGTAAAGAGGGTGTAGTAATTTTTTATAGACAGTTTTAAACATTTTTCCATAATTATATACTTTTTAGATGTTTGTTAGTTAGTTAGTTTGTAAAATGTGTAGCGTTAAGTGTAGTTTGTTTTAGAACAGAGTTTTCCATAGTTATGGCAAGTGTATTGACTGTTTTATTTGAAGGTTTACCGAAGATTACAATGGCTTCTTCGTAGCTTCATCATTCATGCAAAATTGTATCAGCTATTTTTTTGTTTTCGCTTGCCTTGTAGGAGAAGTCTTCTATTTTGCAAAAGAAAGCACCCTTAGAGATTTTTAAATTACTTTTCCTTTCAAGGTCACTAGACCACAAAAATTACCCATTTCCGTCTGTCTATTTGCATGTTCGTGTCTCTGTATGATAACACGATAACTCGCTAACAAAAATTCAAATTTAATAATATTTGAGCTGGGAATGGAATCTATAATTTTTTAGCAAAATAATTTTCAGAGATTGAGGTGAAAATGAGTTGACAAAATATCTTCAATATTATTATTAGAATTTTCTTTTGCCTTTTAGTTGTGAGAAAGAACAAATTTTATGCATAATTATTTATTGTCATTCATATAAGACGAAAAGAAGTGCTACTTTGTATATATTGAGTTATATAAGTTTTACTGATTTTTTACTTCTAGGAATTTGACAAGTATGATAATTGATGATAATCGTTTTATCGACAGTCAACCATAGACTTTCCGTACCATTGCTTCAAATTTTTCGACCACGCTGTTCTTTTCCCTGGACCACGTCTGCCTGCAATCTTTCCCTCTATAATCAGATACAAGATTTCGTACTTTTCTTGATATTTCATAATGTGGCCAAAATATTCTAAATTGCATCGCTTGATGGTCGAGACCACCTCGAAGTCCTTGTCCATGCGAGTGAAAACTCTGTTGTTACTAATTCTGTCCATCCATCGATTTTCAGCAGCCGTCGATAAACCCACATCTCGAATGCCTTCAGAGGTTTAAGCATTGCTTCACTTAGCGTCCACGCTTGTATGCCGTACAAGAGAACCGGAAAGACATAACAGCCTACCGTTTTCATCCGTAGTTTCAGTGATAGGTTGTGACTAGTTACGATTTTTTTGTTCTTCATAAATGCAGCTCGGGCCTTCTCTATTCGAATTTTGAATTCTAGAGTCGTGTCCTAGTGGTCCTTGATATTACTACCGAAATACATCATTTTATCTTTGTGCCATGGACTGTAATACCACCATCTTCAATAATAAATTCTTTGCTTATAATCATATAACAATAAAACTACTTAATTACTTTGTTAGCTGTCACTAAATATATTTGTAAAGATTTTACAATTGCGTTATCGCGATTTCGAAGTACATCTACATTGTCAAACGCTTAACTAAGACTAAAACAGATTTTTGGTATTTTATGTTTCTATAATTTGACAGATGTGGGTCTAGTATGGTTAAAACAGTTAGAACAGAATGGAATTTGCTACGTCTAATTGGCTATTCAGTAAATTTATATTATGGTTCTTTGAATGTCTGTAAATTTCTATGGATTCTAAGAAGTTAAGTTTTGACCCTTTAGGTGCCGTATGGAGTATTTGTAAACAATTGATATTAGGAAAAGTATGGCCTGTTTCTAACAAATGTTTAGCAAAGTGTGATTTTTCATTTTTTTAGCCTATAAGAGGCATTGTGTTCTGCGAATTTTGTTTTGAAATTCTTTCCCGTTTATCAATCATATATTTTGTTTTATTTGCATTGAGTCTTAAACCAAACTATGTACAAGTGTCAGTTATTTTATCAGTAAGTTTCTGTAGATATTTTCCGTTATGAGAGATAATTCATCACAGATATCATCGGCGTATCTGATGTTATTTATGTTAACGCCGTTGATTTTAATTCCTTCAGTAGTACCAGTGAGTGCTTCATTGAACATCACCTCCGAATAGAAGTTGAACAACAAGGGCAATAGAATATAACTCTGACGTACTCCTCGCTTATTTATTCCTTAAATTAACGTATTCTGGAAGCAAGTCAAATTCAGTAACTATTTTTAAACTACCTCTTAGCAGTACTACTTTAACGAGTTCTTATTTAAAATATTGATTTCTTGCGTATTTTTGAGTATTCAAACATGTCTTATCGAATAATTCTTTAAAAAAAACGTGATGTGTGCAACGTTAACTGTTTTACTAGATTATTTAAATTATAGCCGCGATACTCAAGTCGTGCAGAAAAAAATTTAATGATCAGATTTGTAATATGTTTAAAAATGTTTCGAGACTGCAATAGATGAACCGAATTACTCATGGACACCGACTTCCTGTAAAATTAGTATTGAACGATGGAAAAAGGGAGAAAAAAATGCGAAGCCATTTGTGTCTCCTATGCTCTGGTACTAGGTTATTTAAATTATAGTCGCGATACAAGTTGATAAACAGTTACTTACATGGAATGAAAAGTCCCGAGACTTTCCGAAAGACGTCAGCACAAACAAAAAAAAATATGATTGTGACAGTTAGTGTCAACTTTCAAAAGTCAGTTTGAGTAACATGGCTTTTTGACGGGAAAAATACAGCCAAATCCCATGAGAAGTATGATGGCACATCTGCTTCATCGAAAACAACTATGTGTTGATGGTTTAGTGAACTTAAATGTGGTCGTACAAACACCGATGTTGCACCACGTTCTGGATGTTCAAATGAGGCAATCACTTCAAAAAACCATTCTTTTGTGCATAACCTCAAAGTGAAAGTAAAAGAGATAGCTGACACCGTGAAGATATTAATAGAACACGTGATGCATATCTGCTCGATAGGTGCCACGCTCTCTCACGATTGATCAAAAACAGAAGCGTGTCGAAAATTCAGAACGCTGTTTGGCACCATTCGTAACAATGGACGAAACATGGATCCACCATGTCAAATAATTCAACAGGCAGTCCGCATAGGGGTTGGAACTGCATGAAAGCCGACCGAAGCGTCCAAAATCACAAACATCAGCTGGAATGGTTTTGGCAAGTATTTCTTGGAATGCAGATGATATAGTACTGATCGACTATCTTGAGAAGGGGTGAATAATCATCGGAGATTATTACGTTTGTGTAATGGACCGTTTGAATGCTGAAATCGAGAAAAAAAGGCCGCATTTAGTGAAGAAGGTGTTGCACCTGCTCACAACTCCAGAAAATCGATGGTGAAATTGAATATGAATTGATTCCTAATTCATCGTATTCACCAGGTCTGACCACCAGCCAGTATTAACTCTTTCCAAGTTTGAAAAGGTAGCTACAGGGAATGATATTTGGCTCAAATGAAGTCGACTGAGAAACAGGTTTATTTCAGAGAACTCGACAAATCGTATCATATGAGAAGTATCCAAATGTTGGAATATAGCTGGAATAAGTGTGTCGTTCTGTGTCAAAGAGTTAAGTTGAGTTTTCGCAAAAACATTGTTTTTTTCTTTAACGTCTCCAGACTTTTAACCCCATAACATTTCGAAAATGACAAAGGGATCCACACTGATTAAAGAAAAGATATTGTGACTCCATTCCAAACTATTTTGAGAGGAGCTTCCTCGTTAGTTGGTTGTTTTGATCACCTTAGAGTTATTCCCTTTTTTTTTTTAACGGAACATCTTAGAAATTTTCATTGGGATAAATAACACAGGCCACAAAAATGTTTTTTAATGTGCCGAAGACTAGACCAGCTCTCTTATATGTTTTCGAGGTCGCAGTTTTAATTTTGCTCTATCAACTCCCATTTTTTTCCTAACCTCAAAAAACTCTATTTTAGAGGTTTTGAAGACATGTACAATACTCGGGGGAAACGTAGATTTTATATATCAGATGACCAAAACTATATGCCTTTGGGTTAGTAGGCTCCATATACTCAAAACCATCCAACCCCATAAATCCAAAACACCATGAACCCAGTTATGAAAGCATGTATAACCATGGAACTCGAGGGAAATGTGGATCTTATGAATCAGATGACAAGGCAAGTGAGCCAAACCAGCAAACTCATATAACCTCATAACGCCATAGCCCCTTAACTCTATACCCTTGAACCCAATAACCCAATAGCTCTATAACCACAAAACCCTCAGTGTGTAGACCCCTGTAACCCCAGGCGTGCAGATTTCTATATAACCACAAATTCCTATGCTTGCAGACTGATGATGCCATAACCCTATAATCCCAAACCCTTGAACCGAATAACCCAGTAGTCACATAACCACATCATTCTGGGCTTGCAAACTTCCATATAACCAAGTAAGCAGACCTCCAGTAACTACGTAATACAAAGGAAAAGAGAACCAAGATAGCAGATGAACATACAGATATATATATATATATATATATATATATATATATATATATATATATATATATATATATATATATATATATATATATATATATGCATAATATAGAATGCCTTCCTTGGTCTGGAAAAAAAGAAGATTGAACCAGGCCTTTTAAGAGCTTCTTTTCATATCAGATGGTATCTCAGCTATATTGAATATATTTTCAGATCCAAAAAATTTTTCTAATACACATGAACATATTAATATATCTCTTACAGTCATTTGATAACTTTTCTTGTCTCAATCTCTTCCAGTATTTTTAGTGTTAGTTTTAGTTGAATCCAGATTAAGATTGAGTTTAGGGTTAGAATTAGTTTCTATTTTCGTTCTCTGCAATCGGTAAAAATGTCACTTTGCCTTAAATAAGATTGTTTTTGCGTTCTTTGCGGACAATATATACTCAACTCATGTAGAAAAAAATTTAATGTTCAGATTTGTAATATGTATAAAGAATTTTTCGAAACTGCAGTAGATGAACCGAATTACTCATGGACGCCGACTTCCTGTAAAATTAGTATTGAACGATGGAAAAAGGGAGAAAAAAATGCGAAGCCATTTGTGTCTCCTATGCTCTGGTAAAAATCATGATATAGACTGCTATTTCTGCAGATGTGATACAGCTGGGATCAATCATTTCCTTTGCCTATTTTGGGAAGGGAGAGCGTTTGAAGACGATCAGGATGATTTTCTAGATACCGACGAAATTGACAACGATATGAATAAACCTCGGAATGAAGATGATATAGAACTGAACATGAATGATAGGATCAACGGAGGAGAATCAGATCTCAATGAAACGCATAAAAGATTTTTCAGTCAAGGAGAATTAAGCGATCTTATAAGAGAATTAATACCCTCTAAAGAAAGTGCTGAACTTTTCGCTCCAAACATAAAAGTCACTTTCTATCGGGATTTCGTAAATATTTCTCTGCAGAAAATGAATTAGTATATTGTAATGATATCGAGGGTTCGATCGAAGCGAGGGAACGCCCCTGGTCATGTAGTTATAGAAATATAGGGATACTGAGCAATTGGGTTTAAGGGTTAGGGGATTATGGCGTTATGAGGTTATGGAGTTACGTGAGTCTAATGGCTTGGCTCACTTGTTTTGTTATCTGATTTATCAGATTCATTATTTCCCTCGAGTTCCGTGGTTATACATGACTTCATACCTTGGTTCATGGTATTTTGGGCTTATGGGGTTATAGGGATAGATGTTTTGGGTTCATGAAATCCTACTAATCCACAGGCATATGGTCTTGGTCACCTGATAATATAATCCAGGTTTTCTCCGAGTCTTGGGGTTCTACATATATTCACAATCTCTAAAATTGCGTTTTTTTGAGGTTAAGGAAAAAATGACAGGTGATGGAGCGAAACTAAAACTGAATTCGTTTTCAGTGACTCCGAAAATATGTAAGAGACCTGATCTAGTCTTCCACACATGAAAAAATATTTTTGTGGTCCTGTGTAATTATCCAACGTTATATGGTTCTAATAAATAGAAAAAAACTACGAAAAGAATAACTTACATATAAATGATGTTCTTAGTAAGATAACGAAAACTTGCCATAGTATTTACTTTATTTCATTATTTAACTATTTTTCGTTTATATTATTGCTTTATGGTTCGTATTAAAGACATAGCTTTATAGGACCGATCGTAAAAGAGATACATTTATCACATTGGTAGCCCACATATAGGAATTTTATTAGTCGTAAAAGACTTATTGCAAATTTATGTCTAATTATTTTGTTGTTAGGTGTTGAAGTGAAGGATAAAAAAATATACACACCCACACACACACACATATATATATATATATATATATATATATATATATATATATATATATATATATATATATATACAGTGCCATCTCGATAATCCGGATCTCCATTAAACCGGACTCTTTAATAATCCGGACAAACATTTCTATTGTATTGTGTACTTTATAATCCAGATTTGCTAGTACCAGGTAATCCGGACCTGCGTTTTTTTAGACATCTACATAATTTAAACTACATGGGAAAACTGAAATCGATAGTAAGGGGATTCCCCTAACTACCAGTCTAATACATCTGGGATTCACACAAACTGTAGGTGCCTTTGATTTGCCTACAACGCATCGCATATCGCTTCTAAAGGTTAAGGAATTTGTAGTTGTTTGTTTATTGTCACAAATACAACATACCTACGTTCTATTTTACTTTATGTGGTTCATATAAGTATGTAAACGTTTTTTTTTTTACGTATATGTACCCACATATTAAAATGCCTTCTAAAAGAAAACATATTACACTAAGTTCTTAGTGAAAGCGGAAAAGTGTTTGCAAATGAATACGGAGTAGGAACATCCACAATTTCGGATATAAAAAAGAAGCAGTCACTATGGACGTGTAACTTCTTTTAGATTTATTTCCAAATATGATTCCGGTCCTGGCGTCAGAAAAACCTTACGAAAAGCCGAATATTCAGAAATGGAAACTCGTTTATATACAATTTCCTATGAAATTTTATCAGGCAAAGCAAAACAGTTTTACACGGAAACCTACGGGAATGACAATTTTAGAGCTAGCAGAGGCATTTCTAACTTCAGAAAAAGACATGGTCTGCGTGCTTTAAAAGTTTGTGGCGAAAAACTATCCAATGATGAAAGTGCCGTCGATCCTTTCCTAACTTTATTCGCAGATAAGATAAAAGAATTAAACCTTGGACCTACTCAAGTATACAATGCGGATGAATCAGCTCTGTATTGGAAAATGTTGCCTGAAAAAACTCTGGTTCGTTCTCAGGAAAAGACCGCACCAGGTCGAAAAAATAAACAAAGAACGCGTTACCTTTCTAGCATGTTGCAATGCTGATGGATCACAAAAATTAAAGTTGTTAGTGATAGGAAAGGCAAAAAATCTGAGGGTTTTTAAAAATGTGAACATACCTGTTGAGTACAAATCATCTGCCAATGCATGGACGACTACAGCAATTTTCTTAGACTGGTTTCATCATTCTTTTATTCGTCAAGTCAAAAGTCATTTACGAAGTCTCAACTTGCCTGAAAGAGCCCTACTAAGCGTTGATAACGCTTTGAGCCATGGAACTATAGAAGAGCTGACTAGTGAGGATGGACAGTTTACAACATTATTACTTCCACCAAATTGTACTGCACTTTTGCAGCCTATGGACCAGAATGCAATCAGACTGACAAAATTATTTTATCGTCTTTTAGCCCATATTTTATCAAATAATGAAGAGAACCTTGTTAGGTTATTAAAAAATATTAACCTAAAAGATGCTGTGTATCTACTATGCAATTCACGGGAAAAAGTCTCCCCCGAAGTCTTGAAAAAGTGCTGGCACAAAATTATGACTTAAGTGGCAGATACCAACCCAGACACTAAATATGATGCTAAGGATCTGATTCCTCTGAGTGAATTGCGGCACAATTTGCTTTCCACGAATGAAGAAATAAAAGGTAAAGCCTGAAATTTTTCTTTTAGTATTATTTGGTTAATTCGTAAATATTTAACAGATGTTTCAGATATGCTGAATGTTCTCACTGAGCAGAATCTCACGAACGTGGAAATATGTAATTGGCTTGAAAATGATGAAGATTTGTTACCACTGGAAGACATAGATGATACAGATGAACAACACGAGAGTGATAATGGAGGTTCAGAGTTAAATACTAATACAAGCCAGACTGTTAAGAATACTGTGAAGAATGATGAGGCAGTTAAAAGTTTCAATGTGTGCATGAGATGGGCAGAAGAAAATAATATCCCTCTAAGTGATGTTCTTGTACTTCAAAGATTAAAAGAAATTGCTTTTGTGATGAACCAGAGAAGGGTCAAGCAAACAAAAATTACAATTTTTTTTACAAAATGAGATAAAACTTGATAAGATATGCTTCTATTTTAAATATTATTCTATGTATGTACTATTTTTTAGTTGTTTCGTATTAAATGATTCGTTTTTTAATATAAATAATGTCCTGCTTTAGTAATTCGAATTATTTACTAATTTGGATCACCGCGGTTTTAATTATATATGTATATATATATATATATATATATATATATATATATATATATATATATATATATATATATATATATATATATATAAATTCTTGTACAGTCTGTCAAGTAAGAACGTGTTCGCGATAATTCATTTTTAGTAGAAATCGGTAGAGGGAACCTTTGTCTACGATGTATTTTAGTAAAAGTATTAATCGATTCCGAACTCTCGTCGGAATCACGTAAAATCCAAAATGAATCACTTGTTTGCGCTTCAGTTCGAGGCAGTCTTTCTTTATTCCCATGCCTTTAAAGATATTGAAAAGTCGGTATCGTTTGTGACGATGATCCAAACCACTACAACGGTGTGGCAGTTATATTGAATAAAGTAAGCAGTAGGACAGTACTCAATTTTGTGCCCCTGTCTGACCGGGTCATGCTTCTCCAAATGAGAGCCCATCCACAAAATATAAATATAATACAGGTTTAAGCTCCTACATCAAATAAAGGTGAAGTGGAAGTGCAACAATTTTATGCGTTGTCAAAACAACTTTTAAATGTTACTAAAAAACACGAAGTGAATATTATCATGGGCGACTTCAATGCAAAAGTAGGAACAGGAGCTGTGAAGGATGTTATGGGGGAATATGGGCTTATCGAGTTTTGTCAAGAAGAGAGTTTAGTAGTCATGAATACATGGTTCACGCTGCCTAAGAGAAGACTGTATACATGGATATCCCCCAGAAACCATAACGGTAATGTAGTTTGGAACCAAATCGATTACATATTGGTAAATAAGCGCTATAGGAGTGGGGTTAGGGGAGTTGAAACATATTCTGAAGCCGACATCAAGTCTGACCATGTCCTTTTGACCGGCATAATTAACATCAAACTGAAGCATATTCAAACTGCAAAAAATGTAAGGCCCAACTTTCGACTGCTGAGAAACCCTGAAATTCGATCGCAAGTAACTGAAACACTCAACCAAGAAATAAGTCAAACAATTTCATTAGACCACTTGCTATTAGTCGAAATCACATTGGAGTCATTTAAAAATATCTGTGTCAAAGTTCAAAACGAAAAACTTAATATGCCAATAAAGACAGCGAAAGAGAATGCATGATTCAGGAAGTATTGGGACTCATGGATAAAAGAAGACGGTATAAAAACAATAACGAAACTAAATATAAAGAGATCAATAAACAGATTCGAAAGCTTATAAGAAAGGTTAAAGAAAAGTGGATGGAAGAAGAATGTCAGGGAATGGAAGAATTACAGTAGATTTGAATGTGTACCATGAGACTATTCGAGAACATCTTCGTGCTCATAATGTCAAATTTCGAAGCACCTTGAAGAAACCTTTGCTGGGCGAAAATCATATGGCGAAGCGGCTCGGTTGGGTGCAGCATAAGGTTAAGTCCCTTGTAAAGAGAAAGCTCAGAGGAAAGATTCTGGGGACTTTGACTCAGTTATCTCTCGAGAATCGAAAAATTTGCAGAGTATACAGAAAATATCGTCGATAGCATGCCTCGAAGATGCCAGGCGATTACTGATGCAGGTGGCGATTAGACAACTTACTGAGGTAATTGTGCCGTTGTTAGCACACCAAAGAATACATTGATGACAAAAAACGTTCTCGAAATCCATTTTTTCAAGAATTCAAGCGGTCTGCGTATATAAGTATATATATATATATATATATATATATATATATATATATATATATATATATATATATATATATATACAATCTGAAAATAATATTTGACCAAACAATTATTTAAATTTTAAAAACAAATTATTTTCCTAAAAATGTTTATTTGGCCAGTTAGCAAAATTAGCAGTATCAATTATAAAATAAAGTGGTATATGTATTTAAAATAGCCCTCCTTTGCATAACCAACAATAAGAATATCGACAAAGTATAATACACGCATAGTATAAAGCTAGGCAGTAGCTTGTAGAGCTGGGCAATAACGGCTTTTATCTACTTATAGATAATTTTAACTTATCGATATTCAGATAGGTATCGAAAGATATCGGTACATCGATATCTGTTGATCACTATCGATATATCGATAAGTATCGATATATTGGTTATTCATTGTTTAAAAATTGATTACCGTGACGGGGAGGTTTCAAAAAAATTCCTTCTTCTGAAAAATATTTTATTACCTTCTTAATTGATGACCGGGGGTGACATTAAGTAATGCCTGGCGATATATCGATAACTATTAATAATTACCAATATATCGATAATTATCGATATGTTGATAGGTACCGATAAATCAGTAATTATAGATTTATCGATAGTTATAGATATATAGATTTATTGAGAATTTTTGAATTCACCTATCGTTATTCGATATATCGAAATTTATAGTATTGATAAATCGAGAAAAATTTCTATCCCTAGTCACTTTCACATGTGAGCTGACATGTATGAACGAAATAAATGACCGACGCGCCGAACGTGTACAACTTATTTCGTACTTTAAATATAACTAGTTATGGCAGATTGTTCCAGCTACAAATTATTAAAAATAAAAACTAATACCTTCAACTTTTATTTATATAAATTTCTCTTGCCAATGTGTTCCTTATAAAGTTTTTAATTTTAACAAAAAAAAACAATTCTTTTAATTTTATCATTTCTTAAAATATTATTTAATTAAAATCGTCTACTTAATATTATAAAAAAAAAACTGGTCAAGTGGAAGTTGAACATGCGCAATTAGAGTTCCGTATGTTGATTGCTGTTAAAATGAAAATTTTTGTTATAGAGGTATAAAATGATCAGTGACTTCAAAAAACACATCCCAAATAAGTTTTCAACAAAGTTTTTTTTTCCGATCTTTACTGACAACTGATGACCTTGAAATTTTAATTTTTTTATATACAAGATAAACTATTAAATGATAATTTTCGTTTAATCTACACCCTGTGGAGAATATTTCAGAATTTTTTCAAAATTTTTCGATCAGCACTTTTTTAGAAAAAGCGGGGGGCCGCGATTTTTCACAATTTTTTAAGAATAATACAAAGAAAAGTGTTCACAAGTATTACATTACACATATTTTTGAACTCATATTTTTACAAGCTTTCATTCGACACCCCACACCTGGTAATTTTTTTTTCACTTCCGAGAAAAACCAAAACTAACTCCTTAAGTCAAAATTTATCGTTAACTCAAAACTATACGGCTCTGATGAGGTCATCAATTCCTATATTAGTGGCAAATTTCAACTTTCTATATCAAATAGTTTCGGAGAAAATCGAATGTGGCAGACAGACAGATACATAGACGGACGGACACCGAAGCGATCTTATAAGTGTTCCTTACGGAACACTAAATATCAGAAAAATAGTATTCACTGTAAAGAACTACACTGTGATTTTTTTAAATTTTGGATAAACACTGAAAATTGAAAGAAAAGTGGAAATTACCAATACAGGATAATTAGCGAGAGCGCTTGGTACAGATCAACTTTAAAATAACGCAATGAAGGCTTCAATTAAAATAACCGACCAAGTGCAAGTCGGACTTGCACAGTTAGTGTTCCGTACGTTGATTGCTTTTAAGCAGTTACATACGAATGGAATTTTAAAAAATTCAATTTTCTTCACGGATGTGTATTCTCTATACCTTTAAGAATTATTCATAAAAAAATTTACGAAAATCCCATTCCATTAGAAAGTTATAGCGTTAAATGTGACCTAGAGTCGGAGTGGGACCACTACCTGTCTCAATGCACTGTCTGCAATATTACCGATTTTTAATATTTTTTAAATCTTAATAATTACTTTTCTATAAAATGTCGAGATGTTTTTTTAGTTTTTCTAATAGACATTTTTTATATAAATAATTAAACATACATTTTTGGCATACTAAACACCATAAATTTTTTATTTTTGAAAAAAAACCCTTCGACAATTTTTAACTGCTACATTATTTTACATTAATTTTTATTTTTGCAGATTGGATTATTCTTTGTGAAGTTATCCTGTAGCCAAGGAGGTGCTACAGTTTTCATCAGGGGTTCATTTAACCCAAAAAAAAAAAATAGTGTTAACATTTAAAACATATTTAAAAAAAAATTTTCTTATAACATGATAATGATGATATAAAATGAAAATATGTAATCGACATTCTTTTGTATTATTCACTTTAAAATATTTTTTGTTTAAATATACATATTCTTGTAGCGCCCAGGTATATGTAACCCTTTAAAATGAAAATTTTTGTTACGGAGGTATAAAATGATCAATAACTTCACAAAACACACCCCAAATGAGTTTTCCACAAAGTTTTTTCCAATCTTTACTGAAAATTATTGACCTTCAAATTTTTGTTCTTTTTTTATATACCAGATAAATTATTAAAGGTAATGCACTCGTGATAATTTTCGTTCAACTTACATTGAGAATATTCCAGAGTTTTTTCAAAATTTTTTGAAAAGTACTTTTCGAGATACGGAGGGAAAATATATATATATATATATATATATATATATATATATATATATATATATATATTTGAACTCGTGTTTTTACAAGCTTTCATTTGACACCCCTTTCGATGACCTACTAAGAAGTTTTTTTTTCACTCTTGATTTTACCCCCCAAAACTAACCCCTTAAGTCAAAATTTAACTCAAAACTACATGGCTCTGATGAGCCAATTCATATTAGTGCCAAATTTCAACTTTCTATATCAAATTGTTTCGGAAAAAATAGAGTGTGACAGTCGGACAGACAGACACCGAAGTGATCTTATAAGAGTTCCATATGGAACTCTAAAAAGAAAAAGGAAAGATGATCGACTCCTATCTATTTTTCACCTACATATTCCTAAATCGCGTTGAAATGAGTATGAAAAAAAATTATAAATTTTCATTTTTTTAAATTTTGGCCATAGAATCCAAACTGTAAATATGTTTAAAAGTGTAATTAACTAAACATTTTTTTTTTTTGGATTTCACTTCTGATTTCATCATGTATATATAACTAAATTTAATCAACTCCAAACCTTATAAGTAGGTAGCTACTGTACCGAGCATTGACACGTTGTAAGTCAAGAGGTTGCAAATATAACGGCAAATAAATTACGGAAAAAGGCATCCGGACCACATGTGCCTCTTGATTTATGGGCTGTGCAGGGATGCACTTCGTAATTCTGTGTCTCGTACAGTTACATTGTGATGTAAATTTGTGAATTTAGATTTAAATTGCAACGTTTAGTAAAGAGAGTACCGTAACAAGGTTCTTTTTAAGAATTCTTCTCTTAAATAGTAATGTTTTAAATTTTTTGGATTCGTTAAGATTGCCTAAACATTTCTTAAAGGCTATACTTATGTCTATACTTCTGTCTCCTTAAATATTTTCAGCTATGTTCTACAAAACTTCTCTCTCCTCATAACGTGCTTTTACTACAGGGGTTTTCGTTTCTTTCGTGTAGTTATAATTTATTTACTCATCTTACTCATCTCATAACTTTTATTATAGCTATTATATATATTAATGTTTTCTATAAAATAATTACATAGAAATGTTTATTCTTTAGAGACATCACGTGAGACAGATTTACACAACCTCATCGAATTATCACTCTCCCATACGTCGGGCTCTTTTATTGACATTCAGCGAGCTTTTGTTGATGCTTCCTACACCTTTAGGACTATAGTCTTAGAAAGACATAGTATCGACTCCACCACAAGCACGTGAATAAACAACGACCTTTTATAGAGGCAAATAAAGATATGCTACATGGAGACACCTTACAAACAGAAGTGACCCAAGGATACCCATAGGGAGGAGTGCTATCGCCACTCCTATGGAACTTAGTGGTGGATGAGTTGCTAACTCGGCTAAACTAACGGTGCTTTTACGTCCAAGGAGATGATGATGATATGGTTATACTTATCTAAGAGAAGCATACCGTTACAGCGTTGGTATGAGGAAGTAGACCTACAAGTCAATACTGCAAAGACTGCTCTTATGCCGTTTAGGGAAAGAAGAATCTAAGGCAATTACCATGACTTGAGTATCTTCGGAGATCGGATGAAAACTGCTAATGAGTAAAAATATCAGGGCTTGATACTAGACACGAAATGAACGTGGAAAAAAACAATTATAAGAAACCTTAATAACGCAAATAAGTGTCTTATGAGATGAAAGAGCTGGTTTGAGGAAACCTGGGGCCTTACACTAAAGATGATGCTTCGGATATACGCCACAGTCATTGGACTCATGGTTATATATAAAGCTGCGGCATGGTGGATGAAAACAGAACATCCACGGAGCTAAATCGGCTGCAAAGATTGTCCTGCCTATGTTCCATCGGGACTATAAGTAGCACCTCTACCACAGCTATGGAAATAATTTTAGCATACATACTCTTAGATATATACATAAAAAATAGCGCCTATCAAAAGAAGACAAATGGAGACAACAATCTGTACAATTTGGATATACAAAAGTTATGAACCGAATCTACGATTAACTCTTTGATATGCTATTTGACTATATGACACGGTCGTACCATTTCGAAAAACCAGTAGATTGGGTTCGACTGAAATCTATAGATGGAGGTGAAGACTCGGACAAAGGCAATGGGTCTGGTCTATTACACAAACGGATTAAAAATTTTGAGCTGAGTAGGCGCTGGTATATATATATATATATATATATATATATATATATATATATATATATATATATATATATATATATATATATATATATAGAAAAGCCCAAGTGGAGGTTTAGCATTTCAGACAAGTGCTGTAATATATTCCAGGCAGAAATTCACGCAATATAAGCAAATATTCACGAGAATATTAGACGAGACTACGCAATCGGAGTTATACCGCTTTATTATTGAGCGCCTTACTTAGCATTTGAACCCAGCATTTTCTTTCCAATATTTTAAGAAAAATTGGCACGTAGCTCAAGAGATGGCTCTGGCGATTTTTCAAAGAAACATGCATCAAGTGCCATCATTATTTTGCTATAGTTTTTCCACTTTCCAAAAAAAACTGTATTTTCATACGTTTTTCTACATCTAATTCACACTAAACAGGACAACTATTGTTGACTTCCAAGGATTTGTTCTTTCAATTTTTTGAATGAGATTAATTTTTTATTATTACCTACTTTATTTGATGTCCCAATTCAAAAAGCCTTAAGTGAAAAATAGGAAACATCTACACGGTGAGCAGCTAGAGCCTTTCGGTTTGACAAAAATTACGACAAAATCGGTTATCGTAGCATTTTTCGTGATCGCTCAAAGATTAATTTCCCGCAGAGAAGAAAATCAGATCTGCTTCTTATCGGGAGATATGCTATTTTTGAAATTTATAAAATTGATAAATATAAAGAGGGAATGTCAGGTGCGAACAAATATAACGCAATGCTAATGCGCAAGTACACTTGCACGTATGTTTGTATACATATATATATATATATATATATATATATATATATATATATATATATATATATATATATATATATATATATACATACACATCGATATATATACTATACACATAGTCGAATACGTATATGGTAATCTGTCTATCTTATACCTGTATATACTTTTTAAAACTGAATGCACATTGAGGTACCATAAATATGTATACATGTATTTATGTGTGAGTGCGTGTGTCCATATTTGTGTTAATACGCATATACGAGGCTGGTTTGAAAAGTCCGTGCAAAGTCCGAGAGATGGCACCACCGGCGCGTATCGAGGTCATGTTTAGTTAGTTGCATCTCTTGAATGAACGCACACCAAGTTTCAGCCATATTGGTCTATTTATTTGTGTTTGGCATTCGTGTGAATCAAGGAAGTCGAGTGATTTTCAAGAAATGGACGAAAAAGAATTTCGTGTGGTGATTAAACATTACTTTATGAAAGGCAAAACACCTCAGGAGACTAAAGAGAAGCTTGATAAACATTATGGTGACTCTGCACCTTCGATTAGAACAGTTTATAAGTGGTTTCAAAATTTTCGGACTGGCCATATGGGCACAAGTGACGCTGAACATTCTGGACGGCCTGTGGAGGTTACGACTCCAGAAATCATTGATCAAATCCATGATATGGTGATGGATGATAGAAGAGTTAAGGTGCGTGAGATTGCTAGTGCTGTGGGCACTCTCGACTGAACGAGTACATAATATTTTGCATAAACATTTGGACATGAGAAAGCTATCCGCAAGATGGGTGCCGCGATTGCTCACGCTTGACCAAAAACGGAATCGTGTGAAGTGTTGCAAGGATGGTTTGCAGCTGTTCCAGAAGAATCCGGAGGACTTTAAGCGTCGTTTCGTCACTGTGGATGAAACATGGATACATTACTATACTCCTGAGACCAAACAACAATCTAAACAATGGGTTACCAAGGGGGAATCTGCACCAAAAAAGGCGAAGACCGTTCCTTCGGCCGGAAAGGTTATGGCGACTGTCTTTTGGGATTCGCAACGGTTAATCCTCATCGACTATCTGGAAAAGGGTAAAACTATTACAGGTGAATATTATTCATCGTTATTGGACCGTTTGAAAACCGAGCTGCAAGAAAAACGCCCGCGATTGGCCCACAAGAAAGTCCTTTTCCATCACGACAACGCACCAGCACACACCTCAGCAGTTGTGGTCGCAAAATTAATGGAAATAGGATTCCAACTCGTTTCACATCCCTCCTATTCTCCAGACTTGGCTCCCTCGGACTACTATTTGTTCCCCAATTTGAAGAAATGGCTGGCGGGACAAAGATTTTATTCAAACGAGGAGGTGATTGTAGACACTAATGGATATTTTGCAGACTTGGACAAATCCTATTATTCGGAAGGGATCAACAAACTAGAACATCGTTGGACGAAGTGTATACGCCTAAAAGGAGACTATGTCGAAAAATAAAAAAGGTTTACCCCAAACACATAAGTAGTTTCTATTTTTGCACGGACTTTTCAAACCAGCCTCGTATGTATGCTAAGCCAACTAATATAATATACATGTGTATTTGCTTGAGTATTTGCATCTTGAGACTTTTCAAAGTTATTGGTATTTTTGTATTTTCGTGCGCATACTTCTTTTTTGCGCGTGCATACATTTGTAAAAATAGCAAGTTAAGATATTGTGAATTAATTTTTAAATATACTGTGTTCATATTGTTTTGTATTTATCAATATAAAAAATAAATTTTGCAAATTTAGTCGTTATTTTTGTATACTATTACGTAATTTTTTTATTTTTTTAATAGAATAATAGACATAATTATGTATAATATTAACATCGCCAGTGATACTTATACAATATGAAATTTCATTATGTATTTTATACATAGTTATTTCAGTCCCAAGACAACGAAAACCCAGATAATATTTTTTTTTTTTTTTTAAATTTTAATGAATTATTATTTATTTTCACATTATTTACAGTCTAGAAAATCAGAAAAATATCCATGATTTTCCAGGATTTTTCTCATCTCTCTCTCTCTCCTTTATTTTTAATTACCGCTTTACACACTTTCGGCATTCTGTCCAATAGTTTCTTCAGAGTTTCTTCGGTTATTTTAACTCATTCTACTTTCAAAAGTTCCCACAAGTGACTTTCTGATGTTGGATTGAGTTTTTGAACACACCTGTTCAAATGGTCCCACAGCAATTTGATGTCGGGTGATTGTGGAGGTCAAGTCTTCACTTCCAGGACGTCATCAGATTTCCATTGGTTCAAAAGTTTTCCTGAAAAATATCTCTTCCAGAAGGAAGCATTTGAGTTAGCAAAATTTCTTGATACTGTTCTTTTCGCATGATTCCTTCTATCCTAAAGATTTTTTTAACTTTACCTTTGTCAAAACAACCACAACCATTACTGAACCTCCACCATGTTTTACTGTAGGCAACTGACAGTCTTCCAGCATCCTCTCTTCAGCTGACCGCCGCACGTAAACTTGTCGATTTGAACCGAAAATTTCGAATTAAAATTCGTCGCTCCAAAGGACGGAATTCCATTGTTCTGATGTCCAGTTTTCATGTCCTCGGGCCCATTCTAATCGTTTACGTTTATACACTTGCCTAAGAAGAGCTTTCCTCACTGGAACTCTCCCGTGTAGTCCACCTTCTGCTAGCTTGTACGTCACGGTTGTCACGATTATGGGGGATAGGCCGCTCCAGGTTTACTTGAGCCGTGATTTCTGGTGCGGTTAGGCGGTGATTACGTCTGCTGGATATTGTTTTAGCTCTGTCTTCGACGTGAGTCGTTTTTTGACTTTTTGGTTGGAATTCCGTGTCCCGCAGAAATTTTTTTTACGATGTAGTCCACCGTTCTCCTTGGCATTCGCATACCAATAGCGATTTGTCGACTCGAGTGACCATTTTGATGTCTTACAATTATCAGAGCCTGATTTTCAACGGAAACTTTTTCCGTTTTTGGCATTTTCACACAATTGAGCCTGTATTAATGACCAAATACTGTTTGCGAATGGTTAATTCCCATAAGAGCAATGATATTTATAGCATAGTTTTTATCATAAATTATCACTAGGAATTTCCATAATTCCGAGAAACTTGAAATGAGTTCTTACTTCAACTGGAATTCTCAGAAATCGCCTCATAACGATTATGATGCAAAACTTGGAAATTTGTTGGTTTTCAGTTTGTGATTTCACCAAAAAGGCTTATCTAAACAATTTTATGATGGACACTTGTTAAGAACAATTAAATTTACCTAATATAATAAAAGAGTTTAATTAGGTATTAAATTTTGGCAGTTACATTGAAATTTCTAGGTGGGCAAATACTTTCTGACGGTAGTGTATATATAAATCTATACTTTTCTAGATTTAATAATAATAAAATTCTTTTAACGTTAAAACAGAGAAACCTATTAAACAACAGTAAGATAATTCTTAAAATATTTTATTCGTTTGAAAGTTATTCTATCGGATCCACCCTCTTAAACCCAAAATCGAATTTTTCTGATATGAACTTACTCTATACTGATAACATTTCAGTTCGACACACATAATATTTTAATTACATTCAATAATCGAGGCACTGATTCAGTCGATACTTTATACCTGTCAGCTCCCGCAGGACCTTATGACCAGTGGCCAGGATGGGCAGCAGCATGCCTGCAAATCAATGACGTCATCGCAGCATGGAATCACGAGCCGTTGTCGGTAACAAGCCCGATACCCTATGGAGTCCCGCAGAGCGCACGGGATTTCAGGTGGTGGCGTCCGACGCGTCGGGACGCCGGGATAACGAGTCTGACGGCCTGTGGATCAAGGGAAAACAGGTCTTGAATTTAATTGTTTGTGGTTGCGGGGGGATAAGTGCTTGCTGATATGTGGTAATAAATGGGAAATTGTTTTAGTGCCGGTGGATGTATGAAGTTAATTATATTAGGTTTTAATATTGATTATTTCTGTATTATGCTTCTAATATCATACACAATTATTGAGAAAATTAATTGTTTAGACTGAATTATTGGCTTCTGTTTTTATTTTTCGAATGTACTCAGGCTAATTTTAAAAGCAAAATTGTCAATAGTTCTTGTGTAGTCTGTCAAATAAGAACGTATCCTGGAGATTTAACAAAAAATCGGTAAAGAGAACCTTTGTCTACAACGCATTTCAGTAAAAGTATCAGCCAATTCCGAACATTCGTCGAAATCACGTAAAATCCAAAATGAGTCACTTGTTTGCGCATGGGTTCGAGACAGTCTTTCTTTATTCCCATCCAAAGGGGCCTAAAACGACACTTTCCGCGGCCGCTAAGTATATTAAAAAGTCGGTATCGTTTGTAAAGCAGTGGGTAAATTCGTTTATAGCGTTTTCTCCTTTGGTTCTTAATCGCCAGTTATTTCTATCCTCCCAGACATCTTCTGAGAGGTTCCTTGCAGATATTGCCCTTGTTATTCCCTGCAGCCATGTTGTTGGTGGTCGTCCTCTTTTCTTCTGTTCTGTAGGAATCCACTCTAAAATCTTTTTTGGTAGTCTTTCCCTTGGCATTCGTTTTACATGTCCATACCAAGCTAGTTGCCGTCTTTCGATATCGTCAATTATTGTACGTTCCACCTTCATTAAATTTCTTACGTCGTCATTTCTAACATGCTCGAATCTAGATTTACCTGTTTACCTACATATCTTCTCCAGAAATCCATTTCCACTGCAAGTAGGCTGTCTTTTTGTTTATTTGTTAGCTGTCATACTTCCGAGCTATAAGTCAGTGTGGGTTGTAATATAGAGTTATAGGTTTTCTTTTTTGTCTCCGCTGTAATATTTTTTTGCCATAGTATTGAATTCAATGCCCCAATAATAATTTGTTATTCTGTCTTGTATTGTTTCGGTGTTCTTCATAGCACTTGATAGTTTCATTGTTTAGAATCAGATCTCCTGGTGAGGGTTCTTGTCCAATGCTTAATTATTGTGTCTTTTCTGTATTTATTTGTAATCTCCATTTCCTGTATTCCTCGAATAGTTTCCGGGACATGTATTCCAGGTCTTCTTTATCTTGAGCCACCACCACCTGTTCATCTTCGTAATATAATGTGTACAGGGTTGTGTCCCCTATTGCTATTCCCATACCATTACACTTCAATTTCCACATTCTCAGAGCGTCATTGATGTATATATTGTATAGGGTGGGTGACAAAGAACATCCCTAGCGTAGGCCTTTAGTTACATTGAAGCCTTTTGAACGTTTATTTCCTACTTTTATTCTAGATGTTGTGTTTCTATAGAATTCTTTAATGGTATCCGTAATACTCACATTAATATTAGATTTTTCTAGGACCTCTCATAGTGTAACAATAGGGACTGTATCATATGCCTTTGTCGGATCTACTAGAAGCAGGTGTACACCTTATGATCGTATTGTTCTTTTTTCGAAAATTTGTGTTAAAAAAAATATATTGTCATTTGTTGATCGACCTGCTCTAAAACCGTTTTGCTCTTCAGACTCGTAGGGATGATAATCTTCACATATGAGATGTTTTAATACTTTTCCATAGAGTCGGCTTAATGTATATGTCACCGTTATACCTCCATAGTTACTGCAGTTCTTTTTGTTTCCCCTTTTATGTATAGATGTAATCCAGTCTTCTTTTCAGCATTGTGGAATTGGTTCCCCATTTAAATATCGGTTAAAAATTTCTTAAATAGTTTTTCAGTTCCATTCTGTCCTGCAGGAATACCTTGTAACATTCATTTTTTCCTAGATTTTAAGATCATGCTACGATACTGTTTCCACTTATAATTTATATTCTTTTACTTTACCTTACTTATTTACTAACTTTTAAGCAGTGTAGTTTAAAACAGTGTTTTGAATTTTTGAGCCGTTTATTCCACAGTGTGCATTGCGGGTTACCTACTAGACCTACTTAATTTGCATCGAATGCGTCCGATTGGTTAAAGATTTGTATCCGGGAAGTAGCCATCTTGAAGACGTGATTTTAAGGAAGGGAGAAAAATATTTAAGGGTCCGGATGGCATAATTATGGGCTTTTTTCCCATCATAGAGCCGCAGTGAGCTCTCCTTTTGATCATATAGCCAGAGAGTGTTTTTTAAGCCGCCCAGTAGGCTTTTTTTAAAACATTGCCGTACTCGTTTATTAGTAATGTAGTAGTGCAGAAACGGTTTTAGTTTTCAAGTTCAAGGCCTTTTCCTTAAAATATCCTGCTCATTCTCAGACATTTCGTGTCAAGAAGTGTTTAGCAGCGCAAAAGGAACTGGGGTAGCAAGGTTGAGACAATATGGTTATGAAGATCTTACCGGGACAGGCTAAAAAACTAACAGAAGAACCATAAGTCGTAAGCACATCAATCCGTAGATCTCGCTTTCTGCTGACAAGCGCGTTTACCTCGTCTATTCAGCACATGTAACTCGTGAAATTCCACGAACTTTTAACATCGTGTTTAGCTAAGCCTTTAATTAGAATCCTGATTTAAAGACTCTATATAATCATACCATCTACTAGATTAAGGGATTTTATTTAGTAGTAGTAATTTTAAAGTGTAGCGAAGTTAGACCTTTTAATTTTGTCATTAATAAACCCTTTTCTTTATTTAAATCTAGCGTTTCACTGAATCACCCGTTTTATCTTTCAAGACACAACGGTTTGTACCATATTAATTTTTTTTTTAACAACTACATATCCTTCAGTATTTTTTCATTTTTTTGAGCTGAAGTTAGATTCTTTTTATTTTAAAATGAATGGTGCCCAAAATCTGTACAACCAAAGTTTTAAACAACTATAGAGACTATTTTCAAAAGACATATAAAAATTATCTCATCCATATTTCTCTACCAAAAAACTGAGCTAGTTTATGTCTAATTTCTTTAGTTCTTTCAGCATTAATATCCACTCAATCCATTCTCAGAAATTATGATATTCATAAGCAAAGAAGTTAAGACGTTACGAAATTGCGCCCAAACGGGAGGGAATATTTTTTTAACACGCAACAAAATTGCGCCTCAACGTGCGGGCGATACGAAGAGGTTACAACCTTCCAGGCCTGGGGCCCGATTATTTTTTAGTAAATATGTGGTTTTCTTTGTCCTGTGTATATCAAGAGCTATGGGTTCTCCAACAATTCGAATTTTCTTGGGGGATTTGTTTATATATTCCGATTTTTGCTCCTTCCATTGTTGGGCTGTAATTGAGTTTATATTTATTTCATCTCTCGTTTGTGTCCTTAGATTTTTAATAAATCTCCATGATTCTCTAGATTTACGTCCACCTATCTAATTCTTGACATTTGTTTTCCCAACTTTGATTTTTTGCTTGAACTACAGCTTGTTTGAATATTGACATAGCTTCTTTGTATTCCTGTCAGTTTTCATGCCTCTTTGTACTCATCCATTGTCATAGAGCTTTTGCTTTTTGTTCTTAAATTGTTGTAGTTGATCGTTCCACTAGTACTTCCTAGATTTGTAATATGTTTCTTTAATTCCTAAGGATTCTTTGGATGCTTGGTGTATTCCATGTATTACATTTTTAAGTAGAGTATTCCTATCCTAATAAACATGTAGTAATTTTTGATCTAGTCTATTTTTATATAAAGTTCTTGTACTTTCATTTTCTAAACTTGATAAATTGTATCGATGTTCTTTATTGCTTTCCGGCTTTCCATTTTCAGGTTGTCGATGGCTGGTTCGTCTGGTTTTGGTAAATTATTTTAACGAGACGAGAAATGTCGACGACACGTGACTCGGTAGGCTAAGTCACTGCGAAAGTCGAAAAATGAATCATGTCTTTGTTTTCACGGGACCCGAAATTGACTCTGCGTCATCTGGTTTGAATGTGTCCCATAACACCATTCAACAACATCTTCGCGCTCATGATGACAAATTCCGAAGCACGTTGAAAAAGCCTTTGCTGGGCGAATATCACGTCGCTAAGCGGCTTGCTTGGACCCTCGATAAGATACTAAAGTGGCACTCATAATCGCCGAACGCCAACTTTATTGAAAACGTTTGGTCCCTTGTAAAGAGAAAGCTCAGAGGAAAGACTCTGAGGACTTTGTCTCAGTTGCCTGGCGAGATTTGAAAAATTTGATGGTGGGAGAATATGAGTGGTCACCTTCTTGTATTATACAGTCTGTATAATACACCACCAACATGAGATTAGTAAATTTTTTTGTAATATGTGACTTATGCAAAATAGTTTAAAATTTTACAATTGGTGATCCTTTTGGTCAAATGGTAGCACGCGTTATACTTTCCCCACAAATTTGACATTATACTGGTGTGATTTATAATTATATTACAGAATTTCCAGTTACAATTTTATCCGTGCCGTGAATTAAATCGGATGTCTAAGTGTTAGAACATAAACATGTTTCTTTACAACCTGGGTTATTATATCTACATGCTTTTTTTTTTCATGTATTCTCTCAGAAATACTTATACGATTGTCAGTATTACTTGATTACTGATCGATTTTAAGAAAGCATACTTGAACATTTTACAAAAGAAACTTACTATATTATTTAAACACTATTTCACAATATTAATAAAGACTTTATTCCTAAAAATTACAGACAGAATATTTAAAGAAAGAAAAACAGAATGATGCACCAACAAAGACAACTATCAAAGAGAATATATCCTTTTATATCGTGAAATATGCTGGTGTGATTTACAATTATATTACAGAATTTCCAGTTATCATTTTATCCGTGCCGTGAATTAAATCGAATGTCTAAGTATTAGAGCATAAACATGTTTCTTTGCAACCTGGGTTATCATATCTACATGTTTTTTTTTTTTCATGTATTCTCTTAGAAACACTTAAACGATTGTCGGTGTTACTTGATTGCAGATCGGTTTTAAGAAAGCATACTTGAAAATTTTACAAAAGAAAATTACTATATTATTTAAACACTATTTCACAATATTAATAAACACTTGATTTCTAAAAGTTGCAGACACAATATTTAAAGAAAGAAAAATAGAATGATGCACCAGCAAAGACAACTATCAAAGAGAATAGATCCTTTTATATCGTGAAATATGCTGTAAAAATATTGTGGACACCTTAGCGTCAATTTATTTTTATTCCAGTTTCTTTAATTAGATAAAGGTGATATTTCGCAAACCTTGCATCCTACAAGGACCAGAGCTCGTTAAAACTAGACGAAACTAATAACGTCAGCCTTTATAATCTTTTATTATCGAAGCTGCAGTTTATATCAGATATGTGTTCTAATAACATAAAATGGAAGCTTTCACGGCCTTGGTAAGATAAGAAATCGTGGTTTCTGGCAACGAACAATATCAATTTGGAGTAACTTTCCGACCTTTCTCCCACAATCGCACGAAATATCTTCAGAGATTTTTACTTTTCGAGATTCTTCACGTCATTCAGTGAATGAAGGAAGTTTTGAAGATTAAATATCCCTGAAGGTATCTATTGTAATCTCAATCGAAACTTCAAATAGTAACACGTTTTTTCATTGGTTTTATTGGATTCCGAGTTATGGTCCTAACAGTGACACAGTGCTTTAACGAACAGTAGGAAAATACGGTGATTAATGCTTATCCAGCAATTAGGTACGCGAGTTGCTTAAGCGATTTAAAGTGATCGTGGGATACCTGAGGCCTAGAAAAAGTTGGATCGTCCAAAAACAGATATAAGCGAAGTTAACGTTTAAACAATGCGTAATTTCATAAAAATACAATTGCAATCTATGAGTTTGCCTAGAGATAAACTATGAATTTCAAAATAAACTTTGTATAACAAATTGACCCCTTACGTGTATAAGGACTTCCTTATCCACTTGAGAGAATTTTTAAAGAAAAACCACGTTTGTGTGTTGTTTACTCCTTGTGAATTTCTTCTGCTCTCCCAGAACAGTATCCCAAAACCGATATAAAAACACAGTACCAAAACCGTTTAGAGGTTGACAGAAGGTATATAGATTTCTGTGTCTGTGTTAACTGGGCTTTGGTTACCTTAATCCACAGAAATAATAAGAAACTACTTAACTGATTCCACTTATATCGTTTTTTTAGCAGCAGTGGCAATGATAATTTTCGCTCAAAGAAATGAGGTTCCTTAAGTTGAAATTTTAGTCTGATTATTGTTCTTCTTGAAGTACCATATCCAACACGAACGGCCTGTAGTTGGTGCCTTTTTAAGTATTTCCACAAACAAAGCGGACTTACAGTTTAATGCCGGTTCCGAGCGGCCGAAATGAGAGGGCTTTACTAGGCATAATACTACGGGCGATTTCTCATTGCCTTCCCGAGAGACCGTCACGTTGTAAATTTTATTTTATTTTCTTTTTTTATTTATTTATCTTTATTATTATTATTTCTCGAGCCTAGATACGAACTCGAGTCTCTGGCGTAGAAAACCTTAACCGCTACGCTATAGCCGCCTCTAGTCTGGTTACTGGAAGGTGGTAAATCTCATTTAATTTCTATAATTTCTTTTAATAAAAATTTAGTCATATCCAAAATGGAATTATACCAACCGATAGAACAGGCTGGTTTCAGATCGGGCTTCAGTACGATTGAGCACTTGCACACATTGAGAATACTAATCGAGAAGGCCACCGAATATAATATACCAATATGGGTCACATTTGTAGATTTTCGCAATGCTTTCGACACAGTGGAAAAATGGGCGCTTATAAGAGCTCTTATAGATGCTCATATAGACCACAGATACAGCGAACTGATAGCCAGAATATATGAACGAGCAACACTTAAAGTTATGGTACACCAAGAACTGACAAGCAAGATCCCAGTGAACAGAGGAGTACGGCAGTAATATCTCCTAAGTTGTTTACAATGATCTTAGAAGATGTATTCAGAGAACTGAATTGGGACGAAAATGGCCTTCTGATAGCTGGCGATTGGCTAAACAACCTGAGATTCGCAGATGACATTGTAATTATAGCAAACAACAACAATGAAATAATCCAGATGATTACAGATCTCCACCACCAAGCAAGGAAAGTGGGACCTGACATAAACTTCAAGACAAAGGACATGAGTAACGAAGACACCAATGATGAAAATATAGTGATTGTACATTCAACAATAGAGAAAGTAAACACGAACGTCTATCTGGGACAAGTAACAACGATAGGAAAGGAAAACCAGCAACTTGAAATAGAAAGAAGGATACGTATGGGATGGGCAGTATATGGAAAATTGAAATATATACTGAATATGCACATTCCTCAAAGATCAAAAACCCAAATTTATAATCAATATATCTTACCAGCTACAACGTATGGAGCCGAGACATGGGTTTTAACTAAAAGAACAATAGAAAAACTACAAGTTCACCAACGAGCAATAGAAAGGCACATGTCAAATATTACTGATGAATGATATCACCAAACGAGTAACATCTCTGAAATGGAGCAGGGCCAGCTATGTGGCGAAAGCGACATATAAGTGGAGTGGCAAGATCGCTAGGTGGAGACCATGGGGTGAAAAAACGAAGCATCGGAAGACCCCAGCAGAGATGAAGCGACGATCTGAAGAGAATTGGAGGCTTAACTAGTATCAACAAGCACAACATAGAGAAAAATGGAAAGATATGAGAGAGGCCTATACCCGACAGTGGGTAGAAAACGGCTAAAGGAAGAACAAGAAGAAGAAGATCCATGAATGAACCTATCGTTCTTCTTCAGAAACTAGCTAATTAACAAATCCAGTACTATTTCTTGTTAAGTTTTTCAATTTATCGTACGCTCGAGTGTAGCAATAAGAAAATAGTAATCAACAACCAACCATTTACATTGCTTTCAGTTATGATGAATCTCAAGAAACATGCTATTAATCAACAGTTTTTAAGGTATTTTGAAGGAAGATCACCAATATAAGTTTCGTAAGTAAAGCTTAACAGGAAAACTTTATTTATGTCACATATCTTTGGAATTGTATAACTGAATATTATTGAGAGTTTGAGGCAGGTGCGCTTGTTACGTCCAATACACTAGATAGGATTAGTTTCGCTCTTATAGTTAATCGGGTGGTGTTAAAGGGTATCGAGTTTCCTCAAAGTTTGTTATTTACAATTGATAATTTAGGGAATTTTTTCTGACAGATTGCCCTCTCTTTCTTCTTTAAATTGGTAACCTATTAAGCCTTTATACTTGGCAACTTTTTCAAAGATAACGGGCTGGTTCTTTATTTATATTGAGCAAAAACCTAGAAGAAGTCCTATGTTAAGGTGATCATATTCAAGTTGTATTTAATGTAATAAAAACTCAGGCATTATTTTGTTCTTAGTACTTAATGTTGCAGACCTAGACATGGTCTTATCGAGACGTTTAATTCCAACAGCATCGTTGCTCAACTTGCCAGACGTTAATTTGTGAGCAACTATGTTTTGGCTTGACCATGTTGCATACACTGCAAAGAAAGCTTCCGAAAACCTTAGAATAGTATTTCGTACTAGAAAGATGTATAGTTCGTAGCCCTTTTTAATTATAAAGTAATGTAAAGTTCAATATTGTTGTTCTATGGAATTATGTACTTATATTTAGTGTTTTGCTGCCAAACCAACTTAGCTACTGTTAGGTTATATTCAGAGGATAGTTGTTCACCTGAGTAGTGATGGAAAATCATGATTCATAACGCGGCATATAGGCCACCCAAAAGTGCTGTTTATTTGTCGTATCACTATTATCAAGAATTTTTCTTGTAATACGTATGCTGAAAAGTTTTTAGTCTGACACGTAGATGTCGCCCTTTTCAAAAAATCCATATGATTTTCAGGAAGTACCAAACTTCAAACGATACGTGTCAAAATGACATGACATTTCTACGCTTAGTTTACAAACTACAGTGGTATTATTGACGGTTCTTTTGATATTTTCAAAACAATGGAAAAAATCGATTTTCGTGTGTTGATTAAACGTTGTTTTTTGATGGGGGAAAAACACCGTTCCAGCAAAGTAATGGCTTGATAAGTTTTACGGAGACTCTGCCCCTGGAAAATCACTCATCATTTACTAGTATACTAAATTTAAACGCGGTCGTACAGATACAAATGATGCTGAACGCTCTGGACGCCCAAATGACGTGTTACACCGGAAAATATCAAAAAATCCACAAAATTGTTTTGGATGACCGTAAAGTGAAATTGTGAAAGATAGCTGACACCCTAAAGATATCAAAAGAACGTGTTGATTATATTTTGCATGAACATTTGGGCCTGAGAAAGCTCCGTTCGAAATGGGTACCGCGTTTATTCACAGTGGACCAAAAACAACAAAGTGTTGATGATTCTGAGCGCTGTTTGGACCTGTTCAGGAGCAATTAAAAGGATTTTTTCAAGCGATATGAATCCACCACTATACACCAGAATCAAATAGGCAGGGAAGGTTCTGGCCTCTGTATTTTGGCATGCGCATGGAATAATTTTCATCGACTATGCTGAAAAGGGAAAAAACAATCAATAGCGAATATTATATAAAGTTATTGGAACGTTTGAAGGCAGAAATTACAAAGGAACGGCCCCAACTGAACAAGAAAAAAGTGCTCTTTCAGCAAGACAATGCACCGTGTCACAAGTCAATGATTACGATGGCAAAATTGCATGAATTGAAGTTCTAATTGCTTCTTCATCCACCATATTCTCCAGATTTGGCCCCCAGCGACTATTATCTACTCGCAGACCTCAAAAAAAAAAATGCTCGCGGGAAAAAGATTTGGCACCAGTGAAGGAGCTATCGCCGAAACTGTGGCCTATTTTGAAGGCAAAGACAAATCCTTCCACAAGAAAGATATAGAAATGTTAGAAAAGCGTTGGACTTATTGTATCGCTCTTGAAGGAGACTATATTGATGAATAAAGTCGAATTTTTCAAAAAATGTGTTTTAAATAGCTAGACCAAAAACTTTTCAGCCTACATGTTACATAGCACCTCATCCCGTTGGAACGAACTGTCTAAGACTGTATAGCTCACACTGCTTTAAAACACCTGAATAGTTTCTTTAGCACATGGGTAGCGATTTAACATATTTTCTCAAGCGTGTCTACTATGTTCATAAAAAACGGCTATTTTTTTTCGGATTTTTCGTAATACTTTGTAGAATTATTGTACATGTGTATAATAGGTGCATTATCTAACTGGTTACTTTATAACATACGAGTGACTAATCAAACGCATGTTATTCAGATTTGCAATTCACAAATATTTCATTAACCCTTTGAAATAATATTTCAAAATACAGTCCCTGGCCAAATTATTAGACGCACTGTATTTTTTTTAGTAATTTTATGTTTCTTAAGAGTTTTTATGCAAAATGGTATATTTAAACTACAATATTATTGATTTTTATTTAAAAGAATTGTTGTAGACTACATATTTGTATTTATTTTTAACATATGGCAACACTGTGTTGACAAAGTGATACATGAACGTAAATAAGTACAAACCTGTATCAGTCGCGATCGGAATAGAGTCAGGTACGGACGTGTTTCTGTGGCTTTATGGACTGTGATTGTTTGTTTAACAGTTTTATACTACTCAGTTATTAGTTTATTTTGTATGCAGTGTTTTAAAAAAGTAATTGGACTATTTTCATTATGGGTAGAAAAGGCGATCTTTCACCACGTAAAAAAGCTGAAGTGAAGGCCCTTGTGATTACGAAATCATTTACAAACCGAGAAATATCACGAAGATTGGAGGTTTCTGAAGCTAGTGTACGACGCATAAAAAAGAAAATTGAGTCAGGGAAGGAATTAAGCCCGAGAGATGTTTGAAGAAAATTTGTGTAGAAAACAGATTTGCTACCACAAAGGTAATAAAATCACAACTCCAGGATGCTAGCGTAAATGCTTCTGAGCGCATTGTTCGAAGAAAATTGAAAGAATTAGATTTTAAGGCCTGTCGCCCCGCCAGGAAGCCCAAGTTAACAGCTGCAATGAAAGCAAAGCGCCTGAAGTGGGCCAAACAATGGCAAGACAAAGATGTGGACTTCTGGAGATCGGTAAGATACAGCAATTTAATCAATAATTGATACATTATTATCATTTTCAGTTAAATAAAGCAAATAAACATGGAAGTTTATATATTTTTCCTATTTTTGACAGGTATGCTTCAGTGACGAAAGCACATTCGAAATTTTCCAGAATAAAGCTCAGTATGTGCGTCGTCGTCATGGAGAAAAGTTTCACCCTGATTGTGTCGTCCCGACGGTTAAACATCCCACCAAAGTGATGATTTGGTCAGTCATCAGCGGCAAGGGCACTGGACGTCTGTACGTCGTCAAAGGAATAATGAGGCAAGATCAGTACAAAGAAGTATTACAAAATCGGTTGATTCCGCAGCTCAGAGAATGGTTTCCAAATGGGGAACCATTCACTTTCATGCAAGATGGAGCTCCCTGCCACACTGCTCGGTCTGTTAAAGCTTTTTTGGCAGAAAAAAATATCCCTCTGTTGGATTGGCCCTGATATGAACCCCATTGAAAATGTGTGGGAGCTGATGAAAAGAGAAGTGGCTAAAGATGTGATTACCAACAAAACCCAGCTCCTAGAAAAGATTATTCATGTGTGGAATCATCATCCTCAAATGCAGGAGACAGTGCAATCTTGCATTGATAGCATGCCGCGCAGAATTAAAGCTTTGATAGCGGCTAAAGGTGGCTCAACTAAATATTGACTTTTACTAACATTAATTTCACTTTTCTTTAAAACTTAATAAACTTATGCTTTTCTAAATTAATGCTGTTTTATTTATGTCAAATAAATAGGTAATTGATTGGATAATATAAAAATAAAAAACAAATCAATTTAAAATAATAAAACGGTACAATATCACTCGGTAATTAATATTTTACATGAAATCTTACAGTGCGTCTAATAATTTGGCCAGGGACTGTAATTAGCGTCGTAAGTTAACAGGTGCTTATTTAGAATCATCTAATATCATCTATTTCCACTGAAACTAATTTCCCTTATTGTAAACTTTCTGAAAGCTTGCTTTGACAATTGACAAATTAATATAGTATTTAACCTTTAACATCTTTGATCTGTTTATTTGACAAAATATTTCATATTAAAACAAAGAGTTTAATAATAAATTAAATTAATATTCTACACTAAGAAGAACTTCATACACAACATGTCTAGTTTTGTAATATATTCGTACATTATCTGTCTAAAAAGAAACCAAATTCTCAATAAAAAATATAGATCAATCGTAATTATATAAATCTATTATTAATTAGTGTTCCATGCGGAACTTCGGTGTCTGTTCGTCCTTCTTTATGTCCGTCTGTCTGTCTGCCGCCTGTCTGTCCGTCTGCCACACTGGATTTTCTTCGAAAATATTTAACATAGAAAGTTGAAATTTAGCACTAATATAGGAATTGATGGCCTCACCAGGGCCATGTAAGAAGTTAGTTTTGGAGGGTAAAATCGGAAGTGAAAAAAAACAAATTAGAAGGTCATCAACTGGGATGTCAAATGAAAGCTTGTAAAAACACGACTTCAAAAATATATATAATGTAATACCTGGGAGTACTTTTTTTTTATTATTTTTAAAAAATTAAAAAGGGGGCAAAACTGCATTTTACCAAATCATTTACAAATTTAACCCGCCCATGAATGGCCGTTATTGTACGCGCAGGCCTGGGTTGACAAACAGACAATTTTCTCCAATAATTACAAATTTTAAAATTTTGTGAACAATTAATATAATAAATCAAAATAATAAGAGATAATACACCGCACACGTATTAAAAATATTTTTTAACATTAATTTCTTGTCTATTATATCAAAAGAATTTCCTTGACTAAAGGCAAACGCAATTCGTAATTGATTTGTATTACATATATTCCGTTCTTTAAACAATCAGATCCATACAAAGGAAGAATGTTCAATAAAAACATAGTTCCCTTTTACTTTTACTTCAAATAAAAGAAACTTTTAAAAAATAAATTAAATTAATACTCCATTAAAAGAACCTTTAGCTTCTTCAAGAGTTCAAAACACAAACTCGAAAATGTCTGAATTAGGTTCCATCATCAATAACGATCGTTTTACAGATGTTTAAGCCCTCACCAGCGATAAAAATCTCTAGGGTTTTCTTTGGTTAAGTCACCCCCTTTGTGGATATTAACTTCGCCCAGTCCAGTTTTAGGACGATCCAGTTTTTCGACTTTCTCTAGCTTAAACTACTATCCTACAGAGTAAGCGTTCATTAGTAAATGAATTTCTGCAAAAAAAATTAAAGTAAAAGTCAATTCTAGCTACTACTATGCACCGTACGCAGCAAATATAATAAAACTAGCCGTGCCCGCGGCTCCGCTCGCGTGGTCTTGATTCACTATTATCGTCACTGCCTATTTCTTATGTTACCTTACGTAATATAATACATCCTATAACTTGGCCAGAGAACATATGTATTTTATAAAAAAATCACGTAAATCGGATAAGTGGTTCTTGAGTGTTACACGCACTAATGGACAGACAGACCGACAGACAGACAGACAGACTTTGCGTTTTATATATATTATAGATTTTTTTGATAAATATTAAGTTAAGAATTGAAAAAAACAGGTAAATCGGATAAGTGGTTCTCGAATGATAAGACGGACAGACAGAGATATCTTGCGTTTTATATATATTATTATATAGATTGTTATTAATATTATATAACTTGGCTAGAAAACATATGTATGAATTAAAAAAAAAAAACACGTAAATCGGATAAGTGGTTCTCGAGTAATAAGCGCACTAACGGCCAGGCGATAGACAGTTGCATTTTATGTATATTGTATTCTTTGTTACATGATATTGTTCCATATTTAATGATTTAGGCAGCGTATTGCAAGAGAGTGCGCTAGCGGCAAACTTTTTTCCGACTTGATTCGCTATTATCGTCACTGCATATTTCTTATACTACCTAACGTAATAAAATATATCGTATAACCTGGCCAGAGAACATACGTATGAATCTAAAAAAAAAACGTAAATCGGATAAGTTGTTCTCGAGTGATAAGCGCACTAACGGACAGACAAACAGACAAACGGAGAGACGTTGCATTTTATATATATATATATATATATATATATATATATATATATATATATATATATATATATACATATATATTGTAGTTTATATATAGATTATTATTATTATACTCACGTAACCTGGAGGAAGAGAGAACATATGTATTAATTAAAAAAAAAACACGTAAATCGGATAAGTAGTTCTCGAGTGATAAGCGCACTAATGGAGAGACAGACAGACAGACAGAGATGCGTTGAATTTTATATATATTATAGAAGATTATAGATAACCTGGCCAGAAAACAAATGTATAAATTTAAAAAAAATCTTGTAAATCGGATAAGTGGTTCTCAAATCATAAGCACACTAACGGACAGACAGAGAGATATTGCATATATTATATTCTTTGCTACATGATATTATTCCATATTTAATTTATCGTCACTGCTTTTTCCTTATGCTATCTATCGTAATAAAATATAGCCTATAACCTGACCAGAGAACATATGTATGTTTTTAAAAAAAAACGTAAATCGGATAAGTGGTTCTCCAGTGATAAGCGCACTAACGGACAGACAGACAGAGATACGTTGCATTTTATATATTATAAATGTAATAATATATATATATATATATATATATATATATATATATATATATATATATATATATATATATATATAACCTGTAAGAGAACATATGTATGAATTTAAAAAATTACGTAAATCGGATAAGTGGTTCTCGAGGGATAAGCGCACTAACGGCTAGACAGACAGACAGAGAGACGTTGCATTTTACATATATATTAGGTATAGATTATTATTATTATTATATAACCTGGCCAAAGAATATATGTATGAATTTAAAAAAGACACGTAAATCGGATAAGTGGTTCTCGCGTGATAAACCCACCAATGGACAGACAGAGAGACATTGCATTTTATATATATTATAGATTATAGAGATTCTCTGCTATATAATATTGTTCCATATTTAATGGTTTAGGCCGTATATTGTAAGGGAACGCGCTAGCGGCAAACTTTTTTCCGACTTCATTCACTATTGTCGTCACTGCTCATTCCTTATGCTACCTATCGTAATAAAATATAGCCTATAACCTGGCCAGAGAACATATGTATGTTTTAAAAAAAAGTACGTGAATCGGATAAGTGGTTTTCCAGTGGTAAGCGAACTAACGGACAGACAGACAGACAGACAGAGAGACGTTGCATTTTATATATATTATAGATAGTTGATATAATAATAATCAATTATAAAATCATAATAGGAGATATATCCGTAAATTCATCTTTTGCACCCTTTCTATGTTTCTTTGCCTTGTCAATGTTTCAAAAATAATTAAATATTTTTATAAATTAATTTACACAATTCCGTTATCAAAACAAAACTTTTAACCAGTTATGTAAAATAAAGTAGGTACTACTAACTTATAGGTAGGCGGGACCATTGGCGCAGTGGGCTAGAAAGTCTACTGTGAATCGAGTGGTCGGCAATTCGATTCCGCCAGTCTGCTTGAATGTTGTGAGTGTCGATAAATAGTTTGCATATGTATATAATGGATACACTGGCGAATGTGCCCAGAAAGGAGCCGAGCCAATAAACAAACAAAAAAAAACTTATAGGTAAAGTTTCTCCAGTGGCAAACCTGGGTTCAAGGAAAGATGAGAGGGATATAAATACATAGGGTGTTGCTTTAAAGAAACAAATAGAACTTTATAAGAAACGTGATGTTACTTGTAAAGAGTGGACGCTAATCGACAACCGGTAGCAGAACCCCTTGATTAAAAAATCTCTAGTACGAGAAGTCTAGGAGGTTGGACCATTTCTCACGCACTAAACTCACAACAGGCGACTTAAAAAAATTTTCGGTCAGTGGAATCTCAAAAATTTACACCCAATTTAACAACCGATAACCATTCGAAGGGGAGTTTTCAAAAAAAAAAGCAAGGAACCCGTTCGTATAGTGGATCTTTAAAAGCTTAAGCTCAGTTTAAAAATTAGCGATTTAATAACTAGAAGGTGAAAATTATTCACAAGAAAATACTCTCTAACATAATAGTATGTTGATTAAACAGTATTTTTTGTTGGAAAAAAATACAGCCAGAACCCAAAAATGGCTTGACAAGTGTTATGGCATATCTGCTCCGTCGAAAGTAACTATATGTCGATGGTAGTGAGCTTAAATGCGGTCGTACAAGCACTAATGATGCACCACGTTTCAGACCTCTAAATGAGGTAGTTCCTCCAAAAAATCCAAAAAAAAACACCATATTATTCAGAGTGCCTACAAAGTGCAAGTGAGAGAGATAGCTGACATCATGAAGGCATATTTTGCATGAACGTTTGCATATGAAAAAGTTATATATCCGATAGATGCCTTGCACACTTACGCCTCAGTCCAACAGGCAGACCATAGAGTGGCTGGAATTACATGAAAGCCAGCTGAAGTGTCCAAAAATACAAAAATTAGCTGGAACGGTTTTGGCAACTATTTCTTGGGATGTACATAGAATAATACTGATTGACTATCTTAAAAAGCGGCGAATAATTACCGGAGACCAGTTGAATGGTGAAATCAAGAAAAAGACCACATTTAGCGAAGAAAAAAGTGTTTCACCAATATAATACGCCAGCTGACAACTCCATAAAATCAATAATGAAACTGGACCAATTGGGCCATGAATTACATTCTCATCCGTGTTCACCAGATCTGGCCCCCAGCGATTATTACTTCTTTCCAAATTTGAAAACGTAGCTCCAAGGTAAGAGATTTTGCTCAAATGAAGAAGTCGAATGGGAAACAAAGACTTATTTTAGAGAGCTCGACATATTGCGCTATATGAAAGGTATCCAAATATTGGAAGATTGCTGGGTTACATATATCGCTCTTGAGGAAAACTATGTTGAAGAATAGAATCGAAACATTGTTTTTTCTTTAAAGGTCTTGGAACTTTTCGCCCCATGTAATATCTATAGAGACAAAGGACGTATATCTTCTCATCAAAACACGTCTTTCAAAGTTATACAATGCACAATTTCCATTGACACTGTCTAAGTTCCCTTAAACTCATTGCTGAACAGATTCCGTCATTCCAGGTGTTCTTTAGTCTTCCTAATTTTCAATGATTTGGTTCATAACTCTTTTAAATCACACTTTCTTAGTTGCTTTGCTATTATTAGAGAATTATGCAGTCTTATTCATGGTCGTATATCTTCACTCCAAATTATATCCTTTTTAGATATTCCCAGTGATGATCTAAATACATACGTTTCCGTCGACTTAGGTTGCCTTTGCTTGTTTTCCTTCATCCTTCATATTTTTGCACTATAACGCAAACTACTTCTAATAGACGTCGAATAGATATATTTTTTATTCATTTATTAATCTCCCTGTATCCTGCAAAATTTACTCCTGGGTAGAAATACTAGTAATATCTACGAATTGTTATTTTCTCTATTTCTAATCGAATATTTGTTAATAATGCCCTTATGGGTGAGTATTTTATTTTTTTCATGTTGAGTTCTAGGTCAAGCTTTCTGCGTTCCTCCTGTGAGTTTTGTGCCATATGTTCCAGATTGCCCTTGGTTACACTAACTTGGTCATCGGTGAATTGAAAAGTATGTAAAGTCGATTCCCATGTCCTTACATTTTCTTTTTTATAGATTTATAGTTGTCAATGATACTGAACAACCTTTGCTTTAAGGCCCAAGGGATCATTACTTGTACTGAAAGGATATGGAAAATTTATTTTTAAACAAAAGTCTTTTACCCATAGGAATGATCGTTTAAATAATTAATTATCCTATAACATGCGCAAATCTTATCATTATTAACATACATACATCTTAAGCCCACCCTGTAGTAAGAAATCGATGATTCTCAAAAAGATTTAATACTGTCTAATCCGTCAATTCCCTGCGCAAAAGCAAAAGGTCTCGGGAAGGATGATTTTAACGTATTTTCGCAAATCTCTTGTCACGGCCAGGATTTAAGCAACGCGTGACTGGAAAATATGGACGCTTATTAGTGAACCAGATAAGAGAATATGGGAGAGCAGAGATTATTCCGGATATCTTCAGGTAATTGAATAAAAACATTTTATTCTGTGGCTTTAAGTTACCTATGTTTTTGGAAAGATTTATTATCAAAAATTACCCAAACTTCAAGGTAATAATATATCTTTTTGGATATGTGCTAAATAAAGTTTAATAAAGCTTAATAAGCGTTTATATACGTATATATATATATATATATATATATATATATATATATATATATATATATATATATATTAGTCCGCTTATTACGACTCCGGATAGAGCGACCAACTGCTTAAAGCGGCGTAATTTTACTCTGATTTATCCGGTTATAACGACGTGTCAGAAGTTTTTTTACAAACAATAATTCTTTTTCCCCGAATTCTGCGCGGTACTTCGGCTGCTCCGTACACTTGTTAATCGCTCGCGACTTAATCATTCATTTTTTTGTAATCGTGACGCGGTAAGTGTGATTATACTGACAATTTACTCGTACAAAGATGGGAACTCCTAAACGTCGAAAGTGTTTCTCTATTGAAAAAAAAAACCGGTCAAGTGCAAGTTGAACTTGCACAATTAGTGTTCCGTACGTTGATTGTTTTTAAAATAAAAAATTTTATTAGGGTGGTATAAAATAATCAGTGACTTCACAAAACACACCCCAAATGAGTTTTCAACAAAGTTTGTTTCCAATCTTTACTGAAAACTGGTGACCTTGAAATTTTGTTTTTTTTTCTATAAAAGATAAATTATTAAAGGTAATGATAATTTCCGTTCAATCTATACCCCGTGGAGAATATTCCAGGATTTTTCCAAAATTTTTTGGTCAGTACTTTTCGAGATAAGATAGGGGACAGCGATTTTTCACGATTTTTTAAAAGTAATACGAAGAAAAGTGTGCGCTAGTATTACATTATATATATATTTTTTATTCGTGTTTTCACGAGCTTTCATTTGATACCACACTCGATGACCTAATAAAAAAAAATTTTTTTTCACTTCCGATTTCACCCCTCAAAACGAATCCCTTAAGTCAAAATTTATGTTACGGTAATATAAAATGATCAGTGACTTCACAAAACACACCCCAAATAAGTTTTCAACAAAGTTTATTTCCAATCTTTACTGAAAACTGGTGACCTTGAAATTTTGTTTTTTTTCTATACCAGATAAATTATTAAAGATAATGATAATTTTTGTTCAATCTATACCCCGTGGAGAATATTCCAGGATTTTTTCAAAATTTTTTGATCAGTACTTTTCGAGATAAGGTAGGGGACAGCGATTTTTCATGGTTTTTTAAAAGTAATACGAAGAAAAGTGTGCGCAAGTATTACATTATATATATATTTTTTACTCGTGTTTTCACAAGCTTTCATTTGACACCACACTCGATGATCTAGTAAAAAAATTTTTTTTTCACTTCCGATTTCACCCCTCAAAACGAATCCCTTAAGTCAAAATTTATCTTACGGTGATATAAAATGATCAGTGACTTCACAAAATACACCCCAAATAAGTTTCAACAAAGTTTATTTCCAATCTTTACTGAAAATTGATGACCTTGAAATTTCTGTTTTTTTTTTATATACCAGATAAATTATTACAGGTAATGCACTCGTGATAATTTTCGTTCAATCTACACCCCGTGGAGAATATTCAAGAATTTTTTCAAAATTTTTTGATAAATACTTTCCGAGATAAGGCGGTGGACAGCGATTTTTCGCGATTTTTTAAAAATAATACAAGGAAAAGTGCGCGCAAGTATTACATTATATATATATTTTTTACTCGTGTTTTCACAAGCTTTCATTTGACATCACACTCGATTACCTAGTAAAAAGATTTTTTTTTCACTTTCGATTTCACCCCCCAAAACTAACCCCTTAAGTCAAAATTTAACTTTCAAAACTACATGGCTCTGATGAGGCCATCAATTCCTATATTACTACCAAATTTCAACTTTCTATGACAAATAGTTTCAGAGAAAATCGGGTGTGACAGACGGACAGACGGACAGACAGACGGACAGACACCGAAGTGATCTTATAAGTGTTCCGTACGGAACACTAAAAAGAGTGTAATAATTCAACATTTTGAAAGCAGGTGAATCAAATGTAACACCCACGAAGGAGTTTGGTGTTTCGCATTCCACCATTTCGACAAGAAAGAAGAGCAAAAGCACGTTTGAAAACTTATTTAATGCTAATGTTTTAAATTCTAAACGAATTAAGAAATCTACTTGGCAAATAGGGGAACAAGCATTGTTCCAGTGGTTTAAAATGTAACGAAATCGAGTATTAACCGTAAATGGTCCTAATCTTATAGGAAACAGCTATGGTGCAAGATTTACAGATGATCAGATTTTTAATGCTGATGAGACAGGGTTGATTTATAGGAACTGAACTAACGCCAGATAAAACTTTAAAATTGAAAGGAGAAATGTGTTCTGGTGAAAAGAGAGAATAACCGTTATGGTTGCAGCGAGCATGAGTAGCACTTTTTAAAAAAATGTTGAGATGTTTCAGAGGTATGCAGTCATTACCAGTAGATTACGAAAATAATCGGAAATCTTGGACGACATCTGATATTTTCACAAAATGAGAAATTCCTGCGATTATGAGTTAACAGTGAAACCCTTGAAGCAAATACGAAAGTCAGTGATAATGTTTTTAAGATCATTTTACTCGACCCCATTCTGATGATTTATGATGCACGGACTAAACTTACATAAAGTATAATAAAGAGTTATGCCGGATTTACAGGAAGAATCTATCAAAGTTCCAACAACTCTTTTGTAGACTTCGACGACGAAGACGACGTACTGCTTTCCTTTTGGGCAGCTGCCAATAACAAGCCAAGAGCTTGTATAATATTCGGATGTGGATAATAATGTTGTCGCATATGAGGATCCCTCCGATGAGCTCATTGGAAGGACTCGAAAGTGGCGACTACGCCGATGGTGAGATCAAGAGATACAATCGACTTCGAGCATCGTTGAAGCTCTGAAAGCTGCAGAAATTCTAAATGTCTTCGCACATTGTAATTACGAGGATGACAATATAAAAACTACAATGTCTAGTCTTTATAATACGTTATTTCTACTATAAGTTGAAAGTAAACCAAAAACAAATCAAAATTACGGACTTTTTATGCCGATAAATGTGCTCTACATATGAAGTTTAAGAACTTTTCTATATGTAACTTTGGATTTATTAACTTTTGCTACAGATGTATTTTTATAATTTTTTTTTGTTTCGATTAGACTTGCGTGTGTACATAACACGTGTGTACACAACACATGTTTCGACAAATATCTGTTTAATGTGATGTCGCGTATAATGTCGTCTGGTTAGCATGTCGGAATATACTTGTCCCTTAGCCGTCGTTATAACCGGAAGCCACGGTGTGTAAATATGCAGTTTTTTTAAAAAGAAGGTAGGGTGTCCCTAACAACTGAGTAATCTACCTGCTTTAGTTATATAATTATACGTAATATTTAAATCAGTATAAATATATAAAGATTGATTGTCTTGCCAACATCTTTATATAGAGACACTTCTTACATTTTCTCTCATCTGGCTGGATCGGGCAAAAAAGATTATTAAAAGTTAGGAATAATATTTCGTACAAAAAACCATATACTCCGCGACAGCTTTTAATCTCAACATCCATCATCCATTTGCATCTACTGCTGGTAATATGTGTCCTCTAATGTCTTCCAGTAGTTTCTGTTATTCGCTATCTTTTTTAAATTAACGCTCCATACCGTTGGTAGTTTGCCCTTGCTATTTTTACCTGCTCTGAGTCGCATTCGTTCAACCTCTTTGTTTTTCTGTTATCTGCCATTTGGACTATATGAGCTACCCATCCCCATTTATTTTATGTTATATGCTCGACAATATCTGTGACTTCGAGCTCTAATTATTATGTTTGATACTTTGTCATATCTTTGTAATCCTAGCATGTCCTCTGTCTTGTCTGCTCTACTCTCAGTCTGTTAATAAGCATGTTTTGTCAACGTAATAGTTACGGCACCATATGTTAATACAGGTTCATAGGTCTTTCTCTTCAAACACAACAACAAATTTTCCTAAATTACCAAAGGCTACGCAACTTAATCCAATGTGGTGATTAATTTTGCATGTTCGGTTATCATTTTAAAAAAAAATTAAAAAATTTTTATTACATTTACTAGAGAATCGTGAGATCTTTATTTTAAAAAAAATCAGTTTCGTTAATGACCGAAAAACCGCATTTGTTGTTATATGATTAATAAACAAATGTAAAAAAAACTCCAAAAAAATTTTTTAAAGGCCGGAAAGCTGGCGTTAAGACCGAAATTTTGAAAAAATAAAGATCCATTTTGGATCAAATGGCACAAAATGGCGGACAATTCAAATTGTAAATAATAAATTCAGTTGTGTCCACTGGATTCAATATTTTTTACAAAAATTTCAGAGCATTTTTACTATAATAAAAGGCATATTTTCTGAAAGTTGTAAGCCAATCGGTCCACCTAGTCTTTACAATAAAATGAAAAAAAGACATACATACATACATATTTTTTCAATTTTGTAGTTTATGTACGCACTTAAGCGACTTGAAATTAACGAGGATTTGTTGAAAATGTTACTACGAAGAGTTGGTTTTTTTTTTCCGACTTATATAACCAGAGCTTTTCACATTTGAAGCTCGAAAAATGCGTTTTGAAAAACTAAATTGTTTATAAACAAAAAAGCACAAGCTTTTCGAGGTCAAAAAGTCAGGACTATACTCCTGATGATACACCAGAGAGGATAAAATCATAATATTGCTGTATCTAAACTATACCTGTCTCATCATTCTTTTTACCTTTTTTTTTAATGAGTCTAGCACAGGTGCTGCAGGGAAGTCCCTAAAGCGCTACAGGAGTGACACGTGTGCGGAAAAAACGATTCACGTTGTTCTTGAACCGCTGTAAATTGTACTTGGTGAGAAACAATGGTACTCGATGGGAAACTGAATTTTACTGCACTATTAGTAATTTGTCAGTATTTGAGAAACATTTTGAACACTCACAACTTTTCAATATCTGATGGCGTCTTTCATAATTTCTTAATGTATGATTAATATTTTATTAAAAAAAAAAACTTCCAAAAAGTAGGTATAAAGTTGTTAAATTTTCTTATCCCTTCCTACAAATCAAATTAGAAAATAAAACATAAGGTAAAGAGGAAAGTTTTAGCGGTTTAAAATTAAATTTACCCTTCAAACATTTAAAGTATTGATTTCTTGTTTATAAAATACATGAAGACGCTAAAAGCAAATATTAGCGTGTCAGATGTCGCACTTTCGCAAATATTTTGCCTTTGGATAAAAGTTGGGAAAGTATTCGTTTACACCAGTGGCGAGGAGTGTTTTTAAGTTTGTCGTTACTCATGGGATTTAATAAAGGTCTCTTGGCAAAGAAAAGGTCATTTTAAAATTGAAGAATCCGTGGAAATCTCCATTTCTAGGTTTGCATGTATTGTGTCGAAAAAGTATTTCGGTTTTTTTCGTTAAATAGCTGTGGCGTCACATATCTCAGGTAATATAAGTTGCGTCGGAACATATTTAGCGCCAGTTGAAAGCTGACATTTGACAGTAGTAGACGTGCAAAAATTATTAGAATTCGTTAATTCAGGCTTAATTGACAGTTGAAAATCACTTGTCACTACTTCTTGCCCAGAAACCACACAAGTTCTACAGCGACAGGATTATGGTGTTGCCAGAAAATTGGCAGAATATCTTTGAATAAAACAGCACATATTTGGAATAATAAAATTTTGTCAAAACAGGAAAAGCAATTGTCTTAATCTTCATTTTAAAAGACTCAATATTTTTTCTACAACCCTTTATGATGGCGTTACATTTTTTACAGCAATTTTACTTTGCAAAAAAAGATTTTAACCTGTACCGAATCACACTTTCCACCTGATTTACTAAAAACGCTTAACATTAAAACTGGTTTAATGCGGCAGTTATAGGTTTAAATTAACATGAAAACCCGCCAGCCAACTACAGCAACAAAGCTTAGTAGAACAAAACTAGGAGTTACTTTTTATTAAAAAATATTTTAAAATTTTAATATCCTTTCAAACCGTTTTCAAGATTTTTTTTCTCGACTTTTATTTTAAGTTTTCTTCTATTAACATTTTTTTAATAATATTTCCTTTATGAGACTCTATTTTAGAAGCCAACTGAACAACTCAAAATTTTAAACTCTCTGACATCTAGATGACTCAATTTTAGTCCCCTTAAGTAGATCTAGCATTGGAGATTAACACGACAAATTTGCATGCACAATTAACTGCATGTAAAGTAAATCCCAAGATATAGGATCCTGTCTTTTTGCTTTTTCAATTGGATAATAGACGATCCTATTAAGGTTTTGTGCATAGTTGCCAGGCATTACGATAAGCATATTTTTATTTTATCTGCTTTATTTACCGCCCTCACTTGCATCTGCAATCATATTGGCTCTATTCTTACCTATCTTACCTATATATTTACTACCTGGCAACCCGGTTTGGAGCCCTTTAAGTATTTGATAATATAAGCCTAATTACCCCATTAAGATTCGAAAGATACTTTTTATTATTTTTAGTTTTACTTACAATTTACAACGTAACGGTTCTATTTTAATTATGTGGCGTCGGTGAGAAAATTGCAATAGTAGCTATCGCAAGAGGAAACATTTATCACTTGACGCTAAACAAATAGTGAAAAATGTTTACGACAGTTTGGTAAAAAGAAATTTGAATAAACAAAGTGCTTTGGAAGAAACCAGTGAACTAACAAAAACCCCAATTTCTACGATTAAGGGTATTGTAGAAAAACTATCACTCAGGAACAGGAAAAAACGGAAAGATTTTCAAAAGCATTATGTAGACGATTGTGAAAAAGATGTCATCAGGAGAAAAATATATTCTATGAATGAAGAGCAGTTGGTGCCGACAATAGACAAAATTAAGACTGGTGCAGGGCGGGACCAATATACATTGTGGCCTATCAACACTTCACAGAATTCTCTTAAGAATGGGATTCATGTTCCGAAAAATCAATAAAAGGCAACTAGTGATGGAGTCACAAAGATTACAAATCTTACGACATTCTTATTTATAAGAAATTATAAAGAATCGATCAGAGAATTAGCTAATAATTTACCTTGACGAAACATGGTTCGATACCAATGACACTGTGTAAAAAGGATGGGTTGACAACAGTACAAAATGTCAGACTAACGCACCGTCAAATAAAGGTAAACGAATAATCATTTTACATGCTGGATCTGAAAAGGGCTGGGTTTCAAATTGTTCAAATCTGCAAAAAACATAAAAGATTCTAGTTTGGATTATCACGAAGACACGACCACAGAACTGTTTGAAAATTGGTTTCATGATTCCCTTTTGCCAAATGTTCCCGAACAGAGTTTTATAGTCATGGACAATGCAAGTTACTATATCGCCTACTAAATAAGGTTCCTAATGCAGACAAAACCAAATCGGGAATACAGGAATATATATTAGAAAATGACATTTATTTTTACTTTAGTTATAAAAAAAAGTTATCTTTTGGAAGTTTTAAAAGACTATAAATTGAAAAAGAAATATGTTTGTGATAGTATGACTGAGAAAATGGGACACACTGTTTTGCGGTTTCCTCCGTATTATTGTGTGTTTAATCCAATTGAACATATTTGGCATCAAGTTGAATCAAAAATAAGGGCACAAAATGTTTCTCCTACTTTGTGTGTCAGTGGTTGAATTAGTAAAAAAAGTTATAAATTATATACTTTGTGAAAGCTGGAAGAATTCCATTTAGCACGTTGTTAAAGTTGAAGATTCATATATTTATATAAATAATATAAAACCACTGATAATTACCTCAGCTGATGACAGTGATAGTGAAACCGAATTAGGCTTAAAATATATTTTTATTTATACAAAATGTCCCCTCTTGTAAACCCTATTCATTCAAACTCTATATTTGTACTTCTTATCAATTTGTTTTTATATGCATCTATAAATAAACATCTCCAAAACACTTATAATTTTATTTATTTGCATTAATGAATAAAATTTTTAAGTCCATCTCTGCAACCTATCATAAACAAAAGGTCAGAATGTTTATAATACCCACTTAAAACGGCAAAAATCAGGATCTTATATTTTGGGACAGGCTATAACAGAGTTTTTAAGATAGCTTGTCGGTGTTCGCTATGTGCGATTTTATACTTATATCAGGAATGGCTGAAATGTTGAACTAGGTTATCAGGCTTGATACATTCAAAAGCATTCATTAAGAAGTCACTGATATAATAACTTACCGGTAAATATTTACAATTTAGTATGTTACACCCTAAAACTATATTAGATTTGCTCAATGATCTCTGTAGTCTGCTCTACGTGGAGAATGATTCTGAGCAAATTCAGGTTAGTTCAGGTTAGATGGAAAAAGGCAGGTTCTTTTTATTTATCGAGGTGAGGTTAACGGCAGAAAAACTAAAACAAGCTTCCCCCAATTTAATAATCAGCTTCATTTAGATACTAGGTTTCTAGGAGATTTCTAACGGAATATTTGGCAGTTGAGAGTTAATTAGTGAACCACTCACATTTCGACTTAGCCCTTAATTGTCGTATATATTATTATTAATATTAAACAAAATATAGAATATGGACTATTAAATTTCATGTTTCGCCCCTGGAGAAAGTGTTTACGCTCCGCGTAGAAAATTTCTTAAGAACATACTGACGAAAATACAATTTCTTTTTCCTATGACATTTAAGTCGACGATAATGGGACATGTTTTCAATTTGTGGATAAATAATATCATTTTTTGATAAATTTCCTGTTTTTAAGGTAACAGGAAGATATAAGGTAAAGTGTAAGATTTGTGTCTTATTTAACTGATGGATCAAGAACCTTGCAAATAATTTTAATTTCTTTTTAGATAAAGAACACTAGGTTTCCTTGAAAAGGCGCTTAATTTTTTAAGATAACTAACGTTTATTATTAGAAAAGCTCGGAAATGTTTGAAATAAATGTTATTCGTTAAAAAAAGACAACGATTACTCCTACACTTAAGCTTTTATTAAGAGAATTGGAGGGTGCTGCTGGAAAAAATTAGGTGATATTAAATTTTGATGTATAATTTTAAACATGTGTCTAAAAAAATATGTACCCAAATCTCCATTTTTTTTTGCATGTATTTCTTTCTACTTATTTTAAACTTTACCTTCTCATATGATTCCTTATTCTATTTTTTTAAATTAACTAGTAATTTTTTTGTTAGTTTTAAATTTATAAAAATAATTTTGATGAATGGAATAGATCGTGATCCTTTTTAACCGATAGTAGATACCACATGTATAATAATATTGTAGTGTATATTATTTAAGTTATTGAATGTTAACAGGTTTGGAATAACAACACTCGTGCATCATGATAAAAACAAGATTGGTTTATTTGTAAACATCAAGTTACAGTAGAGATCTGAAGTGAACTAACTCAGGGCATACTCCTTGTTATTTTCCACAGCAGCTCTCCGAAATGTTATTTGGTGTAGGTATATATATATATATATATATATATATATATATATATATATATATATATATATATATATATATATATATACATACATATATATATATATATATATATAGATATATATATATATATATATATATATATATATATATATATATATATATATATATATATATATATATATATATATATATATATATATATATATATATATATATATATATATATATATATATATATATATATATATATGTGTATATATATATATATATATATATATATATATATATATATATATATATATATATATATATATATATATATATATATATATATATATATATATATATATATATATACACATATATATACATATATATACATATATATGTATATATACGAGGCTGGTTTGAAAAGTCCGTGCAAAAATAAAAACTACTTATGTGTTTGGGGTAAACCTTTTTTATTTTTCGACATAGCCTCCTTTTAGGCTTATACCCTCGTCCAACGATGTTCTAGTTTGTTGATCCCTTCCGAATAATAGGATTTGTCTAAGTCTGCAAAATATCCATTAGTGTCTGCAATCACCTCCTCGTTTGGATAAAATCTTTGTCCCGCCAGCCATTTCTTCAAATTGGGGAACAAATAGTAGTCCGAGGGAGCCAAGTCTGGAGAATAGGGGGGATGTGAAACGAGTTGGAATCCTATTTCCATTAATTTTGCGACCACAACTGCTGAGGTGTGTACTGGTGCGTTGTCGTGATGGAAAAGGACTTTCTTGTGGGCCAATCGCGGGCGTTTTTCTTGCAGCTCGGTTTCCAAACGGTCCAATAACGATGAATAATATTCACCTGTAACAGTTTTATCCTTTTCCAGATAGTCGATGAGGATTATCCCTTGCGAATCCCAAAAGACAGTCGCCATAACCTTTCCGGCCGAAGGAACGGTCTTCGCCTTTTTTGGTGCAGATTCCCCCTTGGTAACCCATTGTTTAGATTGTTGTTTGGTCTCAGGAGTATAGTAATGTATCCATGTTTCATCCACAGTGACGAAACGAGGCTTAAAGTCCTCCGGATTCTTCTGGAACAGCTGCAAACCATCCTTGCAACACTTCACACGATTCCGTTTTTGGTCAAGCGTGAGCAATCGCGGCACTCATCTTGCGGATAGCTTTCTCATGTCCAAATGTTTATGCAAAATATTATGTACCCATTCAGTCGAGATGCCCACAGCACTAGCAATCTCACGCACTTTAACTCTTCTGTCATCCATCATCACCATCACCATCATTGATCAATGATTTCTGGAGTCGTAACCTCCACAGGCCGTCCAGAACGTTCAGCGTCACTTGTGCCCATATGGCCAGTCCGAAAATTTTGAAACCACTTATAAACTGTTCTAATCGAAGGTGCAGAGTCACCATAATGTTTATCAAGCTTCTCTTTAGTCTCCTGAGGCGTTTTGCCTTTCATAAATTAATGTTTAATCACCACACGAAATTCTTTTTCGTCCATTTCTTGAAAATCACTCGATTTCCTATAAGACCAATATGGCTGAAACTTGGTGTGCGTTCATTCAAGAGATGCTACTAACTAAACATGACCTCGATACGCGCCGGTGGTGCCATCTCTCGGACTTCTTTGCACGGACTTTTCAAACCAGCCTTATATATATATATATATATATATATATATATATATATATATATATATATATATATATATATATATATATACATATTTATATATATATATATATATATATATATATATATATATATATATATATATATATATATATATATATATATATATATATATATATATATATATATATATATATATATATATATATGTATAATTTATTTCAATTCTCGTTGATAGCGACCGTAGTTATTGTAAAAAATAGTTAGAGTTTTTTCTTTTTATTTTCGAGAAATCGGTCAATAAGAGGAAACTCATTTGTTGTTAAATTCTATATTTCGTTGGTAACTTCCAACTTCATCAGGAATGTAAAAACTGAAAGTAAAAGAAAAAAAAACTGTATATACTAAACAAGAATAAACAAAAGGAGACTCGCCAACACAGAGTATTACAAAATCAAAGTTGATGTTAACATTTGCCACACAGCACTAACAATTAAAAACACAAACAACATGACAAGGAACAATATAAAACCTTCTGTCCCGATCACTATAAATTAACTGATAATTATGAAGGTAATTTGCTTGAACAGTGGTTTGACTGTGTGAGTAGTAGTATCCTATGCCTAATTCTTAATAGCCTATCAGATTATACTGTAAATCTACAAACTTAAAATGTTACAATAGATATTGCTTAAGTTATTAATATCCGTTTTATAATTAATTGTCTTATCATCCCCAATAATATGGCACATCTCAAGGAATAACCGTTTATTATATACGTTCCCAAATTCAAGTATCTTAGTATTCGCATATTCAAAAACATGTTCCGCATTCAAATGATGACACGCCACAGCACACGAGTTTTTCCCAATCATGCAATCACTCCTGAGCTGTGTCAGCCTATTTTTCAAGCATTGAGAGGTCTGTCCTATATAAACACCTTTACAACCTAGACATGGCAATCTATAAACAACACTACTGTTGGACATCAGAGGAGTTCTTTGTTTGGTTTTGGTAAACAACTTGCCATTACATAAAAACACAGGTCTGCAACAAAAATACTGTCTGGATGTTTTCAACTGATTTCTATGTATTTAGGTGTTCTGAAAACTAAAAAAAATACTCAAAAAATTCCAGAACGTCAGGTTATTTTGCAAATCGCAAAATTTTATTATAAAAAAGGGTTTTTTTGGGCTAACTTGAAGTCATAAATAAATAGGTACAATTTTATTTTGATTACTGTTTTTAAATGTATACAGGCCATAACTATCATTACTTTCTAAATAAAGAACGCCCTGTGTGAGCTAAATTAACAAACATAAACGTTGTAACCAGAATGTGCGCGCTCCGATAGTGTAGAAAGTGGCGCGGTACAATTACGTGTTAACTCGTCATTGTTTTGTAGATCTTGGTTCAATATAGTGCAATGTCATCTGTGCGGAAGTTTGTGAATTCGTCTGATAGTTTCTGTTATATTTGTGGCGAATATATGGTATTAAAGCAACAACTTAATATTACGGACTTTGTAAAAAAAGTATATTTCACGTATTTTTTCTTAAAACTTGGAGATTGGGATAAAGTTTGGGCACCTCATAAAGTCTGCAAACGATGTGTTGAAGACCTTCGAAATTGGTTTAAGGGCAAGAAAAAAGCTTTCCGATATGCGATTCCTATGGTATGGCGCGAGCAAAAGAACCATAGTGATGATTGTTACTTTTGTTCGTGTAATGTGAAAGGGTATAATTCAAAATGGAAGCAGTCCATTTCATACCCCAATCTGCAATCAGCTATTCGTTCCATCCCTCATGGGACCGAAATACGAGTGCCCAAGGCCCCTGCTACCTTGGAAGAGATTCCAAGTTCTGACGAAGATGGTGCTGTATCTGAACCCGATGACAAGTCAAGTTTTCAATTTGAAGATGACAGCAGTCCGAAATTGTTTTCCCAGGGCGAGCTAAATGATTTGGTAAGAGACTTGAATCTTCCCAAAAACGCTGCTGAGTTGCTTGGATCAAGGCTCAAAAGCAGGAACTTACTTTTGCCGGGAGTGTCTTCTTCCTGGTTTAGATATCGTGAGAAGCAATTCACTTCCTACTTTCCTCAAGAGGACGAGTTAGTTTATTGTACCAATATTGAAGGTTTGATGGATACATTTAAGATCTCATACGACCCAGCACAGTGGCGTATTTTCATAGATTCTTCAAAAAGAAGCCTTAAAGCAGTTCTGCTTCACAATGGCGGTTTCTATGCTTCCATTCCTGTCGGTCATTCCGTACACCTCAAGGAAACCTACAAGAACTTGGAATTGGTTCTTTGCAAATTAAAATATAAAGACTACGGTTGGCAAGTGGGTGGTGATTTAAAAATCTTGGGCATGTTGCTCGGACAACAATCTGGGTTTACCAAATTCCCTTGCTTTTTGTGTCTATGGGATAGTAGAGACCGAGCAAATCACTGGACCAAGAAGTGTTGGCCTCCGAGGGAGCTTAAAGTTGACGAAAAGAACGTCCTGCATGAAACTTCGGTGCCTCCTCATAAAGTTTTTCTACCACCGGTTCACATAAAGCTGGGATTGATGAAGCAATTTGTAAAGTCACTTCCAAGAGATGGAAATTGCTTCAAATACTTAATATCAAAGTTTCCAGGCCTCTCGGAGGCAAAGTTGAAGGAAGGTGTTTTCGTTGGACCAGATATTAGACGGCTTATGGCTGATCCACAATTCATCACAACCATGACGGATCCTCAAAGAGAAGGGTGGATTGCCTTTAAAGAGGTCATAGAGAAATTTTTAGGCAATAACAAAGACCCTAACTACAAACAAATCGTCAAAAGAATGTTAAAAGCATTTCAAGCTTTAGGTTGCCTAATGAGTTTAAAAGTACATTTTCTTCATTCCCACCTCGACTACTTTCCAGAAAATTTAGGAGATCTGAGTGAAGAGCAAGGTGAACGATTTCACCAAGATATTAAGGAGATGGAAAAAAAGATACCAGGGAAGATTGAGCGTCTCAATGATGGCAGACTACTGCTGGACGCTTCAGAGAGACCTTCCGGATGCTTCCTACAAGCGAAAATGTACCAAAAGGAGTCTCACTGGGAAAAAGAAATATGTTTAGTGCTTACTAATGAATGTATTTTAGGCAAAAAAATAAGTTTTGTTACGCAATTATAAATTAAAAAAAAATTTTTTAGTCTTTTATCTTTTATTTTAAGATGATAACTTGTTTAACATAGATACCTACATTGTCAGAAAACGTGACGTTCTATGACAAAATGAAAGTCATTTTCGGATTCAGTACACCCAAAAACTTAAGAATTACGCAAAAAAACCAAAACAGCTCTCAATTTTTTTTTTGCAGACTTATGTAATTGGTCTTAACTATCTTCAAATTTGAAAACTTGTTGAAAATCTTGACTATCCTGTTAAAATGTCAAATTATTGACCAATAGATCATTTAAATAAAAGGATGTAACTATGGTTACGATTGTATACATACAATACCCAGCTTTTCAACAATTCTTAGCACTACCAAATGGATTAACCTTGGAAAATAGAATTAATCTATTTTCAGTTTTCTCTTTCTTAAAGAATAGTATACTTGTAAATTAAGAAAAGTTTTTCTAATTTATCTACCTAAATCTACTACGTTTGAGTTACTATAAAACTAGTTCCTGTAGAAAAGAAAGTTATGTACTTTAAGAAAATCTAAACATTTCTCACACCTATGCCACTGCAAAATCCACTAAACAATATTAAACAATTTAACAATCAGACATTTCTTAAGCTCATAGTAATCCCTCTTCAAACTAAATATCCAAGTTAGTCCTCTCGAGCATCTATATTCCTATTATAGCTTCAGATTAAACCCATTCCAAATATTCCAACTATTCTCACTTATATTCACATATCTGAAACCTTTCATTTCCCTTAACCTCAAATCATTAAACTGAAGACCCATATATCTATGCTTTTGTAGTATGAGAGCCCGCTGCACAAAGATTGCCGAGAGTAAAGTCAGATTTGACCTCCAGACGGGAGCAAAAAACAAAATTAATAAGAAAACGTCCTTATTTATTATAAAATAACATCCACATTTTTTTACGATCAAGCCCGGAGTTGAGCGACTGTAAATAAAAGGAGATATGTGTTAAGCTTGTTGTAACGCTAAGGGTAGTTGTTGTAGAACAATATTACCCTAACCTAAACTTTAGTTTAAAATCCTAACTGTACTGCCAGAAGTAAAAATAAAAGAAATGTTCACATCAGAGCAATTTCAAATACACAGTGGATATCCCTTCGGTTACCTTTGTATACGGTTGATTTTTCTAACCATCTTCAATATTGCAGTTTTTATCAATGTAATGACGATTTACAGCTTTATCATTGCCTTACTCAAAATGATGTTTCGCTTGCATCTTAGTGCATCGTCGGAGACGTTGAAACTATATATCAATTGTCACAACAACAGAAACACATTGGCTAAGCCTTAATGGCATCAAAACTAAATTACTTATTATTAGCTCTAACTGGAATGGCATTATTGTTAATAACCAGTCTATTATTACACCTCATGTGCCCCCTTCTGAGATTACTAAAAATCCATGATATAAATCTAAGATTCGAACACCATACGCTGTTTTTTTTTACATTTACATTTCATATTCACAATAATGTTTAAAATTGCTCACAACTACTCTCCACCGGGCTCTCTTCATTGCCTCCCTCTTCCACTCGCCGACACCCATACGCCTAAGATCCTTCTCCACCGTCTCCATTCATCTCGTCCTCGGTCTTCTTCCAATAGGCTTTCTATGTAGTACCATCTTCGGCATTCTCTCTCTCGGCATCCGCTGTATATGTCCCAGCCATCTTAGACATTGTGCCTTCACATATGTTGTTATTCTTGGTTTCTTATAGAGTGCATAAACCTCCAGGTTAGTTCTTCTCTTCCTTTTTTTTCCCAGGATAATTCTCAGCATTTTTCGTTCCCATGTTTCCAGTTGCTCTCCTTCTTTTTTGTTAAGCATCTAGATATCACAAGCATACGTCACCGTTGGTCTTATTATAGTCTGATGTATTCGCATTTTGGTCTTGATTTGTTTTTCATTAACGTTCTCAAGCTCCCAAATTTTTGGCTTTCTTTCGCTATTTTCGCTTGTATCTCCCTACCCTCATGTCCATTCTTCTCCAGTACTACCCCCAGGTAAGTAAATTCTTCTACTTTTTGGAATTCGTAATTTTTTCCACTACCAGAGGTTATCTTCAGGTTTTCTTCATCTTCCCCCCTGCTCATCCCCATAATCATGTATTTTGTCTTCTCATTGATTACTAATCCATATTTTCTTGCCCTCTAATTTTGCCATAATTCCCTTGAGTTCATTTTTTGTTTTCGCCAGCAGCGTTAGGTCCTCCGCATAAGCAAGGCATTGGTGGTTATTTCTGAAAATTATTTCTCCTCTTTCTATTCCACTATTTCTTATGATTGCCTTCATAACTAAATAAAGCAGCGTCGTGGACAAGGGGTCGCCCCGCCTTAAGCCATTTTTGACCTGAAAATAGTCTGATGGTTGTCCACGCCACATCACTTCATTCTTCGTTTCTTTCCGTGTCGTTTCCGTCAGTTTTATCAGTTTTTCTGGGACGCCCCGCTGAAACATTGCCTGATACATTTTTCTTCTGTTTATTCTGTCATATGCCTGCCTAAAATCTATAAATAGAACATACAACGTAACAGCTAGTTTGAATTTGTTTTAAAGTAAAAATTTGATCTGTGGTTGACCTATTCCTGAGGAAACCGGCTTGATATTCCCTCACTATCCATTCTGTATGTTCCTCCATTCTTTTGCTGAAGACCTTATAGTATGTATCTAAAAGCGCAATGCCCCTATAATTTTCGCATAACATTTTGTTGCCTTTTTCGAGAATTAGACATATTCGTACCGCTGACCACTCTGTTGGCATTTGTTTCGTTTCTCATATTATTTCCACAAGTTCATATATCTTTTTGTGCAGTTGTTCGCCACCTGCTTTTAGCATTTCGGGTCGTATCTCGTTTGACCCCGGGCTTTTGTAATTCTTTAATTCTTGGATACTGTCTATTATTTCTTGTTCTGTTAGTTGTTTTATATGTATTTCTTCTTGCACAGTTGCCCGGTCCGCTATTTCCTTTCCGTCACTACTTCCATTTAGCAACTGTTCAAAGAAATTCTTCCACTCCATCATTATTTGGTCGTTCTCGCTTAGAAGTGTCCCTTCTTTTGTTCTCATATAGATATTCCTGGTTTGATAGCCGTTTTTCTTTTGTTTTACTTCTTGATAAAACGATTTGTTCTCCTTGTTTTGGAATTCTTTCAATATATTGTCTTTTTAAAGTTCTGCATCTCTTTTGAAAGGCTCTCCGTTTGTCCCTATAATTTTGCTTGTTATCTTCACTGGCGTTGGTTAGCATTTTTGGTCTTGCCATTCTTTTATCTTCTGCCAGGTCTTTGCATTCTTTATTGAACCATTCTTTCCTTTCTGTCTTTTCGGTCTGGTCCCCAATGGTTTCTTTGCTGATTCTCTCTATTACTAATTTTATTTCTTCCCATCTGGAGTCAATTCCTGTATCATGTACAACGCTTTGCAATTCTGTATTCTTTTTTTCTCTATATTTTCTTCTGATCTTTTCGATTTTTAGCTAGTCCTTGTTTCCTTGTATCTAAACTTCCCACACACTCCACTCTCAAGGAAATGGTCTGACCCACAGTCCGCCCCTCTCATTCTTCTGACAAAAACTTTTATATAGATACAAAAATATACTTAGTGTTGATGCTAAGTTAAGATTGATTCACATACGTAATATCTCTAATGTGGTATGTAGAGATAATTTTTTTTTTCTAGCTTGCAAAAATTGCAAAATGCCCTCCTCACATACAGCTATGGAATGCGTAAATCGACTGCATGATTCCAGTTTTTCTAAACTACTTGGTCGGTACAAATCTGCACAAGATTATCCATATGATCATTTGTTACAATATAATAATCGGCTAATAATACCTGTACAAAAGAGAAAGAACAATAACAAGAAGTTTATGAGTTATAATGAAAATGATATTTATTTTAGACAATTGAGAAAGAACATCAACTTAACAATAGCAAACCAAGAAACGTTAAATATATTTTTTTAATTATGGTACTTTAAAAATGTCAACTTTTTTGAACTGCTGTTTAATCTCATCGTTGAAGTTTTTAAATCGATTAGAACGTCACCTCGTTGCGTCTGATATCGTCTTCAGCAGCGTGTTTTTAAATTCAATTACAATTATTAGACAATTTGATAACGTAACGGTTTTATGCAATCAACTCTCGGACTATGATTCACAGACTGTCAGACTCGTTATCTCGACGCCGACGTCGTGACGTGCCGGACGCCACCTGAAATTTTTGCTGTACGAAAATCCATGGGGCACTAGGCTTGTTACAGACAGCGGTTACGAGCATCTGTGGTAATGATGCAACTGTGCAGCAGGAATATTGCAACCGATAGTACTAACCGCAGGTGATATAATGGGATATGGTGTAAGATATGACAGATACGAAGTGACGATTAGAATAATGTATCGAGGCAAGTTCAATAATTATTTGATTAATATTATCAAAATGATTTAGTATATTGAAACTGATAACCTGATTCTATTCATTATGCAGCTGAATTTTTAATTTTAAAAACAAAAAAAAATTTGAATTTGATTATTACTAGTTCAACTAATTTTCACGTAAAATGTCCTGCAACAGACTAATTTGTATGTAAAATATTCCTAAGCTTTCTAAAAATTGTATATTTTGACATATTTATATATACGATGTTCTAAAACTTTTGAAAATGTTCTTTTGTTGTATACGTTTGCTAATAGAAACTTTACAAAAGTACGAGTATACTTCAACTGATTTCCTAATTTCTAATTTTGAATAATTATGTAAAAATATTGCTAATAACTCTGCTGCTTAAAGAATTACTCTTCAATTTGTTTATTCATTTCATTTTATTTACCAACAGAATCCACTTACTGAGGATGAATCATATAAATAATAGTACAATAAATTAACAATCGTAAAGCTAAACATACAAACAATATCCTAACTTATAATATACTAGCCGTGCCCGCGGCTCCGCTCGCGTGGACTTGATTCACTTCTATCATCACTGCTTATTCCTTATGTTACCTAACGCAATAAAATATCTGTCATTATTTCCCCTTATCTCCCATTATTTCTCCTTATCTCCCATTTTTTCTACATAATTTCCAATATCTAGGCTTATCTCTGCTCATCTCCCATTATTTCTTCTTATCTCCCATTATCTCACCTTACCTGCCATTATCTCACCTTATCTCCCATTATCTCACCTTATCTCCCATTATCTAGGCTTATCTCGACTTATCTCACAATATTTCTCCTTATCTCCCATTATTTCTCCTTATCTCCATTATCTCACCATAACTCTCATTATCCAGACTTATCTCTGCTTATCTCCCATTATTTCTCCTTATCTCTCATTATTTATACTTATCTCCCATTATCTAGGCTTATATCGAATTATATAGAACATATGTATAAATTTATAAAAACACGTAAATCGGATAAGTGGTTCTCAAGTGATAAGCGCACTCACGGACAGACAGACAGACAGACAGAGAGACGTTGCATTTTATATATTATATTCTTTGCAACATAATATTGTTCCATATCTAATGGTTTAGGCAGTGTATTGCAAGAGAACGCGCTAACGGTAACCTTTTTTCCGACTTGATTCACTATTATCGTCACTGCTTATTCTTTATGTTACCTAACGCAATAAAATATATCCTATAACCTGGCCAGAGAATATATGTATGTTTTAAAAAAAAGCACGTAACGCACTCACGGACTGTCAGACAGACAGACAGACAGAGAGACGTTGCATTTTTTATATATATTATAGATAGATCGATAACCTGGCCAGAGAACATATGTATATTTAAAAAAAAAAGCAAGTAAATCGGATAAGTGGTTCTCCAGTGATAAGCGCACAAACGGACAGACAGACAGACAGAGAGACGCTGCATTTTATATATTATAGATATAGATTATTATATAACCTGGCCAAAGAATATATGTATGAATTTAAAAAAAGACCCGTAAATCGGATAAGTGGTTCTCGCGTGAAAAACGCACTAATGGGCAGACAGACAGAGAGAAAGACATTGCATTTTATATATCTTATAGATTATAGATATTCTCTGCTATATAATATTGTTCCATATTTAATGGTTTAGGCTGTGTATTGCCAGGATACGCGCTACTTTTTTCCGACTTCATTCACTATTATCATCACTGCTCATTCCTTCCGCTACCTATCGTAATAAAATATAGCCTATAACTTGGCCAGAGAATATATGTATGTTTTAAAAGAAAAAGTACGTAAATCGGATAAGTGATTCTCCAATGATAAGCGCATTAACGGACAGACAAACAGACAGACAGACAGACAGAGAGACGTTGCATTTTATATATATTATAGATAATAACCCATTCTGCAGGGGTTTTGGGCTCTAATTAAATGTTAACAGGCTGCATTTTGGCACACACGTATTTTCTTGGACGCAGAATAAGATAAAAAAGCCCTTAAAATTCAAAATAAAATAAAAAATTCGGTATTTCGAAAATATCTCGAAAAATAAAAAAGTTATGGAAAAACTAATAGTACCACGTGAAAGGGCAGAAAATTTTACCAATAATAATGTATAGATTTTTTTCCAGTTTTTTTTTTTATTAGCGTGAGAATTTATTAAAAAATTCGGAGAGGTGAGTCAAAAAGTGTAACGCGCCAAAGAGGTTAATCGATATTACTTATTTTCAGAGTATAAAAAAGATTAAAAGATAGCTTTTTGAAAAGGAAATTTTCTGGTTTTCGATGATACTTATAGTTTTTCTTTTTGTTGCTTTATAATTTGTAAAACTTAAAACGAAATTTTTGTTTGCATGATTTTAACGGGCATAGAATAAATTAAAAAATATTTCATTAAATATAGTATTGAAATAAAATCCTTATGCATATATCATTATTATAGTAGTTTCAATATAAGAATAACTAAAAATGTCTGTGTTATTTAAAAATTAAGTTTTAAAATATGAAAATTTGCCTGCTGTAGTGCGCCGCCGGCAATTTTACGTTCAAAGCAGTACAAAATGGTCAAAAAAAAGTCGGACATTTAGTTACACATATTAAAAAATTATTGAAAACTTAAAACTTCGTTTAAACTTCCAGGTACACACAGGTGAAAACAAGAAAAATCTAAATTACTCGAAGAAATTAAATGAATTACGTACTCTCTGTCCGTTATATTGAATCCGCCATTTTAAGTTTTTCAAATCTGTCATCGTATTCTCAATCAGAGCCAATTTTAAAAATATTTAGCGGTATACAGAAACGTCAATTTAATCATAAATAAGGTTGGAAGCATGGTAAAAATAAAAAAGAATCTATATACTACTTTTCTGTAAAATTTCCCATTCTTTCACGTGGTGCCATTAGTTTTTCGATATCTTTCTTATTTTTCGAGATATTTGCGAAAAAACCGAATTTATCATTTTATTTTCGATTTTGTAGGCTTAACGTACGCTTTAGAGCAGCAAACTTATTTTTGTCATATTTTACGTCCAAAAAAACTACCTGTATGCCAAAATGTAGCCTGTTAACATTTAATGAGAGCTTTTCGTTAAAATTAACCTACCTATTATAAATCTTAACTAACCTGTTGAGAGAAATCTTTTTTAGTAGTTCTAATTAGTTGCTTTAGAGAACGCTCATTTACATTATCACAAGAAATCGGAAAACTGCAGTTACAAGTCAATACATAATTTGAAGATTCTTGGATAATATTGAATCCCGTGAATTGACAACAAAAAGCCGTAAAAGAGTCGAGAGTAATTACGCGGAATATGAAAATTTATTAACAGAAGTAAATTTGAAAGCTTAGATACTACCTATCAACTACTAGGGAATCTGATACTATAACATGTTTATCAATCATTTGATAAGAAAAGTTATTCACATGGAATGACACTAACGAGAGAGGCTTCAAACTAGATCCATGAAGAATTCTCAAAGAAGCCTAGTACATCTTTAAGGTAAAACTAATATAACCAAAGTAAAAGTGAAATAGGTCTTAAGGAATCTTAGCACTAAGTCACTAAATCCAATGAAGCAAAGTTCCTTCAGAATCTCTAGAGGATCAATACAATACAAATACCATCGAAGAGGATACACTACATTCTCTGGTCTCAAGTAGTCCATAATATTACTAACAAATTGAGTGATCTTAATAATAAACTGTTGCGGTGAAATCATGTCGATCAATAGAAATAAGACCATGAAAGCCCGGACACCTGCAATTATACACTGCCATCTCGAAGACCTTTGCATAGCTATTTAATATGCCGATAAGTCTAATTTATAACATCTAAGTATAGATCACATGCTATCTCATGCTGCTACTTAGCAAACGTCAGCACACTCTCAAAACTAATATTGCTGTAAACACACAGTATTAAAAGGAGGCCGTTCAGACCAGAAGGGAGGGAGGGGGAGGGAGGGAGAGAGAGAGAGAGTGAGATAGTTGAGAAATGATTAGAGAAATAAAATAAACACTAGGTACGAGCGAAAGGCTAAAAGAAACAAATGAATATGCATGTAATTGTATATTGTACTGATTTATAAATAAGTCAGAAATATTTAAATTTATCTTCATAGTCTTGTAACTTAATTCTTTAGATACTACTCAGTATATATCACCACCACAACCAAACAGGAGCTAGGATTGACTAAAGCTAAACTACATCGGATTATAAAATCCGAAATATAGCAGGGGACTCAATAGGGTATTTAATAAGGTAGGCCTCACCTCATCAGACAATTTGAGGAATATCTTAGGAAATCCCAAAGAGAAGATTCCTAATTGTGAGAAAAGTGGAATTTATGAAATTAGTTATAATGATTACGACAAAAAGTATGTTGGGCACACTAAAAGGTCAATTAAAACACGATTTAAAGAACATTTATAACACATTTAAAATACTATAGAACAGAAAAGTCTAGCATTGCCGCACATGCTCTTGAATCTGATCATACTGTAACATTAGATAATCTCTGATTAGTTAAAAATGTATCTGATAGGGGATTGCTGAACGCATACGAAAGTACGGAAATTATAAAATGTTAAAGTAGTTTTAATAAAGACAGAGGGCCTATTCCTTATAGTTCCCTCTACTCGTTACTTGACCAGAACTGATGGCCTCGCCTATGCCATTAGTTTCGCCTGAGTAATTCAGGTGTTAGGCTAAGTATAAATAGGGTAGATTTGGAGTTTAACTTTAGTCAATCATCGCTCCTGATGAGGCTAACATGATTAGCGAAACGCGCGTCGAGTGCAAAAATAAAGTGTTTGGTGTAAAGGTGCCAACACCCCAACCCAATCGTCAGGGATGCCTTCCTAATCCATCCGCCAGCCCGCCACCAGTTCCTGAGACTTTCAGACCCCTTCTCTAATGACCCACCCAACCCACCATGACAAACGAAGGAGATTGTAAACTAGGTTAAGTTAGCATAGACCCTTCGATAGGTTAGGTTAGGTTACAACCATGTTAATTATGCACATTTCTTAGGTTAAGTCTAGTATAGGTTCACTACTATAAATACTTAGGTTAACCCTTTGAGGCCGGAGAAAAAAAAATAAAAGATATGAAGAATTTTTTTGAAAAAATGTATTCAACCAACATCAAAAACAAAGTAAAAGTTCATTTCACGTAAAAAAATATCCTGGATTATCCTGCCGGATGTGGTTTCTAGCACTAACCACTAGGAATTAAGGCACTCAAAACTAATTTTCGTGAAATTTAAAGAAGCAATTTCTCTCCTTATTGAGGCAGAGACCAACGTCACAGGTTGAACATTTCCAGGTCGTTCGATGCACATGCTTCGCTGTGCTACAATGAGCACATCTGAGAGATCCACATCTAAGAGGCATATGTGCAGCACGATCATGACGTACCTCAGTGGGAATGATTTTTTTGTATTTGTTAGGTGCTTGTTCTGCTGATCTTCTTTTTTTTGAAATCGAATTAACGGCACCAATTAATCCTCGAGCAACCGATACACGAAATTGTTTCAATGTAACACATCGTGAGTCACTTCTATTTTGAAATAAAATGAACGCGTTCACAACACAAACATCTACAAAGTAAAAATAAAATGCGGTGCCACCACTTGTGGGCTTTTCGATCGATTTCATAGATACTTTTCAGCATGTCAAATCGATCTACGTATCCCATATGTTTATTATAATGTTTGACCATAACAGGACATGTTCTGTATTGCCATTTTTCTGTTTTCTAGAGACAACTTCCATGATGGTCATGATAGTTTCCTAAAAACAAAACGGTTCTTCGATCCATCCACTTCAGTGCTGCTAATCCATCTGTAGAAACTCTCCAATCTATGTCGCCCCTTTTCATGTGTTTATCCACTTTGAGCTCTGGATAATATTTCCTTCCTTTACGCACAGTTCCACATGCATAGATGCCATCAGCTAACAAGTCTCTTTGCAATTCTACAGAGTTGAAAAAATTGTCGAAGAATACTTTGTGGTGCTTGCCAACTAAAGCCCTTGTTAGATCTTTTACTACGCGATGTCCCAATTTTTTCTCAACTGACTGATCAACTTTCCCCGTATAAATTTGGAACTCAGATACAAATCCAGTAGAATCAGCCCGAATCCATACCTTGTAGCCTCGTTTCGTGGACTTCATTGGCATATACTGGCGAAGACTACTTCTCCCCTTGAATTTGATCATCGATTCATCGATTGATTGAAATTCACCAGGATTCAAAGCAGAGCCAAGAGTTTGTGTCAATTTAGAAAGTAATGGCCTGATTTTGTACAATTTATCATAATTGGCCTCACCTTTTTTTGGCTGTACTGAGTTATCATTTACGTGAAGATTACTTAGAAGCCAGGTGAATCTGTCACGAGATAAAACAGAACTTATAAAATAATCCCTAAGTTCTTCTCTCGAGGACCAGTAGTCTCTATAACTTGGCATTTTTTTCAAGCTCATTAGCATGTTTACACCCAAAAATGATTTTATTTCTTTGTTGGTGGTTGGAATAAAGTAGTTGCTGCCACCATTTTTTTGTAAGGCATACAAATTTGTCTGAAAAAACAATTTCAGATATGAAACAATCCGGAAACAAATACAAAAACATATCGGTAGGAGTTTCAACGTTGTCAGGAACATTAGGCCCTGCCTGAGACACAAATTGGTTTACGCGTGTTGCATGAGTGACATCATTTGTCCAAACAACTGATTTTTTTTCTAAGTTCTTCTTGACGAATTACTTCTAACGGTAACTCATCCTCACTGTCCCATTCTTTAGTGACTTTCGCTTGCTCATTATCTTCGAAAATGAATGGAATATCTTCTATATCAAAAAGTTCATCCCTTCCATCATAAAGTAAATAATCTATGGGGGCTTCGTTGTCCATAGTACTCTCCACATCTGATGCAATGGACTCACAGTCACTGGGAATTTCATCCAAAATCGCGAAAACATCTGTGCTATTCATTGCTTCAAGTTCGCCAAAAGACCAACATTTTTTTTTGGAACCTGTAAAAAATGAACAAACAAAAATTAGAAAAATTATGCATAATAGTAATAGCAATACGCGTCACTTAAAAAAAAAAACACTTTCACTAAAAAAAACATATAGTCCTAGTGGTTAACATTTGTAACCACCACAAATAAATCTATTTATAAACTTAGCAAAACAAAAATTGCACTTGATATATATATTCATATGTAGTAAATAGATATATCTTAAGTACTTACCGGACATTTTCTTAAAGAATAACCAGCTATAAGAAAAATAACAGCCTAATTGGTACTGCAAAACTCACAACTACCTACGACGTGCAATTACAAATGTCAACTAAACGCTGGTGGACATTTCAAACCCTAAGCATGCTAGATTAGACTTCTTGATACGTTAGGCAAACAATTTAACATCGTGGTTTACTGGAGAAACCGGTAGGAAAGCTACAATATAATTTTTAAAAGGTGGTTATCAGTGGTAACCACTTGTCCTCAAAGGGTTAATACAGATATTGACTTATACTGATGAGCAAGAAAATCGACTCAAACGATTTTGCTTCATTTAACACGGATACTTGAATTTAGTCTTCAACCAGTGGTATTATTTTTTGTATCATTAGAATGCTGATTTTCTGCTTTTTCGAATAATACCAATAACGTACTCGTTGCGCGCTATTCATCCCTATAAAAACACATGCAACTGCATTTTCCCATCATTCCTTTATCGGAACTTGAACCGCCAACAACTCTGCTATACCTTCTCATTAATTACGTCGTCGGAAAATGGAACCACCCAGGAAGAAACGGCACAAATCTTTGCCCTATTGCAAGAAGAGCATAACCAACGTGTAGTCGCTGCGGTCTCCAGAGAATGATGCCCTTACACGGAGACCAGAATCAGGAAGAAAAAGGTGTACCTAGGAGCGAGACGACTGCTTCACTGTCAACACAATTCTAAGAAATCGTTACTTGACCGGCGTTGAGATTCAGCAGGAACTCCGACAAGTTCGTGGTCGGCATGTCAGTCATTGGACAGTCAGAAGAAGACTTAAAAAAGCTAACTCCGAAGAGATCAGCCAACAGACCCATATTGACAGCAGCCCATCGACAAGCGCGACTCAAATTTGCCCGAGAACATATCGACTGGACCTTAGTGCCATGGCGTTCTGTTTTATTCTCTGACGGGTTCCAAATGTCCCTTCATGGCAATGATTGAAGAAGACGAGTCTATAGGAGACCTGAGGAGCTCTATGTGCAGTGCTATATTACTGAAACGATCGCCTACGAAGAAGGTTCTGTCATGATGTGGGGAGGTATCTCACTGGTTGCGAAAACCGATTTGATTTTCGTGACTGATGAGACAGGTAGCGGTGGATTAACTGCTCACACAGAGATCCTCCAGGAACACGTCGTTCCTTATGCTGGGTTTGTTGGCGATAGCTTCGTGCTAAGGCACGACAATGCGAGGCCACGTGTTGCTGCTTCGGTGCGACAAAACCTGGCGGAAGTGGGGATACCCACTTAGACTGTCCTGCGCGGAGTCCTGACCTTCATATAATCGAGCATATGTGGGATATAAACGTTGCGATGGAGGAATAGTGGGGAAGAATCCCACTGAAGTGCTGAAAAAGTTCATCTGCTCTATAAAAAACCGGCTGGAAGCAGTAATAAGGGCTAGGGGGGTAATACAAAACACTGATTTTGGCTTTTATCAATAAATTTAATTGTTAAACTGTTTCTTTAATTTTTCCTTTTTCTTACCCCTATTTTCAATCCTTGTTTCCACGTTTAATCATTTTAATCAGTAAAAAGCATGAGGTATGCTATAGAATTTGGTATTATTTGAAAGAGAATAGAATGGGCTTTCAAATGATACTTAAATCTGTAAAAATATATGACCACTAAATTTTAGGTTCCATGTTAAATGAAACCAAATAGTTTGAGCCGATTTTTTTGCTCACCAGTGTAGTTAATTTTTCATTCTTTTTCTATAATTTACTGGACTTGTAAACAAAAAGATCGATGATATATCTCTAAGGGCTTTTTATATCTGACAGTTCATATAAAGAAAATCCAAGTTTTGGGACTCGATTGAACTTTTAGTTATGCTTGAAAAATTCCGGTGATTTAATGGTAAAATTTTCAAATGCGAAATAAGGAAACAAAACGAAAAGGAATGGGCGGATATTCAATTTAACTTTTATTGCCTGGTTACGGGTTTACCCGAATGGAGAATTTTTTGCCGATACAGCTTTATTTTTAGATTTGATGGAAAAAATATTCATAAGAAATTAAATAAACAGTGATTCGATATGTTCTAGTTATCAGTGATAATCCGATATTAATGAAAATATTTGAATTTAATAATATATTACTAAAATTGCATACACTAAATTGGTTGAATATTAATATATTGGTGTAAAATTGATACTATACAAGGATGGATTGAGTCATCTTGTAAAAACAGAGTTGATTGATTGATTGGTCGGTTATTTTCTGACTGTACATTTTAACAATAAAATTACTCATTTACTTTGTTAACTTACACCAAATATATATATATATATATATATATATATATATATATATATATATATATATATATATATATATATAAATATATATAAATATATAAATAAGCATATATATATATACATATATATATATATATATATATATATATATATATATATATATATATATATATATATATATATATATATATATATATATATCTTTTTTTTGGGAACATTTGCGAATGCATTATCGTGATTTCGCAGTACATTTTCAAACGTTTAACTAAGACTAAAACAGATTTTTTTGTATTTATTTTTATATAATGAAAGAATGTGGGTATCTTAGGTGCTATAAAAGTTGGTAAAGGACGGAATTTCCGACGTCTATTTGACTATTTAGTATTATATTATGGTTCTTTGAGAGTGTGTAAATTTCTATTGATTCCAAGAAATTACGTATTGACCCTTTAGGTACCGTAGGAGTATTGGTAAACAATTGATATTAGGAAATGGATGGTCACTTTCTAAAAAATGCTTAGCAAAGTATGATTTTTTATTTTTTAACTTATAAGATACATTATGTTCTGCGAATCTTGTTTTGAAATTCCTTCCTGTTTGACCTACGTAACAGCTATTCCACTCGAGACACTTAAGTTTATAAACTCCTGATTTGTTATATTTATTAGTTTAATCTTTGGCATTGAAAGATATAATGGATAATTTTGGAGCGGGTTTTAAAGCTATTCCTGTTTTTTCGGCTGTAAGGACTTGAGATATATTATCCGAGATGGGACCAAAATATACCAGAGGTATGAATGTTTTTCTTTCTTGGTATTTCTTATGGGATAAATTAAGCTGTTATTATTTATTTTAGGTTGGATGTCGTTATTGATTGTGTCCAGTTCTTTTTTTAAATTATTTTTACTAAGAGGAATATTGAAGGCTCTATGGATCATAGATCTATAAGCTACCAGTTTAGGGGATTTAGGATGTGGTATGTTTCTAAATATAATCGCTATTGAGCTCAATAAATGTAGTCCAGTAGAAATCTAATTTTTTTATTCTTTGCCTAGTAGTAGTTTACAATACAGATAACCTCTTGATTCGACACAAATTTCTTCTCCTAAGCCAATATTTGAGGTCAAAAAAATACTTACTTGGAGCCGAACCTAGGGAATAGGATGGGGAACTATTTCTAGTTCACCATTGTAACGGCAGATGTCTGAGCAGGCAAATTGCCCTGGAGAAGAAGCAATTTTTTGCACCCTAATCTTGGTCGCCTCTGCTTCAGCCCACTTTGCAAATGGTTTAATAACGTTGCGTAATAAAAGCCAGTCACTGTTTTTGCCTTTTCCAAATACTCAATGACGATGATATCCTGTGAGTCCCAAAACGTTGCCATCATTTTTCCCACCGATAAAACTGTTTTCGTTTTTTCCGATGCAATTTCACCTTCCCCAACCCATTGTTTTGACTGCCGTTCTGTCTCTAGGGTAGAATGATGGATCCACGTTACGTATACAGTTACAAAACGGCGTCAGAAGTCCTTCAGATTACTCTGCAAATTTTCTCAACACGATATGGAAATAACCTTACCCTTGTCTTTTTAGTGTGTAATCAACAAACTCGGCACCCATTACCCGTTTCAGCTTTTTCATTTTTGGAACTTTATGTAGAATATTATGTACACATTCATATAAGATGCCCATCACCTCAGCAATCTCTTGAAGCTTAAAACGACCATATTTCATCACAATACCGTGAATTGTATAGACTAATTTTTCAGAAGAAACCTTAATTGGGCGTCCTGAACGTGCACTATCGGCAGTGCTCGTACGACCACATTTAAACTCATTTTTCCAGTAATAAATGGTCTTGAGTGCTGGCCTCCACATCCAGTCTTAAGATAATTAAACGTCGTCATAGGAACAACATACCGAGCGTGATCAATAATAATTACTGCTCACACAGAAAACTACCTGAAATTTAACGGTTATATTCTTTAAATGATAAATTTTTCAATATATAAATAATAAAAAAATAAATAGATAAATAAAAATCAATCCGACAATTTGAAATGGTTAAAATTTATTTTTCAAGATATTTCAGAATCGCTTACACAACATTTAGTCATTAGGAAAAGAAGATTAGAGGAAAAACCGGAGCCAGTCGATTTAACATTAGCTCCGATCCGGTATCTGAATTTAAAAAATAATAGTCTCTTTGAAGTATTTTATTTTCTAGAGGAGTAGAAATAATCTTCTTTAATTCATGGTAGGTTCAACAATTTTTAAAATAAGACTAAATTTGTCCATAAAGGATTACATTTAGATCTTAATTGAATCGAATAATGAATTATTTTTTGTAAAATACAAATAAACTTGGTGATAAAGGGTTTGTTCAATTTAATTTGCTAATAGATATATGTAAAACAACTAAAAACTGACGAAAACCCATATTTCAGTAGTCTACCCGCTGTTCTCTTATTCGTCAATCCTTCCCTAGACTTGTTTCGCCGTATCACCGCTCATCAGTCGGGCTAGGATCGACAAATATATACAAAATGCGCTACAGGCATGAAGGCCTAGGGCATATCATCTTCTGCCGTGCTTTTTTCTTGGCCTCTGCTAGTGCGCCGTCGAACCAGTTTTTGGTTTTTACTCTTTCCTTTTTAACGCTGTATCACGCGCTAGTTTCACTGCTGTTTTTGTTTGCTCCCATATTCGCTCTACTTGTGTGCTTGTTTCCTGCTGATGTAAAACTTTACTTATTTCTTCCTTGTATATTTCCTTCTTTTTTTTTTATCTTAAAGACTACTCACATTATAAGCCCTTCTCTTTTTGTTTGTGACTTTTATGACTTTCTCCTTATATTCTCCCTCGCATGTAATTCTCACTAGGAAGTGATCGGAGTTACAGTCCGCTCCCCTCATACTTCTTACCTCTGTAATAAAACTTCTATGTTTCCTCTCTATCAAAACGTGGTCTATCTGGTTGATTGTTCATCCATTTGGCGAGGACCATGTTCCTTTATGTATTTCTTTCCGTTGTAACTTGGTACTTTTGATTATCATATTTTTTTCCATTTCGAGGGTTACCAGTCTCTGTCCATTATCACTGGTTTCATCGTGCTTACTGTTCTTTCCCACTATCTGTCTATACATAATTTCTTTCCCCACTTTTGCGTTACAGTCGCCTACCACCATCTTTATATCATACCTTGGTATCCTCGCGTACTCCTGTACTAGTCTTTCATAAAATATATCTTTGTCTATTTCATCTTTTTCTTCCGTAGGGGCATGCACATTTATAATGCTTATGTTTCGTTTGTATCCCTTAAGTCTTAGGTAGCACATCCTCTACGATATTACTCTAAAATTGATGACCCTACCCTGTCTTTGGCCTTTTCCTGTACGATAAAACCGGTCCCGAGCATTCTGTCATTTCCTCCACTTTTAAAAAAGATCGCGCCCTCTACTTCCACTATCTCAACTCCTGACTGCTTGGATTCTTGGATTGCCATAATACTTACTTTATACTTTCTTAATTCTCTTACTAGCTCTTTCAGCGCTCCTTCTATATACGTTCCCCTTACATTCCAAGTTGCCAGCCTAAATCTTAAATTCTCTATTTTCTGTCTGCAATTTAGTTTAGTCTTGTACCTCTTCTCGCCATTTTCGGAATCTACTCGCCGTTTATCGTTTTTCCGTTCTTAGTTTTTTGGCCACCCTGTCTTAATTACTTTTCTGATCCGCTCATCCAGTGCACTTCGTTTGGGTGACCTGTCTTCCACCGTCCGATTTAAAGTGTTATTTCTCTCACCCTGTTGGTGCCCACCTTTGTTGACAATCAATTTATTGTATCTTATGTAAGCATTATTTCTCTTTTGTCTTTCTTCCTTTAACTGTGGTATTAGATTTTTTCTTTCCTCCCTCACGCGCCTTGGGTAATCTTCATCGATTCCTTCACATGACAAATAAGAGAATATTATTTAAAATTCATTGCATCTTACCACTGTTAATAGATTTATATATCCTGTATACCATAAATTGAAAAGGTAAAAAAGAGCTAGAAGATTTATGAAAGGCAAGAATATTTCCCAGCTAATATATTTCTAAGAATATATAACTATGTCTGAATAAAAGGAAAAACTGCACAAATGGGATGGAGAATTAGAAATTATTTTGCATTTTACAATTATCTATTATGGAAATCCAGAAGATTCTACAATACATGGTGCTGAATGTTTTGACAAAACATATTATAGGACGGGAAATACTTAAAGAAACATAATTATCGCCCATATAAAGTGCAGCATTTATCCCAGGAAAAAAGAAATTACGTTCAGGCTTATGTCAGGATATAACGCCATGTATGGAACAAAAGGAGCAACTATTTAATAAAATCGTTTATTAGATAGATAAATCAGTTTTGTTAGCCGCCTAAGTTGTTAGTAGAAGAAATGTTCACTTTTGGAATAATGAAAATGCTCTACCGATGCGAGAAATAAAATACTCTGGCCGTCAATTCGTTCGAGATTAAGGAGGTATGTTGAAGAATAAATTGGTAAATTTAAAAGATTACGATGACCGCCGAATAGTCCAGATCGACCTGCGCTGGAGACTTTTTTATGGAGCTATTTAAAAGGTGAATCGTCTAAAAGAGGACGAAATTTTAAATGATCAAGTCCATGATATAATTTTGACAGCCATAAAAAGATAAAAATGAAGTTATAGGAAATGCTAAATATGTTCCAACCTTTGGGGGTAATTAGAAAATGGTGTAAGACAATTACAAATTAGAAAGAAAAAAGTTTAATTTTTTTACCACAGATGTTTTAAACTGCTAGAAATAAAAAGTTTGCTTAGAGGCGTTTTGAATTTAAAAAAAAAAAACTATCCCACAGTTTGGGACCAACCCATCCTAATAAAACTGTGGTTAAAAAAACCGCTTATATTACTACATTTAATAAGAAGAACTTTTTTGTTAATCTATTAAAATATTTGTTTTTTAAATTGGCAGAAATATTATTAACACCTACAATAATTTTCACAGCATTTACAATAAGCGTGTTTTCCAATTTTTTTAAAATTCCGTGTTGGCTATTTTTAAAATGAATAAATTTATTGAGCAGAGAACTACTGTAGCTAACAAAAAAGGAAATTTCCTGTACTTAGGCGTTTGGGACCAACCCATCCTAATAAAACTGTGGTTAAAAAAACGCTTATATTACTACATTTAATAAGAAGAACTTTTTTGTTAATCTATTAAAATATTTGTTTTTTAAATTGGCAGAAATATTATTAACACCTAAATAATTTTCACAGCATTTACAATAAGCGTGTTTTCCAATTTTTTAAAATTCCGTGTTGGCTATTTTTAAAATGAATAAATTTATTGAGCAGAGAACTACTGTAGCTAACAAAAAAGGAAATTTCCTGTACTTAGACGTTAAAAACGTTAGAGACGTGTTACCGTGATGTTTAGCAAAATCAAAAGTTTACAAGTGTTACAAATCGCTTGAAGGAGCTAAAGAACTAATTTAAAATTAACTGCCTTCTGAAAGAATGCAACGACAGAAAAAAAAATACTAACATAGTCAAGAATCTTGTACGCAGTAATCGCCATTATCATTTGGATTAATAATATCGATTTTTAAAAACTGGTTGAGAATTGCCTCATATATTATCTTGCCTTGTTCCAAAACAACTACCTTTTTTTAAAAAAATCGTCGTATTGAGGTCGCTGAAAAGATATTTTCCTTTGACGACTCGACTTTGAAAGGCATAGTTACTGATTATCGTAGTGTCGTGAATAAAAGCTTCCTTATAACTGGCCAAATAGTTAACAGGAAGTATTATTTAAGTACTATACGGCATTTACGTGAGGTATTCCGTAAAAAGAGACCGAATTATGGCAAGATAATTTATATATTTTCCATTACTATAACGCACCATCGCATAAAGCAATATAATTATTCATAAGTAAGTAGTATAATTGAACGAACTTATCACTCCATGGACGCCGCTTTCAATCTACATTATAATCAATCCGGTTTTTTTATAGCGTTCTTTGTATTCCGGTTGCCAGTTTCCATCCTCTTCGATCTTCCCAATCTCCGGGTCTTAGATTTCTCCCTGACACCTCCAAACCATGTTGCTATTAGTCTCCCTCTTCTCCTCTTTTCGCTTGATATCTACATTATACTCTATCCGTTTGAAAGACGAAGTAATAAATCATACAAAATTATGCAAATTAGTAATAAAAATGACCCAGTGGGTAATAAACCCCTGGTGGGGTTAATTGGATAATAAACCTTATCGAGGGTATACGCTCAGTTTATTTTCTCACGTAACACGTATTGCATCAGTTCAGAACAATAAAGATATCTTCCCCAAAACGTCAAAACATAACGGCTTTAAAGCTTAAATGAAAAGATCATAATTAGAAATGTGTTGAATTACATCAAAAGTGATGAAAACCTTAATTTAAATGTCGACGATAGTGTTCAAAAGTGTTCCCTTGTGTGTTGGAAAAACAACTATCTATCGAATTTTGAAGGAAGAAAGGGCAGGAGGAGTTACTGTGCCAAAGCTAAAACTAGGTAAAATAAAGCTGGAGCTGACAGAAGATGTAAAAAATTCCCTGCGAAGAATCATTCATGGGTTTTTCATTGAAAAAAAATCCCAACTTTTGACTTAATTCTAGAGGCTGCTAAAAGTAACCCACATATACCAACGATGGGCAGGACCAAGTTGTGGGACGTTTTAAAATAAATCAATTTTCGTTGGGAAAAATTTCAAAGAAAATCCTCGGTAATTGAAAGGGGAGAAATGGTACGCTGGAGAAGAGATTATCTGAGAAAAATTAGACATGAGCGTTCTCAAGGAAAACGTATTTATAATTTAGACGAAATTTTGATAAATGAAGGGTACACCGTAAATTAGTTTTCGCAGGACAAAAACGTTTTGAGTTCAAGACAAGCTTTTATGGAAGGTTGGTCAACCGGTCTCCGTCCACCATCTGGAAAGGGACGCCGATAATTATTATAACACATAGAGGGAGTATCCACGGTTTCGTTAATGGGGGTCTGGTTACATTCGAATTGAAAAAAACAGGAGATTACCACGAGGATATGAATTCTGATGTGTTTGACGAATGGTTTACGCAGATGATAGATTTAATTCCCCGAAGCTCAATAATTGTCATGGATAATGCAAGATACCATTCCAAAAAAGTTGAACGTGTTCCCACTGTGGGATGGAAGTGATATACAGTCTTGGTTAACTCAGCTAAATATATTATTCTATGATGTCAATGTCAAACGCGAGTTCATACAATTAGTCAAACATGAAATTTTAATGACCAAGGATAAGTACTATAAGTACGTTATAGACGAAAATGCCAAAACTCAGGATATAACTGTTCTTCGCTTGCCACCATACCACTGTGAGCTTAATCCTATAGAGCTTATTTGGGCTCAAGTAAAAAGCGAAGTGGCTAGAAACAATGTGACCTATAAATTAACAGACGGTAAAAATCTATTTGCAAAAGCAATGTGTAATGTCACTCCAGAAAAATTGGCAAAAATGTGTTGAAGACGTAATTAAAGAAGAAGATGAAATGTGGACACTAGATTCATCAATGGACCAAATTTTAGAACCACTAGTTATACCATTAGGTACAAATGATGCTATGTCAGATTTTAGTTCGGATATGTCTGACATGTCGGATTTAGAAAGTGTTTAAGATTAACATAGCACTAGGGCTAGATATAATAATTTTATTTTGTTATTAAATTTAAGTTATAGTTTAAGGTGTTATTTTATAAATGATAAACCTTTAATTGTTACCCTCAGTGTTAAATAGGCATGTCACGTGGATAAATAAAAAAATAAATCTTAAACCAGTCAACATACAGTTATTGGGTCTTCCCTGTGTGACATTTGTATTTGTTTTCTTTTAGATTTTAGGCTTTAAAGAGTGTTTTGTAAATGCACATACAGAAGCATGCACCTAGGTACGTTTATATTTTAAACCTTGTTTGTATGTAATTAATTTCCTATTTATTTGAAATTTATATGTTTTGACAAATAAATTTGATTTGATTTGATCTGAACTATCATATTGTTTTGTATGCATATATTATGCAGCTAGGTAATCATCTGGAATTTATAGGCGCCGTTCTGTCATCTTATTATAATTCCTCAATTTTATTTAATACTAGTTTTACTCTTGTAATATTATTGTAATATCTGTAATATTTTGTAATATATTTTTTTAACATAACCAACCTTTATTATAGCTATAATTAATACAAAAGAAATCAGTCGATATGCCACTGCTCGGTCATTCTCGAGATTTTCAAGGCAAAAATGCCATAATTCTTACCATCGTCTAAAAAATATCGTTTAAATTGCTGACCTACGAGATTTTAACCCTTTCTGGCAGATACTCAACCCCAGATGACATGTTTTGTGCTGGTTCCTACGAGCTACGTGCATAATTTTAATCATTTTTACGTCTAAATTTTGCCTTTACAATTATTTTTTTTTTACATCTCTAAACAATACTAACTGCTTTTTGCGTGCCGCCGAACTTTTACTCCCTGGTCCTATTGGGTTTGTGTTAATTGTTGTGTAGTACGAATTTTTTTATATGCTCCTAGACTAAGACCATCTTTAATAATGCTTAATATATAATTCTTGATTACCATTTCCCTTTCTATGATTTTCTTTTTAATTTCATTTGAAACCTACTTAAATTGCGCAAAAAAAAAATAACACGTAGGCTGAAAAGTTTTTGGTCTAGCTACTTAAAACACATTTTTTTTGCAAATTTCGACTTTCGACAGCCCAACGCTTTTCTAAACATTTCTATACCTTTCTTGTAGAAGGATTTGTCTGTGCCTCAGTTTCAGCAATAACTTCTTCATTGGGGCCAAATCTCTTTCACGCGAGCATTTTTTTGAGGTCTGCGAATAGATAATAGTCCTTGGGGGCCAAATCTGGAGAATACGGTGGATGAGGAAGCAATTCGAACTTCAATTTATGCAATTTTGCTGTAGTAACTTCTTACACGGTGTATTGCCTTGATGAAAGACCATTTTTTTCTTGTTCATTTGGGGCCGTTTCTTTGCGACTTTTGCCTTCAAACGCACCAATAACTGATGGTTTTTCCCTTCTCAGCATAGTGGATGAAAATTATTCCATGCGCATCCCAAAATACAGAGGCAAAAACCTTCCCAGCTGACTGTTGCATCTTTGGTCGCTTCGGGCGGCTTTCACCGGCTGCTGGTCACTCAGCTGAATGCCGATTTGATTCTGGTGTGTAGCGGTGAGTCCACGTTTCGTCCATTCTCACATATCGCATGAAAAAATCCTTTTCATGCCCCTTAAACAGGTCCAAACAGAACTCAGAATCATCAACATGTTGTTTTTTTGGTTCACTGTTAGCAAACGCGGTACCCATTTTAAACAGAGCTTTCTCATGCCCAAATGTTCATGCAAAATATGACCAACACGTTCCTTTGATATCTTAAGGGATCAGCTATCTCATGCAATTTCTTTTTACGATTATCCAAAACAATTTTGTGGATTTTTTTTATGTTTTCTAATGTAACCACCTCATTTGAGCGTCCAGAGCGTTCAGCATCATTTGTGTCTGTACGACCGCGTTTAAATTCAACATACCAATAAATAATGAGTAATTTTCCAGAGGCAAAGTCCCTGTAACACGTATCAAGCCATTGCTTTGCTTGAACGGTATTTTTTCCCATCAAAAAACAGTGTTTATTCAACACACGAAATTAAATTTTTTCCTTTTTCCATTGTTCCACTGTAACTTCTAAGCTAATAGTCGAAATGTTATGAAATTTTGACACATATCGTTTGAACATTGGTACACACCCCGTGGGGGAGCGGGATAGAATATCTCCCCCGGTATGTTCTGCCTGTCGTAGGCGGCGACTTAAAGAACAATCTAGATGGTAGATGCCCAGATCCCACCAGCATCGCCCGGTGTGATACCATCGCATCGGCATAGGCTGCGTGAAGTTGCTTAACGTTTCGTGGCTGTGCCGATGTCCCGGACTGTGGGACCAAATAGCATGATGAGGCACCTGGATACAAAAAATTCCGGAGGTAAAATAGCCCCCCGTTCGGATCTCCGGGTGGGGGCTGGTTCAGGTGCGTCGACATACAGAGATCAGAATTTTAAAATGGATTTTTGCAACATACGAGGTTTAAACTCGAACATAAATTTAGTGCACCAACACCTGCAATCAAATAAACCTCATGTAGCGAGTACTGTGAAACCAAGGTCAGTTCATCGACCAGCACAGTTAACTATCTTTATCCTGGGTACGATTTCTATTCCCGATTTAGGCGTAACTCTGGAATCTGTCTTTTTGTCAGAAGCGACCTCTCTTGCCAACGAGAAGAGGCTCTGGAGCCCCCAAACTTTGATGTTATGTGGTTAAAAATAACGACTCAACCAACCACAAGGTTCATCTGTATCCTGTATCGACCACTAAGCGATACTAACTTTAGAGCACTTTTCGCTTCTCTTGCAGACACCATCGATCATTTACAAATTAACTATCCAAATGCCGAAATTGCCATCCTGGCCGACTTTAATACCCACAACATCAACTGGCTTAAATATTCCAATACTACCGATGAACAAGGTCGTGAACCCGAATCATTTTCAATCAGTTGTGGCTTAACTCAGCTTATTGACGAACCAACAGGGATCCCTGATCGAGACGGGGAGTTCGCCAGTCTTCTTGATCTGTTTTTAACCACCAATCCGGAGATTTACACGGTCAGCGTAAATCCGCCAATAGATTCTTCCGACCATAAACTATTATCGACATCGAGTATCCTACCAATCAGTGACAGAGATGCGCCTAAACCGCGCAAGATTTGGCACTACAAATCTCCTAAATGGGAAGATCTCATGGAATATTTTCGAACTTTCCCTTGGTTAGACGTTTGTTTTCGGTCCGATGACCCATCTGACTGCGCCAAGGAGGTTTCCGATGTTATTTTGGCCGGTATGGAGGCTTACATCCCTTTTTCGAAGAAATGCCTTTCCAACGGCAAGCCTTGGTTTGACCGAAAATGCAAAGAAGCTGTTGCTTCTAAACATCTTGCATACCGACATTGGCGTGAAAATCCTAACGCCATAAATCGTAACACCTTTGTTCGTGCCAGGAACAGATGCAAAGAAATTATCGACGAAACCAAGGAGGCACACAATCAACGGATTAGAAACAAACTCCTCGCTTGTCCCAACAATTCCAAGTCCTTTTGGTCAGTCGCTAAGGCAGTTAGTCAAAATTTCACCAAATCCACCATACCACCACTCACACGGCCAGATAATTCTATTGCAAAGACACCTGTTGAGAAAGCGAACTTGTTGGCTGAACTCTTTGCTTCACATTCTACTGTCGATTTCCAGGGAAAGACACCACCTAATATTCCCATAGTGCAGTCAAGGATGCCCGATATTGTCTTCAGGCAGCGTATCAAACGTATTTTGATGAAGCTAGACACCAAAAAGGCTTCTGGCGCTGACGGAATACCTGCCATAGTTCTCAAAAAACTGTGCGAGGGAACTAACACCAGTTTTCTGTAGAATTTTCAACCTGTCTTACAGAAAGGGAATATTTCCTTCCTGCTGGAAATGTGCCACAGTTCAGCCAATACCTAAAAAAGGCAAGAAGACCTTGCCAAATAACTACCGACCAATCGCACTGCTTTCAATAATATCGAAAGTCATGGAAAAGGCTATCAATCAGCATCTTCTAAAATATCTTAAAGGATTCAACATTATTAGCGATCACCAATATGGCTTTCGTAAAAATAGATCAACAGGAGATCTTCTGACTTATGTAACACATGTTTGGAACAACGCAATTGAACACTTTGGAGAATCTCGAGCGGTTGCTCTTGACATATCCAAGGCATTCGACCGTGTTTGGCACGATGGGCTGTTGGCTAAACTACGTTCTTATGGTATGTCTGAAAAGTTCTGTTTATGGCTCTCATGTTTCCTCAAAGAGCGTTCTTTGCGAGTGGCAGTCGACGGATTCTCTTCACTATCAACGCCGGTGTACCTCAAGGCTCCATACTGTCTCCTACTATCTTTCTCATTTATATTAACGACCTGCTGGAAAAGACCAAGAATCCAATCTACAGCTTTGCAGATGACAGTACACTTATCTCTTCATTCACTTTGAACGCTCGGACATCGGCTACTCAGACGAATATCCGCAGACAGCAGGAAGTCATTTAACTTAACAAAGACCTCGAAAAAATTTTATCTTGGGGTGACAGTAACCAAGTGGAGTTTAACGCTGCAAAAACCCAGGCGGCAGTTTTTTCTAAAAAAGTTAACGTTGCTGAACCCGACATGGTTATGTCGGGGCACTCCATTCCCCTGACATCATCACTCAAATTGTTGGGCGTAAATTTGGGAGCAAATATGTCCTGGCATGAACATGTTGCAGGCATAGCAAGGAGAGCTTCTCAGAAATTGGGAATATTATTTCGAACCAGAAAGCTTTACACTTCACAACAACTGTTAATTCTTTACAAAGCTCAAATTCGACCATCTATGGAATACTGCTCCCATGTTTGGGGCTCCGCTCCCAAACATACACTGCATTTGTTGGATTCTATTCAGAGAAGAGCTGTTCGTCTGATTGGAGACCCGGAACTGACAGGTGGCCTTGATTCGCTGGAACGTCGAAGAACGGTTGGCGACTTGAGCCTGTTCTGCAAGTATTTTCATGGAAAGTGTTCGAAGGATGTGGCCCGCTTAATTCCTCCCAGAGCGGTGCATGTTAGAAGTACACGTCACGCTAATACTTCACATCCGTATGAGGTTCAGCTTGTTACTCCTCGTACAACGCTTTTCAAGCAGTCATTTATATGGAGAACATCATCCCTTTGGAATAATAATTTGCCAAGGGCTGTGTTTCCCACAGAGTACAATTTACAGCGATTTAAGAACAACGTGAATCGCTTTCTCCGCACACGTGTCGCTCCTATAGCGCGTGTGCTAGACCCATAAAAAAAAAAAACTTCCTAAAAGATTTTTTGAAAAGAGCGACATCTGTGTCAGATCAAAAACTTTTCAGCCTACATGTTATACTCAAGTTCATAAGAAAGTTTTTCTAGACTGCTCCATTACGTAAGAATAAAATTTGTAACCAGACTAAGTATCACCGTAATATCATAAAAGTCGCTAATGGGTTAGAGCTCTAAAAGAATACACTAAATGGTAATGTAATTTAAATATTCAAAACGTCTGTTTAATACTTCATGCTCGTTCTTTTTTGAAACGCGTCACGTAAGCTTTGTTTAGTGACATCTATGTAAAGTCTAACTGATGTTAACAACAGAAACTGCAACTAAACAGGATATTTTTATTTTGTCACTTAACAAACATAAATCCCAGTATTTCATAAGGAAATGTCTCTAAGAGTGAGTAAATGCGAGAGATCAAAGTAAACATCGTAGAAATTCAACTAAGAAGATAAGGGTTATTCAGTAAAAGTTAGATATTATATCTTCAAGATTCCATTTTAATTAGCATCTTGAAACTGCAAATACCCCTGTGCAATTAATAATACATGCAAACACCATATTGTACATTTAATTAATCCCACTATGGCATAAATTTTGCTTTATTAGTACGATGTGGCAGTTTTATAACCGTGACATGGACTAAGAGAAGGAAACAATATTTTACGGTTCGCCAATAAAGTATGATATCATTTTGATTGCCAATATATGAAAATCTTCTGTAACTTATGGAAAATTTTTATTATTTTTAAGTGAATTACAGAAATTTCATATGGTCGCTTTTACTTAAAAATATGAAATTTTGGAGACAAGATGTTGGCCAGTAGAGTGGTGCGAATCATCTTCGTTCCATTTCACAAAAAAGGGTCTACATCGGAGTGCACAAACTATCGCTTCATTGTACTCATAAGTCATGTAAACAAAATAATGTTGTACAGGGTGAGTCAACGATAGAGTAAAGTTTATTATCTCATTTGTTTCGGGAATGACGAAAAAATGTTAAATACAATAGTTTTAGGGAATATTAAGGTCCACAGTATAAAATTATTTTTGAGTATACAGGGTACTTTAAAAAAGTGTGGCCGATATAACATATATTTTTTTTAAATAGAACATCCTATTTACTAATTTATTTTTAAATTCTGCGTAAAATGTAATGTAACTTTTTTATTAATAATATTATATACCTAAACCTAGTAGTTTTTCTAATATTTCAATTTTTTTTTTTAAATACTAGTTTTCAGTTTTGTAAAAAATTGCCAGTAGCGCCATTGTTTCTGAAGGTGGAATACATAATTAGTACGAGCGTTCTATAGAGATGAAAAAGAAGATATATGTAAAGAAATTTGAGTTAGATGTTACAGGATGTTCAAAGTAAATTTATACATTTCGACTATTTTAAATTGAAAAATCTCAAATTTTTTAAATAGCACACCCTGTATATTATTATTTTTTCTGATAGATTTTACAAAACCCTCCAACTTTTATTAGGTATGTCATATACCTATTTCTAATAGTTTTGGATTTATTTTGAATTTTTCAATTTTTACCCCTCTTTTTAATACACTTACGCTATTGTGAAAACATAAACAAATAGTTAATAATAATTTTAATATAGTTTAACTTATCTAATGATTAATTATTATGACGTAATAAATGTTCAAAAATACTTGAATACACATGTTTGGTGGTTTTACTTTTTTTGAACTTCCTAGACCCAAAATGGATTAAGTGTTGAATAATAATGCATGTTATGGCTGTTAACTGCTCCAATACTGCGAAAATGAGCTTCATCAGGAAACATTATTTTGGATAAAAAATTCGAATCGGCCTCTATTGCTCCATTCATGGTGGTACAAAAGTTTACTCGTCCTTCAAAATTACGGTCTTGAAGTTCTTAGTGTAGTTCCATATAAAAGGGATGATACTTGCATTTTCTCGTGATGTGATTAGCTGTAGATTGGAATGTGTCAGATAAGTCAGCTAGTTGACGGCTGCTGACCTGGGGAATATCTTCAACATGAAGTAAAATCTCCATTTCTTTTTCCTCATTGGTAGCATTCCGGTTTACTACTTTCCGTTTCGTATACTCCACGCTGCCACTACCATCAAGCCGTTCCATTAAGCACTGAAAAGATTTTCTGGATGGTATACATCTATTAGGGTACTTCGCTCCGTAAAGCCTTATTGCAAAAAAACAATTTTTTCCTGCCTCGCCGAGTATACAAACCATATCAATTAATTCATTTTTAGGAAAATTCGTAACTATTACTTTTATACGTCACTTATTACAACAAATTAAACTATTTTTACTTGCTTCATACTTAATAAAAGATGGAGGGTTTTGTAAAATCTAACAGAAAAAATAATAATATACAAGGTGTTTGAGATTTTTGAATTTAAGATAGTCGAAATGCATAAATTTATTTTGATCACCCTGTAGCATCTAACTCAAATTTATTTACATATATCTTTTTTTTCATCTCTATAGAATGGTCGTACCAATTATGAGTATTCCGCCTTCAGAAACAATGGCGCTACTGGCAGTTTTTTACAAAACTGAAAACTAGTGTTTTTAAAAAAAAATTGAAATATTAGAAAAACTACTAGGTTTAGGTATATAACATTATTAATAAAAAATATATAAAATTTTACGCAGAATTTAAAAGTACATTAGAAAATAGGAGGTTCCATTTAAAAAAACCTATGTTATATCGCCCACAAATAGGCGAAGAACAAACGGGATTCAATGTTTCAATGAACATCTACTTTGTTGATGTCTTGTCTTTGGGAGGTTTTAAATGGTATGAGAGTTCCTATCCACCTTTCGTACATTATTAGTGAACAGAGCACGGAGGAAGTCCAGGTGAGTGACGGCCTATCGGAACTTTTTCCTTTTTAAAATATATGGAGAATATATCATAAGAAGAATGAAGAAAAACTACGATGAGGACATTTTAGTAAATGTAAGGCATATAAGCAACCTGAGGTACCCTAATGACACTGCTATCTTCGCTGAAAACATCGAAGACCTTGAGCGTATCCTGCTACAATTACAGCGGAGACTACGGATAGATCAATCTAAAACCAAGGATATGATCATAAACAGAGCCAACAATAACCAAGCCAATATCACGAAAGTTTTTAACTATGAAGTTGTTGATACATTTACATACCTAGGCTCTTTAATTATAAATTCTGGAATTTGTGAGCTACAAGTATGCCGAACTATACAGATTTCCCGTAAGGCTGTCGTGAAATTAACCCAAAACTTGACGCTATCGCATTATATCTAAAACAACAAAAATTCGACTCCTGCATTCTATTTTCCTAAATGCTGCAGAGACATGGACGCTTAAAGAAGGGGACCGCTCAAGACTTAAGGCCTTTGAGATGAGGTATTATCACAGACTACTGCGTATACCATGGATTGAGCACAGAACCAATATTTCGATTCTGGAAGATCTGGGAGTAGCTAAAAGAGTGACACCATCCATGAAAAAATTTTGCGATACTTTGGCCACATTGATAGGCGGAATAACGATATGGAGCTGCTAGTTATAGAAGCAAAAGTAAATGGCCGTAGACCCAGAGGCCGGTCTCCACGTAGTTGGTCGAATCAGGTTCAGGAGCTAACCGGAGTTGGAGTGCATAATACAGTTAATCTTGCTGACGATAGGAACCAGTGGAAGAACTTAGTGTCACTGGCAGTCACCACACCTCTGCTAAGAGGTTCAGATTGAGAAGAAGGATAAAAGTTAAAAGTGAAAAATTATGGATAAATCAATTAATTATTTACAATATTGGAAACCAACCTCCGAGGATTTTGTACTTCTTCACGTTCCGGGGCCACTATATATTACAGAAATAATAACTACCAATTTCCATAAAGCTAATCATTAGAAGAGCAGTGCGTCCAAGAAAGTAGCAATACGCGATCATCTTAAATCATTGCAGGTTATGATTAGAACACCTGTGCAGTATATTCTACAGGAATAAAGTTTTCTCCATGTGAAAGAATTTTTAAAGAAGGCTTTCTTAAAGAGGAGGAATCCATATAATACATTATTCAAAAAAAAATTTGTGGAACATTCCCCGTTTATCGGGCGAACAGTTCTTCTCTTGACAAAATATAATAAATACAGAACACGTTTTGGAATAGAAGTCCAAGTATCAATAATTTCTGTTTTTTCAATTTTTAGATGTATTTGAGTAAATCCGAAAAAAAAAAACAGTTTTTAGAGCAGTCAGAAACCGGAAATTTTTTTTTGACAAACAGTCAACAATCAGTTCAGCTGTATTTTTTCGAAAGTCTAGAATGTTTGGAACATGATGCCAGGGTGGTACAAGCTTAAATTGAGAGTATCAAAAAAGCACAGATATTTTTATATGTTAATGCTCGTAAAATAAAGGTCAAAAATATTTAATAAATCAATATATATATATATATATATATATATATATATATATATATATATATATATATATATATATATATGTTCCTAGAAAAGCATCGTAACCAATCCCTAAAATGATTTAGTGTTTTTAGTATTCTCTACGGAACACTTATGAGATCACTCTTTGTCTGTCTGTCTGCCTGTCTATTAGATCCGATTTTCTCCGAAACTAATTTATATAGAAAGTTGAAATTTAGCACAAATATAGGAACTGATTGACCAATCAGAGCCATGTGGTTTTGAAAGTTAAACTTATAGGGTTAGTTTCGCGGGGTCTGACAAAAATTACTAAGTCATCATGTGGGGTGTCAAATGAAAGCTTGTGAAAATATGGGTTAAAAAATATATAATGTAATACTATAAAATCGCTGTGTTACTTTTCATAATTATAATATCTGGTATATAAAACAAATTTCAAGGTTATCAGCTATCAATAGAGATCGGAAATAAACTTTCTTGAAAACTCATTTAGGTGTATTTTATGAAGTCATTGATCATTTTATACCTCCATAATAAATTGGAGAACACTAATTACGCAAGTCCGACTTGCACTTGGCCGGTTTTTGATATTTAAATACTTAAAATAAAAAATTTTGTTATGGAGAATATTCCAGAATTTTTTCAAAATTTGTTAAACAATATTTCTCGAGATAAGGGGGGTGCACAGCATTTTTGGCGGTTTTTTAAAAATATTACAAAATAAAATTGCGCGAATATTACATTACATATATTTTTGAATTCATATTTCCATAGACTTTCACTTGACACCCCACTCGATGACCTGGTAAAGAATTTTTTTTCTCACACCCCCAAAACTAACCCCTTACTCTCAAAACTATACGGCTCTGATTGGGCCGTCAATTTCTATATTTGCTACTTTTTATGTCAAATAGTCTCGGAGAAAATCGAGTGTTACAGACAGACAGACAGACACCGAAGTCATCCCATAATAAAAACACCAAATCATTTTCTGCTGCTCGCTCTCCTGATAAAAAACAAATATAATGATTTATTAAATATTTTTGACATTTGTTTTACGAGTGTTTAACATATAAAAATATCTATGCTTTTTTAATACCTTGGGCTCGCACCACCCTGGCATCATGTTCCAAACATTCCAGACTTTTGAAAAAATACTGCTAAACTAGTGTGCTTGTCAAAAAATTTCTTCCAGTTTCTGACTGCTCTAAATACTTTTTTTTTCGGATTTACTCATTTATATAAACTTTGCGTTTTTCTCATGTGAGTGTGTTTCTGACATTTTTTATTTTGCCATCTTCAGTATCTAATTATGAGCAGGAGTTGTCGCAGCTAAATAAAAGAGTTGTCAAAATCAAGACTACTTAATTCAGTTTTCCCCTACTTTTATCTGTACAGAATAATCAATTTATACGCTTTAATCCGAAGTATTTCTCGAATAAGTAACTTAATCCATATCACTCGAAGTTTGCCAAAACTTTGCAATAATTGCTTCCATAAAGGAAATTAGTTGCATGACAATTTGATGCGGTCAGACAATTTGTTGGTAAAATTTGCATAGCTGGTTATTAACGTCTTTATCACGTTGTCATATCGAGAAGCGGACAACAATATGGCTAAGCACAATAATGGCGTTGCTGCAATAATAACGAAGACAAATTACTTCGTCTTATCAACCAGGGGTCAGTGAACGCATATGTTTACATAATGTTGGTGAGATTGGAGTAGCTCGTTTTTAAAGTCTAATAACTTTTGAATTTCCCAATTGGCAATATTGTGGAAGTAGATTTATTTTTGGCCAATATGATCTCTTTGCTTTTATAAAAAAAACTAAGTTATGCCCCAGTATACAGAAGAATAAAGCCAATAAATGGGCGACACATCAATGCTAAGGGGAAGATTTCCGATATAATTTATGCTAATGTAAATAATTAAGTTAAAAATGTTTCTGCCAGAATGTTGTATCTTCATCGCATATACGAGGCTGGTTTGAAAAGTCCGTGCAAAGTCCGAGAGATGGCACCACCGGCGCGTATCGAGGTCATGTTTAGTTAGTAGCATCTCTTGAATGAACGCACACCAAGTTTCAGCCATATTGGTCTATTTCTTTGTGTTTGGCATTCGTGTGAATCAAGGAAGTCGAGTGATTTTCAAGAAATGGACGAAAAAGAATTTCGTGTGGTGATTAAACATTACTTTATGAAAGGCAAAACGCCTCAGGAGACTAAAGAGAAGCTTGATAAACATTATGGTGACTCTGCACCTTCGATTAGAACAGTTTATAAGTGGTTTCAAAATTTTCGGACTGGCCATATGGGCACAAGTGACGCTGAACGTTCTGGACGGCCTGTGGAGGTTACGACTCCAGAAATCATTGATCAAATCCATGATATGGTGATGGATGACAGAAGAGTTAAGGTGCGTGAGACTGCTAGTGCTGTGGGCATCTCGACTGAATGGGTACATAATATTTTGCATAAACATTTGGACATGAGAAAGCTATCCGCAAGATCGTGTGAAGTGTTGCAAGGATAGTTTGCAGCTGTTCCAGAAGAATCCGGAGGACTTTAAGCGTCGTTTCGTCACTGTGGATGAAACATGGATACATTACTATACTCCTGAGACCAAACAACAATCTCAACAATGGGTTACCAAGGGGGAATCTGCACCAAAAAAGGCGAAGACCGTTCCTTCGGCCGGAAAGGTTATGGCGACTGTCTTTTGGGATTCGCAAGGGATAATCCTCATCGACTATCTGAAAAAGGGTAAAACTATTACAGGTGAATATTATTCATCGTTATTGGGCCGTTTGAAAACCGAGCTGCAAGAAAAACGCCCGGGATTGGCCCACAAGAAAGTCCTTTTCCATCACGAAAACGCACCAGCACACACCTCAGCAGTTGTGGTCGCAAAATTAATGGAAATAGGATTCCAACTCGTTTCACATCCCCCTATTCTCCAGATTTGGCTCCCCTCGGACTACTATTTGTTCCCCAATTTGCAGACTTGGACAAATCCTATTATTCGGAAGGAATCAACAAACCAGAACATCGTTGGACGAAGTGTATAAGCCTAAAAGGAGACTATGTCGAAAAATAAAAAAGGTTTACCCCAAACAGATAAGTAGTTTTTATTTTTGCACGGACTTTTCAAGCCAGTCTCGTATATATATATATATATATATATATATATATATATATATATATATATATATATATATATAAATAAATATATATATATATATATATATATATATATATATATATATATATATATATATATATATATATATATATATATATATATATATATATATATATATATATATATATATATATATATATATATATATATATATATATATATATATATATATATATATATATATATATATATATATATATATATATATATATATATATATATATATATATATATATATATATATATATATATATATAAGATATGAAAATAGTTGGGGAACTCGTCAAATGGGCAACAACAGATGTTCACACTATATTCATTTAGCCAATATTTCGGTCCTAGGTTGGGACCTTCATCAGGGCACAAACTGAAAAAAGAGATAACGAAGCAACCAATAAGGAAAGTTGGGCATGGAAAATTATTATTGTTAAGTTTAATTTTTAATTATTAATTTTTAATTTGTAATTTTAATTTCAATCTTATAATTATTGACAAATTCTTATTGTTGTTTAAAAATATTGTTGTTATAAAGAAACGTACATTATTATTATTATTTTTATTATTATGAAGAAGTAACAAAATAAAAATAAAAATTGCAAGTGACTCACATGCAGTGTGCGAATTAATCTAACAAGAATGACCATAAATAACAATTGTCACAACAAAGACCAACACTGAAATAAAACAGCCTCATTCACTAACATATTAATTTAAAAATATGGCATTTACAGCAAGAATGCTGAAAAATCAAAATTAATTAACCACCTGCGATCTGAAAAGAGAAATGACAAGTTTGACAAGGCGCTGACAAAGGACAACCATCTGACAGAAGTAAGGAATCACTCAAAATAAAAGGGAAAAAAAAGGTTGAATAACCAGGAAAGAACCGGTTAAGTACAAATTAGGTACTACGTCATTAGAAAGGAATTTTGGTATAAAAGGAAAAGTACCCATTGGGAACGCAATTTTTCAGCGGTATGGAAATTAAATGGCGTAGGGAAAAAAATGATTTTCTCCTCTCAAGAAGCAAAATAGTTTCTGTTAAAAACAACTATGTAACATTTTATTTAGAAGTTATATCATTGTTATAAAAATGTAAATAAAATTAATATCAAAAAAGTCTCCATACACTTGACAATTACCAATAATAGTTTGACGGAGTTTAACGGAAAATAACAACTTCATTTAAACTAATATTTAGTTGGCCAGCCGTTGGCCTTGATAATGTCCTGTAACCTTTTTGCCACGCTTACAACCAGCTTTCTAGTATCTTCTGCTGACATGTTCTCCCATTCGTTCAGTATTTTTAATTCTTCTCTATTTGAAACATTATGCTTGCTAACGCGCCGTTTAATTTTCTTCCATAAATGCTCGATGGGGCTAACATCGGGTGATTGCGGAGGTGAATGAAGCTGCTGCCGCACATTATGGATCATCCATTCTCGCACCAAGTTTACGATATTTTTCTGATCATTGTCCTGTTGGAAAAATTCGAGTGTTAATTTCTGGACACTTTCTCTTAAATTGTCTCTCAAAATGTTCAGATAAACATGCTGATTCATGGTACCATTAATAAAATGTAAATTTAAAAACTCTCCAGTGGACATGCATCCCAAAGCAGAACATTGCCACTCCCTTGTCTCACGTTAATATCGAATGCGGTAGTCTTCTTTCTCCAAATTTTGGTTCTGCCATCAGACCCAAAAATATTAATTTTAGTTTCATCACTAAAGATTTCGGATTCCCAAGCTTCAGGAGGTTTAGTAACGTATTTCTTAGCAAAAGCGAACTGATTTTTGCTATTAGCTTCCGAAATTAACGGCTTCTTCCTGGCTTCACACCCCTTATAGCCTGCCCTGTGTAAACAATTTCTCACTGTTTGTGAACAAGCATTTTTCAAAAATAGTTCCCGTACTTCTTCTTTTAATTTTGGTGCACTTTTCTTGGGATCTATAATTATGTGTCAAATAATATTGGCCTCTTCAAGTGGAGCCATAGGACGACAGGTGCGTGGTCGAATTTTATAGGAACCCGTTGATTTATACTGGTTTACAATGTACTGAACAGTATGATACGACTTTTTAACAATTTTTTCCTATTTTTCTGTTCGATTTTCCACCTTTCGACAAATCAATTATGATCTTTTGAACTTGAAATGGAATTTCACAATTTCCCTCGCTCATTTTTAATACCATTTTGAAAACCCACCGGAAAATTATTAGCAACAAGTGACAGATTATAAAGAATGGCCGAAAATTACTCATTTATTTTCAGTTTAGCGAGCTTGATAAAATGCGGCTCATTATAACGTGTTTTTGTCAATGCAGTTCTTGAGTGTATGGGGAATTTTTTGAGATTAATTTTGGTTACATTTTTATAACAATGATAAAACTTCTAAATAAAATGTTCCGTAGTTGTTTTAATACCAATCCTCGTTGGTTCAGTTTCAAATAATAATTTAAACATGTTTTCTCATAGTTCCAATTAATTAGTTAAATATAACAAGAAAATAGTATAAAAAACAGATGGAGTATGGAGATTTTTTGGATTGATTATATATATATATATATATATATATATATATATATATATATATATATATATATATATATATATATACAGTTGTGGTCAAAATAATAGCAGTGGTTCAATAAAAATAACTAAAACTGTTGAAAGGTAACTGCAAAATTCCATTAAGGCAAAAAATATTTTAACGTTTAAAAGCTTATCAACTGTGCTGAGGTTTCAACAAAAAATATGTATATAAAAATAAATATAAACAAAATATTTACGTTTTTTGTAGCAGAAGATGAATTTTGCTTGGTCAAAATAATAGCAGTGTTCGCTTAATACTGGTGTGTTTCAAACCTAAATGGTTTTTGCTCCTTGTGTTCGGTTAAATTGTCAAATTTAGAATAGTTTTGTGTCAGATCCATCAACACTTTTTCTGTTTTCAATACAACTATGGGAAGGAAGAAGCACTGTTCTCAAGAAAAACGTGAATTGATAAGAAAATTGCGTCGTGATGGAAAATCTTACATGCAGATTCAAAATATTTTGGGAAGCTCAGCTAAAATGGTAGCAAACGCTTTAAGATGGCAACCTACACCTGAAACTCTCGGCCGTAAACGCAAAACTATATGCAGACAGGACACACTTATAGTTCGAGCTTCAAAAGCAAACCCATTTGCTTCGTCAACACAACTTCAGGAGATTGTGGAAGTGGATGTAGCTCCTAGGACGATACGACGACGACTTAACGAAGCAAAGTTACCAGCAAGCAGTCCGCGTAAGGTACCCTTGTTAAATAAAAGACACAGGAAGAGGCGATTAGAGTTCGCGAAGGAACATATTGAATGGCCTCTATTTAAATGGCGTAATATACTGGGGTCCGGCGAAAGCAAAATTGTATTATTTGGAAATGTAGGCCGCAAAACATACGTTAGACACCCTTTAGGAACCGCATATCAGCCTCAGTACACTATTAAGACAGTTAAACCTGGAGTTTCAAAAATAATGGTATGGGCATGTTTCTCCTACTTCGGAGTAGGGCCTATATTTTGGATTAAAAACATAATGACCGCCAGTGTTTATGTTGAAATTTTACAGGACGTTATGTTGCCCTATGCAGAATATGAAATGCCACTTAAATGGGTTTTTATGCATGACAATCACCCAAAACATAGCAGTCAATTATGTAAACAATTTTTAGAAAAGAAAAAAATTAATGTCTTAAATTGGCCAACTCAAATCCCAGATCTGAACCCGATAGAAAATCTGTGGGGCGATATTAAAGATAGCGTAGCACGTGAAAAACCTAAGAATCAAGACGAGCTCTGGGCTGTAATCAGAGATTCTTGCAAAAGCATTCCTGTTTTTAGATGTCAAGATTTGTTTAACTCTATGCCGCGACGTTGTGAAGCTGTCATAGCCAATAAAGGGTTTACAATTATTAGGTGTGTTTGATGCTCATAAAAGAAAAATATTGTTAATTAGTTGTACAGTTTTTTTTAACAGTTAGTAAAACACTGCTATTATTTTGTCCACCATAATTTTTAGAAATTTGTCGTTTTTCTTTGATTTTTAATTAATTAGCCTTATATTACTTTGATGCATCTTAGGTGGGGTTCAAAGTTACCATATTTATGTTTTAGTTGTTCTATTAAAAAAACTTAATAAATATGTTTTGATAAAAATTTAGTAAGCACTGCTATTATTTTGACCACAACTGTATATTTATATTTTAAATTTCCGGGTTTTAATCCTTTCGTCTCATTTGGCATTTTCAAGTGCTCTTGCTGCTGTTGCTACTCGATGCTGCTTCTTTATTCTAAAATGATTAAAAAATCAAAAGAATGTACATAGACAATTTTTTCTACATTAAGTGTGATGTAAGCTATACTGCTTTGAACTAGTGGTGATACAGCTTCGCCTCTTAAACTCTTTATAAGGTTGTAAATTACCCTCATTTAGAAACTTTAAAAATTATGAAGATTATAAAAACTGGGGTTTAATAGTTAACTGCAAGAAAATCAAATGTTTGTGTCTCGGAACTAACATAGGTAAAGACACCTCAGCTCTGTTTTGTGGTCGAAGAACATAACATTACAGAGAAAGTACCTCATTTATAATGCAGTATGTAAGAGCATGGTGTGTTACGGTTGTGAAAGTTGGCAATTGACGAAACGATTGGAACAGAAACTAATAGCACTCGAAATGGATTACTGGTGAAGATCGGCTGGAATGTTCAGAATGGATAGAGTTAGAAATGAAAGAGTAAGGGATATAATGAAAGAAAAAACCACGATTATTGAGGAAACTCAATAACGGCAACTTATATGGTAGGGACACTTGGAAAGAATGGAAGAACACCGAATACCAAAGATGGTTCTAAAGTGGGTACTAAGCGAAGAGAAGAGAAGAGGGAGACCAAGAGCGACATGGTTTGGAGGTGTTCAGAGGGCAATATCAGAGAGAAAATTAAGACCCGGAGATTGGGAAGATCAAAGAGGCTGGACATTGGGAACCGGAAGGCGAAGAAAGCTACAAAAAAAAAAACCCGATTGATGATGATAAAAAAGTGAATTATGAGAATACCAGTATTAAATTATTGTGGGAAAAGTACGATGCATACCCTTTTTTTAAAATTCGCTGTTGATTTCGAAATAGCACTATAATTGAATCGGTGAGTTCGACAACCGTACATGTCCGAAAATGTCATTTTGAGAAATTTAAGAAAAACTGATAATCTTTTAAATTACTTATTTCTCAGGTTTGGCATACACAGAGAAGTTTTAGATCTGGTGATCTGGGATTTATATCTAGTAATAGTTTTTCTATAAACGAAACGGTCTAATAGTTATAGCTAAAAGAAGTTAGTGGACAAGTACGGTTTTCGAAATCAGTATCGTAAAAAAAAATAAAACAGGTGAAAAATGATTACATTTTTAATAGTTCTAAAAGAATAACAAATAAATACTGATTTAAACATTTTAATTGTCATTTTCTGCCGTTGTCGTATTACAGGATGTTATATGGTAGAAAAATTCTAACATTTCACCAGTCATATATTGCATAACTTTTTTAATATCCTCGACTTTTTTCTCATTAATAGGTAGAGGATCTTTATAAGCGCCAGCAGTCGGTAGAGAAGGACTTTCCTTATGTTGCTTGCTTAAATGTGTAGGAGAGAAAACCGTTTATGTAATTCCACGTTGTCACATAACCTGGAGTTGAACTGTCATAAAGAAATCGCCTATAGTTTGACACAGCAAAATTTTCTTTTCTAGTATTATCACCACTGACTAAAATAGAACTTTTTTTATAATCAGTCGGCCACCACTTTTTAAAATCAATAATATCGTTATGTCGAATTAACTTTACAGTAAATGACTGTTTTTTCCTTGAAGATAGTATTATTTCTTGATATTCTTCTGGAATATAAATTCGATCGTGTTTTTTAATCACCCTCTTGACACAACCAAAATCCCTGTCGCAGGGCAAAAATGAATGCCCTCTTATTGGAAAGTAATGGTATATTTTGTTAAATCTCTTGGTCGCTTGCAACGCTAGCAAAAAGCGAACCATGGTCTGGTTACGATTCTGTCCCGCACATCCATCAGAAAATAATTGTAACTCAGTGATTTCAGATGGTATGTGGTTCAATATATAATCATAAAGAAATGTGCATACTTCATTAGATCCTTTTAGAGCTTCACCCTCGTGGTAGCTATAAAAATGACCAGTGTTGTCTTTAAGATTATGAATCTGAAATGCATATACCCAAAGTTGCCTCAGATAAAAAATTTCTTGAACCGGGATATGTGGGAGGGGCATATTCTGCATATAGTCAAAAGCTAGGCCCATTACTTCTGGTCGTTCCTTACACAGAGATTGCACTTCTTTTAGTTTCGTGTAAAACTTTTTTGCGCGCTTTTTATGAACTATGAGTTCCGCTGCAACCACTCTCTTTGCATTATCATTAAGATTAACATCTTTAAGTTTAGCTCCAAGGCTTTCACATACCGAGCAGACATCAACCTGTGGTCTTCCAAACCTGAGATTGTAGTTTTCATTATAATATTTTAGATATAATTCGTATTTAACCAAATTTTCTAGCTGTGGATTTTTATCTATAAACAGATTGTACATATTCTTCACATTTAAAGATGCATCCAAATAATGAATGGTTTTTGAGGAGTAATGGGAAACTTTAACCGGGAATGACTCAATGTGTTCTTTTATTTTCACAATCCATTCTTCGCATATTGCACGAGGTCTGTTGTTGTGCCGGCCTCTTAAATCCTTAGGTGATTTTGTAGCTAGAAGTAAGGTGTTTAAACGCTGAACTTGCCAATGAGATATGGCATGAAGACTGATAAATGCCTGTTTACATACGGAAATTCGATTTAATTGTTTCATAACAAAATACAAAAAATTTGATTTTCTTCGTTGTTTAGGTTTTACGCCTCTTATCCAATGTCTTTCAATAGGCTTTGCTTCAATAAGCCCCTGCAAATACGTATCTTGTTCATTTTTTTGCTTACCGTCGTATAATTTTGATATTATTTCTGTTTTCTCTTCATCAGTAAACTGCTGTATGCACTTTTTTTTACACCTTAAAAATGTATTCATTAGTTAAAATTAATTAATTAAAAAAAAAAATGTAAACTTACATGCACGTAGGTCCGACAGTTTTCGCTTCAATATGTTTTCCGTTTTTACCAACATATTCCTGACCGTGCAAACGTGCTATTTTTCTTTGGTTATGTTTCCAACTAACAATATTCCTTTTTCTTTTTTTGTTGCCATTGCTAGTAACCACATCTTCTCTGTCACAGGATGACATATTTTATTTAAACAAATTTAAAAACACACGATAATTAAGCTATTTTAATTAATAAAACCCACACGCAGTCAACTCTTTCTTTGTAAACAAATAACTGCAAATATTTTAGTAGCTGAGATGAAAAACCGTACAAGTCACGGACATGTACGGTTTTTCCAGTCATCACCGAACGGCAGCCTACTGTAGAGCGTTAACGTTTAAGTATATCGTACGGTTTTTATGCTCAGTTGATAGGGGGATATATTTAAAACAAAATGGCTATCTCAGTTTAAAATGTCAAATTTGGACGTTTGTCGAGCTCACCGATTCAATTATGTTACAATAACCAAATAAGATTAACGGTTCGCAAACCAGTATTTTTTTTGAAAGTTGCCGGAGCAGAAATTGAATACACTTCTCCTACTCGATCTTGTTGTTTCAACTAAATTCTGAAAAAAAAAATAGATGTCAATTGTTCTTTTATAGGTTGTGTACTGCAATAACTCTTGCTGTCCCAATATCAAAGAAAAAACTTGAGGAAACGATGACCCCAGGCTTTAGAAGTAAAATTATTTAAACAATTTTAGTTGGCATTTAAACATCAACCACACTAGACATTTTTTATAATATTTTTTTAAAAATTGTTTGGACTTCTTTTATTATTAGACTTCAATAAAATAAATGATCTCATACAATTTCCTTTGGAAGTCAATTCAACGAATTACGTTATTCTATTTAAAATTATGCCAGTGAAGTAAGATCTCCTTTCAAAAACACGAACATATTAATTTCTAGAATAAACCCTACTTAATATCAATCACATTCCGTCAAGACTGACAGAGGGGATCTCTATATTGATAAAATAAATACAATAATTTTAGGAATATTAAATGAAGACCCTTCAGTTTAATATTTATGGCGATGAAAACCGTAATATACAGGATGTATTAAAATTAATAGCTTAACGGAAATATGTAAAAAATAATTAGTCCGAACTCCTTAGCGGAGGTGTGGTGACTCCCAATGACACTAAGTCCTTTCACTGGTTTCTATCGTCATGCACTTCAACTCTGGTTAGCTCCCGGAATTGATCCGAGCAGCGACGTGTAGACTAGCCTCTGGGTTTACTGCCGTTTACTTTTCCTTCCATCACTAGCAGCTCTAGATCGTTATTCCCCCTAGCTATGTGGCCAAAGTAGCGCAAAATTTTTTCATGGATGGTGTTAGTTACTCCTAGTTCTATTGGTTTTGTGCGCAGTCCATCGTATACGCAGTAGTTTACGATAACACCACACCTCAAATGCCTTGTGTCTTGAGCGATCCCTTTCTTTAAGCGTCCATGTCTCTGCGCCATATAGTAAAATAGAAAAAACTAGAGAATGCAGTAGTCGAATTTTTATTGTTTTAGATATATTGCGTTAGATATATAGTTTTTGTTAGTGTCACGACAGCATGACGGGCAATCTCTATCCTTAGGCGTATTTCTGGCTCATAATTTTCAGAATTTGTAATTAAGGAGCCCAGATATGTAAATTTATCAACAACTTCACAGTTAAAAGCTTTCGTGCTATTGGATTGGTTATTGTTGGCTATGTCTACGATCATAACCTTGGTTTTAGATTGATTTATCCGTAGTCCCACCGTAATTGTAGCAAGATACGCGCAAGGTCTTCGTTGTTTTCGGCGAAGATAGTAGTGTCATCAGCGTATCTCAGGTTGCTCATTCGCCTTCCATTTACTGAAATTTTCCCATCGTAGTTTCGGAGGTTCTTCTCATGATATATTCTACATACATGTTAAAGAGAAGAGATGATAATATGCAACCCTGACGAACTCCAGAGTGAACTAGCTTTCCCCTCCCTTTATCTCGAAAAGTACTGATCCAAAAATTTTGAAAAAATTCTGGAATATCGTCACCAGTGCATTACCTATAACAATTTATCTGGTATATAAAAAAAACAAAAATTTCAAGGTCTTCAGCTTCCAGTAAAGATCGGAAACAAACTTTGTTGAAAACTCATTTGGGTTGTGTTTTGTAAAGTCACTGATCACTTTACAGCTCCGTAACAAAAATTTTTATTTCAGAAGCAATCAACGTACGGAACACTAATTGCTCAAGTTTAACTTGCACTTGACCGGCTATTTTTCTTTATATTTTTCACGGACGGAAATATTTACTTTGATAACCCGAAGGGGACTCAAACTTTCAATCCAAAAATATCGCCACCCTTGTCTGTCTGACGACAAATTCAAAACTACTTACCGATACCCACTGTACCGTTGCAATCAGTTGACTATTTCAATATTTTTTTGCCTCAAAATAAGTTACAAACAAGGTGTTCCTCCTAAGCATTTAAAGATCTAGTAAGAAATGCATTAAATATGTCGAATACAGGTTAAAAATTAGATATGACATACTGCATGCAGAAAACTGTATTAAAAACTAGTAGTCACTAAACTTTAGTAACATCAATCTGCATCTCTCTCTCTATCTGCATAACAAACTTGAAAATATTAATGTATTATTTTAAACAGTTGACTGATCCGTGTGTCTTTTCTCTGAAAAGTTCTAAAAAGTCCCTCTTTCTTACAAGGGCAACCTTTTAAGTTTTTACAAAAACAATGAAAGAAGAAGAAAATTTGGTACCAATTGTTTTATTGTTTTTCAAAATATTCGCCTTTAAGAATTACACACTTTGGATGCTTTCGAACCAATTCTCGAAGCGTTTTTTCCGAAACATGATTTTGTAAGGATTCAACAACTTCTTGAGGTGAAATTTTTTTTGATATTCCGAAGAAAAAAAAATTGTTAGACAATAGATCAAGTGAATATCAGCAATGATATATTAATTTGATGTTTTCTCTGTCCTATAATCAATTGTTTGACGTAATGTGTGAGAGCTGACATTGTCATGATGAAGAATGATGAGGCGTTTTCGATTGTGCTTCCCGATGTCATCGATGACTTCTGGCAAAAAAATTGTTGTATATCATTCGATCGTCTAAAGCTGGTTGCAACATGTCCATATAACTGAAGAAATGAGTGATCATTTTCTTGGAAGAGCTTCGCGAATGAACCATCTTTGATGAATTCGGCTCAATTTGGAACACCAAAACAATTGATTGTTGCTTAGTTTCCGGCTCATACGAGTATATCCAAGGGTCATCCCCTGTTATGATGTTTTATACGGATTTTGCACGTCCTCGGTCGAATTTTTTGAGTTGATATGAGCCTGTTTTTGAGTTTTGATGTTCATGTAAAATCGAATGTACTGCAGTTTTCGATATTCCTAAGGATGCCTCTATCTCACATGCCGATCCTCTTTAATCATGTTGCGCACATCATCGATATTCTTTGGAACAACAACCCGTTTGGGTTGACCTTCACGAAATTCATCGCTGACCGAAGCACGGCCATGACGAAATTCTGCAAACTAATTGTAAACAGTCTGTTCTGATAGTGATTCATTACCAAAAATTGAACGAAGCGATTCGAAGCATTGTTGTTGAGTTAGGCCTTTACTAAAATCGTAAAAAATCATCCAACGACAACCTTCACGTGAAATTTCCATTCGTTCCCAAAACTGTTTTTTTAAAACGCTCACTGCAAACAAACTACTCTGTCAGTTTCTAAGCTGCCACTATTTTAACAATAACAAATGTCAAATTTTACAACAATGGTAATGTCATATCTCAATAGCGCCATCTAGTGGTCGTTTGTAAAAACTAAAAAAAGCGGCCCTCGTATTTATGCGTTTCAATGTTGGTCCTAGCAGTGTTCTTGGCGGAAATTTCAATTAAATTAGAAAATCGAGTTTTAATATTTTTAGGTTTTCCTTCGACATGCAATCACGCCATGGAGTTCTCTGTATTTCTATTTTTATTTATGTTGCTCACAATTGAATGAATATTGCTTACCTTGTGTTTCTCTCAGACCGACGTAAATTATTGTGATGACATTATGATGGTCACTTTTAGAAAAGCATTATATGCCTGAAAAATTATCATCGCCATTATATATATATATATATATATATATATATATATATATATATATATATATATATATATATATATATATATGTTTGAGTTTAACTGTATATATACACAAGTAATATATACCAATTATACAACTAAGTGTTGTGTTCCCATTCGCCTTCTCCAAACCTCTCTATCGTCCGTCATCTCTTCGTCCATTCCTCGTGACCTCAGGGCCTGTCTCATATCTTCATTCCAGGATTTACGTGGTCGTCCTTTTTTATTTCTTCTCGGTGGTTTCCATGTCAAGAGCCTTTTGGGCTATCTTGTATCGTTCATTCTGAGTAGGTGTCCAAACCATTTTAATCCTCTATTTTCTATTCTTTGTATAATTGTTTCTGTTGCTGCTGTTCTGTTGCGTATTTTTTGGTTTGGTATGTGTTGGAATTTGGACAGTCCGACGCTTCTTCTCAGGTAATCCATCTATATCGTCGTTATTTTTCTTTTATCCTCTTCTTTCATTACCCACAGTTCACTACCATAACTTAAAACCGATTTTACCATTGTTCTTCCAATTCTCTTTTTGTTTTGTGTAGTTATGTTTTGATCCCACCACATTGAGTTAAAAGCTCCTGGCTTTTTGTTTTTTATTCTGTATTTCCTTTTTTACCTATACCATTTTTGTTGTTAATCACTACTTCTAGATATTTAAATTCCTTGACTTGTTTGACATGTGTATCGTTGTTAATTAAGACATCAAATTCTATTTCCGAGTTCACAACCCTATACTCCGTCTTTTCAAGGCTCACCTGCAGTCCCCATTCCTTGTAGTCTGTGTAATCTCTTCAATACATATTCCATATCGAATGCATCTTGTGTCATTATTACTTGATCGTCTGCAAAGTTTAACGATAATAGGTGTTTATCACTAATGGGGATGTTCATGCTTTGGCAAGTGCGGTTCCATTTCTTTAGGGCGTTGTCTACAAATATATTAAATAAGATTGGTGAAAGGCAACACCCTTGTCTTAGACCTTTTGTAATGTGGATAGCTTCCGGGAGATAGCGTCCTTGTTTCACATATCCTATATTTTCATTATATAAATCTTTTATTGTTGTTGTCATCCCTTCTTTTATCCCTACTGTTCTCAAGACATGCCAAAGTTTATTTCTCGATACACTATCGTATGCCTTCTTAAGATCTATAAAGGTCATATGTATTTCGTCATCTTTTTGGATCTTCTTTTCTATCAATTGTTGTAAAGTAAACAAGTTATCATCGTCATCGTCATTATCATTCATTAATATGAAGTTAGTTTTATATAACCGAATATGTGCTAACATATCCCCAATAGAGAATTTCAAAAACTAGACTCTCAATCATTTACCAAAATTTTAATTACGAACAAGTTCAATAATAAAGGTGCAAATTTTAAGTAAATTTGTTTTGTTTAGTTAATTAATTTTGACGATTTTCAACACAGGCGAAAATGGATTTAAAAGATTTAAATGGATTTAACTTGGAAAACAGATGTTAACAAAAAGTTTGTTAAAAAGCAAAGTTTTAATATCTGTTTAATTTTAATGAGATGATTTTTAAAGAAAACATTTTGGAAAGAGTTTGAAGTTATTATTTTCTTCTTAGAAATGTTAACTGGTAATAATTTTGTAAGTAAATAGAAAACTTTTTTGCCATATTATAGGTCTCAAACTTTGTTGCTCCTTTTAAGAATTTACTAGTAATTGGTCTACCCACGCGACGTCTAGCAGCTACGTGACAGTATTATTAAGATCTCTTTGTGTCATACTAAATATAATTTTATTTGTCGCATTCGTTTCTATTATATTTCTATAGGCTATAATGAAACTTAGATGAATGCCAAGGGAAAATTAACTCACTACACATTCAAGTAATTAATTTTAACTCATCAAAGGCGAGCGCGTTCGTATCGGCATTAGACAGTTTAGATTTATAGTACTGATAGCTTCTGTGAAACATACAATGAAGGTATTGTACAGGGTGAGTCAACGATAGAATAAAGTTCATTATCTCATTTGTTTCGGGAATGACGAAAAATTGTTAAATAAAATAAATGTTTTTGGGAATGTTAAGGTGCAAAGTTTAGAATCATTTTTGAGTATACAGGGTACTTCACAAAAGTGTGGTCGTTATAACATATGTTTTTTTTAAATGGAACATCCTATTCTCAAATTTATTTTTAAATTCTGCGTAAAATATTAAAACTTTTTTATTAATAATGTTATATACCTAAACGTAGTAGTTTTTCTAATTTTTCAATGTTTTTTAAAAAAAAAATACTAGTTTTCAGTTTTGTAAAAAATTGCCACTAGCGCCATTGTTTCTGAAGGTGGAATACTCATAATTGGTACAAGCGTTCTATAGAAATGAAAACAAAGATATATGTAAAGAAATTTGAGTTAGAAGCTACAGGGTGTTCAAAATAAATTTATACATTTAGACTATTTTAAATTGAAAAATCTCTAATTTTTTAAGCACACCCTGTATATTATTATTTTTTCTGATAGATTTTAGAAAACTTTTCAACTTTTATAAGGTATGTCGTACCTATTTCTAATAGTTTTCGATTTATTTTGAATTTTTCAATTTTTACCCTTGTTTTTAATACACTTACGCTATAACATCATAGTTGCCAAGACAAAACAAAAATGTAGGCATTGTCAAATTTTAACATGTCTATTAAACAAGTAAAAATAGTTTAATTTGTTGTAGTAAGTGACATATAAAGGTAATAGTTATGGATTTTCCTAAGAATGAATTAACTGATATGGTTTATATACTCGGTGAGGCGGGAAAAAATTGTCTTTTGGCAGTAAGGCTTTACGGAACGAAGCAGTCTAATGGACGTATACCATCTAGAAAATCTTTTCAGTGCTTAATGGAACGGTTTGATGGTAGTGGTAGCGTTGAGTATACGAAACGGAAAGTAGTAAATCAGAATGCTACCAATGAGGAAAAAGAAATGGAGATTTTACCTCATGTTGAAGATAATCCCCAGGTCAGCAGCCGACAACTAGCTAACTTATCTGACACATCCCAATCTACGGCCAATCGTACCACGAGAAAATACAAGTATCATCCCTTTCATATGGAACTACACCAAGAACTTCAAGAGCGTGATTTTGAACGACCAGTAAACTTTTGTACTACCATGAATGGAGCGTTAGAGGCCGATTCAAATTTTTTGTCCAAAATAATGTTTTCTGATGAAGCTACTTTTCGCAGTAATGGAGCAATTAACGGCCATAACATGCATTATTATTCAACAGTTATTCCATTGGTTCATATTTTTTCCGCGAACCGCTTAACGGGCCTAGATATCTAATTTTTTTGCAAAACGAATTACCCCAGCTTCTTGAGTTGATAACTTTGAAAGGGAACAAATGTGGATTCAACAAGACATTACTTGCTCATTACCACCTGGAAGTTCGGGAATTTTTAAACGATCGTTACCCACAAAAATGGATCGGTAGGGGTGGATTGATTCAGTGCCCCCCCCTCGATCATGTGACTTACAGCCTTTAGACTTTTTTTGTGGGGCTACATTAGAGACCGTGTTTATATGATTTCCCCTACAACACCAGTAGATACGGAATATAGGATACGGGATGCGGGCAGGACAATAACGGCCTCTATGCTAAGGAAAGTGAAGGAAAATATAGTAAAACGACTACACATGTGTATTCAAGTAGACGAGCATATTTTTGAACATTTATTACATCATAATAATTAATCATTACATAAGTTAAACTCTATTAAAATTATTATTAACTGTTTGTTTATGTTTTCACAATAGCGTAAGTGTATTAAAAAGAAGGGTGAAAATTAAAAAATTCAAAATAAATCGAAAACTATTAGAAATAGATATATGACATAATTAATAAAAACCCTCCAGGTTTTGTAAAATCTATCAGAAAAAATAATAATATACAGGATGCTCCATTTAAAAAATTTGATATTTTTCAATTTAAAATAGTCGAAATGTATAAATTTATTTTGAACACCCTGTAGCATCTAACTCAAATTTCTTTAAATATATCTTTTTTCATCTCTATAGAACGCTCGTACCAATTATGAGTATTCCACCTTCACTTCACAATGGCGCTACTGGCAATTTTTTACAAAACTAAAAACTAGTATTTTTAAAAAAAAATTGAAATATTAGGAAAACTACTAGGTTTAGGTATATAACATTATTAATAAAAAAGTTATAAAAATTTAAGCAGGATTTAAAAATAAATTAGAAAATAAGATGTTCTATTTAAAAAAACATATGTTATATCGGCAACACTTTTTTGAAGTACTCCGTATACTCAAAAATAATTTTATACTGTGCACCTTAACATTCCCTAAAACTATTGTATTTAACATTTTTTTGTCATTACCAAAACAAATGAGATAATGAACTTTACTCTATCGTTGACTCACCCTGTACAGTTCTGTTCATAAATGAAGCGCGCTTCCATTTAAATGACATTTATTTGAAATGCAATTTTAGTCCTTTTTATCAAAAGAACTGATAGTGTCTGATTGTAAAGGAAAAAGAAAATTTCTAAGTTTCTAAAAACCCTGTTACAGGGTAACAGAATTATCGAACAATAAACAGCCCCAGAAATTCTACAGTTTGTCAAGTAAGAACGTCTCCGCTTGTGAAAAAATGTATTTCGAAAATATTTTTTGCCATCAGTGTATTCTTTGGTGTGCTAACAACGACGCAATTACCTTAGTAAATTGCCCAATCGCCTCCTGCATCAATAATCGCTTGTCATCTTCGAGGCATGCTTTCGACGAGATTTTCTGCATACTCGACAAATTTTTCGAATCTCGCGAGACAACTGAGTCAAAGTCCTCAGAGTCTTTCCTCTGAGCTTTCTCTTTACAAAGGACCAAGCGTTTTCAATGGTGTGGGCGTTTGGCGATAGTCAGAGCCACTCTAGTATCTTATCGTGAGCCCAACCGAGCCGCTGCACGACGTGATTTTCGCCTAGCAAAGGTTTCTTCAACGTGCTTCAGAATTTGACATCGTTAGCACGAAGATCTTATCGAAAGGTGTCATGGAACACATTCAAACCCAATTTTCTTAATTTTGCCGCTCCTTGAGCGTCAATTTCGGGTGCCATGAAAACAATGACACGATTCGTTTCACGACTTTCGAAGTGACTGTGCCTACCGAGCCACGGTTTGGAAGTGGTCGTCATTTTTCGTCTCGTTAAAATGATTTACCCATTTCTTTACAAACGATACTGAGTTTTTAATATGTGTCATTTTAGTCCCCTTTGGATGGGAATAAAGAAAGACTGCCTCGAACTGACGCGCAAACAAGTGACTCATTTTGGATTTTACGTGAATTCGACGGAAGTTCGGAATCGACTGATACTTTTACTAAAATGCGTCGTGAACAAAGGTTTCCTCTCCCGATTTTTTTGGAATTGCTAGAGTTGCATCTACCAAAACTGAATTATCGCGGACACGTTCTTACTTGACAGATTGTCTGTCAACAGATACACGGGGCTGTGGAGAGAGAAACTCGCAGTGGGAGGATTCAGTTTATGTATCCATTTCAATATTGAGATTCCTCCACAAAAAAAAACTCTCTTCCAGCTGAACTGCACCACCTTTAGAAATAAATTAAGGAGTAGGGGCTCTCTGTTTTTAAATAGTCTTTTAAAATGTAAATTTTATCTCAAAAAATTGATGACTGAGTCAATTCTCTATTATAAAACAGTTTTACTACTAACTAAAATTTCACTCTGAAAGCCGGGCATTCTTAATAGACACCATTCTCTCTGGAACTTTAAAGCCCGAGAAGAATCCCTCAAGGACTTCAGGTACCCTTAGAGCCCAAGACCTGTTAGTTAGAATCATATGAGTCCAGCTATAGTTATTTAAATACCATACAGATATTCTTCATTTAACAATCTTTAAGAAATCATTTTACACAAAACAGATATCAATCATACATTCTTGAAAATAAATGAAAGGTAATTAAGAAAATCGTTATTGTAACTAAGACAAAACGTTTTACTTAAATTCTGCTATTTAATTAGTATTGCCCCACATTTACCCAAAACATTTGTACACCTGAAACAGCTCAGATCGTTGTAATTACACAAGTTGCATAAACCCTTTTCGTGCTAGTTATCAAGCCGTCAAGAACTGGCAAGGAAATATCTCGGGCTGTCTTTTCGCACTGTCACTAATTTCCTTTTACCGTGTTCGAAATCTTTGCGCAAACAAGGAACGGGGTTAAACAAAGTTTAATTTTATCTAGCCGTGTCTACACTTTAGGTGTGTTTATTTTTAATTACGTTTTCTTTAATTTGCTTGTCCATGTGTGTATTTAAAGAAAACCTATTTTGAAATTTATAGATATTGTTTGCAAGACGCTTATGACCACTATTCATTATCGTCATCATCAATAGTTCGTTCCATCCACAGTCGGATGTAAGCATCCCCAAGTTGTCTCCAATGAGCTCTGTTGTTTGCTTTTTGCATCCAATCGTGTCCCGCTTCTCTTTTTATGTCGTCCGTCCATCTTGTCTGTGGTCTACCACTACATCTGTTATATTCTCTAGGCCTTCATTCAACCATACGGCGAGTCCATCTGTTATCATTCATCCTTGCGATATGCCCCGCCCAATTCCAGCTTAATATATATATGTATATATATATATATATATATATATATATATATATATATATATATATATATATATATATATATATATATATTTGTGTGTGTGTGTGTGTGTGTGTGTGTGTGTATTCGTTTTATTACAACTGTAACTTTTGATCTTCTTCGTGTCTCGATGTTAGGAATATGATCTTGTAGTCTAATATTTAGCATTCTGACCACTATTACCTTAGTGTCAATCATAAACCAGTGTTTTAATTCAGTATTTCTGGTCCTGGTCATCTGCTTTACACATTCGCGTGTTATGCGGCCTACGCGCACTATAAATTCAACTTTATTTCGAACCTTAGTATCGATCCCGCTACCTTACTCCCATACTAGAATAGGCCACCATTTTTTTTTATGGGCATAGAACAGGGTGAGTCAATGATAGAGTAAAGTTCGTTGTCTCATTTGTTTCAGGAATGACGAAAAAATGTTAAATACAACAGTTTTATGGAATGTTAAGGTGAACAGTTTAAAATTATTTTTGAGTATACAGGGTACTTCAAAAAAGTGTGGCCGATATAACAAATGTTTTTTTTTTAAATAGAATATCCTATTTTCTATTTTATTTTTAAATTATGCGTAAAATTTTATAAATATTTTATTAATAATGTTATATACCTAAACTTAGTAGTTTTTCTAATATTTCAATTTTTTTTTTTTTAATATTAATTTTCAGTTTTGCAAAAAATTGCCAGTAGCGCCATTGTTTCTGAAGGTGGAATACTCATAATTGGTACGAATATTCTGTAGAGATGAAAAAAAAGATACATGTAAAGAAATTTGAGTTAGATGCTACAGGGTGTTCAAAATAAATTTATGCATTTCGACTATTTTAAATTGAAAAATCTCAAAATTTTAATTGGCACACTCTGTATATTATTCTTTTTTCTAATAGATTTTACAAAACCCTCCAACTTTCATTAAGTATGTCATACCTATTTCTAATAGTTTTCGATTTATTTTGAATTTTTCAGTTTTTTTCCTTCTTTTTAATACACTTACGCTATAACATATTAGTTGCCAAGACAAAACAAAAATTTAGGCATTGTAAAATTTTGACATGTCTATTAAGCAAGTAAAAATAGTTTAATTTGTTGTAGTAAGTGACGTATAAACGTAACAGTTATGGATTTTCCTAAAAATTAATTAATTGATATGGTTTATATGCAGGGCGAGCTGGGAAAAAAAATGTTTTTTGGCAGTAAGGCTTTGCGGAGCGAAGTACGCTAATAGACGAATACCATCTAAAAAATCAGTGCTTAATGGAACGGTTTGATGGTAGTGGTAGCTTTGAGTATACGAAACGGATAGTAGTAAACCAGAATGCTACCAATAAGGAAAAAGAAATGGAGATTTTACTTCATGTTGAAAATAATCCCCACGTCAGCAGTCGTCAACTAGCTGACTTATCTGACACACCCCAATCTACGGCTAATCGCACCACGAGAAAATACAAGTATCAGCCTTTTCATATGGAACCACCAAAAACTTCAAGACCGTGATTTTGAACGACGAGTAAACTTTTTGTACCACGTTGAATTGAGCAATAGAGGCCGATCCAAATCTTATATTCAAAATAATGTTTTCTGATGAAGCCACTTTTGGTAGTAATGGAGCAGTAACAGCCATAACATGCATTATTATTCAACAGTTAATCTATTTTGAGTCCGGGAAGTTCAAAACCAAAACCATTGCTCGTTTAATGTATGGTGTGGAATATTAAATTTTCGAATTATTGATTCATATTTTTTCCGCGAACCGCTTAACGGGCCTAGATATCTACATTTTTTCCAAAACGAATTACTCCAGCTGGAAGAAATTGATAACTTTGGAAGGAAACAAATGTGGATTCAACAAGACGGAGTTCCTGCTCATTACCACCGGAAGGTTCGGGAATTTTTAAACTATTGTAACCCACAAAAATGGATCGGTATGCATTCATTCATTCAGTAGCCCCCTCGATCATGTGACTTAACACCTTTAGACTTTTAGTGGGGCTACATTAAAGATCGTGTTTATGTGAATCCCCCTACAATACCAGTAGATATAGAAAATAGGATACGGGATGCGTGCAGGACAATAATGCCCTTTATGCTAAGGAAAGTGAAGAAAAATATAGTAAAACGACTAAACATGTGTATTCAAGTAGACGGGCATATTTTTGAACATTTCTTACGTCATAATAATTATTCATTAGATAAGTTAAACTATCTTAAAATTATTATTAACTATTTGTTTATGTTTTCGCAATAGCGTAAGTGTATTAAAAACAAGGGTAAAAATTGAAAAATTCAAAATAAATCGAAAAACTTTAGAAATAGGTATATGATATACTTAATAAAAGTTGGAGGGCTTTGTAAAATCTATCAGAAAAAATAATAATATACAGGGTGTGCCGTTTAAAAAAATTGAGATTTTTTTTAATTTAAAATAGTCGATATGCATAAATTTATTTTAGTTACGGAACACTATGGTAGTAGCGTGTTCCGTAGTTTCTTGGATAAGTGCCAGTAAATTCTGTTCCCCTGTTTGTCAATCCTAGCCTGACTGACGAGCCGTGATACGGCCAAACGCGTGTCAGGATGGATTTGACGAATAAAAGAATACTGAGTGAACTGCTGAAATATGGACTTCGTCCGTTTTCAGTTATTTTACATTAACCACATATTAAACACAATTTTATAATATGGATAGGTACGTAACAATTTTGAGTATGTTAATGTTATCTTGCAAACCGGTTTGAACAGGCGTCTCTTCGCTACATTCTGTCTTCTATTTTTGAAAATAGCACAGACATTGAGAAACCATAATTGATATTTTACGTCGGAACATTGATCAAAAAAATTAAGTAACTTATTTTTTTCCCTCAGTTAGTGTTTAAAATAGAACAATAAGCTGATTAGACCTGTCTCATATACTCCTCCAAATACAAGTATCATCCCTTTCATATGGAACTACACCAAGAACTTCAAGACCCTGATTTTGAATTAAAATGGTCGAAATACATAAATTTATTTTAAACACCCTGTAGCATTTAACTCAAATTTCTTTACATATATCTTTTTTTTTCAACTTTATAGAACGCTGGTACTAATTATGAGTATTCCATCTTCAGAAACAATGGCGCTACTGGCAATTTTTTACAAAACTGAAAATTAGTATTTTTAAAAAAAATTGAAATATTAGAAAAACTACTAGGTTTAGGTATATAACGTTATTAATAAAAAAGTTATAAAATTTTACTCAAAATTTAAAAATAAATTAGAAAATAGGATATTCTATTTAAAAAAACATATGTTATATCGGCCACACTTTTCTGAAGTACCCTGTATTCTCAAAAATAATTTTAAACTGTGCACCTTAACATTCCCTAAAACTATTTTATTTAACGTTTTTTCGTCATTCCCGAAACAAATGAGATAATGAACTTTACTCTATCGTTGACTCACCCTGTATACGTGTTGCAGGTAAATCCGTAAATTTCTTCAGGGGCGACACGTGTGCGGAAAAAATGATTCGCTGTAAATTGTACTCAGTCCAGGGCGAATCATTCCAAACAGATAGGGTTCTCCCTATAGACGACTGTTTGATAAGGGTTGTACTAGAAGTAACAAGCTGAACCTTATACGGATTTGATGTACTAGAGCGACGTGACGAATTAAGCGGGCTACATCCATCGAACATTTCTCATGAAAATACTTGTAAAATAGACTTAAGTCACCAACCGTTCTTCGATGTTCCAAGGAATCAAGTTTGCTGGTGAGTTCTGGATCTTCAATCAATCCAAGAAATGCAATGTATGTTTTGGAGCAGAGCCGCAAACATAGGAGCAGTATTCCATCATTGTTCGGATTTAAGCTTTGCACAGAATCAACACTTGTTGAAGGGTGTTAAGCTTTCTAGATCGAAATAATATTCCTAGCTTTTGAGAAGCTCTCTTTACTATGCATGCAACCTGCACATGCAAAGATATATTTGTTCCAAAGTTAACGCTCAGCAAATTCGGTGATGATACTGGAGAAATAGAGTATCCCCATATTTTAGGTTCCGCAAAGTTAGATTTCTAGAAAAACTACCGCCTGGGTTTTGGTAGCTTTAAATTCTGTTTGGTCACTGTCACTTCAAGATAGAATTTACTCCAGGTCTTTTTTATATTAAATGACTTCCTGTTGCTTACGAATATCTGCATGCCTATATTCGAGCGTTCAAAGTGACTCAAGAAATATGTGTACTGTCATCTGCGAAGCTGCAAATTGGATTCGTTGTCCTTTCCAGCAGATCTTTAATGTAAATGAGAAAGAAAAAGTAAGAGGCAGTATGGAGCCTTAAGACACAGCGGTGAAGATATTGGAACAAAATCCGTCGACTGCCACTCGTAAAGAACGCTCTCTGAGGAAAAACGAGAGCCGTGAATAAAATCTTTCAGACATATTATCAGAGCGTACCGTAGCAATATCGGGCATCCTTCACTGCACTGTGCGAATAGTGGGAGGTGTTTTTTTCTTGAAAATCGACAGTAGATTGTGAAGCGAAGAGTTCAGTTAATCAGATGCCTTTTCCAACAGGTATAGTATTAAATTAGTACCACAATTTTTAGTCGCTCTTACCTAAATAGTGTACATGCGATTTATTTTTCTTATTTTCTTTACTAAAGAGAAATATTGTATTACTCTAAAAAATATTCTTTGAAACTATGACACTTCTTTACGCTTTGAGAATCTTAGATTGCGAAAAATCAGTCAGCTGGCACGATAAATGAGATATCGAATTGAAATTTGATACAGGTATTATACTAGAAGCAAGAATGAAACTTACACTTTATGTTCGATCGGGTTTAAGAGGAACGGGGTAAAAGTAGGGAAGGGGTGTTCACTAATTTTATTTATTTTCAATATCATTATTCTTGTTTATTTTTTTAAATTATTGAACGAACTTTAGCAATAATTATCATCAGTATCAAACATACAATACGCTAAAGAGGCGAAGGTAGTATTAAAATGGTTGGTTCGTATATGTTGTTCTTAACAGAGATTTGGAGTCCAGAAATCTGAGAATACTATTTTTCGTTATTTTTTCATCATTTACAGACAAAGATATAATAACGAGTGAGAAAATGGGTTTGAGATTTTGCTTCGTATGTATCGATTTATTTGTTCTTTGCAGGATTTGTTACTTTTTTTTTCATTAATAAAAAATGTGAAAATAGCAGGATTCAGTTGTAAATATTTCTAAAACTCTTGCTCTATTTTTTTTTGTAAATAATATCTTAGCATAAAATACCTATCATATTAAATATAGACTCGTGGTTGGATTAAGTTATTATATACTGTGAGAAAGTCAAATTTGCTATTTATTTCAGGACTACGTGCCTGCGAGGAAAGTTCTGTGTAAATCACTTTATATTAAGTTTTTAATCTCCATACCTGGTGTCAGGTGTAAGTTAAAGTTTCTTATTATTCCCCATGCTGCAGTATTTTTAATAGAACAATTTAAAACAGATCCTCAATAATGCTACAAAACACTGATAAAAATATATATTTTGAATTTTATTTTACCACTATTTTCGCGACTGCATTAGAATTCACTGCGTTTATTATTTAGAGAAATCTACATTTTAAAATCTTTAATTTTTAATTCAGTTTCTTCTTATATACTGGCGCACATTTTTAAGGAATTTATTTTTAGACTCACAAAGATGCAATAAATGGAGTGGAGATGAAGAATAAATTTCCATTAAACTTCTAATAAACGGATACCTAACACACACTGAAATATTAGTGCAAGTAGTACAAATGATTAAACAATATACTGAAATTATTTTAAAGATTTTCTGGAGTCAGGTTAGTTCTTTTATTATTAATCATACTGATATAGTTTTCTGAAACTATATATATATATATATATATATATATATATATATATATATATATATATATATAGATATATATATATATATATATATATATATATATATATATATAATATTTAAAACTATATTCTTTTTATAATTTTCTTGAGTTTAATGTTCATGACCTTTTTTTTCCATAAAAAGTTAGTTTAACATTTCTAGAATGTCCACATGTAAATCAAAATTCGAACTCTAAATGCCCCTATTGTGTCACGAAAGAGACCGTCTCTGATCAGTACGGAGAGCATATATATATATATATATATATATATATATATATATATATATATATATATATATATATATATATATATATAAGCGCGGGAATGCTTTACCTGTAGGTTTTATGACTAAATAGACTAACTGTTTCACTATTTTAGCCATAGATGGTATCACTAAAGAAAGGAATAGCAATATTTTTTCGTTTGGATTACATCCCAAGGTACCGCCAATAGGTGAACTGCTAAGAGACAGCATGCTTCAGTATTCCGCTTTTTTTTCTCAAAACGTAAAATTTCGCACACTGGTCAATTTTCACAAAATGCTGGCCAAAATCTAAAAAACTGAACTAACCTAAATAGCTTGTTTTTAACGTTGCGTATATGCTTAATGTAACAGCGACAACATTATAACAAGGAAATTTATAATAATTGATATATGATACAAATACCCAAGTATGCATTCGATTTCTGGAGGTTAGTAGAATATGCTATATTATCGATTCTTACTATTTTAATAGTTATAAGACTTTTAGAGTCATGAATGATGTAGAATTTGCTATTTGTGATTTTTTTTAATGTAGTGATATAGTTGTCTATACCGCATAATCCCGCTAAGTTATAAGCATGATATTATAATATATTTAATGCTTTATCATATACCATAAAGCAATTTTGCTTATTTTTGCGAATTTACACAGGGGACTATATCGTCCTCAATAACAGGAGTAGATGAAGAAGTTATTAAGAGATCTTATGTTATATTGCAAACTTTATCGAGTGGCTATGACATAAATATTAACGCCTTTCAAATATATGCATTAGAGACTACGAAAAAATTTGTTAGTATTTATCCCTGGTATAATGTGCCTACTACGGTTTACAAGATCTTAATTCATAGTCCTCAAGTTTCTGTAACATTACCAATTAGTCAACTTTCAGAAGAGGCACAAGAGTCTCGAAACAAAGATATCAAGAAATATCGCCGAGATTTTACGTGTATATTTTCGAGAACAATGCAAATGGAAGATCTTCTTCACCAACTCTTAATTTCCTTAGATCCATACATTTCGAGTATTAGAAGTTTACCTAAAAAAAATTAAAATACATATCAAGAGATGTTTTAGCACTCCTATTAGCACCTGATACAGCTGTATTAGTCACATCCTCATCACAATTTGCACAAAATAATTATATAGCTTCGTCTAGCGATACAGATTATTTTTTTTAATCTTGCAAAAATTAAATTATATGTTAAAATATTCAGTTGCTGTGTTACTAAATATTAAGTTATTTTTGTTTATATATATACGTGTACATATATATATATATATATATATATATATATATATATATATATATATAGATATATATATATATATATATATATATATATATATATATATATATATATATATATATATGTATATATTTATATATATTTATATATATTTATACATATATGTATATATATATATATATATATATATATATATATATATATATATATATATATATAACCTATTTAGGCCTAGTTGCCTATTTTCAGTTATAATACAATTGTAACACATGTTTCGTTTTATCTGTAATTAAATTTTAAAATATTGTTTTAATATATTGAGCCTTATGTAATTTTTCGCATCACATTCGTAATTAGCGACCTCAAAAACTATCTAATTCCAATTTTGATACAAGCCAAAACAATTTTAAGGTTTTCGCCAGCATTTAATAAAAATTGGCCAGTGTGCGCGGTGTAATGTAGCTCAAAAATTAATTCACGAATTCCCTTGATATTGTATACAGATTTTCATTAACCTATTGATCATTAAACGAATGTACAAAAATTATAAAAAGTTAATTATAAACATTATTGTTTGACAATTGTTTATAAAAAAGGGTTATTTTTTTCAAAATGGTCCCAAGTTCGCAATTTTTGATTTTTTTTTGTGCACTATATCGACCTGGGCGTTGCAGGACGCAAACTCAAGGAGTCAAATTGGAGCAGCTGCTACTCCGCTATTTTGAATTTTTTTAAAAAGTTGAGGCTGAACCTAAAAAGGTGTTCTTTTTTATGTACTTTTTCTTTTTTGTACTGTTTCTCAATAAAAGATTCACAAAAAAAAAACGATCGTTTACACAGGCCTCCACCTTAAAACACTTATTTTATATTATAGTATATAATTGTGACAAAAAGTTTCAACCATATATTCTGATCTTCATCAAATAAACTAAAACGATTTAGCTCACGGGACCGCTGCCGCTGGTACGGCGGAATATTTGTATAAACTGTTATGGAATCAAGAAAAGCAAATAAATCGATTAAGGACTACAGGTACTTTACTCAACGACCAGGTAGATTTAAGCAATTCACCATTATTGAATTTATTCTCCTAACTCCAAATCTGTGTGGGTTTTCCAGTACTATTAATGTAACTTAATTAGGTGTAATATTATAATTAAGAAATTATATAAAATTGTGCACATTAAACCTAACTTGACAGTGTAAAATGTAGATCTGAAGAAGCTGCTTCGACAGCGAAACGCGTCATCGCAATTTAAATAAACCAGTGGAAATTGACTAAAAACAATCTTTTTTTATATATTTATAATGAATTTCCATCAAGTAAAAGCTACAACCATCCAAAATTTAAAAATATTGTGTTTAAAATGCTCCCAACATTATCTCTCTCAAAAGAAATCGAAATTATTAAAATTGGTTGAAAAAAATACAAGGGTACTCGACAGGCAGCAGCGATAATCATTAAAGAACACCCTGATAAAACTACATTATCCTACTGTTACGTGCTTACTGAAAAAATTTGAAGAAACTCGTAGTGTAGAAAAATCAATACAAAATTCTTCATGCAAAAATAGTGATAATGATGAAACTAGTTCCGTTATTCCGTTAATTAACACGAGTTTTTATGATTCCATATCAGCTTACTCAAATTTTCCGCAACAGTCACGTGACATATTTTAAAATCAATTTTTTTGTTATCGGACATGCAGAACTGATTGTATTAAAAAAAATTTGGATAATCTAATAATAAAGAATTATCCCATATATTACGAACTGCCGGTCATTGTCGATATATATATATATATATATATATATATATATATATATATATATATATATATATATATATATATATATATATGTATATATATAAAGGCTTCCATTTGGGACTAGACAACTTTGAAATTTCACTGTGAACGCACCCTTAAGCCAATCACCGAACTGTCAACGTCAAAACATTCAGTAAAGTCAACATTTTCATCATGGTGAAGTACACAAACGAACAACGTTTACAAATAATTAAAATTTACTACCAAAATTTGGAGTCGGTGACTGCAACTTTAAGAGCGTTAACACCAATTTTTGGTCGTAATTCTCGTCCCAGTAGACAAGCAATTCATAGTCTAGTGAAAAAATTTGAGTTAACATATTCGGTGCTGGATGTTCCCGTACCAGTGAGACCACGGGTTGGTCGAAGTGGCCAGAATATTGCTGCCGTTCAAGCGTCCATCTCAAACGAACGAAAACAGTCGATTTCACGGCGTTCTCAAGAATTGGGCATCGCTCAGACCATACTATGGCGAATTTTGCGAAAGGATCTCGTCCTGCACCCTTATAAGTTAAAGTTAACTCAAGAACTAAAGCCACTCGATCATATGAAGCGACGTACGTTCTCGAATTGGGCTCTAGAAATGTTGGAAGAAGATGACCAATTTCATCGCAAAATCATCTTTAGTGATGAAGCTCATTTTTGGATAAACGGCTTCGTCAACAAACAGAATATGCGTTACTGGTCAGGGGAAAACCCTCATGTGCTTGAAGAAACATCACTTCATCCACAAAAAATTACTGTTTGGTGCGGTTTTCATGCCGGTGGTGTCATTGGGCCGTTCTTTTTCGTTTGATGAAAATAACCGTCACGTTACAGTCAATGGAGATCGCTACAGAGGCATGTTGCAACGTTATCTCTTTGATCAATTGCATGGGCTAGACATTAATGATATGTGGTTTCAACAAGACGGCGCCACAAGCCACACAGCGGGTGTAACAATCGACTTACTGCAATCTAAATTCGGTGAACGTGAACGTGTTATATCGAGAAATGGTCCTGTCGAATGGCCGCCTAGATCGTGTGTGATATAACACCTCTAGACTTCTTTTTATGGGGGGGTACGTTTAAATCATTGGTCTATGCTAATATTGAAATAGAGATAGCGGCCGTTTCCGTCGAAATGTGTTGCCGAGTCATCGAAAATTGGGTTCAACGAATCGACCACTGCAAACGTGCCCGTGGTGGAGATATGAATGAAGTCGAATTCCATACATAAATGTTTTGATTGTACTTCAAGCGGTTAGTAAAATTTCGAAATGTCTCAAATGGGTTGCGTTTTATTTCAAAAAAAGTTGTCAAGTCCTTAATGGAGGACCCGATATATATATATATATATATATATATATATATATATATATATATATATATATATATATATATATATATATATATGTATATATATATATATATATACATATATATATATATATATATATATATATATATATATATATATATAATATATAGATAATACTGTGGAAACACTTTAAGTTTTGTACATTGGTCGAGGAAACCATAAATTTTAAGAACACTAAGCACATTTTAGTACCAATTTAAAATACATATTGGCTAGGAAACTTATTGAAGCTTCTTTTAACACCTGAATTGATTCAGCCGATACTTGGTGGAAATCCATAACTAGAAGTTTTGCAAGAAGTAAAACACTACTTAAATTTCCACTAAATTTTTGATTTTTAACTCCATGACATGTTTCACTGTACGACAGCTTCTTCAGATGGATTGTTCCAAAAAAAAAAATTTTTTGTTTCCACAGTATATATATTGTATATATATATATATATATATATATATATATATATATATATATATATATATATATATATATATATATATATATATATATATATATATATTATATATATATATATATATATATATATATACTCGTATAAATTAAAAAACATTTTACCAGTAAATACACAAATTAATATGTATACGGCTTACCAACCCAGAGTTAGTCATATAGCTATACAATACTAGAAACATTGCCACATTTACATTTCATGAAAATAAAAGAGAACATGTAAAGCAAGAAAACGAAACTGACATATTACAGATAAACCAGACTTTCCTTTAACTTATAACTGCTATAAATGAAACAAATTTTAAAGAACAGGTAACAAAATCTATACAGTGGTTTGGAGTATTAGTACATTTTTTTTATATATCTAAAATATTACAATATATGTTGCTGAAACTATTGGTGTCTGACTTAAAATTAACACAGTCTTTATGTTTATTAAATTTCAAGAAAGAACCGGTCCCTATAATGATTTTCTTTTTCTAATATTTTTACATTTACAAAATCAAATTGATGTCCCGTTTTTAAATGGTGTTCCATTACGGCACATGATCTCCTTCCCAACTGACAATCTCTTTTTTGTTGTATTAATCTCTGCTTCAGCCATTGTGATGTCTGTCCGACATAGCAAGACTGACAGTTTAGAACTGAAAACCTATAGACAACATTCGTATTGGAGCCTTCTGTTTGAAACAGGTAAACAAAGTATGGTTGCTGAGGCTGTTGTATTTGGTTATTTTTATGTGCGGAATCCTTTAAAAATGGAGACCACGGAATCTGTTAACCCACGTACAAACCATATTTATTGCATTTGATTTGATTCTGATTGTCTTCTGAAGGGCCATCGAAATTATTGGAGTTATAAATGAGTTTTTTTAAGATATGTTTGGGATACTCATTATTTATATTCGGTATAGCTTCTGCAGATTGGCTTGTAAGAAACTTTCATGGCTAATATGTACCACTCTGTTTTTCAAAACTACCACAGTACTAAATTTTTGATTTGTGGGGTGGTTTGAAAAATAGTTTAGGAATCTATTGGATGCAGTTGGTTTTTGATACCAATTCAAAATAATTTTACCGTCTTCAATCCTAATGACTTGGGTATCTAGAATTGGAACACTGTTGTTTCCTTCCAGCTCAATGGTAAATTTGAGGTGGTTATGAAATGAATTGAAAGTGTTTTTTTTTTTAATTGGTATAGCACACGTGCTGCAGGGAAGTCCCTAAAACGCTACAGGAGCGACACGTGTGCGGAAGAAGCAATTCACGTTGTTCTTGAATTGCTGTAAATTGTACTTGGTGGGATACACAATCCTGGGTAAGCCATTCCAAAGGGATGATGTTCTCCATATAAAAGACTGCTTGAAAAGCGTTGTACGTGGAGTAACAAGCTGTACCTCATATGGATGTGAAGTATTAGCGCGACGTGTACTTCTAACATGCACCGCTCTGGGAGGAATTAAGCGGGCTACATCCTTCGAATACTCTCCATGAAAATACTGCCGCCTGGGTTTTTGTAGCTTTAAATTCCACTTGGTTACCGTCACCCCAAGATAGAATTTCTTTCAGGTCTTTGTTAAGTTGAATGACTTCCTGCTGTCTGCGGATATTCGCCTGAGCAGCCGATGTCCTAGTGTTCAGAGTGAATGAAGATATAAGCGTACTGTCATCCGCAAAGCTGTAGATTGGATTCCCGGTCTTTTCCAGCAGATCGTTAATGTAAATAAGAAAGAGAGTAGGATATAGTATGGAGCCTTGGGGCACACCGACGTTAACAGTAAAGGTGTCGATAAATCCGTCGACTGCGACTCGTAAAGAACGCTCTCTCTTAAATTTGTTGGGTATATGTATGTATATATATATATATATATATATATATATATATATATATATATATATACATATATATATATATATATATATATATATATATATATATATATATATATATATACATATATATATATATATATATATATATATATATATAAATCTGAAAAAAAAGAGTATTTAACGCAATCAGAAACTGGAAAAAATTTTTTGACACGCACACTAGTTTAGCAGTATTTTTTTGAAAGTGTACAACGATTGGAATATGGTGCAAGCTCAAATTGAGGGTATAAAAAAACCACATATTTTTATATGTTAATGCTCGTAAAACAAAAGTGAAAAATATTTAATAATCAATATTTCTGTTTTTTTTTTATCAGGAGAGCAGCGTAACCATAACCCTAAAATGATTTGGTGTTCCATATGGAACACTTATGGGATCACTTCGGTGTCTATGCCTATCTGTCTGTCATACCCAATTTTGTCCGAGATTGTCAAATAAAAAGTTGAAATTTGGCACAAATACAGGAATTGATGGCCCAATCAAAGCCGTGCAGTTTTGAAACTTTGACTTAAGGGGTTAGTTTTGAGGGATGTGAAAAAAAAATTACCAGGCCATCG